>CP139502.1:36366167-36985334 GCA_021014915.2 Artemisia tridentata subsp. tridentata
AATCGTTACACTATTATTAACTTTTTTCTTCATATATTGACCGATGGAAGCCATAATCAGAGTGACTTTTACTTTTAAATGGCTTTTTGTTGCTAAAATGTATTTTGATTAAATGCCAAAATTAAAATAAATGACGCAAAAAACTGCTATAGATTGCAAGAATATGCAATTTAATATAAATTGCGGAAATATAAATGCAAACGGAACAATCTTATTTTGGTTTGTTCTGTAAAACGTCACTCGCTGTATTGTTTGCAACAAACAACCAAATAAGATGGTTCAGGAATAGATTGTCAATTTCAGTTGACATAAACGTGTATTATCTTTTGCAGGTGGGAAGGTAGGTTTCTACTGAGATGGCTGGTGCTGAAAATAGGTCTGGCGCAACAACAGGTACAAATTCAGGCCTATACTTAGGTGCATTTAAGACGAATACTTGCAAAACAAAAGCTTACAAAATCATCTTTTTAGCCTATAAATGCCTCCAACTCTCGCTTAAATGGCAAAAAAACAGTGTCTGCGATACGTTTACCCTAAACCAGAAATTTCTTTTATTTAGTATTAAAATTTTCCTCGGGCATTTTGTTATCTTGCAAACTTTTTTTTCCCTACTTGACACACAAAATCACATTAGGTAGTCTAAAACTCCAAAGATCAGGACATTACACGACTACTTAAAATGATGATATTGAAGCTGAATATCAAGCACAATGTGGTTTATGTTGCTAATATCTACTCTAAAACTCCAGACTCATTGACAAGTAAGTACCATTCAATCCGGTTGAGCAATATTATTGATATCTAATTACTAATAAGATGTGTGATATTATGATTATGAGTTTATAGTAACTTTATGTTTTAACAATGAATTCAGATTACAAATGTTCTGAATTTTAATATTTCTTTGTTCTGATTTTGGCTATTATGCAGGAAACATACCACCAGCATACGCAGAGGTTCTTTAGAATAGTAGGCGATAATTTAGGGTATTGGCAAGCAAATGGTAGCATTTTTGAGATTAAGGATGACAGTGGAAAAGTAATTGGTCTATGCAATCATATAGTATAAAGTAGAAGTGCTATAACTCGGTGATGTCCTAACTCTTTAATGCTTTAAAACGATAAAACGCTTTGCTTATGTAAATTCGTATCAGCTTTTCGCTGCCCCGCCGCAACGCGGCGGTTCGCAGCAATGCTCGTTTTTATAATAGGGGGCTTGATGTCCCATCAATTTTGTGTGGGGTGTGTGATCATGGTATAGAATCGACAGATCATCTCTTCTTTGGTTGTTCCTTGGCCGTGGATTTGATGGTAGAGGTGGGTCGTTGGTGGAGGCTTGATATCCCAACGATTAGTTCTTTTCTAAGTTGGCATATGTGGTTTAAGTCTCTAAATATCTCCAAGGCGAAAAAAGAATGTCTAGAGGTGGTGCTCTTTGCGTTATGGTGGCATGTTTGGAACTTCCGAAATGCTAGGTTGTTCGCCAAGAAAAAACCAAGGAAAAGTTTATGCATGGATAACCTTGTCACTTATGCGTTTCTTTGGATTAGTGGTAGATGCAAAAAGATGAACTTAAATTGGGTTGCTTGGTTGCAAGACCCTTGTTTAGCTATTTCTTCCATGTAATTGTATCTTCTTGTCTAGCTTCTTGCTAGTTTTGTTTTTTTTTTAATGATATTGATGCCGTTCTAAAAAAAGTTGGATAACAAACTAAAATACATTTACGTGGTTATTTTTTCATAAAAGCCGTGCTTACCAATAGGTCGATCCAGTAATTTAACTTTATTAAAAAGTAAACGGATCGAATGAGGTGTTTTCAAGGAAGACAATTCTTTAACTTGAATAATATGGCATGATTGAAGTATAAGCGTGATTGATTCTGACGTTTCTCTCACCACCTCAAAATAAGTGCCTAGCGAGATTTGAACCTAAAAATTTTCGCGAGTCAGATAGATAACATCACTAGACCACCTTAGTAAGGTGATGATTTTTATTATGGATAAACGAATTCATGATAATCAACTTTTGGCTTCCTTTATTTTGATTTAATTCATACACAAGAGTGCTAAATGCACTGCGGGTGAGTTATCCGCAAAATTATCTGCACTGTCACTTGAGCTTTTACCCTATAATATTTTTATAACATAAAACCTAAAAAAGTCCCTCCTCGGTATAACTCATATTATAAATACAAATTTTTATATAATTTACGTAAAAAAAGAAAAAAACATATGCAAAAACAAAAACGTATAGTGCTTGTTGTACTCTTGGCGGTGTATCTATAACACACACATGCAATGCAACTATAACGGTTATAGGTACCAAAGTGGCCCTGTAACGCGCATATAACGGATTGCACCGTGCTCCTTATGGTTTGACTTAATATAGTAATTATCACATAAAATGAGTAGGCAGACGTCATACTACATAACATGTTTAGTATATTCAAATGATTCTTACTAAAATTGTAATGGGATAAAAGTGGATAATGCGCTCACTTTTGAACACTATATAAGCATTAGGATCTTGACTAAGAAATCAAACACTCTTTGTTGATTCCATCATAAACATATGTTTTAAATATTCTTTACTGACCTTTTATTAAAATTTTCATGCACCACATTTGCAAGGACACATGATTTGCAACAAAATGAAGCTTCAAAGAGACACTCTAGTGTTTTTGCTATTATTTGTTCTAGTAAAGATGGTCATGAGCACAAAACTTTCCAACCACTCGCCTCGACCCATTGGTGATCGATTGGTGGAGTTTTCGTCAAGCTACTGTATTAGCTGGAGGCTAGCCGTGGAGACTAACAACATAAAAGGGTGGCGAACTGTCCCAATTCAATGTCTTCGTCATGTTGAGGCGTACATTCTTGGTGGGCAATATGATTCGGATTTGAACTTGATTGTAGATCAGATTAGTAGTTATATAGACGAGATTGACGTGTCAGGCGATGGATTGGATGCTTGGGTATTGGATGTAGATGATACATGCCTCTCAAATATATTCTATTATGAAGGAAAACGATTCGGGTAAGTGTACATCACTCTTCTATTTCTATATATGAGAATTTTTATGATGATCACACTACTTAACTTGGGCACATTTAGCACCTATTGTCATCTAAAGTTACAAATAGAAAATGCATTCTCATGTACAACAATGTGCAAAAATAACATGTGTGTAGCATAAATGCTTGAAAATGAGTAAATGACTCACATGGCATATCAACTTCTTTTTAGCTTCATTCATTCGAATGTCAACCAACCCAACCAGTTTTAGCATGTCTGACACTTGCTCGACATGTTTAACATGCCTACTTTGTCACATGTGCCATTTAACGTTCGTTATTGATGTAGCGGTGATCCATACGACCCACAAGCATTTAAAGAATGGGCATCGAGAGGCATATGTCCGGCAATTCCTCCAATCCTGCGATTGTTTGTCAAGCTGATCCAACGCGGTTTTAAGGTGTTTTTAATTAGTGGCCGAGACGAAACAACATTTAGACAGACTACTCTTTACAATTTACACTTTCAAGGGTTCTTTGGTTTTGAACGACTCATTCTAAGGTAGTAATTTTGTTATGTAAAAATTTTGGTTAACTTCCGAAAGTAGTCTATTGATAATGGGTCAGAAATCAAAACTTTAACTAAAAATAATATGGGTCATACATGCAAGTAAGTTACTAATCACATATCTTTAAAAAAAAAAAGGTTACTAATCACATAATCAAGCTAAAACTAAAAATTGGAGTTTTTTTTAAACTGACATTTTTTCACACGTATATCACATATCTCACACCCCACGACTTCTTAGTTGATGAATATACTCACGTACTAGTAGGACTTGATAAAGTTGTTACTCATAATATGTATATGTAATGCACTTTAGGGTGGAGGGAGTGGTTTCACCTATCCCTCCCTTCACCAAATTTTCACATCATCAATACCCAATAAAAACCTTTCAACTCACACTTCATCAATTCACCCCAATTTTCACCAATTTGGTGTCATTGGTTTCACCTAATCATCTAATTGTCACATCACCTTTTCTTTTTCATTTATTTTTAATACATAAATTATATGTATGTATGTGAAGAAGTATGTAATTTATAGTTAAAAAAGAAGGGGATTTTTTTTTTTTTTTTTTTTTTTTTTTTTTTTAACAAGCGGCCAACGGCCATATTTTTATTTTTTTGACCGTTTGTGGGCCCAATTACCCACAGCTTTTCTTCTTTCTTCACTCAGCAAAAGTTACCGAATCTTGGGTTTACCGACCTTCACCGAACCACATGCGGCGGTGTTACCGCATCACCAAACAGTTTGCCGAGCCGTTTGCCGAGCCACTCCCTCCAGCCTTATATGTGAATATTTGATATATAATCTTTTTTCTTTTTTTTTCTTTTGTTCTTAACTCTATATATTTGTACGTTAGGAATGAAGCATACAAAGGGCAATGTGGCATAATATACAAGTCAAAAATCAAAAGTTTAACTAAAAATAATATGGGTCATACATGCAACTAAGTTAGTAATAAAATAATGAAAGCTAAAACTAAAAATTGGAAGGGTTTTTTTTTTTTTTTTTTTTTTTTTTTTTTTTTTTTTTTCGACAATTTTTCACACATATCTCACAACCCACGACTTCTTGATGAATATACTCACATACCAGTACGACTTGATAAAGTTACTCGTATTATGTAATAGACTTTTTTATGTGAATATTTAATAAGGAGTATATATAATCAAGTTATTTATTTGTTCTTAACTCTATTGTATGATAGGAATGAAGCATACAAAGGGCAAAGTGGCATAATATACAAGTCAGAAATGAGAAGAAAATTGATGGAAGAAGGTTATAGAATATGGGGAAATGTAACACCCCCTAATTTGTTTAGTGGCAGCGGAAAAGTAATTAGGGTGTTACGGTGAGGATCGAGTTAAAATTTGGGTAAAAGCTATAGAATACCATCCTACGTTCAAAAAAGTACCATGGTTCAAGATGGTACTTTTTTGAAAGTAGGATGGTATTCTATAGCTTTTACCCTTAAAATTTCAGAAAAACGGCCCAGAATAGGCGTTTTGAAAGTTATATGTCATTTGAAATAATAGTTTTCGTATAAAAGGAAAATATATGATTTGAAAATCCCACAAAAGTGTGATAATATGGAAAGAATGACATATTTGATTTTACACCAGTTTATTTATCAGAGTATAAGATGCCCGCTCCGTGTCTTGTCCTGCTCCGTTAATTACCTGAGATAAACATGCTTAAAACGTCAACACAATGGTTGGTGAGTTCGTGGAGTTTGATAGAAAATAACTTTCTTTCAATGTATTTAAAAGATGTATAGTGATTGTCGAAATAAATAATAGTTCTTCGTAAAATAAATAACAAGTTGTGTTGAATAAAAATCCATAAGCAAATCATGTATGATCTCCAGAATCATAAGTTTCAAGTTATAAATGAAAATGAGCTACGTTGTTATACGCTCAAAATAAAATGTTGGGTCAACTTTTAAATGTAACGATATACTAAGCATTTTGGGTTGTCTTTTGTAGAATTCACAATTAAGTCTCATATGATAACAACTAAGGTTCAAGTACATGATTCATAATCATAACACATAGTGAAAATATTAATCTAGTGTCTGAAATCTATCGGTGTGGAGTGGTGGTTTCTAAATACAGTTGTATCCTAATATATATGAAACATTCATATATTCAAAAGTTATATTGCCCTAAGCCTCATGACACGCAAAACGTTAACAATTTACCGTAATACGGCGGTGTCCCATCAGGGTTACTGATGGGTGTTTAAGCCCTCATGTAATAGGTGATTTGCCAATTCCTATTTTTCTCAAATATAGTGCATCACGACTAAATACGACTAACCATAAGGCATTCCGTCAAAGTATTTAGTGGGATAGGTCGTCAGCCTCTAACAGGTTTCGAAGCTGTTCACTATATTCGCGCTCACCGCAGTGATTAATGGCTCATGATCGAGGGACTTTATGGCAATAAAGTAAACTTAGGCAATATAGGTCTCAGGGTTCATAAAATATACGTATTTTGGTCTTGGCAATTATTTCTAGTGAAATGTAGAAATGTCATAGTAAAGTTAACAGTACATTCATTTGTTATATGAATGTATACAATAAGTCTCAGTATCATGTTACGTCAAGTAGTTTTGAAAATGTTATCTTTCAAATTCAGTGTTTAAGCTAAGCAAGCCGTTTGCACATATAACGAACATATATTTCTCTCAAGGGTGATTCAAACATGTAAAGCATAGTGGATGATTTTGAGTAAATCATGAGAGTTTACAAAATATATCAGTAACTTAAAACAGTTAAAGCATGTATCTCCCCCAAAAGAGTTATTAAAAACAAGTATTAAAAGTAGGGGCCACGACTCACCTGGAGCGTATCTGACAAGATAGAATTATAAGATTTATGGAAACGATCACGGAAACGTCTTCGATACGAAACCTGAATATGAGCGAAATCTAAGAGTCTAACTTACTACTAATAACGAGTGTGGAAAGGATAAATCGTATAACGATTTGATCGGTGATATGAGTGTGATATGCTTAAAATGCCTCAAGTTAAAAATAATATATATATAATATTATCCTGATTCTTATATCTATTGACTCAAAATATTACCTTCTCAAAATATACTGAAATGATATGCAAAGTGAATCGCTAAATTCCTAATTATAATAAATAACGAATATTAAATAATGCATAACTAAAAATATGAAAATGCATATGAAGTATTGGGTGAAAAAGGAAAAATAAAATAAGAATGTCAAGTGTATTTAAATGAGTCCTTGTCCTTTCTAGATTTTATACTTTTTAACTTAATTGCGCTTGCGTTACATCGTTAGTCATTGGTTAAGTCCAAAGTCCATAATAGTCCAATATTTGTCCATATATCCATATAAAGCTTGGAGTTCAATGATATGTCAATTTAAGTCCTCTGTAAACTGTTTTCACAGCTTTAGTCCACAAGTTTCACAGTTTGGCAGTTTTAGTCCTTCTAGTTAGGTCGCGTTACATTTTTAGTCCTTTTTGCATAAAAATGACGGGAAAAATATTCTGAAGATTTTTATAACTTTATTAAGTTTGTTGTAACTTATTTTAATTGCTTATTTTGGACCAGAGCTTATTTTGGTGCTAATGGACCACTTAACGAATCATTTAAGGCCCGTTAAGAATTTTAGAGGCGAGGGCGTGAAAACAGTTTTGGGTTTGAACTTGGGCTATTTTTGTGGTTCTGAAAATATCTCATTCGGGCTGGATGGGCTAGTCTAACGCCATCTCTTATTGGGCTTTTGTTTAGCCCATTTCGGAAATAATATAATTAAGTTTCTGAAATTGTGAAATGGGTATTAACAAGGGTTGATCAAAAGGATTTATTTTGAGCGTGTTAGTGAGCTTATAAGGTCGAAGTTAAAACACGAAACTTGTAGTTTGTAGTAAAGAGAAATAGGTTGTGTAAAAATAATGGGTCGTTGTTAAACCAAATCGAGTTTTACAAAGTCGTTTATGTGGTCGCTTGGAACAATTTTCTGGGTGAAAAGACTTAGAAAATTTTAAGGATTTGTTGTGTTCATGTCTGTGGTCGAGTATACTTTAGGTGATTTTAAAGGTCGAGACGTGGTTATTTTTACGAGTTGTCCATATGAAAAATGTAGTTAGTGATAGGGTCTAACAGGTCATCTAAAGTTAGGACATGCTCATTAAGTTAGATTATGAGATATTAAGTCGTTTTTAAAGGCCACTTGGGACTGTTTTGGCAATAAAATACTTAGATTATTCTAAGTGTTTTTCCTCGTATATTTTGTACGCATGATATTAAAGTTTTGAGACGTTTAATAATGCATGATATGAGGTAATCTAAACGTGGGTGTGAAGTGTGTGATTGTTAAGACTCCACAAGATTAAGTTCGACTTTCTACATGGTTCGAAATAGATGGCTGTGTGCTCGAATATGGAAGTGTGATACTTTCGAGTGGGAAACAAGAATAATGCATGACATGATATTATTAACGTGTACTAGTGAGTTGTTTTTCTAAATCTTCCTCAGTTGAGGCTCGTCGCATCTTGTGGATTTGTGAACTTATTGTACGTAAAGCAACATGTAAAGTTGGTACGTTCGAATGTAAAATGGAACATGCATGTGTGATGTGTGGATGTGAGAAATGAAAGCTAGAGAATATTAGATACTTACAACACCTTTTAAAGGTGGTGGAGGACACTATGAAAATCGAATGGAACACAGGAACAAGCAACCCACTTCGCTAGCCTCGAACATACATTTAAGGTTTGCCACACTTTTACTCGTCTGGTTCTATCCTAGCCACAGCAAGCTCCTGGTCTGGGTGAGTGAAAGAAGTATAAGAGAAGTAGTGTGGGCTGCCAGAGGTAGAGTGGTATATATAGGAAAGTTATACACGTTTCATTGACTATATTACCCTTGCAACTCAATTATTGAAGACCACTGTAGGAGAGAGGACACCTAGATGGTTTCACTGACAAAATGAGATATTTGCTAGATATGAAACGTGGGTAAACCTTATCTTTTATTTTTGTGTTATAGTTGTGTTAGGTTTGTATTTTAAAATGAGTGTCAAGTGAGTTTAGCGAGCCATATTCTTCTTCTGCTGCTCTGACTTCCTTTTAAATGTTTCATTGTGCTAGAAATATAATTAGAAGAATGTGGGAACAATCGGATTTCGAAATGGTTGGGTTTTGTGACTTTTATTTATGCGTTATGGGTAGAAATGGGACGAGCGAAACAGCCTTGGTTATTATAGTAACATTTGATATTCGAGGCTGGGATTTGGCGTGGGCATAGCTCGGTGGGTGGTGATTGAGGTGGTGTAAAAATATGTGTGTGTCGTGTTTAAGAATCGCAAGAACAAGAGCTGTTTTGTAGAGGATTTGGATGTCGAGTTTACAAGAATTAATAAAAGAAAGGATGGGCTCAAGTTGGGACAAATGATTTGGCCTTCAAAATTATAGGAGTAGTTGATATCTAGTACTGAAATTCGACATATGTATTGTCTAGTGGGTTGTGAGTAAAATGGTGCAAAAACATTCGAGGGCTGTGTTTAATATTCGAGAGAACGAGAGTCATTTTTGAGGTGGTGTGGCTGTCGATTTCCACATGCAATGTAGAAAGAAAGATTGGGTTTGGAGTTGGGCTGGACATGCGAGTTTGGGTGGTGATGGGCCTGGAACGAATTTAAGGGTCCGGTTGGGTTGCAAAAATTATTGAAGGGAAATGGTAATTAGTGTGTAATAATTGTGGTTAAGTTATAGATTTATTTGTTTTAACTAAAATTTGTAATTGTGTAAATGGCGATTTGTTAACTACTAATTCTTGTGTAATAGTTATGTTCCGTAAAGCACGTCGAGAACTAGTGTTGTTATTTGGTAATTGTTGTGATGTCGTGACGTGGTGAAAATAATATATCAAGAAAATTTTAAATTTCCCCGTCAAAAATAGGATTTATTAATCGGTAACTCAAGGTTATTATTAATTAATGATGATTATTATAATGCATTTTCGTGGGATCTTACATATAGAATATGGGGAAATGTAGGTGACCAATGGAGTGATCTTCATGGTCAATTTGTAGGCAATAGAACTTTTAAACTTCCAAATCCTATGTATTTTGTACCTTAAACAATATATAAGGGATAATTATGTGCTTTTATGTGTGGCAACAAAAGTTGTCCATATATTTCAGTTCATTCTTCTATAATATACTAGTCGGGTACTCGCGTATTGCGACGGCAGGTACCCGTGTAATCAAATAACCCATAATAGCATCACAATCATCTTTATACATATTAGTAGTACGTGCGCAATACTTCGAAACTAAAAAGGGAGAAAGCAACCACATGTTTTGGTACACGGTAATAGAGATAACACGTCGTAGTTGCTGATAATGTGAAGACAAAAACAATGTCAATTATTAGAGCATCTACAATGCATCAAGTCTTTAAAGACTTGATGCATTTAATGCTTAACACATTTAGTTACTAAAGCTTTGAGAAAAGATTTGAAGTTCACCAAGTCTTTTTAGAAAGCTTTACAAAAAGCTTTTGATTCAATGCTAAAAACCATCCTAAAAAGCTTTTTATAATAGTAAAAACCTTTTACTCATTTTACCCATTGTGGATGCTCTTAGTATTGCAAAAACGTTGTGGTTGACTTCAACATCTCAAGCTAACATCTCTTCTTTCACCATGTTAAAAAATTGTACACAATCACTTTCTAAAATGAATCTATCATCTCTTCATGGTCCTTTTTATACTAAAACAAATAACCTATGATTTATGTGAATTTAAAATTATGTAACCAAAAGTTAATAATGATTATTTAGTTAATTGTATTTTAAATGTTTTCGGTTACAATCATTTATATTATTAGTTACATAAATTAATTTCATTTTAAAGAACATGTCGGTTACTAATATTACTGTTTGACAAAATCTTTCCATAATAGGCAAGTGTGTAATCTGAATTTTTAAGCTTTTCTGTTATAAGCAAATCTCAAATGTATTATAAAGTAGTATATATAGATAAGGGTTAATGTCGATTACTATACGGAAGTGCTATATATGAGAAATTAGGAGTAGTTGAATTTTTGTATATTAACGATTACGTGACGAATCATAAGTAACAAATGGATCTTATACATACTCAACTCTTTGCGCGATTTTCAATAGGGATAATGATATGTAAATGTATCTAACTTGACACCATATACTAAGTTGTACAATGAACTATTAATCTCGCAAAAGAATACAGGAACTTACTAATCTTGACTATTTTGTGTACCCGATCTACGTGGCATGTATTTTAGCTGAGTTGGCAATACAAGTTGCGTTGACTCCGTTATATTATTAGAAACCTCCGTTACATTGACCCGTTTGACCGTTACTTTCATTAATTTATTATTTTTCCCGCTTTTATAACCCTAAATCAACACACACAGCAAGCACTTTCCCCCAATTATTCCAAACCCTAAAATTTTCAATCAACCTACAATCAATCACGTTAGTTACAAATTGAATGCTTTCTAAGGTATGATTACATAATATACGTTTAATTTGATTGTGTTATTACAAATCTTTTGCTTTTTTTTTCCAAACCCTAATTTGCAATTGATTCCTTTACAGAATGGTGATACCTGGAGCAAATGGGATTGAATTAGATGTCTGGAATGATGGCATTTTCTTTGAAGATCCTTTAAGGTACGAGAATGGTGTTACTTTGAATGTGTATATTGCTAGGCTGTCACTCAAAGAGCTGACAACATTCTTGAAGGAAAGAACTCAATGTGCGCATGTTTTTGGTCTTTACTATAAAATGCCACATAATGATTTAGATAAGGGTTTAGTAAGATTAGACTGTGATTGGGAATGCAATAGAATGTATGATCTTTCGAGGTTGTTTGGAAAATTGGAAGTTTACATAGACCACACTAACCTTGATATGTCCAAGTATCTAGCTATTCCTGACCCTGGTACACCTACTTCTAAGTATAGAGCAGAACCTGAAAAGCGACATTGCAATGAATTTACTGATGAAGAATTGTGGAAATGGGCTGAGCAAGAGGCTGAACATGACATAGGTATTGCTAGTGCTAGTGATAAGGCTAAGGGTAAGGAAAGTAGTGATAAGGTTAAGTCAAGTGTTTGTGATAAGGGTAAGGCAAGTGTTAGTGATTTAGCCCGGGAAACACACCATGAGTCTAGTGATTCTGATGACAGCGACTTTGGAAATAATGGTATGCTTGAAGAGAGTGACAGTGAAGATAGTGATTATTCTGACAAGTCAGTTGACTATTTAAGTGCCTGTGAAGAAGAACTAATTGAGCACAGAACTAGGAGAGCAAGTAGGCGTAAGACCAGAGCTCCACCAATTCCAGATATGGCTGCTAATCCTGGTACTAGTAGTGCTTCATGTGGTTCCAGAAGTGAAGTGTTTCTTGAGCATGATGAGTTCATTAATGAATTGCTGAGAAAGATGAATGAGGTGGATTCAGATGGGAACATACAAGATCCATTTTTAGGGGTACAAGCAACTGAAGACAGGTATCCTACTCATGATGAGAGCACTCATTGGAGGCTGCAAGTCCCAAAGGTATCCTTGTTGTTTCAGTGTAGCAAACATTTGTATTGCATTATTTGAATATGAATGCTAAGCACTTATTTTGTTCACAGGTTGGGCTAAAATTTGAAAGTGCTGCCAAGTTGAAGGAAGCGTTGACGTATTATGCTTTAGCAAATGGTTACTCCATCTGGTATGAAAGGAGTGCGGCTGATAAGGTTATTGCTCTGTGTGGTCAAAGACCACCAAAGGCGTTAAAAGATCCCGAGAAAGGTAAACAAAGAAAACAATATAGGTTTCCTAGTGAAACAAAAGAGGATGTGCCAAAATGTACCTTTAGGATGTATGCTAGATGGATGACTTCTGAGAAAACCTTTCAAATTATTACATTGAAACCTGAACATAGCTGTGTTAGAAACTTTCAGTATGGCTCTTTAGTGGACTTTAAATGGATAGATAAAAGGTTTGGTGAGAAAATAAGGAGAAATCCTGAGATAAAGCTGGTAGACATTGCTGCCTTAGTGTTGAAGAAGTACAAGTGCACTGTCTCTTCTAACCAATGTAGGTATGCTAAGGCATGGGCACTAACAGAGTATGAAAAAACCATTGAAGAACATTATGCTTTATTAAGATCTTATGGCAAAGAGTTGTTGGATAGTAACCCAGGGTCCACTGTCAAATTAGGAGTTACACATAATGATGAAGGGTCCACTGTTTTTGATAGATTCTATGTGTGTCTTGGGGGTTTAAAAGAAGGGTTCAAAAGGGTTGTAGAAGAGTTATTGCTTTAGATGGATGTTTTCTAAAAAAACCTAATCATGGTGAGATACTAAGTGTTATAGGTAGAGATGGCAATAACCAAATTTACCCTATTGCTTAGGCTGTGGTAGGTGTTGAGAATAAGGAGAATTGGTGTTGGTTCTTAGACTTGATAGGTGATGATTTGGAAATGCCAACTGGACAAGGTCTCACACTAATGTCTGATCAGCATAAGGGACTCATTGAGGCTTTGAAACAAGTTATGCCTCAAGCTGAACACAGACAGTGTGCTAGACATATTTATGAGAACTTTAGGAAACAATTCAGTGGACTAGAGTTCAGGAATTTGTTTTGGGCAGCCTCTAAAGCTTCATACCCACAGTTGTTCAATAAAATCATGGAAAAAATCAAGGCTGAAAACCCTAAAGCTCATAAATACTTGATGGAAAAGGACCCTAAAACATGGTCTAGGGCATTTTTTGAGTTGGGAAGAGGATGTGAGGCTGTGGAGAATGGGTTCAGTGAGTGCTTTAACTCGGTGTTGGTTGCTGTGAGAGACAAACCAATACTAACTATGTTGGAAGCAATTAGGGTGATTGTGCTTGAAAAGATGAACAGTTGTAGGAACATTTCTGCAAAATGGACTGGTGATATATGTCCATCAATCAAGAAGAGAGTGGATTTGTTAAAGGATGATATAAGGTATGGTTTTATTACATACACTATACTTTATGTTATACATTTATGTTGAATACTAATTATTTTTAACTTTGTAGGTTTTGGCATGTCATTCCAGCTGGGGGCAATGCATTTGAGGTCAGGAGTGGTAGTCACTCCTTCAAAGTGAATGTTGATTTAAGGACTTGTTCTTGCAGGATGTGGCAATTATCTGGGCTGCCATGTGTTCATGGTACAGCTGCTATTTTCAAGTTAAACGAGGTGCCTGATGATTATGTCCCAATGTGGTTCAGGAAGGAGTTTTATTACTCAACATACCACAATTACCTAAGTCCAGTTGGTGGTATTGACTTTTGGCCTTACCAGAGTCAATACTCAAAAGTTTTACCTCCAAAACCTAAATCAATGCCTGGTAGACCAAGAAAGAAAAGGATTAGGGCAAAAGGTGAAGGTGGGAGCTCTACAAGAGTTTCAAAGGTAGGTGTTTCTATGACATGTCAAAATTGCTTTAAAGTAGGTCATAACAAGAAATGATGTAGGGAAACAACTGTTTAGAAACCTGTTAAGCAAAAAAGAAAAGTAGGTAGGCCAAGTAAGCAGGATGCTAGTATTGATGGGTCTGATAATGTAACTAGGGGTGATAATGTTGATAGGGCTGATAATGTTGACATGTATGCTAGTGTTCCTAGGTCTGATAATGTTCCTAGGTCTGATAATGTTGACATGTCTACTGTGGGGGGTCATAGAGGGTCAGTTGTGGATGTTAGAGTAACTGGTTTAAGTGGGAGTGGAAGTGCAAGTGGTGGTGTAAGACAAACAGGTTTAAGTGGGAGTGGGAGTGGGAGTGTTAGAATTGTTAGGGGATCTGATATCCCAGGTTTCATTAGTAGACAACAAAATGCCTTTAGAAAAGTTGGTAGGGTGAATTTTGCAACCAGTAGTTCACCTGGTAGAGTGGTTCAGCCAAAGAAGGTTAGAAGGGGCTTTACAAATTGGTTTGGTGAGGAGAGGCCAAGTATTCAAGCTACTCCTTCTACAGGTTCTACTAAGAGTAGTAAGACAAATCAAGTTACTCCTACAATTCCTACTCAAAGTAGTCAAGCTGCCCCAATTCCTAATCCAAGTACTCAAGCTGCCCCAATTGTTACTCAAAGTACTCAAGCTGCCCTAATTGTTAGACCAAGAAATTGGTATGAAAGTGTCATTCAAAAAAGAAGGGAACCAAGCCAGAGGATCCTCCAAAGAAAGCTAACAAAGAAGGTGATAGGTTAAGGAAGTTCAAAAGACAATGCAATGGAGTTAGATTAACAAGTTAATTAAGTATATGGTTGTCATACTTTGTATTTTATTTTTGGCAACCAAAACTTATGCAAATATGCAGTTATTCTTAGATAGGGTGCTTAGCCCCTTCAGATTGCCATCTTTTGTATACTAATTTGGGCAATCAGACAATATTAAATGTTATGTAATCCATGTATGGTAATGTAGGATGTTTAACTATGTTATTTGATGTAAGATCCTGTGAAAAACCCTTGTAATCAATCTTAATGATTAATAATAATCTCGTATTACCGTTTACTAACGCCCATTTTCACTAGAAATTTAAACTTTCCACTATTGTTATTAATAGCAACGCATTATATATATATATATTGTATACGCCATACTCGAGATAACACTTTTGTTGCAACAACACATCATCACAAGAAATAACAAGCGATCGTACTCACAACAAAAACTTAACGTATCTATTATAGTACGGTTTATACAAAATCATTTATACTACATTACACCAATTATGCTTAACTAAAATCTATTACAAACACTAATAATAAACTTAACCCTAAACTACAAACCAAGTTGGACTCTTAACTGCTCGGCCCAACAACAACCACTAAACCCTATTATCACTAATCCATCGAACTAGCCAACCCAAGTGAACCTCACAGCCCACTCAACCCACCTATTTGAATTGTTGTACTTCCTTGTTTTCTTTTCTTTTCACCCGATCGATACAACACCTCTTCAAGAACCCCCATGCAAATCTTAAAGATCGAACATAGCAGTTATACATTTTAACCAATAAAACCCAACTCAAACTTCACAGCACAATCACTACAAGGCTTATTTCATTTTACTTTCTTCCGTTGCTCTTAACACCCGCTCGCTATCTCACTTCCAAAAACTCGACCTCACTATTAATAACGAACATGACTTTCGTTTATTGTTACACATTCAACTACACCACTCCACTAGCTACTGCGATACAAAAATCCATCCAAGAATAGCAAGTAGTAACCCGATACGAAACCTATATTGTTGTCCCAAAATCAATCCCAAACGTCTAACTAAAAATGTCGACACCCAAATATGCCATACCATCGTTTTTCCTATAACTCTCCAACCGCATTTCTAACTAATCCTAACACTCTAAATGAGAAATAATCCTTGTTACACGAATTGTAACTCAGTAAACTAAAACTTGTAATAATATGTGTGAGAACCGAATGAAACAAGAAACCTACAAGAACTAGCATCCAAAATCACAACCACCCACACACGTTTCACACTTAAACTAGCATAACATCACACAAGTGTCCCCTATACACAGTACTCCCAATCATTTAGTCAAATAGTCAATGCAAGTGAGATATTTTTCCTATATAAACCACTTCATTCGATCCTTTCTAGTCTCTATCACCCATCACCTTCTATCAAAATCACCACATTCCTTAAACATTATAATCACTTTCTGTCGAGAACTTGGAAGCAAAGCATTGGGAGTCAAAGCCTATAAACTTTTTCAAAGCTCACTGCTTTTGCGTGTGTCTCCTTCACACCCAATTCACTATCAAAATACCTTCACTTAAACCTACTCCTTCACAAACAGAGAGCGTAACCAGTTTTGGAGTAAAAGAGTCCAAAGCAAGTGGGTTGTTTCATTTCGTGTTCCATTCGACAAGCACTAAGTCTCCACCACCTTTCTCAAAGGTGTTGTAAGTCTTCTCATCCCCTCTTAAATATATATTTCACGTACTCACTTGCATGCATATTCCATGCTACATTCGAAATGTGTCTATTCTATTTCATATATACCATACAGTCACAAACCTTTCTCACATTTATCATATGAGCACGACATGCATTATTTTGGTTAACACTAGATCGAACATGGTAACTTATCATTAATTTACACGCATCATCTTACTCGAACATGTACCCATGCATTCCATGCAACTCTCGTACGTCACACTATAAATAAAATGGGAAAGCTAAAACATGCTAAGTATTCATACATAAGCGAACAGTTCCAAGAATGTCTCCAAGGACGACTCCATCTCTCGCTAAATAATTTAATGACCATATCCTTTCGTTACACGACTTAATATACCATGTAACTACCGACACTTTTCATTTAGATAACTTTTAAACACACTCAAGTATCGACTTTAAAAATAAACCATCTAATTCGATCGGACCATGTAAACACAAATAAAATCCTAACTAAGTATTTCAACCAAAGAGGACCCTTCGACATAGCCAACTAGCGACATGTTTACTTCAAATTCATGAAAATGACACACATATAGTTTTACTCCACTCGACAGTACACATGGGAAACAATATTTTTCATATTCTAAGATCCCACCCATAATATCATATCGACACTCAAAATAATCCCTTTTGAATACTACTCGACTAGTGTAAAACCCTTAGAAAATTTCATGGTACATTTCACAAACCTACTTCATTCGACCAAGCCAAAAACCACCACTTTATTTTTAAAATCTTGTATATAACATATCTAAATTATTACATCACTCGATAGACAAGCTGGCAAACTAAATTTCTCATGTTCTAAGTTCGACCTCATGAGCTTGTTCACACGCTCAAAATACCTTCTTTTGATCGACCATCACAAGTAACTAGCAAACATTTTCAGAAAATTATTATAACATTCGGTTGGGCCAAAACCAAGCCCAACAAGAATTTTCGATAGCAAGGTCCAACAGGCCCATATAATATATTTTTAGAATCCTAAAAATAGCCCAAGTTCAAGCCCAAAACTATTTTCACGCCCTCGCCTCTAAAATTATTAACGGACCTTAAATAAATTCGTTAATCGGCCCAATAAGGTAAAAATAATCTCATTCCTAGAATAAACACTTGAAATAAGTTAAAATAAACTTAATAAAGTTATAGAAATTTTCAGAATATTTTTCCCGTCATTTTTATGCAAAAAGGACTAAAAATGTAACGCGACTTAACCGAAAAGGACTAAAACTGCCAAACCTGGAAACTAAGGGACTGAAGCTGTGAAAACAGTTGTAAAGGACTTAATTTGACATACCATTGAACTTCAAGCCTTATATGGACATCTGGACAATTATTGGACTATTATTGGACTATGGACTGGACGAGGACTAAAGACGTAACGCAAACCACGGTTAGAGTAGAAAATATAAAATCTGGAAAACACAAGAACCAACTATTATAACTTGTCATTCTTAATTTCTTTTTCATTTTTGCACTATATCTTTACTTCATATGCATATTCGCATTATAGTTGCATATTAGTTATTAGTGATAGAAATATTTCATGGTTATATTTCACTTACTCTGGGAAGATATGATCTTACGAGAGTACGAGCACCATAAGCATATAACACCTTCACTCTCAACGATTAGATCGTTGTATATCATTAGCTAATCATCATCCACCATTCATACACACACACCACTAGAAATTAGTCAGATTCTCAGTTATTTATATATTTACCAGGTTCTATATCGAAGTTGTTATAACCACCTCTGAATTTATTTCCATCATCACCAGTAACGCTTAAGGTGAGTCATGGCCTCACTTTTTAAACTCTTTATACTTTTTAAACTCCGTGAGGGGGATACATGCTATAAACTGATCACAAGTATTTTTCTGTATGCTACCTGACTTGATATATGCCTAAGTACACCATATTGCCATAAGACCCTTTATCATGAGCCATTAATCACTGCGGTGAACGCGAATATAATGAATAGATCTATTAGAGGACTGACAGCCTATCCCACTAATACTAGGACGGAATGCTTTTTGCTAGTCGTATTAGTCGCGATGCATTATATTTGGAGAAAATAGGAATTGGCAAATCACCTATTACACGAGGGCAAAACCTTCATCATTAATTTGATGATCACCTCCGTTTATGCGGTACTTTGTTAACGTTTGCGTGTCATGAGACTTAGGGCAATATATGAACTGCAATATCAATTTTTAAACTGATTGTATCTCCAAATACAATCTTACTTGTGAATCGAACTGATATTTAAATTACAAACTCCATGATTTCACTCAACATTATGTTGACTTTTAAGCATGTATCTCAGGGAACTAGAGGAGCACGGCAAGGCATGGAGCAAGCATACCCTATCATAAATAAATGGTGTAAAATAAAGTTGTAATTCAGTTAAATTGATGTTTCCTTGGAGAAACCTTAGCACTCTGATTTAACGCTTTATAACTGAATTTGTATTATGGACCTATGTAAATTAAAAATGCCGTCTTAGGCTATTTTCTTATGATTTTGTTTTCGATCCTCACCGTAACACCCAAATAAATCTTCCGCTGCTATGTTTAAAATTTGGGGGTGTTACAGTTTGGCATCAGAGCTTCGGTTATAGAGAACCAAATGTTTTTAAAACGTTGGACTATAACTACATTTTTCAAACAAATTAATTATACACCATGTTACCTTAAACTCTCCATGCCTGCTTGCTGCCGCGCTCGGTATGTTATACATTAGGATTATCTTATATAAGCCTCTGCATACTTGATAGTTACTGTGCACAACTAGATCATCTTATGCTTATACTACACCACTTGATGTTAGTAAGTTACTTATTTTACAATATATGGATTATTACAGTACTATGTCGTTTATCACCCACTTTAGTGTATCATCGGAGCCGGACTCCGAGGGATCACTAGCATCAGTCACGTCCCCCGTACTTCCCGATGCTGTAGTACCAGAGATGGTGCCCGACGCGATTGAACCCTTTGTAGAGGGTAGAGCCGCCGCCATACCTTTATTAGATGACCCCCATGTGCCAGATTTGCCAGCACCTACGTTACCACCTGATGAACTCAAATAAGTACATTTTATTACTATCATTTATCCTATTAATTTGACTTGTTTTACTATATTATGTATGAGGATTGATACTTAATCGTTTACTTTTGTAATTCTCAGGTAAAAACAAGCATTTGGTGAAACTTAACGATTTTGGACTAATTATGGAGCAAAACATGCAAGAAGTTAAGAGTCTACTGACATGAAGAAGATCAAGACTAATCTGCTCCAGATGCGCCGCATCTCACTCATTACATACGGCGCATCTCTATTAAGATATCACCAGATACGATCCAAGATACAAGAGGACATGCGCCGCATCTAATCATGGAGTTACGCCGCATCTTCTGGCGGTGTACGAATATTCCTGAATATTATAATCTAGGACCCCACGCGAAGTTAAGTCAATGCGCCGCATCTACTTACTAGATGCGCCGCATCTTCCCTCAGACAGAAACTATAAATACCCCAAGACCAGACGAATTCCAGAGCTTTTGGTGAGAGCAATATATTAGATTCGAAGACCGAAGCAGCAGAACCCTAGGACGAATTCAGTCAAGGAGGCAGCACAAGACACACCAAACGAAGATACAAGAGCTGTAAGAAGGTGCTGCATGTGTTTAATTCATTAAGTAGTTTTGTTTTATTGTGTTAGCAAACTTTAATTCATCAGGATTGGTGGCTTGTGTAATGTGACAACGAAAGATTGCACTCCCTTTAATACTTGCTTTCCCATCAATTAAAGTTTATATGTTGATGTCTTTGGTTACTACTTATTAGTGCATTGATAACCTCTGTGTTTATTAGTGGCTTGTGTAATGTGGCAATTGAAAGGTTGCACTCCCACGGTTATTACTAAATTGATCACTTAGGAATAACTTTTAGACATAAGTAATCATTAAGGGTTTACTCACCGATAAGAATAGGACCAACGAGAAAGGGTTAACTACATACACTTCATATAAAGCTATCAATAAAACAAGTGACAATCTACTTAATCATAAGGACAACCCTCTTATTGTCTCGAGTATTTATCTGTGTACGTGTGTGCTACTTGCTGATTCGTGCCTATTGGTTTATTTTATTATTTAATTGCAAACAAACCGTGCCAGTCTCTCAGGCTGAAACCCCCTTGCGTTAGGATATTAAAATACTGATTAGAATAACGAGATAATACGTTCCACTCTTAGTGATCGACACTCTACTTACCATTATATTCATACTGACCGGGTACACTGCTCGTTAAGTGTGTGTGTTATTGATAAGTCGGCTAAATATAAATTTAAAACTTGAGTAGGCATTAAAACTGCTAAACCGCAACGACACATCACGCGCATCAAGTTTTTGGCGCCGCTGCCGGGGAGTGAATTGTTATTATCTGTTAATTTGATTAGTATTTTAATTAGGTTTTTCTTTTTATTAGATTAATTGCATCATTGTACTATTTTGCATATTTGTTGTATTGTGTGTTAATTGTTTTCTTTTATTTTTCTGTGTTTTATTTTTGTTTGTGTGTTTATTTTTTTTTGTTTTTATTTTTTCGTATTTTTTCTGTTCTGCTATCGTTGTACTGTGCTAAATCAAACGATACGGCGCATCTGATCTCTCAGATACGGCGTATTGCGTTTAATTTTTTTAAATACAACGCGTTTAATTAATTCGATACGACGCGTCTTTTCCCCAAGATACGGCGTATCTGTTTTTAATAAGAATTTTTTTTCTAAGCGATAAAGTAATACGACGGATCTTCTTTTGAAGATACGGCGTATCTGTTTTTGATAAAAATTTCTTCTAAACGTCAAGGCGATACGACGCATCTGATTTATCAGATACGGCGTATCTATTATTTTAATTAAAAACAGTTTGCGAATTATTAAACAGATACGACGTATCGATCTCTATCGATACGGCGTATCCTCTGAATCAAAAATCTTGTATTTTTAAACGTAACGAAAATACGGCGCATTAACTTTCGTTAATACGACGCATTTAATTTTAAATAAATATCGATTTTTGATTAATTAATTCGATACGGCGCATTCTTAAATTCTAAGCGGCGTATCTATTTTCTGGATAAAGTCTGATTTAATTTTAACGTATTAAGATACGGCGTATCCAACCTTTTGGATACGGCGCATCGTATGCAGATATCAGCTATTTGTATTCATATATCCGTTTCTATATTCATTAATTTCTCTTCTAGCGAACAAATCCTACTGATGATTTTACCTTTGATGACAGATTTTGCTATGGAAGACATGTCAGTTAACGGATATCTTGCTAAGGAATGCTTGTTTTCAGATTCATTCAATGTGCTCATGATCGATGCAGATTTATTCTCCTGGGAGACACCTCTTGAAGCTGCTTTTAAGGAATTCATGCGTTTATGCAACATTGACGAAGGAGTGTTCTCTTATGATGTATTTGTGAGGTACACTGGAGATGAATTGTCGCTCTTATGGCCTATCATTGAAGCCAAAGGATTGAACTGGACTACTATCGAAGAAGATGATGGGAAATTCTACCTTGCATACATGGACTCAAGCAACAACAGCTGTGGTGAAGGCAATGCCCAAATCTCTTACATGCCTTATTCCGAACAGTACTGGGGATTAAATGAGAACTATCAGGATAATGACAGAAATTATGCTATGGCGGAGTTACTATTTCATGGCAGATTGGTAAGATTAATAGACCTCTCCCTCAATGATTGGCTTGAGCTTAAATATGGTAGTCCGGAATTTGCCCCTGCAAATGAAGTCAAGCGGATTATGACTTCATGGTTAACACGGAGTTTTAAGGAGCAATTTAACGAGTTCATGGGGATAAAAAGGAATATGATTGGAAAAACTTGCTTTGACATTAACCATGATCCTAACGATGTTGATTTTATAGAATGGTTGGCTAGTAAGTTTATTAACCATAAGAGCATGGATCGAGCTACTAAGGATGCATTATGGGTGTATTGGATGAGAGGAGAAGACGAAGAAGTGGAAAGCGATTATGGGTCGTCACTTCATGATTCAACAATCAATGAAGGCATTGAAGAGTTATTCAGAATAGACGTTGATTTGTTCGATTATGAGACACCCTTGTGCAAGCAGTTCAAGGAATTTAACTACCTTCTTCGAGTCGACGATGATGTGCTAACTGGAGACCTACCAGGATTTAAAACTTACGATGATTTCAAAAACACCTGGTATTATGAATGGAATGACCAAGTACCATGGGTTTGGGATAAACCATGGGAATTTGCGCACATTAATCACACTTGTACACCCTTCGTTTTCAAGGATGGGAGTAGTGTTTAGCCGACCTGTGATTATAAGAGTAACGGAACCTGTAATAGGGGAAGTATAATTGGGATGAAACGGGTTGGAAACGATGTAACCTTTGAAGATTATGAATGGTACGATAATGTTGAAGACTGCCCACAAAAATCGAAGGCTTTACAAGAAAAGGGCAGAATTGAACGCTTGAAAGGACTTAAGGGGACATCGGATACTACTTTCTGGGAATGGGTGCATAAACAGTTTGATGATTTCACGAAGCTTAGTCGACGGTTACAATATGATTTGGAAAGAGAATGGGAGGCGATTCAAGATGATAATAATAATGAGTCGTTGATTGAGGAATTAGATGACTATTTGATTAAGGATCCTTATTTTAAGTTTGTTGACAAGGACGAAGAAGAATTCACCAAAAGAAAGTGTCAACTACTTGGGATCCCTTACAATAAGCCACCCGCAATGATTACTGAGAAATTTAAAATCATCAAATACTCTTTGGGACCCGATGAGGAATATGTTGCAGTAAAGACAAAGAGTTATATTAGATTAAGTCGAACGGAAGAAAACGTTGCGGAGCTATACGGGAACATCTTTCGAATGAAGGAAGAAGGATGGACCGTGACAAGGACTTATTGAAGAGCTGAACGTGAGTCTAACTTGAAGACTCTGGAATAAAGACAAGTGCTTACCGGGAGACAACCCGGAGAATTTTTATTATTCTGTTTTCTGTGTCGAGTCAGTCAGGCCGCATGAGGATACGGCGCATCTCAATCCTGAGATGCGACGCATCTCCTGCAATGGTCATATCTTATTTTATTTTATTTCTGCATTTTTATTTTCGACCTTAAAACTTTTTATCAGTTTATTTTAATGCAGCGCATCCCTGGTTAAGGATGCGGCGCATCTTTTATTCTGATCCGTATTTATTCCAGGCTCGATACGGCGTATCTTTTTCCTTAAGATACGGCGCATCGACTGACCTGATGATTTTCAGTTTTAATTTTTAAGTTTTATTTTTCCTAACTACTAATGTATTATGCAAGTTTGAACCTTTCTTATCTTAGGTGTGTTTTGAAGCTTTGGTGGTATTATAGTTTCCTGCATTTCCTGTGGATACATCAAGTATGAAGCTTTAACGTTCTCATCCACAAGAAAGATGATTTTTGCTCTTATCAAATGGAGGATCATACCGAGCAAATCTCAGGGGAGTTTTTCTGTTCTAATTCTTTTATTTTCCAGTTTTTAACCTTTTATACAAACAACGAGGACGTTGTTTAAATTAAGTGGGGGGATTGGAGAATTAGAACACTTAACAATTACTTGTCCTAAACTTTTTCAAAAATTATGCTTAAAATGTGCTTAATATATCAAACTTAAAATTTTTTAGCATGTTTTTGTTTAAGATCTAAGTTGCATAGCTGCACACATGACGTTATTTTCAAAAATTGTGATTTTTCAAAATTCACAAATCTATGAGTGTGCCGGTGACTTGTAAACTTTAGAACTTGGCTTGTATACTATTCGAGACCACCATAATGAGTATTATTTATATAATTGGAATGACTTGTCTAAATTGGTAAAATTCTAGGATTACACCCAAATAGCCTTTATATGTTATGTGTTATTAACTAACTACACTGGTTAGTTAACCCCCGTATAAACCCTTTTGTTACTCTCATTTAGAGTAAGATACCCCTAGAAAAACACTCAGAGCCATTCCTTTCGTTTCTTACACCTATGTTTAAAATGTTTCGTTACACCCTTAAACCTTAGCCTACCCTGTAGATTAGAATCCGTGGTTGGTTAATTGCTATAGGCAAAGTGTGTTTCCTTACATTACCTGTGTTCGCGTGCGTAATTCATTATCTATGATTAGGTCGGGAAATTGCACAATGCAATTGGAGTGAAAGTAAATATTGTATATCTTTGAGTTTATTTTTCGTGTGTTTACTACTTTCACTATTATCATCATTTCTGAAGTTATGAAAAGAATGGAAAAATTATCCAGAATTATTGTTTTGGTGATGTGGTGAAATTTTACACATCTATCTTTATGTTGAAAAAAAAAAAAAAAAAAAAAAAAATCGAAAAAAAATGAGAAAAGAAAAAGAAAGAAAAAGTTGGAAGTTAGTTTTAACCAACGATGTAAAGTTATGTAAGTGGTCGATATCACCACTATTTGTTGTACTATATTTATGGATTGAATGAGAATTGGCAGTTATGGGAACGCCAATTAAGGTTTATTCTTTGATTAAGATCTTGTTGAGTATAATTCGTGTCTACCTAAAGCGTGTGTTTCAAGTGTTAAAGCGTGAGTTATTCAATGATATGAGTCTTATTCATGGGATGGTTGGGATAGTGATTAACCACACTTAGGATTTTAATTTATTTGTTTTGTTTATTTTTCATTTTACACCAATTTATATCCCAAATGTTATCCATGCACTTTATTATTCTTTATCCAACCAAATCTTTGATTTATTGAGATTAGGGATTTGAGCAATCTTAAGTATCGTAGTCGTGGATTCGGCTATGTATTTATGATTTTGTCGCCCTTTTTGATATATTATTATTGGTGAAGTTTGGACCTATCTTTAGGCTATTCGAGTTAAGGATTTGAGCAATTGCAAGTATCGTGTTCGTGGATTCGATCATGTATTTGTGGTTTTGTCGCCTTTTCTGGAATTTGAGATCGATAGTAAATAAGAATAATTAACCCTTAAGCCTAAAAACCCTTTTTACCGCTTTAGACTTGTTATTCCTTAGCTTTAGTGGAGGAGATGTGTATACTTGCCAAGCTTATGATAGAATATTCGTCACGACTGGACAGTTAAACGATTAGATTTGCTTTTATCAACTTATTTTACTTTACTTCTAATTCGTTAAGTGTTTAGTTGTGTGATTATGAAATAAACGAATACATGCTTAGATATAAAAATAAATCCTAACATCTTTTAGGATACATTTTCATAAGAGAAATTCTAAGGTTTACTTGGGGACAAGTAAAGTTCAAGTGGGGGGATATTTGATGAACTCAAATAAGTACATTTTATTACTATCATTTATCCTATTAATTTGACTTGTTTTACTATATTATGTATGAGGATTGATACTTAATCGTTTACTTTTGTAATTCTCAGGTAAAAACAAGCATTTGGTGAAACTTAGCGATTTTGGACTAATTATGGAGCAAAACATGCAAGAAGTTAAGAGTCTACTGAAATGAAGAAGATCAAGACTAATCTGCTCCAGATGCGCCGCATCTCACTCATTACATACGGCGCATCTATATTAAGATATCACCAGATACGATCCAAGATACAAGAGGACATGCGCCACATCTAATCATGGAGTTACGCCGCATCTTCTGGCGGTGTACGAATATTCCTGAATATTATTGATCTATGATGAACTCAAATAAGTACATTTTATTACTATCATTTATCCTATTAATTTGACTTGTTTTACTATATTATATATGAGGATTGATACTTAATCGTTTACTTTTGTAATTCTCAGGTAAAAACAAGCATTTGGTGAAACTTAGCTATTTTGGACTAATAATGGAGCAAAACATGCATAAAGTGAAAGTCTACTGACATGGACAAGATCAAGTCAATTCTGCTCCAGATGCGCCGCATCTCACTCTCGAAATGCGCCGCATCTCTATCAAGATATCACCAGATACGATCCAAGATACAAGAGGACATGCGCCGCATCTAATCATGGAGTTACGCCGCATCTTCTGGCGGTGTACGAATATTCCTGAATATTATAATCTTGGACCCCACGCGAAGTTAAGTACATGCGCCGCATCTACTTAGTAGATGCGCCGCATCTTCCCTCAGACAGAAACTATAAATACCCCGTAGACCAGACGAATTACAAGTTCCAAAACCCTAACACCGAAGACCGAACAGAAGGAACAAAGGACGAATTCAGTCAAGAAGGCAGCACAAGACACACCCAAATCAAAGATACAAGAGCTGTAAGAAGGTGCTGCATGTATTTAATTCATTAAGTAGTTTTGTTTTATTGTGTTAGCAAACTTTAATTCCTCAGGATTGGTGGCTTGTGTAATGTGACAACGAAAGATTGCACTCCCTTTAATACTTGCTTTCCCATCAATTAAAGTTTATATGATGATGTCTTTGGTTACTACTTATTAGTGCATTGATAACCTCTGTGTTTATTAGTGGCTTGCGGGCATTTGACTGCGGGACATAATGTGGCTCCCACGGTTGTTTCTAAATTGATCACTTAGGAATAACTTTTAGACATAAGTAATCATTAAGGGTTTACTCGCCGATAAGAATAGGACCAACGAGAAAGGGTTAACTACATACACTTCATATATAGCTATCAATAAAACAAGTGACAAACTACTTAATTATAAGGACAGCCCTCTTATTGTCTCGAGTATCTATCTGTGTACGTGTGTGCTACTTGCTGATTCGTGCCTATCGGTTTATTTTATTATTTAAATGCAACAAATCGTGCCAGTCTCTCAGGCTGAAACCCCCTTGCGTTAGGATATTAAAATACTGATTAGAATAACGAGATAATACGTTCCACTCTTAGTGATCGACACTCTACTTACCATTATCTTCATACTGACCGGGTACACTGCTCGTTAAGTGTGTGTGTTATTGATAAGTCGGCTAAATATAAATTTAAAACTTGAGTAGGCATTAAAACTGCTAAACCGCAACGACACATCACGCGCATCAAGTTTTTTGGCGCCGCTGCCGGGGAGTGAATTGTTATTATCTGTTAATTTGATTAGTATTTTAATTAGGTTTTTCTTTTTATTAGATTAATTGCATCATTGTACTATTTTGCATATTTGTTGTATTGTGTGTTAATTGTTTTCTTTTTATTTTTGTGTGTTTATTTTTGTTTGTGTGTTTAATTTTTGTTTTTATTTTTCGTATTTTTCTGTTCTGCTATCGTTGTACTGTGCTAAATCAAACGATACGGCGCATCTGATCTCTCAGATACGGCGTATTGCGTTTAATTTTTTTTTATATACAACGCGTTTAATTAATTCGATACGACGCATCTTTTCCCCAAGATACGGCGTATCTGTTTTTAATAAGAAAATTTTTCTAAAACGTTAACGCCATACGACGCATCTGCTTTCGCAGATACGGCGTATCTATTATTTTAATTAAAAACAGTTTGCGAATTATTAAACAGATACGGCGTATCGATCTCTGTCGATACGGCGCATCTTACTGAATCAAAAATCTTTTATTTTTAAACGTAACGAAAATACGGCGCATTAACTTTCGTTAATACGACGCATTTAATTTTAATTAGATAAGTTGATTTTTGATTAATTAATTCGATACGGCGCATTCATAAATTCTAAAGCGGCGTATCTATTTTTCTGAATAAAGTCTGATTAAATTTTAACGTATTAAGATACGGCGTATCCAACTTTTTGGATACGGCGCATCGTCTGCAGATATCAGCAACTTTTATTCTTTTCTAATTTCCGAACGGAAAATATTCTGACTTACCCTTATACTAGGAAACTTTTACTTTGAAATCTTCTTGTTCTTAATTTTCAGGAACAATGTTCAATATTTTCCCAAACTGGTTCGGAAGACCCCAAAGAAACCTTACTATGGAAGAGTTTGCACTACTAATCGCTCAAGCCAATGAACAAGAACATCATGAAGCAAGGAACTTTATCACTGAATTTAAAGGCAGTCATGAGCTGTTACTAAAAGAACAAAACAATATGATCAATGGTTTGGCAATTGAAGTGCACCAATTGTCAACAGTGCTTAACAAGGTTCTTTCGGTAAGGCACGATCTAAAAGGAATTACAACTAGAGGCGGAAAGTCAACCTTTCAAATCGGAGAAAACACCCGAGGATGACAGTACAAACAAAATTTCCCCTGAATCTTTACCACCTGAGCAAGAGCAACCAAAAGAGACTGATCCAGAACCTGTGATTAGAGAAGAACCTTCTGTCAAACCTAAACGATCAACATTACCTTTCCCACATAGGGTAAAGAAAGAGAAAGAAGATGCCTATCAAAAGAAGTTCCTGGAGAATCTCAAGCAGCTGTAGCTAAGCATACCATTTATGGAAGCCCTAGTGCAAATGCCGAAATATGCTAAATATCTGAAAAGCTTGCTTACAAACAAGTCTAAACTCGAAGAGGCTTGCACCATAACAATGGGGAAAAGAAGCTCAGCGGCATTGCTCAACAAACTTCCATCTAAAGAAAAAGATCCAGGGAGTTTCACTATTCCTTGTCAAATTAAAAATTTGCATATTGAAAATGGCTTAGCCGACCTAGGAGCTAGTATAAGTCTTATGCCCTCTTTTATGTATGATAAATTAGGTCTTGGTGAACCAAAACCTACTAGGATGTGCTTAGAACTAGCTGATAGGTCCATACAATACCCATTAGGAATAGCGGAAAATATATTAATAAAAGTTGATAAATTTGAATTACCTATCGACTTCGTTATCCTTGATATGCCTGAAAATTCTAGAACTCCTATAATATTAGGACGACCATTTTTAGCCACTGCTAGGGCCATGATTGATGTTTTTAATAAAAAAATAACTCTTACCATAGGAAAAGATGAGGTTGAGTTTAACATGGAACAATCTATGAGTAGAGATAATTCCGATGATGATGAATGTTATAATATCGATGTTTCTGATGACACGATTAATCAATTTACTCAGAAATTGTTAAAAAGTAATTTGCTTGATTCTTTTCTGCTTAAAAATTTGGAAAACACAATTGCTATAGAAGATCAAGTTGATGAGAATATTATTGATTATAATTTAGCTGCTGATTCTGCTGTATGTAACGAGATACGGCGCATCGAAAACCTCGATGCGGCGCATCTATCTGATGACAGCAGCAATATGATTAAAGAACAGGTTTATTCCGCTAGTGCCACTGAAATTGATAATGTTAAACCTGTGCTTAAGGATCTTCCTTCTACTTTGGAATATGCTTATTTAAACGGAAATACTAATTCACCCGTTATTATTGCATCTGACTTAACGCTAAAAGAAAAAGAGTCTCTTTTGCAGGTACTATATAAACGAAGAGGAGCATTAGCGTGGAGTATGTCTGATATTAAGGGAATTAGCCCGTCATTTTGTACACATAAAATCCTTATGGAGGATGAATTCAAACCAACTATCCAACCTCAAAGGCGTTTGAATCCAAAAGTCCAAGATGTGGTGAAAAATGAAATCGTAAAGTTACTTGACTCCGGACTTATCTACCCAATTTCCGACAGCTCGTGGGTCAGTCCTATCCACGTTGTGCCGAAAAAAGGAGGAATGACGGTAGTACTCAATGACGACAATGAGCTAATCCCTTCAAGAACCGTTACCGGATGGAGAGTTTGCATCGACTACCGCAAACTCAATGATGCTACGCGAAAAGATCACTTCCCTCTTCCATTTATTGATCAAATGTTAGAAAGACTATCAGGATATGATTATTATTGTTTTTTGGATGGTTTTTCAGGTTTCTTCCAAATACCCATTGCCCCCGAGGATCAAGAGAAGACGACTTTCACCTGCCCTTATGGAACCTTCGCCTATAGGAGAATGCCGTTCGGACTATGCAACGCCCCTGCTACTTTCCAACGTTGTATGACGGCTATCTTCCATGATATGGTAGAAGACTTTATGGAAGTCTTCATGGACGACTTCTCGGTGTTCGGTAACTCATTTAGTGATTGTCTCTTTAAACTTGATAAAATGCTTGCTAGGTGTGAAGAAACTAACCTTGTTCTTAATTGGGAAAAATGTCACTTTATGGTTAGAGAGGGAATTGTGTTAGGACATAAGATTTCTGGGAAAGGTATAGAAGTCGATAAAGCTAAAATTGATGTAATTGCTAAACTACCTTACCCCACTAACATAAAAGGCGTTAGAAGTTTTTTAGGGCACGCTGGATTTTATCGTAGATTCATAAAGGATTTTTCAAAAATATCTAGGCCTATGACCCAATTATTGCTAAAGGATGCAAAGTTTGATTTTTCTGAAGATTGCAAAAAGGCATTTAATATACTTAAAGAAAAACTAACTTCTGCACCCATTATAATTTCGCCGGATTGGAATCTGCCTTTTGAACTAATGTGTGATGCTAGTGATTATGCTGTTGGAGCCGTACTTGGCCAAAAGATAGATAAGAAATTTAAGCCAATTTATTATGCTAGCAAAACATTGAATAATGCCCAAGAACACTACACCACCACGGAAAAAGAACTTTTAGCAGTAGTTTTTGCATTCGATAAATTTAGATCATATCTTATATTGTCAAAAACTATGGTTTACACTGACCATTCTGCTTTGAAGTATTTGTTCAATAAACAGGATGCCAAGCCAAGGCTTATTAGGTGGGTTTTATTGCTCCAAGGATTCGATATTGAAATTAAAGATAAAAAGGGTGCCGAAAATCTAGCTGCTGACCACTTATCTAGACTTGAAAACCCTGATATGGAGGTGCTTGACGAAAGGGAAATAGCTGATGACTTCCCTGATGAACACCTTATGATGGTAGGAATTAAGAGCAATAATAATGGACCATGGTACGCCGATTTTATAAACTTTATTGTTGCAAATGAAATTCCAAAAGGGCTAACATCCGACGAGAAAAGAAGGTTTATAACTCGCGCTAACGAGTATATTTGGGATGAACCTTATGCCTTTAAATTATGTCCTGACAATATATTACGAAGATGCGTAGACGGTGATGACATCGCAGCAATATTAGCACATTGCCATTCAGGGCCAACAGGGGGACATCACGGTCCAGTCATCACAAGAAGAAAGATCCTAGATGCGGGATTTTACTGGCCCACTATGTTGGAGGATGCGAAAGATTATATAAAAGGATGCGATGCGTGTCAACGATCCGGAAATATTACATCAAGGAACGAAATGCCGCAAAACTATATCCATGTATGTGAAGTTTTCGACATATGGGGATTAGACTTCATGAGACCGTTTCCTGAATCTAAAGGTAATAAATATATTTTAGTTGCTGTTGATTACGTATCAAAATGGGTCGAAGCGCAAGCATCTCCAACAAACGACAGCAAGGTAGTACTTAAATTTTTGCAAAATTTGTTCTCTAGATTTGGAATTCCTAAAGCATTGATTAGTGATAGGGGAACACACTTTTGTAATCACCATCTGGGAAAAGCCTTGCAAAAATATGGAGTATATCATAGGGTTTCCACCGCATACCATCCTCAATCAAATGGTCAAACTGAAGTAACCAATAGAGCTATAAAACGAATTCTTGAAAAAACGACTGGGTATAATCCTAAAGGGTGGTCTGACAAGTTAAATGATGCTTTATGGGCATTCCGTACAGCCTATAAGACACCAACGGGATGCACTCCATTTCGTCTTGTATACGGAAAAGCATGCCACCTACCGGTCGAAGTTGAACAAAGTGCATATTGGGCTTTGACGAACTGTAATATGGATATGGAAGCTGCAACGAAGAACCGTTTCATGGAACTTAATGAACTCTATGAACTAAGAGATGAGGCCTACAAAAATACTAAGATCTACAAAGAAAGAACTAAAAGATGGCATGACTCGAGGTTACGTGGGGATAAAACGTTTACTATTGGAGAGAAAGTGCTACTGTTTAATTCCAGATTAAAGATGTACCCAGGTAAACTTAAATCAAGATGGACGGGACCGTTCGTTGTCAAAAAGGTGTATCCATATGGAACTATTGAAATATGCGATAAAAATGGTTATATATTCAAAGTGAACGGGCAACGTGTGAAGAAATACTTTGATAATAAAATCGAGGATAATGAGAACGAGGTGGTGGAGTTTGAACCTGAAGTATTGGAGTAAAGAGCTGAACGTGAGTCTAACTTGAAGACTCTGGAATAAAGACAAGTGCTTACCGGGAGACAACCCGGATTTATCTTTTATTATTCTGTTTTCTGTGTCGAGTCAGTCCAGGCCGCACGAGGATACGGCGCATCTCAATTTTGAGATGCGACGCATCCTCTGCAATGGTCATATCTTATTTTATTTTTCTGCATTTTTATTTTCGACTTTGAAACTCTTTATCAGTTTATTTTAATGCGGCGCATCCCTGGTTAAGGATGCGGCGCATCTTTATTCTGATCCGTATCTATTCCAGGCTCGATACGGCGTATCTTCTTCAATAAGATACGGCGCATCGACTGACCTGATGATTTTCAGTTTTAATTTTTAAGTTTTATTTTTCCTAACTACTAATGTATTATGCAAGTTTGAACCTTTCTTATCTTAGGTGTGTTTTAAAAGTGTTGGTGGTATTATAGTTTCCTGGATTTCCTGTGGATACATCAAGTATGAAGCTTCAACGTTCTAATCCACAAGAAGATGATTTTTGCTCTTATACAAATGGAGGATCATACCGAGCAAATCTCAGGGGAGTTTTTCTGTTCTAATTCTTTTATTTTCCAGTTTTTAACCTTTTATACAAACAACGAGGACGTTGTTTAACTTAAGTGGGGGGATTGGAGAATTAGAACACTTAACAATTACTTGTCCTAAACTTTTTCAAAAATCATGCTTAAAATGTGCTTAATATATCAAACTTAAAATTTTTTTTTTTAGCATGTTTTTGTTTAAGATCTAAGTTGCATAGCTGCACACAAGACGTTATTTTCAAAAATTGTGATTTTTCAAAATTCACAAATCTATGAGTGTGCCGGTGACTTGTAAACTTTAGAACTTGGCTTGTATACTATTCGAGACCACCATAATGAGTATTATTTATATAATTGGAATGACTTGTCTAAATTGGTAAAATTCTAGGATTACACCCAAATAGCCTTTATATGTTATGTGTTATTAACTAACTACACTGGTTAGTTAACCCCCGTATAAACCCTTTTGTTACTCTCATTTTTAGAGTAAGATACCCCTAGAAAAACACTCAGAGCCATTCCTTTCGTTTCTTACACCTATGTTTAAAATGTTTCGTTACACCCTTACACCTTAGCCTACCTTGTAGATTAAAATCCGTGGTTGGTTAATTGCTATAGGCAAAGTGTGTTTCCTTACATTACCTGTGTTCGCGTGCGTAATTCATTATCTTTGGTTAGGTCGGGAAATTGCACAATGCAATTGGAGTGAAAGTAAATATTGTATATCTTTGAGTTTATTTTTTGTGTGTTTACTACTTTCACTATTACCGTTATTTCTGAAAGTATGAAAAGTATGAAAAAATTATCCGGAAAGAAAGTTATAGTGATGTGGTGAAATTTTACACATCTATGTTTATATTTCAAGTTTAAAAAAAAAAAAAAAAAAAAAAAAAAAAAAAAAAAAAAAAAAAGAAAGAAAAGTTGGAAGTTAGTTTTAAGCCAACTTATGTAAAGTTATGTAAGTGGTCGATATCACCACTATTTGTTGTATTATATCTATGGATTGAATGGGAATTGGCAGTTATGGGAACGCCAATTAAGGTTTATTCTTTGATTAAGATTTTGTTGAGTATAATTCGTGTCTACCTAAAGCGTGTGTTTCAAGTGTTAAAGCGTGAGTTATTCAATGATATGAGTCTTATTCATGGGATGGTTGGGATAGTGATTAACCACACTTAGGATTTTAATTTATTTGTTTTGTTTTGTTTATTTTTCATTTTACACCAATTTATATCCCAAACGTTATCCATACCCTTTATTGTTCTTTATCCAACCGAACCTTTGATTTATTGAGATTAGGGATTTGAGCAATCTTAAGTATCGTAGTCGTGGATTCGGCTATGTATTTATGATTTTGTCGCCCTTTTTGATATATTATTATTGGTGAAGTTTGGACCTATCTTTAGCCTATTCGAGTTAAGGATTTGAGCAATTGCAAGTATCGTGTTCGTGGATTTGATCATGTATTTGTGATTTTGTCGCCTTTTCTGGAATTTGAGATCGATAGTGATTAAGAATAATTAAACCTTAAGCCTAAAAACCCTTTTTACCGCTTTAGACTTGTTATTCCTTAGCTTTAGTGGTGGAGATGTGTATACTTGTCAAGCTTATGATAGAATATTCGTCGCGACTGGACAGTTAAACGATTAGATTTGCTTTTATCGACTTATTTTATTTTACTTCTAATTCGTTAAGTGTTTAGTTGTGTGATTATGAAATAAACGAATACATGCTTAAATATAAAAATAAATCCTAACATCTTTTAGGATACATTTTCATAAATGAAATTCTAAGGTTTACTTGGGGACAAGTAAAGTTCAAGTGGGGGGATATTTGATGAACTCAAATAAGTACATTTTATTACTATCATTTATCCTATTAATTTGACTTGTTTTACTATATTATATATGAGGATTGATACTTAATCGTTTACTTTTGTAATTCTCAGGTAAAAACAAGCATTTGGTGAAACTTAGCTATTTTGGACTAATAATGGAGCAAAACATGCATAAAGTGAAAGTCTACTGACATGGACAAGATCAAGTCAATTCTGCTCCAGATGCGCCGCATCTCACTCTCGAAATGCGCCGCATCTCTATCAAGATATTACCAGATACGATCCAAGATACAAGAGGACATGCGCCGCATCTAATCATGGAGTTACGCCGCATCTTCTGGCGGTGTACGAATATTCCTGAATATTATAATCTTGGACCTCACGCGAAGTTAAGTACATGCGCCGCATCTACTCAGTAGATGCGCCGCATCTTCCCTCAGACAGAAACTATAAATACCCCGTAGACCAGACGAATTACAAGTTCCAAAACCCTAACACCGAAGACCGAACAGAAGGAACAAAGGACGAATTCAGTCAAGAAGGCAGCACAAGACACACCCAAATCAAAGATACAAGAGCTGTAAGAAGGTGCTGCATGTATTTAATTCATTAAGTAGTTTTGTTTTATTGTGTTAGCAAACTTTAATTCATCAGGATTGGTGGCTTGTGTAATGTGACAACGAAAGATTGCACTCCCTTTAATACTTGCTTTCCCATCAATTAAAGTTTATATGATGATGTCTTTGGTTACTACTTATTAGTGCATTGATAACCTCTGTGTTTATTAGTGGCTTGCGGGCATTTGACTGCGGGACATAATGTGGCTCCCACGGTTGTTTCTAAATTGATCACTTAGGAATAACTTTTAGACATAAGTAATCATTAAGGGTTTACTCGCCGATAAGAATAGGACCAACGAGAAAGGGTTAACTACATACACTTCATATAAAGCTATCAATAAAACAAGTGACAAACTACTTAATTATAAGGACAGCCCTCTTATTGTCTCGAGTATCTATCTGTGTACGTGTGTGCTACTTGCTGATTCGTGCCTATCGGTTTATTTTATTATTTAAATGCAACAAATCGTGCCAGTCTCTCAGGCTGAAACCCCCTTGCGTTAGGATATTAAAATACTGATTAGAATAACGAGATAATACGTTCCACTCTTAGTGATCGACACTCTACTTACCATTATCTTCATACTGACCGGGTACACTGCTCGTTAAGTGTGTGTGTTATTGATAAGTCGGCTAAATATAAATTTAAAACTTGAGTAGGCATTAAAACTGCTAAACCGCAACGACACATCACGCGCATCAATTATAATCTTGGACCCCACGCGAAGTTAAGTCAATGCGCCGCATCTACTTACTAGATGCGCCGCATCTTCCCTCAGACAGAAACTATAAATACCCCAAGACCAGACAAATTCCAGAGCTTTTGGTGAGAGCAATATATTAGATTCGAAGACCGAAGCAGCAGAACCCTAGGACGAATTCAGTCAAGGAGGCAGCACAAGACACACCAAACGAAGATACAAGAGCTGTAAGAAGGTGCTGCATGTGTTTAATTCATTAAGTAGTTTTGTTTTATTGTGTTAGCAAACTTTAATTCATCAGGATTGGTGGCTTGTGTAATGTGACAACGGAAAGATTGCACTCCCTTTAATACTTGCTTTCCCATCAATTAAAGTTTATATGTTGATGTCTTTGGTTACTACTTATTAGTGCATTGATAACCTCTGTGTTTATTAGTGGCTTGTGTAATGTGGCAATTGAAAGGTTGCACTCCCACGGTTATTACTAAATTGATCACTTAGGAATAAATTTTAGACATAAGTAATCATTAAGGGTTTACTCGCCGATAAGAATAGGACCAACGAGAAAGGGTTAACTACATACACATCATATAAAGCTATCAATAAAACAAGTGACAATCTACTTAATCATAAGGACAGCCCTCTTATTGTCTCGAGTATTTATCTGTGTACGTGTGTGCTACTTGCTGATTCGTGCCTATTGGTTTATTTTATTATTTAATTGCAAACAAACCGTGCCAGTCTCTCAGGCTGAAACCCCCTTGCGTTAGGATATTAAAATACTGATTAGAATAACGAGATAATACGTTCCACTCTTAGTGATCGACACTCTACTTACCATTATATTCATACTGACCGGGTACACTGCTCGTTAAGTGTGTGTGTTATTGATAAGTCGGCTAAATATAAATTTAAAACTTGAGTAGGCATTAAAACTGCTAAACCGCAACGACACATCACGCGCATCACCACCACATTTTGTTTATGACACCTACTCTCCTTTCTATATACCACCCCCTGACGACTTGTACTATGAGAGTCAGCAATGGCTCCCTGCTGATGATTTACCCGAGCCCCATCATGTTGCACCACCATCACTACCTGACCATGTACTTGACACACATACCCAGACATATCCACTACCACCTCGACAGCGGGATCCGATTCCTGCAGAGGATATTCCTTCATCGAGTAGACCTCGCATATCAGAGCAGATACACCCATCCTCACCATCACTACCTTACCCTCCTGGTTTCACTCCCCCAGCCCAGACCCATGATGCTTGGGAAGGATTTAGACCAGTAGTCACCCACACCCTTATACCATCCACAGTGGTGACACGCCTCGAGAGTCACGGAGAGCAGATCGAGTCACTTCTTCGGATGATCGACCATGTGCCATTGGATTCCCCAGGGACTATCAGCGATACTCTGCATAGGTTGGCTTCCAACAGAGCAGTGGTACAGCAGTGCTTGAGACAGATGCAGACAGACTTGGCAGATACCCGATCCCACGCGATATCCATACGTAGAGAGGGCCAGGACTTAGCTTGGGAGGCTCACCTGGCACAGCGTAGAGCTGACACATTGGAGAGACTCATGGGAGACATACAGATGGAGCATCAGGCTGAGATACAGAGACTCAGAGACCAGATCTCAGAGCTCACGAGGCGTACGGATAGACCTGAGCAGTAGACATAGTTAGCATGATTGTATAGTTTGAGACATTGTAGTCTGCCGCATGTGGCAATTAATAAAGACTCTTGTATCGTTTTGTTGTATAACTCAACGGATCAAGTTATTAATGTTGTAATGCTGGTAGTAATGTACTATATATCTGTTAACTCATGTATTATGGTTGTTCGTATGTATTGTAATTGTATCCAAACATGTCGTGATGTTACCTGTTATTATTATGATTCTCTAATTGTGTAATTATTGTAAAAACCTGAACACATAAAATATGGTGACATGAAATTCAGTTTGTATGATTAAATCGATTGTTCCTTAACAATCCCACATCTGTAAATTGATAGATTACAGAGACATCATAACTATGGGAAAATATTCAATTTAATCATCATTTCACACCATGATTTCATTGTGCATATACTCAGCTATCCTATCCAAATTCTAAATCTATATTCTTGTGCCATTAATAGAGAATGGAACATAGCACACACGAAACTACCAACCAGACCGTAGCATTGACGCTTGAGGAGGTTCGAAGAATGATTGATGATGGCATCGCCGCAGCACGCGAGGCCGATGCAGCAAACCGCTCAAGCAATACTATGGGAGCAACAAATGAAAGTGAGGCATCTACTCCACGTAAATGCACTTACAAAGAATTCGTGAGTTGTCAACCCACCACCTTCAGAGGCGTAGAAGGAGTGACTGAATTAGCCCAGTGGTTTGAGTGCATGGAAACGGTATTCATGAGAAGCAACTGTGCAGAAAACAATAAGGTCACTTTTGCCACCGGAACCCTAAGGGGAGATGCACTATCTTGGTGGAATGCTACTGTCAAAATAATGGGTGCTGAAGCAGCATTCCAAATCTCTTGGACCGAACTGAAGAATAAAATGCTGGAGAAGTACTGTCCTCGGACAGAGGTCAGAAAGCTTGAAGATGAATTTCACGAGTTAGTGGTGAAAAACTGTGACGTCAGTGCATACAACCGAAAGTTTCTAGAATTATCTCTTCTGTGTCCACACATGGTATCTGACTTGGAAAAGCTGTTGGAAAAATATGTGGAAGGACTACCTTCAAGCATTGAAGGAGATGTTACCGCATCCAACCCAAAGACCCTCGAAGCCGCATTCGTGTTTGCTCAGCGAATGATGAATCGAGAGCTTAAACGAGGTTCTAACTCCACAGTCGGTGGGCAAAAGAGAAACCATAATAACTATGACAGCAACAACCGGAACAGCAACATTTATTACAATCACAGCAGGAGCTACCGCAACAATGATCGAAGCAATCGTAACAGAGACTACCAGCAAAGCCGAAATGACCGTCATCGTCAACAGAACCGTCGTCAAGAAGCCGCTAGGGCTTATGTGGCTACACCTGCCGAAGGAAAAGTGTATGCTGGGACAAAACCCCAGTGTAACAAGTGCAAGATGCATCATACAAGACCCTGTACCGCCATCTGTGGTAACTGTAGGAAAATAGGTCATGTGACCCGAGACTGCAGAGCCACGGGAGCGAATGCGCATCCAGTAGCAGTAAAGTGCCACGGTTGTGGTGAAGCGGGTCATTATAAAAGCCACTGTCCCAAGAATGTCAATCAGGTTGCCCGAGGAAGAGCTTACGTACTCGGAGATGGAAACGTACCACAGAACCCCAACGTCACTACGGGTACTTTCTTACTGAATCAACATAGTGCAAAAATATTATTTGATTCTGGAGCTGATAAAAGCTTTGTATCTACCTCATTTGCTTTATTGCTTAATATAGCGCCTGTAGAATTAGATACCTCATATGAAATAGAAATAGCCGACGGAAAATTGTTAAACACCAACACCGTACTCAAAAACTGCACCTTAACCCTCCAAAACAAATCATTTCCAATCGATCTCATGCCCATCCAACTTGGAAGCTTTGACGCGATTGTGGGTATGGATTGGTTATCCAAACATCGTGCCCGAATCATCTGCGATGAAAAAGTTATCCAAATCCCCATAGACAATGAAACGCTTATCGTTCGTTGTGACCACTACAAAACCCAACTCAATATCATCTCGTACATCAAAACGGTGAAATACATAAACAAAGGATGTCACACATTTTTAGTCCAAGTAACGGAAGATAAATTGAAAGAGAAAGAAAAGCGACTAGAAGAAGTGCCAGTTGTAAATGAGTTTGCAGAAGTATTCCCTGAAGACTTGCCAGGTATTCCACCCATCCGGCAAGTAGAGTTTCGGATCGATTTAGTGCCTGGAGCAGCACCCGTTGCAAAAGCACCATATCGATTAGCCCCTTCCGAAATGAAAGAATTATCTGAGCAGTTGAAAGAACTGTCAGATAAAGGATTCATCCAACCCAGCTCATCACCTTGGGGAGCACCAGTCCTGTTCGTCAAAAAGAAAGACGGAACATTCCGAATGTGCATCGATTATAAAGAGTTGAACAAACTCACAGTGAAAAATCGATACCCATTACCAAGAATAGACGATCTATTTGACCAACTGCAAGGATCGAGTGTTTACTCAAAAATCGATCTAAGATCAGGATACCACCAACTAAGAGTCAGAGAAGAAGACGTTCCCAAAACAGCCTTTCGAACACGATACGGACATTACGAATTCCGCGTAATGCCATTTGGTCTTACCAACGCACCGGCAGTTTCATGGATCTAATGAACCGCGTATGTAAGCCGTATCTGGACAAGTTCGTAATCGTATTCATCGACGACATTTTGATCTACTCACGTAACGAAAAAGAGCATGCGGAACATTTGAGAACCATTTTGGGTGTACTCAAGCAAGAAAAACTGTATGCAAAATTTTCCAAATGTGATTTTTGGATCTCCACCGTTCAATTCTTAGGTCACATCATAAACAGTCAAGGTATTCACGTTGACCCCGCCAAGATCGAAGCAGTCAAAGGTTGGGCTTCGCCCACCACTCCCACTGAAATTCGACAATTTTTAGGACTCGCTGGTTACTATCGAAGGTTTATAGAAGGTTTTTCCAAAATCGCAAAACCTTTGACAGAACTCACTCAGAAAAACAAGAAGTATATCTGGGAAGAGAAACAAGAATCAGCATTTCAACTCCTAAAACAAAAACTCTGTGAAGCACCAATTCTAGCACTACCAGACGGAAACGACGACTTTGTAGTATATTGTGACGCATCACATCATGGTTTAGGTGCGGTACTAATGCAGAGAGACAAAGTCATAGCTTATGCGTCTCGGCAACTCAAGAAAAATGAGGAAAATTATACCACTCATGATCTAGAACTAGGAGCGGTAGTATTCGCTCTTAAAATATGGAGACATTACCTATATGGTACCAAGTGTACGGTATACACCGATCACAAAAGTCTTCAACACATACTGGATCAGAAAGAGTTGAATATGAGACAGCGCCGATGGTTAGAACTACTCAACGACTACGATTGTGAAATTCGCTACCACCCCGGTAAAGCGAATGTCGTGGCCGACGCGTTAAGCAGAAAAGAAAGAACCAAACCTCTTAGAGTTCGATCATTAGAAATGACAATTCATTCACCACTCCCATCTCAAATACTCATAGCCCAATCGGAAGCTCTTCGGGAAGAGAATCGAGCTCACGAGAAAATTAAGGGCATGCTAGAAAGTGAGAACGGATTCATACGAAGATCTGATGGAATGTTATGTTTCAAGAAAAGATGCTGGATTCCTCTCCATGGAGGTATTCGAGATTTTATCATGCATGAATCTCACAAGTCTGAATATTCCATTCATCCTGGATCCACTAAAATGTACCAAGACCTCAAACAACTCTACTGGTGGCCAAACATGAAAGCCGACATTGCAACATATGTTGGGAAGTGTTTGACTTGTTCAAGGGTCAAAGCCGAAAGTCAGAAACCTTCTGGACTACTTGCACAACCCGAGATACCAGTTTGGAAATGGGAAAGAATCACTATGGATTTTATTACCAAGTTACCAAGAACGTCGACCGGATATGACACCATTTGGGTTATTGTCGACCGCTTAACCAAATCAGCTCATTTTCTGCCTATCAAAGAAACTGACGAGTTGGACACACTCGCTCAGTTGTACTTCAAAGAAATCATAATCCGACATGGAGTCCCAGTCTCTATCATCTCAGACAGAGACAGCCGATTCACTTCAGGATTTTGGCAATCCCTGCAGAAAGCCCTCGGTACTCAATTGGACATGAGCACCGCTTATCATCCTCAAACTGATGGACAAAGTGAAAGGACAATCCAAACCTTAGAAGATATGCTTAGAGCATGTGTGATTGACTTCGGAAAAGGTTGGGACAAACACTTACCATTGGTTGAATTCTCGTACAACAATAGTTACCAAGCTAGCCTGAAGGCTGCACCTTTCGAAGCACTTTACGGAAGAAAGTGCAGATCACCCATCTGTTGGACAGAAGTTGGTGACATGCAGCTTACCGGACCAGAACTAATCCACGACACAACAGAGAAAATATTCAAAATCAAACATCGTCTCCAAGCCGCTCTTGACAGACAAAAGAGTTACGCAGACGTGAGGAGGAAACCCATGGAGTTTGAAGTCGGAGATAGAGTTATGCTAAAAGTTTCGCCCTGGAAGGGAATGATACGCTTCGGAAAGCGTGGAAAACTCAACCCAAGGTACATTGGACCATTTAAAATCCTCGAGAGGATTGGTCCAGTTGCCTATAAGTTAGAACTTCCAGAAGAACTCAGTAGGATACACCCTACATTCCACGTATCACAACTTAAGAAATGCCTATCGGACGAGACTCTCGTCATTCCACTGAAAGAGATTAAACTGGACGACAAACTTGTATTCACAGAGGAACCCGTAGAGATAATGGATAGAGAGGTTAAGCGGCTTAAGCAAAGCCGTATTCCTATTGTGAAAGTAAAATGGGACTCTAAGAGAGGACCAACGTACACATGGGAACGCGAAGACCAAATTCGTGAAAAATATCCACATTTATTCTCGTAAACCACTCTTAGTAGCCATTTTAGACTTGAATTCCGGGACGAAATTCGAATGAGGGAGGAGTACTGTAAGATCCTGTGAAAAACCCTTGTAATCAATCTTAATGATTAATAATAATCTCGTATTACCGTTTACTAACGCCCATTTTCACTAGAAATTTAAACTTTCCACTATTGTTATTAATAGCAACGCATTATATATATATATATATATATATATATTGTATACGCCATACTCGAGATAACACTTTTGTTGCAACAACACATCATCACAAGCAATAACAAGCGATCGTACTCACAACAAAAACTTAACGTATCTATTATAGTACGGTTTATACAAAATCATTTATACTACATTACACCAATTATGCTTAACTAAAATCTATTACAAACACTAATAATAAACTTAACCCTAAACTACAAACCAAGTTGGACTCTTAACTGCTCGGCCCAACAACAACCACTAAACCCTATTATCACTAATTCATCGAACTAGCCAACCCAAGTGAACCTCACAGCCCACTCAACCCACCTATTTGAATTGTTGTACTTCCTTGTTTTCTTTCCTTTTCACCCGATCGATACAACACCTCTTCAAGAACCCCCATGCAAATCTTAAAGATCGAACATAGCAGTTATACATTTTAACCAATAAAACCCAACTCAAACTTCACAGCCCAATCACTACAAGGCTTATTTCATTTTACTTTCTTCCGTTGCTCTTAACACCCGCTCGCTATCCCACTTCCAAAAACTCGACCTCACTATTAATAACGAACATGACTTTCGTTTATTGTTACACATTCAACTACACCACTCCACTAGCTACTGCGATACAAAAATCCATCCAAGAATAGCAAGTAGTAACCCGATACGAAACCTATATTGTTGTCCCAAAATCAATCCCAAACGTCTAACTAAAAATGTCGACACCCAAATATGCCATACCATCGTTTTTCCTATAACTCTCCAACCGCATTTCTAACTAATCCTAACACTCTAAATGAGAAATAATCCTTGTTACACGAATTGTAACTCAGTAAACTAAAACTTGTAATAATATGTGTGAGAACCGAATGAAACAAGAAACCTACAAGAACTAGCATCCAAAATCACAACCACCCACACACGTTTCACACTTAAACTAGCATAACATCACACAAGTGTCCCCTATACACAGTACTCCCAATCATTTAGTCAAATAGTCAATGCAAGTGAGATATTTTTCCTATATAAACCACTTCATTCGATCCTTTCTAGTCTCTATCACCCATCACCTTCTATCAAAATCACCACATTCCTTAAACATTATAATCACTTTCTGTCGAGAACTTGGAAGCAAAGCATTGGGAGTCAAAGCCTATAAACTTTTTCAAAGCTCACTGCTTTTGCGTGTGTCTCCTTCACACCCATTTCACTATCAAAATACCTTCACTTAAACCTACTCCTTCACAAACAGAGAGCGTAACCAGTTTTGGAGTAAAAGAGTCCAAAGCAAGTGGGTTGTTTCATTCCGTGTTCCATTCGACAAGCACTAAGTCTCCACCACCTTTCTCAAAGGTGTTGTAAGTCTTCTCATCCCCTCTTAAATATATATTTCACGTACTCACTTGCATGCATATTCCATGCTACATTCGAAATGTGTCTATTCTATTTCATATATACCATACAGTCACAAACCTTTCTCACATTTATCATATGAGCACGACATGCATTATTTTGGTTAACACTAGATCGAACATGGTAACTTATCATTAATTTACACGCATCATCTTACTCGAACATGTACCCATGCATTCCATGCAACTCTCGTACATCACACTATAAATAAAATGGGAAAGCTAAAACATGCTAAGTATTCATACATAAGCGAACAGTTCCAAGAATGTCTCCAAGGACGACTCCATATCTCGCTAAATAATTTAATGACCATATCCTTTCGTTACACGACTTAATATACCATGTAACTACCGACACTTTTCATTTAGATAACTTTTAAACACACTCAAGTATCGACTTTAAAATAAACCGTCTAATTCGATCGGACCATGTAAACACAAATAAAATCCTAACTAAGTATTTCAACCAAAGAGGACCCTTCGACATAGCCAACTAGCGACATGTTTACTTCAAATTCATGAAAATGACACACATATAATTTTACTCCACTCGACAGTACACATGGGAAACAATATTTTTCATATTCTAAGATCCCACCCATAATATCATATCGACACTCAAAATAATCCCTTTTGAATACTACTCGACTAGTGTAAAACCCTTAGAAAATTTCATGGTACATTTCACAAACCTACTTCATTCGACCAAGCCAAAAACCACCACTTTATTTTTAAAATCTTGTATATAACATATGTTGGTCCATGAAATCTGAGTAATATAAGAACATATTTATTGATAATAATAAACTGTTACAAGATTACTCAAAACCTATTAGATTACATGATAACATCTTCAGCTTCTTCAAGGGGATAATTCCGGTAAATCATCCCCTATGGGTACAAATTAATCATCCCATTTGACAAATAAACTCTCACTGATTCAGTGAGAGTGATGATCCTATCAACTAACACACTATGTGTGTATTTGTGTCTATTTAGGAATGCATACTAACTCTATTACAACATACAAATATATAAGCTAACTAAACAAGTGCACATGGGTTGGTGGTCCCCATTGACTTTTCTTTATTGAAAAGTCACATCACCTTTCTTTATTGAAAGGCACACCAACACTCCTTTTGATGTACTTTGTCTGACTTCTATCTTTTCTTGTAGAAGTTCGCGCCCATATATCAGTCTGCCTTGTAGAGATAGTATCTTCAGGGTCACTGAGATATTTGTCAAATCTCAGTGATGCTGGTGTTGTTTGTAGCTCGTATACTTTACTCACTGACACCGTCTCAGTAGGTAAAGTGTTTCTTCAACAACGGGCTTTTTACAACACTCACTGATTTCTTTATCAGTGAGTTAAGCTATTTTATGTTCAAATCCTTGTGGGGTAATTGGGGCAAATTCTTGACCCAACATTCTCCCCCTATTTGAATATACAAATAGCTTGGGTTAATGAAGTACTGGTCCTGCTTTTCCAAGAACTTTGGTTTTAGTTCCTGAGGTTCATGTGACTGAGGGTTCAGGGTCCTGATGGTTCAGGGGTTCAGTCACAAGGGGGTTCAGTAACCAGTTCAGTCACCAAGGGTTCAGGTGTTCCTGTGGGGTTCAGGTTCCTGAGAGGTTCAGTCAGGAGGGAGTTCATTGACTGATGGGGGTTCAGTGACCTGGGTTCAGGAGGGTCAGTCACTGAAGGGTTCAGGAGGTTTTGAGCTTCAGTGAGTAAGGAGACCTGGTTCAATTATGATACATCAGTGTTCTCCTTTTCTTTTTTTGTCATACATGTGAGAATTTACAACTCACTTAGGCTATGCCTAAAGACATTTTAATCACTCACTGAGTGAGAGGACCTGGTTCATTTTTGATCCATCAGTGTCCTTCTCTTTTATACAAAGTTACAACATATTCAGTGACAAGTTTTAAACACTTTGGTTTCACATTTTGAGACCAAGTTTTGATACATCTAAACTTCCTGAATAGCAAACTTTATATTACCTTTTTTTTTTTTTTTTTTTTTTTTTTGTTTGGGTTAGGGATATAGTGTTGGGTTTTATGGGTTCATGTTGTGAAGTATACTGATGATCTTTACTCAGTTGATCACCAATGCTTCAGTCACTACCTGAAGCATAACTACCAACTCCCTGATCAACACTACTGCCTCTAAGCTTCCCGCCCTTGTCACACCCTAAAGGATCCTTCAAGGTTGTGATCCCACCCTCTGAGTGACAGCAGTTTAGTTTCGTTTGACTCAGTAACCATTACATGCTTCCTGAGTCAAACACTTCCTGAGTACTCTTCACTTCCCTGCTCCCTTTCTGCTCCTCTCTCCCCCTCAAAATTTTGCGTCTCCACGCAACTTTTTGACCTGTGCATCTCAGCCTGATAATCATCGTTTTGACCTGTGTATCTCTCCAGGGGTGTAGGGGTCCTGAGGTGGGTCATTGACTGAGGTGTTTCAGGAGGGTCCAGGGGGCCTGATGGGGTTAGGGGGGGGGGGGAAAGGGGATGGGGGGGGTGGGGGAGAGGGGGGGGGGGATGGGGTCAGGGGGGGGTAGGGGATGGGTGGGTGGGGGTAGGGGATGGGTGGGTGGGGTTTCACTGAGGGTTCATGAATTGTGTTTTACCCACTGATTCTCAGTTTCAGTGAGTATGGTTTTGTTTAACTTACTGATGTTCACCTTCAGTTATTTCAAACACCACACCCTGAGTATCACATCTGCCTCCTGAGCTGCCCACCTTTTATTACCCACTGAATATAATCACATACCCAGATAATTATCAGTTACCCCTATCAGTTTTAACAACTCCCTGATAAGCATATCAGCAGCCTGATACTGCTGTTCCCTGAGAAGCTCATCAGTAAACTCCAATTTTTGGAGACCAGTGTGTTTAGGGCCCTTGGGTTTAGGGACTTGGTTTTGTGACTTGGGTTTTAGTCACTTAAGTCCACCCAACTCAGCCCGAAACAACAACAATCACAACCCCCTGATCAATCAGACTAAGTCTGATATACCCACTCCATCACTCCCTGATTCACAGACCACTTTTACCACACTCTTAACACAAGAAGTCCCAACACCTTAACACTCTTTTTATCAGGACATTTTCTGATAAACCCACACCATGAGTACACAACGACACCCTAAGTTTTTACCAACACAGTACCACATTCGTGTTCTTTTGAACACTGATACACCCAACACCCTGATTTTGCTGTCAACAAAACCATGTCGATCTACACACCTCAAGATTATAAATCACAGCTACCACATTTGAGGAGCGCAGCTGACATCATAACCCATCAATCAACAGTTGGCTGGGCCCTTGTTGGTCAGTCAACCGGTATCTCAACCTGCTAATCCGTTTCCACCACCACTATTCCCATTCATCTTCAGACGCTTCTTAACAACAATAATCCCGTATCACCCTAAAAACAAAACCCATATCATCATCACTTCCCTACTCCTTTTGGATCTGTGATGTTTATTTGGGTTTTAGATCGAGAGTTTATTAACTCTTCGTGATGATTTGTTTCGTGATGATTTGTGAAGATTTATTTGTGGTATTCGGATCTGTGATGTTTATTTGGGTAGGTTTCATAGTGTATTGTGAAGATGGTGGATTTTTGATAGATCGATTATAACAGATTTGGATAGAGGGTTTTCTGTTGAGTTTATGATAAGGTTTGAGTGGTATTGGATTTTGGTTGATGTTTGTGAAGATGAGAGTGTCATTTTTTTTTTGTGTGTGTTGGAGGTGATGTTATGGATAGGATTTGGTTTGTGGTAGATTTGTGTATAGGTAATAGATCCGTGTTTCAGATCTGGATTTTTTGTGATGGGTGTGGATAAGATATGTTTGGTGGGTGGGGATATGTGGGGATAAGATATGTGTGGTGTGTGGGGCTTCAGGGAGGGTTTTGGGTATGTTGGTGTATTTGTCAGTCACCATAAATGTGTCTCTCCCCCTCAAAAATTGCTATATCAGTAGCAGTTTTTTGAAGAACACATTTAATTTTTTGAAGATTGTTATCAGTAATCATGCATGGATCTGGCTCATAAGAATGAACCTTAGGCTCTGGTACCACTTGTTGGTCCATGAAATCTGAGTAATATAAGAACATATTTATTGATAATAATAAACTGTTACAAGATTACTCAAAACCTATTAGATTACATGATAACATCTTCAGCTTCTTCAAGGGGATAATTCCGGTAAATCATCCCCTATGGGTACAAATTAATCATCCCATTTGACAAATAAACTCTCACTGATTCAGTGAGAGTGATGATCCTATCAACTAACACACTATGTGTGTATTTGTGTCTATTTAGGAATGCATACTAACTCTATTACAACATACAAATATATAAGCTAACTAAACAAGTGCACATGGGTTGGTGGTCCCCATTGACTTTTCTTTATTGAAAAGTCACATCACCTTTCTTTATTGAAAGGCACACCAACACTCCTTTTGATGTACTTTGTCTGACTTCTATCTTTTCTTGTAGAAGTTCGCGCCCATATATCAGTCTGCCTTGTAGAGATAGTATCTTCAGGGTCACTGAGATATTTGTCAAATCTCAGTGATGCTGGTGTTGTTTGTAGCTCGTATACTTTACTCACTGACACCGTCTCAGTAGGTAAAGTGTTTCTTCAACAACGGGCTTTTTACAACACTCACTGATTTCTTTATCAGTGAGTTAAGCTATTTTATGTTCAAATCCTTGTGGGGTAATTGGGGCAAATTCTTGACCCAACAACATATCTAAATTATTACATCACTCGATAGACAAGCTGGCAAACTAAATTTCTCATGTTCTAAGTTCGACCTCATGAGCTTGTTCCCACGCTCAAAATACCTTCTTTTGATCGACCATCACAAGTAACTAGCAAACATTTTCAGAAAATTATTATAACATTCGGTTGGGCCAAAACCAAGCCCAACAAGAATTTTCGATAGCAAGGTCCAACAGGCCCATATAATATATTTTTAGAATCCTAAAAATAGCCCAAGTTCAAGCCCAAAACTATTTTCACGCCCTCGCCTCTAAATTTGTTAACGGACCTTAAATAAATTCGTTAATCGGCCCAATAAGGTAAAAATAATCTCATTCCTGGAATAAACACTTGAAATAAGTTAAAATAAACTTAATAAAGTTATAGAAATTTTCAGAATATTTTTCCCGTCATTTTTATGCAAAAAGGACTAAAAATGTAACGCGACTTAACCGAAAAGGACTAAAACTGCCAAACCTGGAAACTAAGGGACTGAAGCTGTGAAAACAGTTGTAAAGGACTTAATTTGACATACCATTGAACTTCAAGCCTTATATGGACATCTGGACAATTATTGGACTATTATTGGACTATGGACTGGACGAGGACTAAAGACGTAACGCAAACCACGGTTAGAGTAGAAAATATAAAATCTGGAAAACACAAGAACCAACTATTATAACTTGTCATTCTTAATTTCTTTTTCATTTTTGCACTATATCTTTACTTCATATGCATATTCGCATTATAGTTGCATATTAGTTATTAGTGATAGAAATATTTCATGGTTATATTTCACTTACTCTGGGAAGATATGATCTTACGAGAGTACGAGCACCATAAGCATATAACACCTTCACTCTCAACGATTAGATCGTTGTATATCATTAGCTAATCATCATCCACCATTCATACACACACACCACTAGAAATTAGTCAGATTCTCAGTTATTTATATATTTACCAGGTTCTATATCGAAGTTGTTATAATCACCTCTGAATTTATTTTCATCATCACCAGTAACGCTTAAGGTGAGTCATGGCCTCACTTTTTAAACTCTTTATACTTTTTAAACTCCGTGAGGGGGATACATGCTATAAACTGATCACAAGTATTTTTCTATATGCTACCTGACTTGATATATGCCTAAGTACACCATATTGCCATAAGACCCTTTATCATGAGCCACTAATCACTGCGGTGAACGCGAATATAATGAATAGATCTATTAGAGGACTGACAGCCTATCCCACTAATACTAGGACGGAATGCTTTTTGCTAGTCGTATTAGTCGCGATGCATTATATTTGAGAAAAATAGGAATTGGCAAATCACCTATTACACGAGGGCAAAACCTTCATCATTAATTTGATGATCACCTCCGTTTATGCGGTACTTTGTTAACGTTTGCGTGTCATGAGACTTAGGGCAATATATGAACTGCAATATCAATTTTTAAACTGATTGTATCTCCAAATACAATCTTACTTGTGAATCGAACTGATATTTAAATTACAAACTCCATGATTTCACTCAACATTATGTTGACTTTTAAGCATGTATCTCAGGGAACTAGAGGAGCACGGCAAGGCATGGAGCAAGCATACCCTATCATAAATAAATGGTGTAAAATAAAGTTGTAATTCAGTTAAATTGATGTTTCCTTGGAGAAACCTTAGCACTCTGATGTAACGCTTTATAACTGAATTTGTATTATGGACCTATGTAAATTAAAAATGCCGTCTTAGGCTGTTTCCTTATGATTTTGTTTTCGATCCTCACCGTAACACCCAAATAAATCTTCCGCTGCTATGTTTAAAATTTGGGGGTGTTACATTTGAGTCTATGAACTCAACTTTATTGTTTAATGCAGTCCAATGACATTAATATTCAGCATTTTGTTCATTGAGATTATTTGTCTGCACATGCACTGTTTTTTTCCACATATTTTTCTGCACACTATCTACTTTATGGACAGTCTTTTTTTTTGCTTTGCTTGGACATTAGCATGGCTGCACATTACCATGACCATTCAATTACATTTGACTGTTTTGAGATTCTTGACCTGCAAATGCTTTAGATTTTGCAGTTTTGACTGTTTTTTCCTCTATAAAAACCAAAGAAACCAAACATACACCAACCACCCCATTCAATCAGCTAAAACAATGTCTTCCAAGAACAAAGGTTGATGCAAACACAACATTTAGTTCCAACATTTGACTATTTTTTCCTTTTTTACATAAAATTCTTTTATGTGTGCAGAAATCATCTACATTTGACTGTTTTTTTCCTTTATGTGTGCAGAAATCATCAACATTTCAAGCAGTGAAACCATTTCAAGCAGTGAAACAAGTTCTGAAGTTCCAGATTACCCTATGCCTTGGTCAGCCTACTTTCCAAGTACTTATTCAGGTTCAATGTCAACAAAACATGATGCTAGGAAGATTCAAGATCCAAAAGAGAAGGCCAAAAAGGCTTTTGATAACAGGCACAAGGTTCTTGGCCTTCCAAATGAATATACCTGTGAAGAAATTGGTATGAAACCATTTGTTGCAAGAACCCCAAATACTTGTTCAAAAGGTAAGGGAACAAGAACAGTGGGTTAGTTGAGTTTCTGAATATTGTTCTAGTTTAATTTCCCTTCAATAAAGTGGTTGTAAACCTTAGGAACTACTTTAGAAACTACTTCATTTGACTTTCTATAGTCAAATATCAGGTGTAATGTAATGAAGTTAAATGAGTTGTAATACTCATCTTTATGATATCCATGCTAAGTACACTACAAATAGTAGAAAACTAACACTGCTAGTGTATATACCATTAAAAATTGCAAATTTTTTATTGCTATACAAAATGTTGACTTTATGGAGTCAATAACCATTACAATAGCCTAAAACTACTTATCATCTACTTATATCAGTTTCATAATTTCATTCCTAACACAGCACAAAAGACTATTAAAATCCCAATCAAAATAAGAAAAATTCGGTCATACAATTGCAATTTTGACTTTGTGCAAGTCAACTCATTAACCAACTGCTTCTTTTCCATTGTTAGGACACCAATGTGTTCTTGCATCTCACTGTTTTGATTCCCTCTCTTGGCCTTTTGATGCTCTTCAAATAGCAATTCCCTATAATAATCACTAGGTAAATCATCATCAAAAAATTCATAGTAACCACACTTTTTTCGCTTATCCTGTAATTATCAAACAAAATCACCATCAATCGGAGAGTATCATTCTTCATAGAAAACAAAATTAAATTAGGGCTTACATATTTGGGACAAGCAATGAAACGTTTTCCTGGATTCTCCTTGGTCCACGCCGTTTTGACCGTCATAGCTAGGCCACATCCACAATAAGGTGTAACATACTTATGCGTCAATCTTGGTGTTCCTGGAGGGTATTGTGCCATGATCAATTTGGGAGTTTCGATTAGAACGTTGCACAGTGAATTTTTTTGGTGGTGGTGGGTTTTTGTGTGTGATTGGGGAAGAAAAATGGGAAATATTAACGTTATATAAGAAGACAAAAAACTATGCCAGCGTGGATATCCAACGTGGCTAATTAATAACGGAAAACGCCTTAATCACCCGTTAATACACACAATAGTCAAGATTAGTAAGTTCCTGTATTCTTTTGCGAGATTAATAGTTCATTGTACAACTTAATATATGGTGTCAAGTTGGATACATTTACATATCATTATCCCTTTTGAATATGTTGAGATTGATGAACAATCCATAACTTGAACTCAAATCGAATGTTTCAAATTCTACTCGTAAGTGTGATGAGTTTGTGTAGCAAATAACCAAGAATTGATTATATAAAGAAAGGGTTGTGTTATAAGAACCCTCCATATGCATGGGACCCGCCTATTTTTTATGGAATGTACAATCCGACAAAGCATACAGTACAATCCGACAAAGCAAAGGGAGGGTCAATATATCATAATAGGGAGGGTCAATATATCCCCACCCTAAAGAAAAGTAGTAAAAAGCATTAACAAATCTTATAAGAGCACCTGCAATGGGATATTGCATTTTCTCGGTGTCTAAATGAGCGTTACGTGGGTAGGTCGGCATCACCACTGTCAGGGTCGTCTTATGGATTTCGGTGACCCGGTCCCATCACCATAAAGAGGCCCTTAAACACAAAGAAAAAAAAAATGTGCGCATGTATCATTAGTGCGTAAACTAATTAAACTCAAGCCTCATGTTGTGTAAATATATAATAGAAGCGCATAGAACTTTGTGGCCCTGTGCAGTAGTATTACTAGTTGTAACTAGTAGAATACTTTTTATGAGAAGAAAGTTGCTATATTATTCTTATATTTCATCTTTTCAGAAAATAAAGTATAGTGTACTCATTTTAACTACTCATTTTAACGTATGGTCTTCACTCTTCAGTAACATGTGACCATCATCATATAGCATGTCATCCTACACAAACATGTGATTTGTATTCACGGGTGACCACCCCACTTTAATGGTTTTTTGTTAGACCTTGTTACTTATTTTGTGACTACTAAACTTGTTTCATTTGTGTTAATGTGTGCTTAAGTGAATGTATGGTAAAGAACAACGCGCAGAAGGCTAGAAAAATATAGGTATAACCGTGTGTTATGAGGTATATATGTGCTTAAGCGAGGTATATTGTGCGCGGAAGAGATTGTTTGGCGCTGAGGTGAAGCCTTCTCCGTTACGTCTGGTATAAGGAGAACCATTTTTGATAACGAAGTCTACATTAATCTAATACTATTATTCTAATTAGGCAATGTAATACAACCGTTTTTTCGATACAACATACAAGTTAACATATTACATAGACAAACAGTAATTCATTAGATGGAACCAAAAAACACTAACATTAGACATAACAAACAACACAAGTAATGACACTCACATCACACAACAATAGATTTTCGTACTAGGTACCGATAGGATGCAACCTTTCGTTTCCTGGAAGCAGAATTATCAACCGATAAAACCAACTTTCCAGCTTCTTTTGCGGTATAAGAGTTGTGAACAGCCTCTTCCGTTGGTGCCATCTTCCTTGACTTCTCCACCGCGATGGTGTAGCTTCCATTGGCTATAGGGACATACTCGGCACTGTATTCCAAATCCCACCCTCCAACCACGATATCCCAAGTTATGGTTGCACCGGCCTAAATGATCAAAAAGTTGCACTATGTTAATATGTGTAGCGGCTAAATTCCAAGGTGCCTAAGACTTTCGGTGCATGATGTACAAGATAATATCGAATGCAACTAATATCCTAAATTTACCTCAATGCCCTCGATTTGAATATTGACCTTCTCTCCACCTTTGACTGTGAACTCGGATGCTGGTTTGGGTCGAGTCAATGAACATAGAAGAATCGGAAAGTACTATTGGACATAAATGTATTGTGTTGAGTAAAAATTACACAATGAACAATGTGTTTTTTATCTTAGCATAGTCGAAAGAACGTTAAATAAAGATATCAACAGTCGGATCGACATCATTGATGTACTAAAGTACTAAACTATTAGCTATGTTGGACTACTTTGATGCTTGCCATTTTGAAATGGTCTTGTGTTGTAACCATCTTCAGTTGTTGTTTAGGAAGAACACTCTTTCTGAATAATCATCGGGTTTCAATTTTCCGTTATTCGACTTATTCCCTGTTACATGATTTTAGCACATACAAATAAGCATTCAAATAGTACAAAAACATCGTTAAATCAAGTGATCGTAGAGAAAAGGATTAAGCATATACCTTCAAGAGGTTTACTAGGCAAATCGGGTGATGTATCATTCTTCTCTTCTAGCTTTTCGCCATTGAGATCCTTTCCTTCACCACGACTACCTAAGTCGTCGATTTTCTCTTCTACGACTTTAGGCACATCACTTGTCGCTTGATCACACTCGACATTTTCACTTTCGTTATTTTGAAATATATTCGAAAAGAACGAGTTAATGATCCCACCACCTTCTCCTCCTTCGCCATTTCCTCTATTCACCTCGACGCCTAATTCTTCTTTCGTGTCTTCAACGTTAGCATCATTTACGTCGCTTTTCACTTGATCACCATCTTGAGCACTTTCATTCTTGTGAAACACATTTGAAATGAAAGTGTCAATGATCCCACCACCATGTTTTTTCGCCTTCATCACCGCGTTCTTTGCTATAGTCTTCAAACTCATTGAGACCAATTATTCCACTTGGCCTTTTTTCGAGTCTCCCAATAGGCTCCTCTTCACCATCTCTAACTCTTTTGTTACCAATCTTATCATCAAATGACATATTTGGCATGTCTATCATACTATCTTCCATATTTTTCTCTTGGAAACTTAAGAATAAAATGCAGTCTTTGTGAGAATTTTGATAGTCTTGTTTACAAGCAATAATATGGTTCATGCATCCACTTGGATACACTTATATAAGAAGAAAAATATGTTCAAAAAAGTATTAGTCAATGAGGTGAGTTCTATGATAATCATATATTATCTAAAGAATAAACCAGAAGATCCTAGCCATACAACATCTTTTAATCCAACGGTGGAGATGAAAGCAGAAAATAATAAACAAGGGCAAAAACGTAATTCTTGCTTATTTAAATATAAAAACACATTTTTCACCTTTTTTTTATAAAACAACATATCTTGCAAACGATAAATCTTCAAACTACGGAAAATACACCATCGCGACGAGAATTAAATTATCTTTCTATAGATATGCACTTTTGTATAATTTCGACGACTTTTTTTTTCAAAATTTTCGTCCAGAAAATCACACGTGATTTTTCAAAATCACGTGTGATTTACTCATTTATAAAATAAAAGAGTAAATCACACGTGATTTACATTTTTTCTTAACAAAATAAAACAACATAATCACACGTGATTTCACGAATTTGTTTTATAAAAGAAAGGAATAAGCTGATTTGATATTAAAGATCACATGTTATTTATTACTTTAAAGATACATGTGACTTGTGAAATCATATGTGATTTTTTCTTTTCTTTTTTTGTAACCCGAGTTTCCGAAATCACATCTGATTTTTTAATGTGATTTATAAAATCACACGTGATTCGTTTTTTGTTGTGATGTAAATCACATGTGATTCGTGTGTAAATCACATGTGATTCGTGTGTAAATCACATGTGATTCACCATAAAACATAATTTCAGGTAAAATCACATGTGATTTGAGGTAAAAATGTTTAAATATCTATAGTTTACTTTATCATAATTACTATTTTATTAAATAAATTATGCATTATCAAAAGTAAGAAAAATACAATATTACACTATTATAATTTATAACGCAAAAAAGAAAATTTCCATTAAGTAAAAATATATATACTTTCATTGATCAATAAGAAGTATCAATACAAGGTAATCCTAGCAACTAAAAATTTCCAAGCAAATGCAAAAATTAACAAAACTAATATAAGAAGTATCAATACAACTTACAAGCAAATGCAAAATTAACAAAACTAACATAAGAACCTGAGATCACAACTAAATTAACAAAAGAATGCAAGACCCCACATATCCCACCATATGTTGCAGCCACTGAATCACTAGGACAAGAAGAAAAGAGCCATTGTCAAACCATTTAAAGTCAAAGCATTTGAACAAAATGCAAAAGAACTTGAAATATTTAACCTTGATGTTTCATAACACAATGACCAATAGACCGTCATTCACTGAACCTCTGTTAGCAAGCTTACTCATCCCACTATTCACTCCCTGCCCTCCAAGTTGCTTCATCATATACTACATCAATCATTTTAGTAAGGATATCTATGTTAAACAAAACTTACAACTTCTCCATGAACAACAAACTATTAAACACAATCACACCTCACTTTTTGGCGAATCACCGTCACCAACCCACCGCCATGTCATCGATGGCATGTTGTAAATCTGTGGGTTCTCCAGTGAATCACCATCACCAAACCACAAAAAATCAATTATTTAATAAAGATTTGGTTATTATTTGGATTGAAAAAGTTTAGATATAATGAAGATGAAGATGAATATTTGGTGAGAGAGAGAGAGTGTGTGTGTATGTGTGTGTAAATAATTATCTGGAGTGAGTGTGTGAGAGGGTGGGTTGTTAGGTGGGACTTGTAAAATTATAAAATTGCCCCTTCGTGTTTTATTAATTTATAAAACCAGTTTTAATATGTACCCTTAGATCTAGAAGATTGGACGGTCAAGATTGAGTCACTTGATCTTTAAAGAATATTTGTTCTGTACTGAACTTTTGTCATTAGTCAATATCTTGAAACTGATGTAATACTCTACTATATAAATATAATTAAATTAATTAATAATCTCATGGTGATGAGTAAGCCAATAGAACGAGATTGGCGCTGGCCGGCCGCGTTGCGGCCTGGCGGGTTTTTTTTCGATGCAGTAATTGGTTGTTTTATCGTTTTCTTTACTGGACATGGATATTCTTTTCTACGCATATGTTTGCATATGGTCGATGGGTGCTAAAGTTTCTTGCTCATTTAGGCTTTGTAGTTCCGAAATGAGTGTTTTTCCCATCATATGTCAATCGTTACTTAGGAGATCAGGTGGAAGAAACAAAAGCTGTTTAATTCTTAAATAAAAAAAATTCATAGAAATTGCAATAATCACACAAACATTCTTATAACATCTCAGCTCATTTGAGCATGGACTGAAATGTAAGAATAAAGAAAAAACACATGGCCTGACCAATGTTCAAATCCACAAAAAATGTTACCTTAATAGATATAACTGAGCAAGTTTACCGCGCCTCACCCTCATGGATTTTCCTGCACTTTGTACAGGTTCTGCTTTCTGATGACCCTTCTTGGATTCTGTTGATACTATAACTACTCCTCTCCTTTTCAACTTCTAGAGCAGCCCCAACCGCCTCCTGAAATGTAGTAAAGTTCTGTGTTGATACTATTTCCCGGATGTCAGTCCTTATTCCCCTTATGAAGGTCTGCATCTTTGTCTCTTCACATTAAAGGTGCCTGGTCAAATAAATATGGAAATTACAACTATACTAAGCAAGAAAATTGAAACCCATTTATTGTACAATTAGTATATATACAATGAATAATTCAGAATTACATTTACTATGAATTCAGATTATTTGGCCTCCCCTTCTTACAAACAACCTGAATGTTTTCTGTGAAGGTACTTGCAAAACCATGTTGCATTGAAGTAATAACATATTCCAATGAAACAATAAAAGGCCATTTGGCTTTTCGGATCTTACCCTTGCACTCTTGCAGTACAGTCACACTTTCAGAAAACCAAGGTCGTAACACGCAACATTGGCTTATATTTACCGGTTAACAGGGTCTAGAGAAAAGGGAAGTTCATATCTGCAGTTTCCTGGGCGGCTTGACACATCTACCATGGCTGCACTTGCTGCCCGTTCGTGGTCAGCTTGCGTATATACCAGAGCTTTTGTCCAGGTTGTACGGTTGTTGATGAAAGGCCTGTATTAAGTAGACCAAATGAGGCCAAAGTCAGCAACTAAGTCAAAGGAATAAGAATGGAAAATGAATAAAAATCAAAGGCACAATCAAACCTTGTCGGATAGTCGGTGCCTCATTCAACTGTCCACTTATATGTGTACGAATTGCTGTCGAAGAAGATGAAATGCCTGTAAATGGTGCACGTATACCAATGAATCTATGGGCAACACTTGTAGCTGAACAGTTCGAATAAGATTTAACAAAACATATTATTTATAATGTATATATGTAACTTACGATAGGAGCAGCCATAGCATTCATTGAAAGGACACATGTCATTGTCTTCTATTTCCGATAATATTTCCAATAACAATTCATCAGCTGGAAAATTAAGATAGAGACAGCATTGTAAGTTAGTTTTCTTCAGTGAAGAGAACAAACAATCATAACTAAAAAAAACTCATATAACATACATAAAAGCTCTGTATGGGTGTCTTCATATAGTCTGCGTTTTCCTTTATCAACTTTTGCTGGATGTGTGTTGGATTTCTGGTTTATTGGTAGGACCTGAAAGCAAGAACAGTTGTAAGAAAGCACACAATCAGGTGGTAGTAAACAATGGTACCAAAGCTTATACATTTTATAAAAAATAAAAGAAAAATAAAAAAGCACTTGCTTGAAAGAGCTTATCCATCTAAAGAAGCTAACAACCATAACTCAAACATCATTAACACATACACTAATCCTAAGTATGGCATGCCAAAATAAGCATTTTATTAAAACACACATATCAAATATTCACATAATAACAGATCAAACGTATAAACAATAAACAAATCTATAAAAGGAAAGGGTAGAACAAACCTCTTATCCATGGCGACGTCAGCCTTCTTACAAATGATGATACCAAACCTACAAAAAAAAGGCTAAGAATGTTATAAGGAATAAAGGTTTACCATGATTGTTGTCTATAACCTTCCTAAAAAAATTTTAAGGTATAATCAAAAACAATTTTTTGTTATAAAACCACATACCTGCATCTAATGTTCTGATTCCTTCACCATTATCCTGCTCCAACAGCCCTGCGTCTTTTATTGAGGTGTTTGGCTCATTTTCCACCGGTTGTCATCTCAATCTTCCATTGCTTGTCATATTACCATGACCATCATTGTCCTCTCCAACATCTTAAACTATTAGTTTTGATACTTTTATGGTATGAGCATCTGGTGCTACAGTTATACCTACAATAACAACAATCATGAGCGATAGATGGCGCATAACGTTCTGAAAAATAGAATACCATTTCATATTCACAAAAAGCATATTGTACCTGGATTTCCAGTGATAAAAAGTAAGATGAAATATGGGATTGGTAACATGAATCTCCATTGAATCAGTGTTCCTAATGCCCTAGCCAAAATCATAGTCGAATGTTTAAACGAATCAATAATAATTAAATCCTATTTATAACAAATACACATATCTAGTTTATTATCGAAAATGAAATGAAATAGCGTACGTAAATATAAAGTAGTCATTTAACAGTCAACTCACAGTAGATTCAAGTACACAAACAGACATTCATGAGTGTAAGTCATCAATGTTAGTATATGGCGGGCTCAATACGCCATCTTTCCAATGGCTTCCATCATTGCAGCAGATTCCGTGTCGTCGAAAGATTCCATGTTCATACCTTACACAAAAAACATCGTCAACCAATATAAAAACTTGTGATAATGAATAAACCATCGGCTGAAAAATACTGACAAAAGAAAAGAAAACGATAATGAGGTAAAGCTCGTCTGTTATTCTTCTCCATATCTGTCCTGTGACACAACCATAAAACCTGAAAAATGCAGAAACCTTGTTTTTAGAGGGAGAAGATAATGACGTGACAAAATGAATCGCATCTTTTAATAAGAAAGTAAAACTCAAATATCCCTTAACAAACAACATAGACAAATACCTTACTTCGATCAAGAACACAACTTACATCAGACAAATACCTTACTTCGATCAAATATCCCTTAATAATATACCAATATTTTAGAATATGAAAAACACAGAATAGTCGAAATGTTGAACCACGTATTGCAAGTGTTTACCTGATAGAAAGATTGTTCTATCAGACTCTAAGGCTGTGTTTGATAACACAGAATGATTTAGTGCTGAATGATTCTGAAGTCTGAATGGTTCAAAGGCTCTGAATGACTTGGTTCTGAATGAAAATTGTATGTTTGATATCGGTTCTGAATGAGTTATCTGAATGATAAAAAATTACCATATACAGTATACCACACACAAAGAAACATTTAAAAACATAAAATTATAAATATCCTAATCCTACTCATAAATTCTGGCCACATCCCACCAAACTGCCACAAAATAAACGGATTTTTTAACATTATTATAACATTAAAAATGGAGGCAATTGATCCTGATTTCACACATATTTGATAACTCAAACTCAAAGCAACTAGCACTAACCCATATGGATCCACTCCCGTTGATGAGGTGAGATGAGGTGGTGGTTGTTTGGCCGGCGACTGTGATGTGTTGGTGACGGTGAGGTGGTAATCGGTGGTGGGTTGGCCGGAATTTAATGATGAGGATAGTTTGGTCACCACTCTCTTCTTTTTAGTTATCAATTGTCATCACAACTACATCATCTTCATCAACATCCGGCAACCACCATCTTTTCCGGCAAAATTTCCGGCTATCTAAACAATCGGTGGAATGGTTCAGAGATATGTTAGCAGTGGAATGGTTCAGTGGAATCGGTGGAATGGTTCAGTGTTCAGAAGTATTTAACAAACAATCGGAATGCTGACCGATTCAGCACTTAGTGCTGAACCATTCCATTCAGCACAAAGATTGTTCAAACACAGCCTAAATCTTCTTCTGAATGCAGGCTATTCTGTTTCTCGACTGATACACTCGATGCTTTGTCGACATCCAGCGCTTTTAGAAGCTTCTTTCGAAAGTAGCCGTCGATAGAACTCAGCAGCTCTTGAGGTGTATTTGGTACAAAACGTCTAGAATCCTATACCTAAGGATGGTATTGCAGGCCATATAACCGCCTCCTGACGCACGTCCATATAACTGCCTCTTGGCGCACTCCACAGCTGCAACCGCATCCTGCTCACTTTTCTCCACTTTTTCTCACTAACTTCAAACACACCACCATGCTTCAGGCCTTGTTCTTTCACGAAATAACATAAAACCATGAAAACCATACCGTAGTCAGGAATCAGAGACAAATTATTGTAGTGTTGTGAGATAAAAAAAATGGACAAACCTCTTTTGAATGTTCAGCATCTGCTATGACCCGGAGGACCTCGCCTAGTCGCCTTAAAAGCACATCACACTTTTGCGTACTTTCTGAGGAAAAAATGGATAGCATCCACCAAAAAATTAAACAATGTAGGCATAAACACCTATATTACCAATCAAAATCTAAATTAACACTTTAAAAAAAAACATGTATGTACCTGTAATACGTGTGAGTCCACAACACTCGAATCGTCAATAAAATCTGCACAAAACATTAACATCAGAAAGGATGCAACTTGTTAATGTAAACATAAAGTTGTAACTTCATTACTTTTAACCCAAATGCCGGGAAACCTCGCTGTCGTGGCACCATGTTAGCAAGGTGACTGCATTGCTCATGGGTAGGCATCCAGATTGGAACCCCGCTGCTATTAAGTCCGCGTTGATTACAATGGCTAATATTGTAGATGCTAGCTTCATCGAAAGGATATCTGAAATGATTTTGAAAGTCAGAACTAATATTCGCAGTATAGACATGGTTGGTAAAAAAACTGTTAACTGGAATGGCACTCTATATAAACTTAATAAACTCACCTGCAGATACCACAGGATAGCGGCAACGGCTGCAACATCACAGATCCGCTGAAAATGGGAACAAATAATAGATTAGCTAATACTGCACAACATCAATAAAGACTGCCGAAACACAAAGAAACGACTCATTCCATCACAAAGAAGCTATATCCGTCTTCTAAGAACCTTAAACACACAATCCCAAACATCCACTGATCACAAAATACAATAATTTGACCCAAAAAAAAACATATAATCAGAACACAAATCCAAATACTTTCAGCAGCACCTGCGGGTAAGATCGACTACTAACAATAAGTACCAACAATGGCAACCTAATTAAAGCTTGCCTTTTACAACATTATGATACTACATACAATCAGCTACTAACAATGGCAACCTAATTAAAGCCCAATATCAATAATCAATTCTGGGAAAAGAAAATACTTATTGAATTCGTGATTAAAAAAAATGAAAAACAACTAACCATTCTCTCACCATTGTCCCTCCTCGTCCTCCTCCTCCTACATAAAAATATCAACAAAAACAAACAAAATTCAGATTAAATCAAATACCATATCATAACATGTAAAAAGATTAAACAAAAAGCCCATAAGCCTGATAAATAAGCTAACGAAAATACCCCCAATAATTAAATAACCACATACGAAATCCCATCCCAACTACCCCTAATTCCATAAGAACCCTAAAATTTAAACCAAACCCTAATTGTTATGAACCATTTCAGAAAAAACCCTAAAATAACACGAAACCCTAATTCTTTATGAACCACATAACCAATAAACATATTATGTAACTAACATCAAACCTGTGATTTATGATGTCGTTGTTGCAGTATTCGCCTTTTTCATCTCCAATACCGGAATAAGATCGACAACAAACCCCATCATCAACCGCGGTGTTCCCCTTTTTTTTAGCTTTGAGAATCTTCATCAATCTGGGTTTCTTTTTTTTGATCAAAATAATCCGTTGGTAGTGTGTGTGTGTGTGTTTTAGGCAGTGGTAGAGAGTTCTGGAAGTATTAAAAAGAGTATGTGTGTGTAATGGATCGGGCCTTATCAATCTTTAGCAGGCTAATGGATGGGCCATTTTTTTTGGCGGGAAAATAGGGGGGAAAACGGCAGCGTTTTACACGCTAATTATATATATAGGATAATATGTGGAAAGAAGATATCAACATCATTATTTATATATTAAAACACATGGTCGGTGGACAATTAAAGAATAAGACGTTGACTATAAAAAAAACATTAGAATTTTGGCCCGTTCGTATAATTAGCAGCCCATTATCTTAGCCCGCGAAGCAGCCCAATTAAGTAGTCGGTTCATAAGTATTTCCACTCTCTTCCAGAACCGACTCTTCCCACTTTCCACAAACTTATCCCACACCCTTTGTAACCGACTTATAATTTCCACAACGGACCAACATCACCATACGACGATGTATGAAATCATGAAATCGTTGACAAGATTCAACACAATTCAACACACGAATTTTGGTAGGGTTGTTTTTAATGTGATTGTGAAGAGAAAAAAAATAATAAAAATAAAAATAAAAAATGCTCACGTCTAACTTACTCTGTTTAATTCTTTCTTTCCATGGTTTTCCTTAATAAAGAGGTGGACGAGGAACCACAGCTCCGCTGTAAATTGTTTCTGTTATTTTGTTTGCCAAATTTTATATTTTCAAGATTAGTCAATATTTTTGATTCTTGACTATATATGACATGTGTTTTAGTCGATTAAATGGTGGTACGATTCTTAACTCACATTCTCTTATTGTGTTTTGCTAGCCTGCCCATATCCTTGATTGATCTTGAACACCAGAATACATGAAGGTAATTAGTGTGATTTTTTTGTTCTGTTTTGTGTCAATCGATTTGTACTGAGGTATAACCATTTTTATTAGTCAATTTGTTTTTATTCTATGCGTATAAACAAAATAATCCATGTGTCTTAATTCAGTTTCAGGGTGTTCATTTTTTATTTTTTATTATTTTTTTCAGTTTGCAGGTTGCGATCGCAGTGCGGTGGCAGGTGGTTTCATGAGCTGCAATATCATCCTGAGGTATAACATTTGTGAATTTGGTTTTTGTTACGGAATCGGGTCGTGTATGCGAAAATGTTACTCTGCGTGTTTGAGTTATTTGGGATTAATTGTTGAAATTTAAGCTTGTGTTAGTTTAAACTTATTTTTGTGATTATGAGCTAATTTGATTTCGCTTACAAATAAACAACCTTATATTATCTTACAACCATTAGAGTACAGATTTGATGATGCCCGTGCAGTCGGAACTCTGCTTAGAAGAATTCTTATTGCAGCCGGTCCTGTTGAGGTACGCTTTCCTCTTTAGGTTACTATAACATTAAGGTCAAACATACAATAATACGAACATTAAGGTCATATAACTTCTGTTTGTTTTTTTTGCAGTCGCCAATTGCCATCTCAAGAATGTAATGGTTCCTGTTAATTTGACATTCCTGATGAGGTCAAGAGCATGTGAAGTCAACTTCCACAAGAAAAAGTTTTGCTCCAGGTTACGTTACATGACGACATAATTGGTAAGCATGTGAAGTTGACCGATTTATGCATCTATCACGATTGATTTTTGGACAAATTTGAATATTTGTTTCGTAGGTAACACAAGTGCATATTTGAAATGTCAACTTACATGAACATGTTATATGAGTAACATGTTACTAGGTTAAATTTGTTGATTACCTGTCTTTTTACGATGAAAACTGTGTTACAATTGTTTGTCCTACTACATTAGTGTAGTTCACATATAAGTTTGCCCCAACACAATTATACATCAAATCCTAACTACAAATTATATAAAACCAACTTTGCACAAAAATTATCACAAAACATGTTAGGAATATGAATATTCAGCTGAAGACTCGGTCACCCCGAGTAATCATTAGTACATCATAGCTCATTGGATTATCAGTAATATTATTAGTAGTAGCTTAGTTATTATTAGTATTGTGGAGTGGGTCGGGTCTTTACCCTCTGTCAGCTCACTCTACAGCCCGTTAGGGGCATAATATATTGTAACTATAAATACTCCCTTCCCACACATGGGAAGGGTTGGACCTTTCTCACTAACCTAATATCATTTGTTTCTCTCTCTACAAAGGCTCCCAACATCTCATTTCCTCTCTCTAGAATATCTTCTAATCGATCCATATACAAGCCTCAAAATAGTGTTTCTTGCTTAGTGAATACCCTACAATTGGTATCAAGAGCCATGGTTAGGTCCATGAGAGTTGGTATTCACGGATTTGTGTAGCTTTTGAGGTTTTTCTTCTTGGTTCGATTTGTAGGTTTAAGTTTTCTTTTGATTCGGTTTGATTAGTAGCATAAATTTCATTTTGTACTTTGTCTAGAGATTAGAAGTTGTTTTATCTTGTATTTGTGTAGCTCTTGAAGTTTTTTTTGGTTCGATTTGTAGCTTTTTAAGTTTTTTTTGGTTCGGTTTGTTTAGTAGCATAAATTTCACTTTGTACTTTGTTTAGTGATTAGAAGTTGTTTTACTTTGTACTTTCTAGCTTAAGAATAGTATTAGAGTGGTATTTGGTGGTTGGATTAACAGATCTAAGAACGGTGTGGTGATTTTAGGGAAATTCGAGGGTATTTGTTGCATTGTTCTTGGCAGCGGTTTGTCTATTGGGGACGAATTTTGGACTCGGTTTGTGTCAATTCTTGGATTCGGTTTGTCCTATTACTCGTTTAGGCAAAAAGACAAAAGGTAGTGAAAGCGACGTGCTTGGGAGTTTGTGTCTACTCGGTTTGTCCCTGCTGCGCGTACTCGGTTTGTCCCTGCTGCGCGTACTCGGTTTGTCCCAGCTACGTATACTCGGTTTGTGTAGACTCGGTTTGTCTCTGAGAAATTTACTCGGTCTGTACGTACTCGGTTTGTCCCAGCTACGTATACTCGGTTTGTGTAGACTCGGTTTGTCTCTCAGAAATTTACTCGGTTTGTACCTACTCGGTTTGTCCCAGCTGCGTGTACTCGGTTTGTGTAGACTCGGTTTGTCTCTGAAGAATTTACTCGGGTTGTGTCTACTCGGTTTGTCCCAGCTGCGTGTACTCGGTTTGTGTAGACTCGGTTTGTCTCCGAAGAATTTACTCGGTTTGTGTCTACTCGGTTTGTCCAAGCTAAGTAGACTCGGTTTGTCTCTAAGGATTTTACTCGGTTTGTGTAGACTCGGTTTGTCTCTGTTGAATCTACTCGGTTTGTATCTACTCGGTTTGTCTCTCAGACTTGTATGCGGTTTGTGTCTTGGTGATTTTAGAAATTCCCGCAAAAGATTCAATTTCTCGGTTAAATCACAAGATCTGTAAAATCCCGTAGTTACTATGGCTACCACATCAAGTACATCATCAGATGATATTCAAGCAGCAGGATCTGACACTCGTCCACCTATGCTAGATAGGACGGATTATGAGTCTTGGGCACAAAGAATAAGACTTTACTGCTTGGGAAAAGATAATGGTGTTAACATTCTTAAGTCAATTGACGAAGGACCTTATCAGATGGGTACCACCAGAGACGTTGTTACAACTAGTGAAGATGGGACTGTAACCTTGGGCATTGATAGACCTAGAAACTATAATGATCTTAATGAAGAAGAAAAGAAGAGGTATGATGCTGATATTAGAGCCTCAAACATAGTCATTCAAGGTCTTCCAAAGGATGTATACAAGCTCATCAATTTTAACACTGAAGCCAAGGCTGTGTGGGACAACGTTAAAATGTTGTTGGCAGGGTCAGAACTCACAAAGGAAGATCGTGAGTCACAGCTGTATGATGAGTTCGAGCATTTCAAAATGAACCCAGGAGAGAATATCACAGATTACTATGTGAGATTTCATAAGTTGGTGAATGATATGAGGATGATCAGAATGACTATGCCCAATATCCAACTTAACTCAAAGTTTGTGAACAACATGACTCCTGAATGGGACAGATTTGTCACTGCCGTCAAACTCAACAAAGGTTTAAGGGATACTAACTATGAACAGCTGTATGCTTACCTGCAACAACATGAGAAGCATGCTCTCTATGATCGGGTGCTGAGAGAAAAGTTGAATCCTTCAACTACAAATGACCCACTGGCATTCATGACAAACATACAACCAACAATCCAATCATCATCAAATCCAAGCTATCACCAACTTCACTCACAAGTACCTGCTATGAGTTCACTACTTGACTCAGGCTACTCTCAGACCGACAAAATGATTGACAACCTCACCAATCAAGTATCTCTACTGGTTCAACAGTTTCAAGCATCACTCCCTCAGACCAACAATCAGTTAAGGAATTCTTCCAACCCACGCAATCTAGCAATGGTGGAGGATGGGAAAATTGTGGTTCAGAATGTGCAAGGGAGAGCTGGTAGAAACATGGGTCGAGGTTATGTGCAGAATAGAGCAAGGAATGCCAATCAGGGGCAAGGGAAACAGATCAAGTGTTATAATTGTGGGGGGCTTGGACACATTGCTAGAAACTGCAATCAACCTAAACGTCCTCAGAACTCAGATTACTTCAAAGACAAGATGCTGTTAATGCAAGCTCAAGAGAATGGAGCTGTATTGGATGAGGAAGAGTTATTGTTCTTGGCAGGAGATGGAGGAAATACTTTTGATGAAGATGTGGATGAGAAACCTGTTCAGGATCTAGCACTTAATGATCCTAACATCTTCAAGGCAGATGACTGTGATGCATTTGACTCTGATGTGGATGATGAACCTACTGCTCAAACAATCTTCATGGCTAACCTGTCTTCCCTGGCTTCATCTCGTCAAGCCGGTCCTTCTAATGCATCCGTGATATCTGAGGTACTAAAAATTTATGACACATATAATATAGTCGAGGGACAACCGATTCCCGAAGAAGTACATCAGACAGTGGTTTCTGACTCAAGTAATGTTGATATGGAAGATAGCAATATTGTTTCATATGAACAGTATTTGAATAGCAACAACTCGCCTGATGTACCAAATGGTGAATCTTTTGTCAATATGGATGTGTGTGCTATGAGTAATGCATGTGCCTTAGATAATGCAGGAAATATAGATAAAGCATATGTGTACCATGAGAACAAATTGCCTGTCCCTGATGATAACTTGATCACTAGACTAAACATCTATAAAGAACAAGTTGCTATGTATGAACAGCGTGCTAAGTTTGAGCTTAATGATCGTGAGCAAAAATTAGAAGGTCAAATGAGTACACTTATTAAAGAGTCTAGAGTGCGAGAAGAAACATTAAAACTAGAGTTGGGTTCTTTGAAAAGTCAGCTAGAACAGTCTGTCAAACAGAAACAGGAAGCACAAAAGTGTGTAACAACACTTAAGCAAGAATTCAAACAAAAAGAAACAACTCTTTTAAATGATTTCTCTAAACTCAAGACGTTAAAAAATAAGCTTGAAGATAAGTTGTACACACAAAATCAAACCATACAAACTGCTCAAATGATTCATAAGCACAGAAAGTTGAGTGATAAGCATAGTAAAATCATGATAGGTGAACCTAAGTCTACCATCCTTAGGGACATGAAAGTACTTCAACCAGCCCTATATGATGGTAATGTGATGCTTATGCCTATTCATGACCAACCTGAGCATATCTACACTAATGAAGAGGATGAGTTAACTGATAAAACGAGGGAAAAAATGAATGAGAAAATGAGGGATCCCGAGTGCATAGCCAGACGAATAATAATCAAACCCCATGATTATTATGAGGAAAATCGTTTGACTGTGTTTGCTCCTCAAAAGAAGTTAACACCTGAACAGATATTTTGGAAACAAGATAATGAGAAACTTAAGGTAGATAAACTTAAGGCCAACACCCCCCTCATTAGAAAAGTTGCGTCCATAACGGTGTATCCTCCCAATACACCTAGGAATCTGGTGCCTTTGTCTCTTCCCACTGAAAGCAAAACCTCTATTAGCTTATATGTGCTTTGGCAATTATTTGCTGATTTTGATAAAACATGTAAGAAGAGAATCACACCAACCGGCATTACTGAGGGGGAAAGGTGTTTTGAACATGCAAAAAGGTGTTACTTAACTGAGGTCATGCCATTCTTTAAGCTACTTAAAGAACACTTTGAAGGGTTGCACACTGCCCTTAAAGCCGAAATAAAAGAAATGGAAGTAGTGTTTAAAGATATGGAAAATGAGGTGAATGAACATGCAATAGAACTTAAGAGTCGAGAGATTGAAAGAAAAAACATACTCATTACTAATGACAACTTGATTGCTAAATGTATTGCACAAGATGTATTTTACACTGTCACTGATTCTGCATTGTCTGCCTGTCAATTTAATGAGTATGCTATTGCGTTGAATGTCACCCAGAATCGTGTTGTTGAGCTTGAGGGGGAGAATTTAAAATTGCTTGCAAAAATTCAAAAAGATGACCATGATAATATAGTTAAACGTTTTTCAAAATTGGAAGTTGAACTTCTTAATTTGCAATTGAAATATCAACATTTGAATGAAAAACATAAAATATCAAATGACAAGACATCCTTGGATGCTCCTGAATTTGATACTTATTTTGAATTAAGCAAACGAGATGAGACAATTCAAGCTCACACGAACACGATTCGACTGCTGAGGGCCCAAATTGCCCAATTGAAATCCAACAAGTGTGAAGTGTATGGCACCAATAAACCTTCGTCTTCAGATTCTCAGAATTTTCAATATCAAAACACCATAAATAAGTTACATTATGAAAATGAGTGTTATCGAGAAGAAAATTCAAAGGTTAAACAACATTTCAAAGAGTTATATGATTCTATCAAAGTTACAAGAAGGAATCACAATGATCAAATAACCTCTTTGACAAATGAAATTGAGAATCTGAAGGTTCGGGTGAAAGGTAAAATGCCATGCACCACTTGTAATTGTGATGCACCAAAGGCTACTGATAGTAGAAAGTATGATGTTGATGTTGGGCATATTCCGTTTAAGCTTAGAAATAACAGCCTTGCCCATCAAACATATCTCGATCATCTTAGAGAAGGCCTTGACACACTTCGTGAGGTAGTTGAAGAGGATAGGACTGATAAGCCACTTGATAAGGCAGTTGACTATGCCTGCAAACTCACGAAAAGGATTCAGGAAAACTTAGAATATGCCATAGGCTCAACTCCTAAGTTTAGCAGACATAGAGATAGATTTGTTGCATCATCTTCTACGGTTGAGAACAAGCATGTAGCCTTTAATCTACCACCAAAAACATCAGAACCCAACACATCATTATCTGGAAGGCATGTGACAGAAAAACGAACTAATGTTTCATTCGATGCTTCTACAGGAGTAAAAAGTGACACCCAAGCTAGCGAGTCAAAGTCTAGAGAAAATGCAAGAAAAGATAGGACTGCGCCAGCTAAGAATGATCACTTGAAGAATGTAGAAGCCCAACCTAGGAACAATAAGTTTGCAATGAGTAGGATGAATCGTGTTGATTCTAGTATCAAAAGTACTGTAATTAATTCGAATTCTAATGCTATCTGTAAAACATGCGACAATTGTTTAATTTCTGCTAATCATGATGATTGTGTTGTGTCATTCTTGATGTCTTCTGCATCACTCCATGTTAAGAATGGTAGAATAACTGAAACATGCAAGAAAGCTTGGAAAGCTACAGGAAAAACATTTGCTAGCATAGGCTATCAATGGAGACCCACTGGAAGGAAATTCAATTTAGGAAGACAGAACACGTTACCTAAAATGAATAAGCATAAAATTTTGAAAGTTAAGGAATGGAGACCCACTGGAAGGAAATTCAATTTAGGGAAACAGAGACCATTACCTAAAATGAATATGCATAAAATTGTGAAGAATAAGGAATGGAGACCAACTGGTAGAATCCTGCCTTTAGGATCACAATGCCTTCCATCTAGGTCTTGTCCTGTCTCAAGTTCTGTCTCCTCAGTAAAGATAGTTGCATCTGTGAAATCTGTGGTTCCTGAATATGTGTGTGCTGACCAAATGGACCCCAATTGCACTTGGGGATCCACATTTTTCAGTTATCCATTGTTGTCTGGTTTCAAATGCAGGTCGTACAAATCGTCCTGTGGTATTTGGACTCAGGCTGCTCAAAACATATGACTGGAGATCGCTCACGGCTCAAGAACTTCGTGAAAAAGTTTATCGGGACAGTTATATTTGGGAACGACCACTTTGGTGCTATTATGGGTTATGGAGATTATGTGTTTGGGAATAGTGTAATCTCAAGGGTATATTATGTGGAAGGACTAGGACACAATCTATTTTCTGTGGGTCAATTTTGTGATTCAGATCTGGAAGTGGCTTTCAGAAAGCATACATGTTTCGTCAGAGAATTGGATGGTATAGATCTCCTTAAGGGCAGTCGGGGCACCAATCTATACACCATATCGATTGAAGAAATGTTGAAGTCCTCTCCCATATGCTTGCTTTCTAAAGCCTCTAAAACAAAATCATGGTTGTGGCATCGTCGTTTGAACCACTTGAACTTCGGTACCATAAATAATCTTTCCCGTAAAGATCTTGTTAGAGGAATGCCCAGACTGAAATATGAGAAAGATCATCTCTGCTCTGCATGTCAACTGGGCAAAAGCAAGAAACAAACCCACAAGCCTAAAACCATCAACACCAACTTGGAAGTTCTTCACACCCTCCATATGGACTTGTGCGGTCCAATGAGAATACAAACCATAAATGGAAAGAAGTACGTTCTGGTGATAGTAGATGATTATTCTCGGTTCACATGGGTGAAGTTTTTGAGAACCAAGGACGAAACTCCAGAGGTTATCATTAAACTGATAAAACAGCTGCAAGTAAGGCTCGATAAAACTGTCAGAATCATCCGCACTGATAATGGTACGGAGTTTGTTAACCAACAACTCCGTAATTTCTATGAAAGTATTGGCATCACGCATCAGAAAAGTATCCCTCGCACTCCTCAACAGAACGGAGTGGTTGAACGAAGGAACCGTACTCTGGTGGAGGCTGCAAGAACTATGCTTATATTTTCCAAGACACCGATGTTTCTCTGGGCAGAGGCTATTGCAACAGCATGTTACACTCAAAACCGATCCCTAATTCATCCAGTTCATGAGAAGACTCCCTTCGAGTTAATTCATAACAAGAAACCAGATCTTTCCTTTCTCCGTGTGTTTGGTGCACTTTGCTACCCTACCAACGATAGTCAAGACTTGGGAAAGTTAAGAGCTAAAGCAGATATAGGTATTTTTGTTGGATACGCACCAGACAGTAAAGGGTTTCGAATCTACAACAAGAGAACCCGTAAAATCATGGAAACCATTCACGTTACGTTCGATGAGCTGAGTGAGCTACCTGTTTCAGGACAAATCAGTTCTGGACCCGATCTTCACCTTTTGTCTCCTGGACCCATTAGTTCAGGACTTGTACAGAATTCCACGCCTGCAGATTCTTATGTGCCACCTACTTGTGAGGAGTTGAAGAAGTTATTCGATCCTATGTTTGATGAATACTTTGAGCCAACGAATGGAACCATCCCTAGTGAACCAGCTATAATTCCTATGGATGAGGTTCAGGCCCCACAAGGTTCAGAAGGTCCTGCAGCTTCAGTAACTGTCAGTCACAATGCTCCTGCTGCCAGTCAATCGCCTTCATCATCAAACACTCAAACTTCTCCAGTAATGCAAGAATCTTCAGATAATAATTCTTTGGAAGTTAATCCTTTTGCTCCTGTTGAAGAGGTTCCTTTTGAAAACATATTTGCTCCTGAACATTCATCAGACACATCCTTACTTGAAGATCACAGCACTGCTTCTTCTGTTCACAACCATCAACCTCACGACCATCTCAGGAAATGGACCAGTGATCATCCAATCGACAACATCATAGGCAATCCCTTACGTCCAGTATCCACACGTAATCAACTAGCCACTGATGCTCTATGGTGCTTCTTCAATTCCGTACTGTCTAAAGTCGAACCAAAAGATACCAGAGAAGCAATGACTAAAGATTGCTGGTTCCAGGCTATGCAGGATGAAATCCATGAATTTGATCGACTTGAAGTATGGGAACTAGTGCCTCCTCCGGAGCGTGCAATGATCATTGCTTTAAAATGGATCTTCAAAGTGAAGCTTGATGAGTATGGTGATGTGTTAAAGAACAAGGCACGGCTAGTTGCTAAAGGGTTCAGACAAGAAGAGGGCATTGATTTTGAAGAATCGTTTGCTCCGGTTGCTAGAATTGAAGCTATAAGAATCTTCCTTGCAAATGCTGCTAGTCGAAATATGATAGTCTACCAGATGGATGTCAAAACGGCATTCTTGAATGGTGATTTAAAGGAAGAAGTCTATGTGAGTCAACCAGAAGGATTCGTGGATGCTGAACATCCTACTTATGTTTACCGCTTGAAGAAGGCTCTATATGGATTAAAACAGGCGCCAAGGGCATGGTACGATACATTGTCCAAGTTCCTCCTAGTGAACGGATTCTCCAAGGGTGTTGTTGATCCTACACTATTCACCAGGAAGTCAAGAAACCATCTACTATTGGTTCAGATATATGTAGATGACATCATCTTTGCTTCAACAGATCCTAGTGAATGTGATAGTTTTTCAAAGGAGATGAATTCCAAGTTCCAAATGTCTATGATGGGACAAATGTCATTCTTCTTAGGACTACAAGTTTCTCAAAGTCCCGGAGGCATATTCATTAATCAATCCAAATACGCCAATGAGATCTTGAAAAAGTTTGGATTTCATTCAAGTGAACCTGTTGACACTCCCATGGTTGATAGAACGAAGCTGGATGAAGATCCTTCAGGGATTCCAGTGGATATAACGCAATATCGAAGCATGATTGGATCTTTGATGTACATCACGGCTAGCTGACCAGATCTTCTGTTTGCTGTGTGTATGTGTGCTCGGTATCAATCCAGACCAACCAAGAAGCATGTTGAAGCAGTCAAACGGATCTTCCGATATCTTCAAGGCACGGTTCATATGGGTCTTTGGTATCCTAAGGACACAGCAATGGAGTTAACGGCTTATGCAGATGCAGATCATGCGGGATGTCAAGACACTCGTCGAAGTACTTCAGGAGGAGCTCAATTTTTAGGGGAAAAGTTGGTTAGTTGGTCTTCTAAGAAGCAGATGAGTACTTCCATATCATCTACTGAAGCTGAGTACATTGCTATGTCTGCATGTTGTGCACAAATCCTTTGGATGCGATCACAGCTTTCGGACTATGGATTCTCATACAACAAAATTCCCCTATATTGTGACAACAAAAGCGCCATTCCTCTTTGTTGTAACAATGTTCAGCACTCCAGGTCTAAACACATCGACATCAGGCATCACTTCATCAGGGAACAGGTGGAAAAAGGAATTGTGGAACTATACTTCGTGAGGACAGAGTTTCAGTTAGCTGACATCTTCACCAAGGCCCTCCCAAGAGAAAGGTTTCAGTTTATTCTCCCACGCCTTGGCATGAAAAGCATGACTCCTGAAACCCTCAAGTGTCTTCAGGAAGAAAAGGAGGAGTAAAGGATTGTCTTCTTATATCCTTGTACATAGTTGTATATATCTTAAATCAAAAAGAAAAATACAAAAATATAAAACCTATAAAAACCATAAAAATCGAAAAATCAGAAAATACCAAAAATAGTTCTACCTAGGCATGTCTTCTGTTTATCGATAACATTTACGTATCTAGAAATGTCATTCAACAATGGCACGGATTCTTAAATGAAGCTCGAGCAGAAGTTATACTAATCAGTTAAAACATGTCTTAATGGCTTGCAGTTACTTCATACTGCAACCCGCACTGTACAATGGGAAAGCATGTCGCCAAAAAGACAGCTGTTCCTCCAACCGGGTGATGTTCACCTGGGCATGGATTACTTTATATCCATGTTCTCCCGACTTGATGTACGTCTCAGTGCGTCATTTCGTGTATTAGAAGAGAAGTCTTCTTTACATCAGACTCTTTATCTTCTTTGGTTCTTCAAGAGAGTCTTGATGTTACACAAGGTGGTAAATTGATTTAAATTTTCACAAATACCCGTCGCTCAATTGAATGTCTACAGCTCCCTTAATGGAAAACGGGTCATCAATTGAGGGGGAGCTTATTTGTTCAAATTTCCGACACCTTGCCAAATTTGTGCAACATCAGCAGTGACACTTTCTTGGTGTTTCAAGGGAAGCATAGTATGCTTCAAAATCAGAATACATTTTAACCTGACCACATTTTCTCCCAAATTTTTCTAAATATATTTAAATCAATTGGGATCACAAATCTCAAATGGTTTGAAATTTTTGATCGGGGGAGAGAATGTGATTTAAATAGGAAATTCTGATAAAATGTGATGATTTGGAAATTAATGTATGCTCTCCCGTATGTGCTAAACCATTTTGTATATCAATGCACATATTGAGGGGGAGCAAAATGTTTTGGTCATAAACGCAAGCTCTTCCATATGTGCGAAAATCTTTCTTAATATCGATGCACATATTAAGGGGGAGCAAATGTTTTAACAAGACAAAGGATTTGGCATGCATCTCACGTGTGCAAGGCTCAGACTTCACCAAAGAATTGACGAAACTTGAATTGTCATCAATCGAAAGGATACGTCTTGGCCGGGTAATAATTTCAAGCTGGTCTAACCAGTGATGTAAGCGTGTCTCGAAAAAGATGTATCTGAGTAGAGTGTACCGTTTCGAGAAACTTTCTATGGACTTGACCAGGACGGGTAATAATTTCAAGCTGGTCTAACCAGTGATGTAAGCGTGTCTCGAATCGGTCATGTTCACTGAAAGTGGATCAATTCAAAAAGTGCGAGCTCTACCTAACATGTGCAAATTTATAAAACAATCAACCGAGCACATGTTGAGGGGGAGCATTTGAAAAATATAAAACTCTCAAGTGTTTGCAAAAATGTGTTTCAGAATCATGAACACTTTGAGAAATTTTTCAAAGATTTGGTTTGGCAATCGTGGATGAATACCAAAGACCGACCATTTTAATTAATGTATGGAGTTATAAGAATGGTTAGGTTAGGCTCAAGTTCCCACGATCCCGCCAGAGCCGGAGGGATCTACCCAGGGACAATCCACTAGTTAGTGTAGAAGTCCTTAGGTATGATTAAAAAGGAGAAAAGTGTGATTAAGGGAAGAGTGCCGACTGAGATGGAGCTAGTTCTGGAACAAACCCAACAAGGTTCTAGTTATGAAGTCTCGGTAAGCACTGAAGGGGTTGAAGAATGAAAAAGAATTGTAAAGAGAAAGGGTGAAAAGAAATAGCCCTCCTTACAACTTAGGCAGAAACCGGGTCAATACATATGCTGTCAGAATCACTTAGTTGATTGCTGGCATTGAAGACAAAGTATCATGGACCCAGTGATACGCTGCACAACCCTCCCTAGCCACTCAAGGTCCCTCAAAGGATTCTTGTTTCAATTGTCACGGAGTTCAATACATTCCTATCGTCTCTCTCACTCCGAGTTAGATGATATTGAATAGGTGGCAGTTCTCTCCAGCCTCCGCTCACTAAATAAAAACGCACTATCGAGTCTAGAGCCACGAGATGCATAATAAGATCTCATAGGGACACGAATTATTTCTACACTGGTTGTTCAACATTAAGGACACCAGTTGTAAACTTATGAGTCCTACGCAGATCTTAGCAATCTGCCAGAACATCTATGAGAGAATTTACTAATGTAATTCTCAATGATTGAATGGAAATTCCTGCCAGGGTCAACATCAAGCAGCCCTGAAAGCAGGTCACTTCGGTAATTCCTTATGGATTACGCTTAGTGGTCACGGCGGTTTCAACCGGTCTACAGTCGTGGAGTGATCTCCAGCGACTCACCTAATCGTTGATTTACTACGGTAAAATCTTAAAAAGCCCTCTGTGGGTTTTCGATTAGGAACGGTCTTGGTAAGGATTAGAGAGAGTTTTCACACTATGCTGTTGACTATCTCGAAGTCCAAACTTGTAAGTACCGGTCGAATTATTGCTAACTGTCGTATGCAGGAATTTCTGGCGGTTGTAGCTGTGGAATGCTGTAGCTGGTTGCAGAAAAGATGCCAATCCATCACCACATGTTCACACCACATCATCATCAAAGAAGTCATGATCAACCTAAAAGACCTTCAACACAGCTTCTGCTAACTCTGATGCTGAAGATCATGACACCATATCGTGTGAGCATGTCGGCTCTAAGTATATTTCATCACATGGAGTCTTACTACAGAAAGATGACTTGGAGACTCAAGTGGGATGATACTTTCAAAGATTACTCAAAGTTCATCCAAGACAAAAGAGAAGTCATCTTCAGATCACTGATGTTTGCACAACAATCTATGACATTGAAGATTCAATGATTACGAGCTATGATGTCAAGATCCAAGGAAGAAGTGCTGAAATTCTGAACATTACTTCTGGGGTGACCTCCCTTAGGGGGAGATTGTTAGGAATATGAATATTCAGCTGAAGACTCGGTCACCCCGAGTAATCATTAGTACATCATAGCTCATTGGATTATCAGTAATATTATTAGTAGTAGCTTAGTTATTATTAGTATTGTGGAGTGGGTCGGGTCTTTACCCTCTGTCAGCTCACTCTACAGCCCGTTAGGGGCATAATATATTGTAACTATAAATACTCCCTTCCCACCCATGGGAAGGGTTGGACCTTTCTCACTAATCTAATATCATTTGTTTCTCTCTCTAAAAAGGCTCCCAACATCTCATTTCCTCTCTCTAGAATATCTTCTAATCGATCCATATACAAGCCTCAATATAGTGTTTCTTGCTTAGTGAATACCCTACAAAACAATAAATAAAATAAAATATAATTTTTTTTTTTTTTTTTTTTTTTTTTTAATTCTAAATTCTTGATTTTGACTTTTATATGTATTTTTCTTCATGTAAAATGATTATTTTATCTTTTAATGACAATAAAGTGGTTACAAAATATAAAAGTAAAATAATTATTTTACATGAGCAAATACATACGAAGATCAAAATTTCAAAGTTTGAAGCATATAATAAAAATAAAATAAATAAAAAAGACTATACACAATAAAAAAAATGATTAGCTCAATACATTTTTAAATAATTATCCAAAACACAACATTATCCGCATAATATTCTTCTGATTAAATAGCAATTTCGCTAAACTTTCTCCACGTACGAGAATGTTATTACTTGTTACTTAACTTTTAAGGTTTTGCTTAAAACTATATAAGCAAAAACATTTCTCTTTGAATGTCAATTTCGATAAATGTCATGAAAACGATGTTAAAAACTATCGGATAAACAACTGACATTCGATTTTGATTGGATAAATTGTTTCACGTAATAAATTATACGGAGTACTACTTTAACTACATTTTCGGGGCTGTTGTTAGCAAAAAAAAAATAAAATTATTCAGTGTTATTTCTTATGTAATTTTGCTAAAAATTTGTTCTTGTACAACTATTTTTTTTTACCTATTGTGGTAACACATATTTAAACTATGCCATGGGTTCGGTTCTTGTTAATGAAAGTCCGACCTCAGAGTTTCAATTTCACAAAGGTCTAATGCAGGGAGACCCCCTCTCCCCTTTCTTATTCATTATGATCATGGAAAGTATTCACCTTTCTTTTAAGAATGTTATGGACGCTGGTCTCTTCTCGGGTTTCCATTAATAACTCTTTGATGATCTCCAATTTATTCTATGCGGATGATGCTGTTTTTGTTGGAAAATGGGATATGTCGAATACCAATTCTATTGTTAATGTCTTGAAGTGCTTTCATCTCGCTTCTGGCCTTAAAATAAATCTTCACAAAAGTAAGATTATGGGGATAGGTGTTCGTAGAGAAGAAGTTGAGTTAGCATCTAGAGTTGTGGGGTGTTCGGCATTTTCTACTCCTTTCACTCACCTTTGAGTTAAAGTTGGAGGGGTTATGTCTAGAATTAATTCGTGGGATGAAGTCATATCTTAGTTGTCTTCTCGGTTATCCAAGTGGAAGCTCAAGACTCTTTCTATAGGTGGTCGTCTCACTTTAATTAAATCTGTCTTAAGTTCTATTCCGTTATACCATATGTCTATTTTCAAAGTTCCTATGGGAGTCCTTAATAGCATGGAAGCGATTCGAAGGAATTTTTTTTAATGGACTCGATGGTTCGGATAGGAAAATGGCAATGATCAGTTGGAATAAAGTATTAGCTTCTAAAAAATATGGCAGCCTTGGTGTTTCTAGTCTCTTTGCTTTAAACCGTGCTCTCCTTTTCAAATAGATTTGGCGTTTTTTAATGCAAAGTTCTTCTCTATGGGCTAGATTTATTAAAGCTATTTATGGTGATAAGGGCGCGATCGACTCTTTTGGATCTATCTCCAGGCGTTCACCTTGGCTTGACATCATTCGGGAATCTTCATCTCTTGCAAACAAAGGTATGGATCTTTTGGCTCTTGTTCGTAAAAAAGTTGGTAATGGGGAAGACTCTTTATTTTGGGAAGATATTTGGTTAGGCGAGACGGCTTTGAAACATCAATTTCCAAGACTATTTGCGTTGGAATCTTCAAAACATATTACTGTTGCACATAAGTTGAATAGTGTTTCTTTGGTTACCTCTTTTCGTCGTGCTCCTAGAGGTGGCATTGAGGAAGATCAGCAGCATCTCCTTCATTCTAAACTCGATGGTATTAATTTTACCTCCAATGTTAGACCGTCGGGTTTGGTCTTATGAGGCCTCGGGTGAGTTTTCGGTGAAATCGGTTCGTAACTTTATTGATGATTCCCTTTTGCCAAAGGAGAATGTTCCTACTAGATGGGTAAACGTTATTCCTATTAAGGTCAATGTCTTTGCTTGGAGATGTCGTTTGGACAACCTTCCTACCCGGTTGAACTTATCTCTTAGAGGAGTGGATATTTCTTCCATCCTTTGCCCTTTATGTAACATCTCGGTGGAGTCTATTTCTCATCTCCTTTTTTCTTGCTCTTTGGCTCGGCAACTAAGAAGAAAAATGTTAAGTTGGTGGGAGCTAGAGGACGTCGCAATTGACTCATATGAAGAATAGTTGGTATGGTTCAATAATATCAGGTTCTCCAAGGGTGTTAAGGTGATTTTTGAAGGTGTTAATTATGTGATGTGGTGGTTAGTTTGGAGGTTCAGTAATCTTCTCCTTTTCGGTGAGTCTCAACCTCGTAGAGACATCCTCTTTGATGATTTAGTTCATTTATCTTTCATTTGGTGTTATAGTCGATGTAAAGCTAAATTCAACTGGGTTACATGGATGAAAAATCCTAGTACTATTAGTTTGTAACTTTCTAGCTCCTTGCTAGTATTAATAAAATTGCCGTTAAAAAAAAAAAAAAAAAAAAAAAAAAAAAAAAGTTAAAAAAAACAACACATATTTAATGTAATTTTCAGGCTTACATTGTATATACAAATATAAATTCGAGAAAAAAAAAAAGGTAATTTGTCGGTTCAATGTATTTTAAACAATCGATCACGTGATGGGTTTTAATAACAAATAAATAAATAAAGAATCGATCACCTGGTCGGTGCCTTTATAGATATTACTATTATCTTTGTGTATATCTTTGTGGTCGACTTTGGTTAGGTTTTGTACATAATTGATAAATGAAGAGAATGACGCTAACCGCGTTAGTTAACTCCAAACGGTTTAAAAGTTATGGCCAAAACAAGATGTAGTTAGGGTTTTGGCCGAAAATTTGCATTTTTTCTTTCAAAGAAAAGGAATAATTGCGGGTGTATGGCCGAAAATTCGGATGTCTCACTGAAAATATTTATAATTATAAGGGAATATATTAGCTAAAATTGAATTGTTGCCAACTCCCTACAATTTGTGCTACAAATTGTGGGTTCATAAGTCCTTTTGTGAGTCCCCAACTCTTTTTTATGAGTCCTAATTTATTTTTTATGTATTTTGGTAAAGAATTGTAGCCAAGCTATCCTCTTATTATAAAACCGAGAAATGAACTACACACAAGTTCATACAAAAACACACAAGTACATGCCTAATTTTGTGCCTAAAACTAGGTGGTAGCAATCTGTTGGTTGGATATGAGGGACCCACGTTTCACAAACCAATAAGTAAATGTCACACACTTTTAGGCACAAAATTAGACATACATTTAAGCATCCCAATCATTTCTCTTTAAAACACGTCACATCGTGCTGACTATTTATTTAAGTTATATCATAATTTAGATTATGTGATATATTGTAACATGAATCGAGCCAAATAATGCGGAGCAAAATTATAGAAACAATATGTTATTTTAATGTGTGTGAAAAATTAATCCGTAACGAAACACAAGCTTTGAAAATTTACGCTAATATACCGCAACGTAGTGCTATAAACAAGCGTCATACACGTGCGGTGCATAGGCTGGACTTTAATTTTACGGAGATAATTTTTTTGATATAATATGTTTGAGAATATATTAGTTATAATTGTATTGTAGTCAATTCCATACAATTTGTAGCACAAATTGTGACACGGAAATGCCGTTGAAAATCACTTTATGAGTCTCAGTTGTGGACCAGCTGCACCGACAAAGACATGTGGTGGGGACCTGCATTAAACATGAAGACTTTTCAAATTTCAAAATATCTCAACTCTGAATTTGTGTTCAGTGATTGCATTTATAGTTTGATTCAAAAGTTGAACTTATAAGATTAAGTAATTTAATAGACTATTTATCTCACATAATATACATCATAATCCAACTCACACATTTTAAGCAGGACTTGAACCCGCATCTATTTAATTAAAGTGTTTCTCACACAACATGAAATACTATTAAAACACAACCTCTTTTGGTATTTAATAAAGTTTTTAGTATAATGCGGAGAAGAAACTTTATACACATTTTCGTGTACAGTCAATATTTAACAAATCAATCAAAATACGAAGCTAAATTAATTGTGATAGATCTGTCACAATCTGGTCCGCAAGATTGAGCATCTCGAAACGAAACAAAACGCAATTAAATTAATAATATAGAGCTTAATGAAAAGAGGTTTGACAATGTCTGTTCTTTTTCTTTTTGAACACTGACAATGTCTATTCATACGGGATTTTTAAAGAGTTGCACAACTATTTTTTCATAGCATACTCTTTTTTCTCAAGATTTCACAATTTCAAATTTTCATAAGAATACAATTTATTTTACAAGTTGACTTTTTATAACTTTGTGAATGTTACAACTTTTTTATAAGTCTGTATAGCCAAGTACCGTGACTAACGACAACGGTGTATATTTTTTTACAAAATCCAATTCGCATTAGCTATTGGTGTGAATGGATTATCACTTTTTAGCTTTATATCATCTAACATATGTTGGAATTCACTTGTTATTTGCATCATTTGTGTTTACCTTTAAATTTTAAAGTACTCCGTAATTGGGTGATTTTTTCAATGGTCAAAAGCTGTCATTAGTACTTTTGCTTTTCATTTTCTCTACCATTTTGCTTCCCAATGATCCTTTTGCATTTGACTTCTCTATGACATTTTCCTTCCCCACACTTTATTCCCTTGTTATAATACAATTCTTATTAAAACCATGTAAAGTAGTTTCAAAGAATTAGTAATATAGTTTCGAAAAAGTAACACACAAAATTTAACGAATCATAAAAAGAGAAGCTCAAAAAATCAGATTTATAAACAAAAACGAAAAAATAAAAATCAAATTGATACAAAAAAAAGTCAAAAAAATAAGATTTAGTCGGAGAGAGAAAAGAGAACAGGTTGAAATAAATATGTATAAATGTATGTATGTATGTTTTTTTTTTTTTTTTTTTTTTTTTTTTATATGGTAGGTAGTTTTGAGTATTAGGGTTTTTAGTTTGTTGGGTAAATCTTAGCCATTGATTTCAAATGAAGGGTGAGGATGTGGTATTGATTTGCTTGGGAAATTTTTTGGTTCGGATGTTGGTTTGGGTGTATATAAATTTAGGCTTGTAAGTAGGTATGTATGGCTGAATCTTAATTTTTAGGTTCGGAGTTAGAAGTTGGATATCCATGCTTTATAAGAGCATCCACAATGCAAAAAGTCTTTCATGACTTTTTGCATTTAATGCATCTCATATTTAATAACTAAGTGCAACTGCAATGGTTGGTTTTTGAATAGCTTTTTACTATTTCAAAAAGCTACTCCCTCCGTCCCATATTAAGTGTCCACTTTCAAAATGCACAAAGTTTTAGAAGGTTCCACTAACTACACTCTCCACCAATCAAATATCATTTTTACCTACTAAAGTCTCATCTCATTGGTTGAAATACAATATGGACACTTAATTTGGGACATCCAAAGATTCCATTGTGGACACTTAATATGGGACGGAGGGAGTATTACATCACTTGAAACCATTGTGACAAAGAGTTTATGAATGACTTTGATAGAAAGACTTTTAATCTACCGACCGGTTGATACAATATATATCAAGTTGTTTTCATTAAATGCAAACTTGTTGAGTTTCCATCTTATACCCTCCATTAAACACATTTCTTCACTTTTTACTTAATTTAAAGGGTTGCTTTTTTATTGTTTTATTATATTACGCATGTGTATATATACAAGTATACTTGCAAACCATTTTGAGCATTCTCATCCTGCATAAACTTTTACACCATCAATTATGTGTGACAACGGCATCGAACAAATTTTAGCACAAGCAAATGAATTCATCATAGAAGAACTAAATGACGACACTTATGAGAAGTTGTTGTTGATGCTTGCAGAGAAAGAACTTCGTGATGAAGCTGAAAGTTCAAGCCGACTACGTATTGATCGAGGTCGAGAAGAGGGACATCATCGTCTTGTTGCGGATTATTTCTCCGATGAACCAATTTTTCCAGCGTGCAAGTTCAGACGAAGGTTTCGAATGAATAAAGTATTATTCATGAAAATTGTGGATGCATTGTCCAACCATTATGACTATTTCAAGCAACGAGATGATGCCACTGGAATTAGAGGTCTATCTCCTATACAAAAATGTACCACTGCTATAAGGCAACTAGCATATGGAACGCCAGCCGATTATAATGATGAATACGTAAGAATAGGTGAAAGCACTGCCATCGCATGTCTAAAGAAATTTTGTCAAGGTGTAATTGAAATTTTTGGTCCCGTCTACTTGCGAAGACCAAATGCTGAGGATGTTGAGCGTATAATTCACTTGCATTCGTACCACCACGGGTTTCCCGGTATGTTGGGAAGTATTGATAGCATGCATTGGACTTGGAAAAATTGTCCCGTCTCTTGGCAAGGTCAGTTCACGCGAGGTGATCATGGCCAACCAACAATCATGTTAGAAGCTGTTGCTTCTCAAGATCTTTGGATTTGGCATGCTTTTTTTGGTTTCGCTAGGTCAAACAATGACATCAATGTCCTAAACCAAAGTACATTGTTCAACGATTACTTACAAGGACATTCTCCCGAAGTTAAATTTACGGTCAATGGGACAGAATACACAAAGGGGTATTATCTAGCCGATGGTATATATCAATGGGCAACCATTTTTAAAAGTTTTCCATGTCCACAAGATCCAAAAAGAAAGAAATTTAAGGAAATGCAAGAGGCTGCAAGGAAAGACGTGGAGCGAGCTTTCGGGGTTCTTCAATCTCGTTGGGCAATTATACGTGGAGCATCAAGATTTTGGAACACTAAAACAATGAGCGACATCATATATGAATGCATCATAATGCATAACATGATTGTCGAGAATGAGGAAAATGCAATTAGTGTTTGGTCGGACGATGAAGGCGATCCCCCAATACATGTTAGAGATGGGTCCGTTGAAGCCTTCAACCGATATATAAAAAGGAGGGCTGAATTACGTGATAAAACAGTCCATAACCAACTAAGATCAGACTTAGTTCAACATATTTGGGAAAGAGAGTTGATAAACTAGTATATTTGGTTCTATGTGTCCTTTGTCTAGTTTTCTTTTCATTTGCTTTTCATGTATGTGATATGTTCTCAGTAATATTCCTTTTCATATCTTTGCTTTTCAAGTATGTTCTCTGTAATGTTCTCTGTAATATTCTCTGTGATATGTTCTCTATAATATCCCTCTTCAATCCAGTATTTATGTAGTGTGCGAGGTAATGAGTCAAATTTGTTCTACTGCTGGTGTATTTATTCTACTGCTCGATTCAAATTTGTTCTACTGCTGGTGTATTAAAACAACTAATATACTTCTAGACTTGGGACTGAAAGCAAAAGTAAAGGTACCTGTGACACCATTACTTGATAATACATGTGTACACCTAAAGGTGGAAAAAAGGTGGTTTTGTCAACAGGTTAATATGCGTGCGAGTAAAAAATCATCATTTTTGCTTGGCCAGCTTGGAAGCTCAAATTGACAACAATATAAAAGACAGCTATCCTATAGATGAAATGTATAAGGTTTGTAGATTGCAGTCTTTTCTATCCATCTAGCAACTCTTCCTCGCCTCTAAATTTTAGAGGTGGGTAAGTTATATGGTACTTGTGGGTGGGGTTGAGGAGCAAGAATATTGTCCATCATTTTTGTATAATAGTCAATGCTTTAAATATGATTCGAAAAACTATATTACAAATTTACAACGAAAATATACTCCAAAGCTTTAGCCTAGCATTGTTGGTCAATATATTCTCTGTAATATTCCTCTTATATATGTCTTGGCTTTTCAATATAGTAAAGTAGATATGGATGTTTTGTTGCATTGTAAAAGAATATATTCTTTCGTACTAAATGAATCCTATACAATCAACCATGTATCTACACAATAAACCATTATCAGTGGCACCAAAACACACACTCTGTTACACACATGGATCATTATCAAAATTTCTTTACCAATCTCTTGAACACACCTAATATATCACAAACAAATCAACAAACACAACCTCTTGGTTTTACCCAATTTCAACATCCACAACAAACAACACCAACATTTGAAAATATTAATCATGACACCCTAACAAATAATAGTCTTGCAAATACTGTACTTGATCAAGTGACGTTGCCACCCTTATTTTCCTCTCAAAATAGTTTTGAAAATATTGATCTTGACACCCAAACAAGCAATAAATCAAAAGTAAAAAAAGGGGAACTGTGGTCACAAGGTGAAGAGGAATTACTAATGAGTGCATGGGTAACTATTTCTACAGACAATGTAACTGGAAATGCGCAACAAGGAAAAGATTATTGGCGTCGAATCACAAACTACTACAACGAATATAGAAAATCTTTTCCTCCTAGAACACAATCAAAAGTAAAGTCACATTGGTATCAACTACTTCCCTTTATTAATGATTTCAACCAAATATTTATTGATGTTCAAAGGCAATATCATAGTGGTTGGTCAGATGACCAAGTAAAGGATGCTGCAAGAAAGTTGTATTACTCTGCGCACAAGAAAGCATTCAAATATGAGCATGCGTGGGCAATTGTCAAAGACGAACCTAAATGGAGCGCGGGAAGCACAAATGAGGAGCAAACAAAGAGAAGAAAGACTACGGAATCAGGTAGTTACACCTCATCATCAGAAGGACAAACAAGCATCAACATTGAAGATGAGGAAACTCAAGTTCGTCCAATGGGGAAAAAAAGCATCTAGAAAACAAAAGGGAAAAGGATCTATCTCGAGCGCCGAAGTAAATGACAGGTTAAGAGATTTAATCAACAATACTAACACGATGAGGATGGCTCGGATAGATGAGGTAAATGAACACATCAAAGAGATAAAGGAATCATACAAGTCTTCAAAAAGGATAGAAGAACTACGAATCCTATCGCAAAGTACACAAGGCATGACCGACGAACAACTAGGGTACCATAATATGTTGTGTAGTGAAATTAAAGCTAAATATCGAATTTAGGTTTAGTTCTACATTTTCAAGTATCACATATTGTAGTCTATGTTATCTTATTTTATGTTAGCGTCACTTTATCCTAATTATGTGTGGCGACGGCATTGAACAACTTTTAGCACAAGCAATTAATGTAACCGATGTATATTAAATCCCTTAATTCGACCCATATGCAGAAGCTACACCAAAGCTTGTTCTCCATATGATGGATGTAAAGGGACTGTCTGTTTCCCATGTTAAAAGTCATCTTCGGGCTAACGTCTTCATTATATATCCTTTGCATTATGATTTATCTATGAATATAGATAGTTTATTTATGTATGAAAATGGAATTTACAACTGTATACAAGAGATCTATAATAGGTTTCGTTAGACAAATCGTTTTAATCAAACAGATTAACCAACTGATATTGTTTGTATTCTTCACATGGGCCATCTACTATAATAGGTCATTTACACAATCAAGAGCATTTTGTAAAAATATAAATACATAAGGGTAATTTATATAAAATGTTTGTGAAAAGCTTTTGAAAAGCTTTGTTGCATTGGAGTAATGACTTTTTGAAAGACAAAATTTATTGAAACATTTATGAGATATTAATGTTTTAGGAGGCAAAAAGTCATTAATGACTTTTGCCATTGCGGATGCTCTAAGACTTTGAAGAAAGACTTGAAGTTTACTAAGGTGATGTTTGGTGTGTGTGTTTTGAACGGTTTGGATTGAAAGCAATATTAAATCCGTTGTTTGGTACCATTTGAATACTCTGACACACGGTATGAACACCACAAACTCATTCCACCCATAAGTGGTGTCTTTTGTCTGACACAAGAGGTAATCGAATACTTTTTTATTTCTTTTTTTGTCTTTTTCTTATATTTTATTTTTAAACAATATATTTTAATCTAATTTATTTATAAAACAAATACATTTTAAATATCATTTAATAGTTTTTTCTTTTCTAATCACTCATTTATTTTCTCTCTCTTCATTTAATTCAAAGTCTATATTTTTTCTCAAACCTTTCCCCAATCTTTCAAACCATTCCCAAATCCTAATACCATTTATGAACCAAACGCACCCTAAGTCTTTCTTAAAAGCTTTTTAAAAAGCTTTCAATGCAATGCAAGAAAACACTTTCAAAAGACTTTTTTAAATAGAAAAAAGCTATTGTTAGTTTACTCATTGCGGATGCTCTAAGGGAGTATAGAAGAGCATCGTCAATAATATATATATATATATATATATATATATATATATATATAATATATATATATATATTTTGTTTGTGAAAGGAGTAAATTACAAAGATGGTCCTGTGGTTTGGGTTGACTAACACGCATAGTCCCTTGACTTTTTTTTTTGCATAAATAGTCACTGACTCTGACCAAACGGCATCAATTTTGACCGTTAAACAGTACTCATATGACTTGCACACGAGGCTTAAAAATGTCACTATTTTTAATCCTTATCATCTTCTTCTGCTATCAAACACAATCCCACCACCATTTTCAATTAACCAACATCCGGTTTAGATGTGCAATAGTCCTTGATCACATAAAACTCATCTGTATCACAGACAGATTCATCATAAAACAAAAAACAAAAAAGCCCAGATTCAACACATGTCAAACCAAATCCTTCAAATCACAAAACCCAGATTCAGATCCAAAAAATATCCGGGAAGAATCAAGGAAGCATGGTTTGAAGATGTTGCAGAAAAATATGCTATCATCTGTTTTGAAAACAGAGGTGGCAGTACAGAGTGTGGAAGAAGGAAGAAGCATAATAAAAGTAAGGTTATGTAATAAAAAGGTGTTAGTTGTTCTTGATGATGTAGATGACGTTAAGCAGATTAAGGCTTTAGCTGGATCACATGATTGGTTTGGTGAGGGAAGTCGAATTATAATCTGATGCGCGTGATGTGTCGTTGCGGTTTAGCAGTATTAATGCCTACTCAAGTTTTAAATTTATATTTAGCCGACTTATCAATAACACACACACTTAACGAGCAGTGTACCCGGTCAGTATGAATATAATGGTAAGTAGAGTGTCGATCACTAAGAGTGGAACGTATTATCTAGTCATTCTAATCAGTATTTTAATATTCTAAGTTAGCTATACAACCTAATCTAACGCAAGGGGGGTTCAGCCTGAGAGACTGGCACGTTATGGTTGCAATTAAGTAATAAACTAAACTAATGAGCACGAATCAGCGATAGACATGCACATACACAGATAAATACTCGAGACAATAAGAAGACCTGTCCTGATGATTAAGTAGATTGTCACTTGTTTTATTGATAGTTTTATATGAAGTGTATGTAATTAACCCTTTCTCGTTGGCCCTAATCTTATCGGCGAGTAAACCCTTAATGATTACTTATGTCTAAAAGTTATTCCTAAGTGATCAATTTAGTAACAACCGTGGGAGCCACATTCTCTTCCGTAGTCAAATGCGCAGGCCACTAATAAACACAGAGGTTATCAATGCACTAATAAGTAGTAACCAAAGACATCAACATATAAACTTTAATTGATGGGAAATCAGTTTTAAGGGAGTGCAATCTTTCTCGTCACATTACACAAGCCACCAATCCTGATGAATTAAAGTTTACTAACACAATAAAACAAAACTACTTAATGAATTAAATACATGCAGGACCTTCTTACAACTCTTGTATCTTCGTTCGGGTGTGTCTTGTGCTGCCTAATCGTCTGAATTCGGCCTTAGGTTTCTGTGGTCTTCGTACTTCGTATATATTATGCCCCCGAAATTCGTCTGGTCTTGGGGTATTTATAGTTTCTGTCTGAGGGTAAGATGCGGCGCATCTAATAAGTAGATGCGGTGCATTGACTTAACTTCGCGTGGGGTCCAAGATTAATATATTCAGGAAAATTCGTACACCGCCAGAAGATGCGGCGTAACTCCATTCTCAGATGCGGCGCATGTCCTTGCTGTCTTGGATCGTATCTTGTGAAATCTTGATAGTGATGCGCCGTATGTAATAAGCAAGATGCGGCGTATCTGGAGCAGAATGTCTTGATCTTGTACATTTCAGTAGACTCTTATCTTCTTGCTTGTTTTGCTCCATAATTAGTCCAAAATCGCCAAGTTTCACCAAATGCTTGTTTTTAACTGAGAATTACAAAAGTAAACGATTAAGTATCAATTCTCACAGATAATATAATAAAACAAGTCAGATAAATAGGATTAATGATGGTAATAAAATGTACTTATTTGAGTTCATCAAATATCCCCCCACTTGAACTTTACTTGTCCCCAAGTAAACCTTAGAATTAATCTTATGAAAATGTATCCTAAAAGATATTAGGATTTATTTTTATATTTAAGCATGTATTCATTTTATCATAATCACACAACCAAACACTTAACGAATTAGAAGTAAAATAAAATAATTTGATAAAAGCAAATCTAATCGTTTAACTGTCCAGTCGTGACGAATATTCTATCATAAGCTTGGCAAGTATACACATCTCCCCCACTAAAGCCAAGGAATAACAAGTCTAAAGCGGTAAAAAGGGTTTTGAGGTTTAAGGGTTAATCATTCTCCTTAATCTCTATCGATCTCAAATTCCAGAAAAGGCGACAAAATCACAAATACATGATCGAATCCACGAACACGATACTTGTAATTGCTCAAATCCTTAACTCGGATAGGCTAAAGATAGGACCAAGTAATCTTCACCAATAATATTATATCAAAAAGGGCGACAAAATCATAAATACATAGCCGAATCCACGACTACGATACTTAAGATTGCTCAAATCCCTAATCTCAATAAATCAAAGGTTTGGATAAAGAATAATGTAGGGTATGTATAATATTTGGGATACAAATAGGTGTAAAAATGAAAAATAAATAAAACAGATAAATTAAAATCCTAAGTGTGGTTAATCACTATCCCAACCATCCCATGAATAAGACTCATATCATTTGAATAACTCACGCTTTAACACTTGAAACACACGCTTTAGGTAGACACGAATTATACTCAACAAGATCTCAATCAAAGAATAAACCTTAGTTGGCGTTCCCATAACGTTCAACTCCTATTCAATCCATAGATATAATGTACAACAAATAGTGGTGATATCGACCACTTAATACAAAACTTTACATAAGTTGGTAAAAACAAACTTCCAACTTTTCCTTTTTTTCTTTTTCTTTTCTATTTTTTTTTTTTTTTTTTTTTTTTTTTTTTTTTTTTTTTTTTTTTTAAACTTGAAACATAAACAAAGATGTGCAAAATTTCACCACATCACTATAATGATAATTCTGGATAATTTTTCCATACTTTTCATAACTTCAGAAATAACGGTAATAGTGAAAGTAGTAAACACACGAAAAATAAACTCAAAGATATATAATATTTACTTTCACTCCAATTGCATTGTGCAATTTCCCGACCTAACCATAGATAATGAATTACACACGCGAACACAGGTAATGTAAGGAAACACACTTTGCCTAAAGCAATTAACCAACCACGGATTTTAATCTACAGGGTAGGCTAAGGTGTAAGGGTGTAACGAAACATTATAACAAAGGTGTAAGAAATGAAAGGAATGGCTCTGAGTGTTTTTCTAGGGGTATCTTACTCTAAAAATGAGAGTAACAAAAGGGTTTATACGGGGGTTAACTAACCAGTGTAGTTAGCTAATATCACATAACATATAAAGGCTATTTGGGTGTAATCCTAGAATTTTACCAATTTAGACAAGTCATTCCAATTATATAATATAATACTTATTATGGTGGTCTCGAATAGTATACAAGCCAAGTTCTAAAGTTTACAAGTCACCGGCACACTCATAGATTTGTGAATTTTGAAAAATCACAATTTTTGAAAATAACGTCATGTGTGCAGCTATGCAACTTAGACTTTAAACAAAAACATGCTAAAAATTTTTAATTTTGATATATTAAGCACATTTTAAGCATAATTTTTGAAAAAGTTTAGGACAAGTAAGTGTTCTAATTCTCCAATCCCCCCACTTAAGTTAAACAACGTCCTCGTTGTTTGTATCAAAGGTTAAAAACTGGAAAATAAAAGAATTAGAACAGAAAAACTCCCCTGAGATTTGCTCGGTATGATCCTCCATTCGTATAAGAGCAAAAATCAACTTCTTGTGGATGAGAACGTTTAAGCTTCATATTTGATGTATCCACAGGAAATGCAGGAATCTATAATACCACCAAGACTTTAAACACACCTAAGTTAAGAAGGTTCAAACTTGCATAATACATTAGTAGTTAGTAAAAATAAAACGTAAAAATTAAAATAAAAATCATCAGGTCAGTCGATGCGCCGTATCTTATGGAAGAAGATACGCCGTATCGAGCCTGGAATAAATACGAATCAGAATAGAAGATGCGTCGCATCCTTAACCAGGGATGCGCCGCATTAAATAAACTGACAGAAAGTTTTAAAGTTAAAAATAAAAATGCAGAAAAATAAAGTAAGATATGACCAGTGCAGGAGATGCGTCGCATCTTGGGATTGAGATGCGCCGTATCCTCTGCGGGCCTGACTGACTCGACACAGAACAGAATAATAAAAAATTTCTCCGGGTTGTCTCCCGGTCAGCACTTGTCTTTATTCCAGAGTCTTCAAGTTAGACTCACATTTAGCTCTTTATTTTAATACTTCGGGCTCAAACTCCACAACCTCTCTCTCAGTATCCTCAATTTCATTATCAAAGTATTTTTTAACTCGTTGCCCGTTTACCTTGAATATATAACCATTTTTATCGCATATTTCAATAGTCCCATATGGATACACTTTCTTGACAACGAACGGACCCGTCCATTTTGATTTAAGTTTACCTGGATACATCTTTAATCGAGAATTAAATAACAGCACTTTTTCTCCAATAGTAAACATTTTGTCTCCTCGTAACCTTGAGTCATGCCATTTTTTAGTTCTTTCTTTGTAGATCTTAGTGTTACTATAGGCCTCATCTCTTAGTTCGTAGAGTTCATTGAGTTCCATGAAACGGTTCTTCGTTGCAGCTTCCATATCCATGTTACATTGCTTCAAAGCCCAATATGCACTTTGTTCTATTTCGACCGGTAGGTGGCATGCTTTTCCGTATACAAGACGAAAGGGAGTGCATCCCGTCGGTGTTTTATAGGCAGTACGAAACGCCCACAAAGCATCATTTAACTTGTCAGACCACCCTTTTGGATTATATCCCGTCGTTTTTTCTAGAATCCGTTTTATAGCTCTATTGGTTACTTCAGTTTGCCCATTGGATTGAGGATGGTATGCAGTGGAAACCCTATGGTATACTCCATAATGTTGCAAGGCTCTTCCTAAATGGTGATTACAAAAGTGTGTTCCCCTGTCACTAATCAATGCTTTCGGAACTCCAAACCTAGCGAACAAACTTAGTAAAAATTTAAGTACTACCCTGCTGTCGTTTGTTGGTGACGCTTGCGCTTCGACCCATTTTGATACGTAATCAACAGCAACCAAAATATATTTATTTCCTTTAGATTCAGGAAACGGTCCCATGAAGTCCAATCCCCATATGTCGAAAACTTCACATACATGGATATAGTTTTGTGGCATTTCGTTTCTTGATGTAATATTTCCGGATCGTTGACACGCATCACATCCTTTTATATAATCTTTTGCATCATCCAAAATAGTGGGCCAATAAAATCCTGCATCGAGGATTTTTCTTTTTGTAATAAGTGCACCATGATGTCCCCCCGTCGGCCCTGAATGGCAATGTGCCAATATTGTTGGGACATCATCTCCATCTATGCATCTTCGTATAATATTGTCAGGACATAGTTTAAAGGCATAAGGTTCATCCCAAATATACTCGCTAGCACGAGTTAGAAACCTTCTTTTCTCGTCGGATGTTAGCCCTTTTGGAATTTCATTTGCAACAATAAAGTTTATATAGTCGGCATACCATGGTCCATTATTATTACTCTTAATTCTTACCATCATAAGGTGTTCATCAGGAAAGTCATCAGCGATTTCCCTTTCATCAAGCACCTCCATGTCAGGGTTTTCAAGTCTAGATAAGTGGTCAGCAGCTAGATTCTCGGCACCCTTTTTATCTTTAATTTCAATATCGAATCCTTGGAGCAATAAAACCCACCTAATGAGCCTTGGCTTGGCATCCTGTTTATTGAACAAATACTTCAAAGCAGAATGGTCAGTGTAAACCATAGTTTTTGACAATATAAGATATGACCTAAATTTATCGAATGCAAAAACTACTGCTAAAAGTTCTTTTTCCGTGGTGGTGTAATGTTCTTGGGCATTATTCAATGTTTTGCTAGCATAATAAATTGGCTTAAATTTCTTATCTATCTTTTGGCCAAGTACAGCTCCAACAGCATAATCACTAGCATCACACATTAGTTCAAAAGGCAGATTCCAATCCGGCGAAATTATAATGGGTGCAGAAGTTAGTTTTTCTTTAAGTATATTAAATGCCTTTTTGCAATCTTCAGAAAAATCAAACTTCGCATCTTTTAGCAATAATTGGGTTATAGGCCTAGATACCTTTGAAAAATCCTTTATGAACCTACGATAAAAGCCAGCATGCCCTAAAAAACTTCTAACACCTTTTACATTAGTGGGATAAGGTAGTTTGGCAATTACATCAATTTTTGCTTTGTTGACTTCTATACCTTTCCCAGAAATCTTATGTCCTAACACAATTCCCTCTTTAACCATAAAATGACATTTTTCCCAATTAAGAACAAGGTTAGTTTCTTCACACCTAGCAAGCATTTTATCAAGTTTAAAGAGACAATCACTAAATGAGTTACCGAACACCGAGAAGTCGTCCATGAAGACTTCCATAAAGTCTTCTACCATATTGATATGTGTCTAAATACACATATGTTTTACCCTGTTTAAACCCACATAAACGTCCAAAAACACACAAATAACTATAAATGTTATAAATATCATTAAAAATGTGTTTTTATATGTTTCAGATGCAAAATGATTAAAATCAAGTGAAAACGAAGAAAGTTTGCATAAATGGCAAGTCTAGTCCCTCGAATTTCAAAAGTTGTCAAAATTAGTCCCCGGGTGTTTTAAAAATGGAAAATTATGTTTTATACCCTTGTACTATTCACACTTGGCAAGATTGGTCCTTGTGATAACTTTGGAAAAATTACAGGTTTAACCCTTCAAGAATTCAGCAATTACAAGATTGGTCCCTATGTTTAACTATAACCAAAATCCGGACCCTTTATCTATTAAACCCAAAATCCAAATACCCAACACCTAATAACTAAATAACCCAACCCAGTTTTATTTACCCCAGCCCAATCCTTAAATTACACAAGCCCAATTCCCTTTAAAACCAACCCGACCCACTCACCTTTGCTAAATATAAGAGTTTGACTTCGGTCAAACTCTTATCCCTTCCACTTGCCGCCTACACAAAACCAACTCAGACCTACTGATCTTGGCTCAAATTGGACATCAATTGGGAAGTTTGTGATAGGGCTTTTCATATTTTTAGATACTAAGTAGTATAGGGAAGATTTTGCCCCCATTAGGTTGCCTTTAAACAGCTTATTTGAGTGCTTAATCTAGTCTGCAAGTAGGGGTACTTTCCTGAATTTTCTGTATAAACTTTGCAACAGCCAACTGCTTATCTTGTTAATTCCTTGTGCTTATTTGTAGTTTTAAGTTTTTCTGTGCTTAATTAAGTTGTTTTAACCATTCCTGAGCTTTTGGGAATTTTTGGATAACTTTAGCTTATTTTTGGGCTTATTGCAAACTGCTTATCTATCCAAATCAGCCTATTAAGCTTAGATAACTTTTCATTTTATTTTTCCTAGCTTTTTAATAATATTTTAGATTTATCTGTAAAGTTTCATAAATTTCTGAATAGTTTTAATATTTTTAATCTTTTTTATTAATTTCTAATAGTAATTAAATCATAATAAATAGAAAAATAATCATAAAAATATAATTTTAATTTTCATAATTTTCTTTTGTCATTTATAATCTAGGAAAAATATAATTATATTTTTAGACCTTAAGAAAAACAAAAATAGAAAAATAGTGAGAGCTTCTATTTAATAGAATTTATCTTTTTAAATTTTAATAAAGTAATTTTCATTTTTATAATTTTCTTAGCTTCTTTTTACTTAATAATATTTATAGAAAAAGTTTTAGAATTTTCTTTGTTCATTTAGTATTTTTTATAAATTTAAATAGTTTAATAAGTAATTAAATAAATAAATAATTAATAATAATTAAATAAAAAGTGTTAAAAATATAATTTTAGTTTTAAAATAAGTTTTAAGTAATTTTACATTTTTAGGTTTTAAATTTCTAATATTTCAGTTTTTGTCCCATTTTTAGATTTCCTGTTACGCGTTTGTAATTTATTTTAATCGCGTTTAAAGTTTCTTTTGTATAATTGTTTATCAATTGTTAATTAGATATAAAAAGCAAAATCAAAAATATCTGATTCATCAATCACTCTAATCCAAACTTTTCACAGTTTGCCCATTCACACCTCGTTGGGAAACGATCCGGGTAATCACTTGCCTGGTTTCACACTACACACGAACGTGAGTTTTTGTAAGTATCCTTTTTCACAAAGGGGTGATTTGTAATTGTTCACGTGTATCCGTCGTTGCATAATATTTATATCTATTTAGCACGGATCAAATTTTGGCGCCGCTGCCGGGGAGGTTGTGCTGCGACTATTGTGTAGAGTTTTAGCGATTAGTGATTCGAGATCCTTCTATCAGAAGTTCCTATTTCCCAAAAACAATATAAAATACAAAAATATTTTTCTTTTCTTTTCTATATATATTATTATTATTATTATCATATAAAAAATAAAAACACCAAAAATATTTTCCGTTTTCTTTAATAAATAACAAACATAAATAAAATTTACCATCGAGAACCAAGACAGAGTACTACCTAACTGGGGGTACGACCATAATAAGTTCCCAAACATCAGATTTAAAACTTGCCTTTGTATCACTTGCGAATATCGGCTCACCTTTGATTGATAAACAAACTATAACGGAGGTTTAAGGATAGTCTGACATTAAATTGTCGGACTGAAAGAAGCGGGTTTTTAAGGAGCATTAATTGCCCACCTTTGCTTCTCCGCCACTCTGTGCGTTTATCTTTTAGAGAGCTACCGTACGCTTGTTGATTATTGGTTTAAGTTCACTTGTGTTTTGATTCGGTCTTGTTTTAATTGGAATATTTTACTTAGTGCATGCGCACTCGTAGAAATTCCGAGAAGACGTAATCGTAGACGTGCTGCCCAAATAGTCGAACCCGAGATTCGTACTGTTCCCACTGATAATATGGCAGACGAACGCACAATGGCTGAAATGCTCCAGGCACCCACCGAGGGTTACGGAGATGCCATCGTTTTACCAGCCATCGATTCTGATCATTTTGAACTGAAAACACATTTGATTCAGCTCGTGTCCACAAACCAATTCCACGGGTTTGAACGAGAGGATCCATATGCACACATTCGTTGGTTCAACAAGCTGACCTCTACAATCAATTACAAGAATGTGCCGCAAACAGTTATCAAATTGATGCTATTTCCATTCTCACTTGAGGGGGCAGCCCGGATTTGGCTGGATAAAGAACCCCCTCGATCCATTGAAACCTGGGAAGATCTCGTTAAGAAATTTGTCAATTATTTCTTCCCTCCATCAAAGACGACTAATCTAAAAAATGAAATTGCTGGATTTCGTCAAGGTTTTGATGAAAATTTCGGAGAGGCATGGGACAGATTTAAAGATCTCCTAAGAAAATGCCCACATCACGATTTTACGGAGTTACAACAGATAAATACGTTTTATAATGGGTTGAACCAAAACGATCAAGACGCACTTAACGCAGCCGCCGGTGGCAATATCTTGAATCGTAAACCTAAAGAGGTGGTTGAAATTTGTGAAAATAAATCAAAAGTTCCTATTTCACGAAACAAAGTGAATGTTCCTGTCACTCCTCCTTCTTCATCCGGTAACTCATCGGAGTTAGCCTTTTTAACAGACTCAATGCGTTGCATGATGAAAGAAATAAAAGAATTAAAGAGTGAAGTTTATAAACCGGAACAAATCAAAGCAATAAACAAAGTGTGTGAAACTTGTGGTGGCCCACATGCGTAGTATGATTGTCAAGCAACCGATGCTTCTCTTTACCCAGCTCCCGTAGCTGCAGTAAACCAAAATCAATACCAACCGCATGCTGAAACTCAGTACCGAGCACCGAATGCTATGGTCCCACCTGGTTTTCCACCCGTGCCAAATCAGAATAATCAAAACCGCTTTGTTCAAAATCAGGGACAAAATTTCCACAATTCCCAAAATTTCAATCAAACCCGAGGTCAGAATCAGGGTAATTTTAACCAAAACCGTGGTCCAAATTTTAATCAAAAACAAGGTTCAAACCGAAATCAGACGTCCTCAGATGAGTTGCTTAAGCAATTCATGAAAACTCAAGAGGAAACAAATAAGACACAATATGAGACAAACCAGTTATTGGTTGCCCAATTAAACCAGATCAAAAAGTCTTTAACTGATCAACCTTCTACCTCGGGAGGTCTCCCAAGTAACACTGTTGTCAACCCACGGGGTGAACTCAAAGCTGTCACTACACGTAGTGGTAAAGCTCATGTTGAACTCAAGGTGACAAAGGACCCGGTACTTCCCACTAACAATGGAAGTGCTAAAAACGTCCAACCTTCGGTCATCCAAAATTCTACACCACCAATTGCTCCCCAACCGTCAAGAATCGATCCTACTCTTTCACGATTTATGGTTAAAAGTTTGTCAAACAAACTTGGTGAGCAAAGAACAGCCAGATATTATTCCGAGATGCTCAATGCTGTTCCTGTCAGTGTACTTGATGACAGTGATGATGATGAAGATACCACTTTCGTCAAAGCTATCACCACTCGGAGTGGTGCTGCTTATGAGGGGCCCGCTGGCCCTATTCCTCCTCCGTTGTTTGAAATGGAAAAAGAGACGGAGGACACAACGGACAAAGTGCAAATTCCAAGCCCACAAAGTACAGCACAAGTCCATCCTCCGGTTGGCCCTAAAAAGAAATCCAAACCAGGAGTTGTCTTTGAAAATGTTGAGACTCCTGAAATCATTGCCCCTAAATCCAAACCTTATATTCCTTACCCATCGCGCTTAAATGAACAAAAGCTCCGTGAGAAGGCTAGTCAACAAATGGACAAATTCTTTCAAATCTTTAAAGAATTACATTTTGACATAAGTCTTGCGGATGCTATCATTCTGATGCCCAAGTTTGCATCAACAATCAAACACTTGTTAAGCAACAAGGAAAAACTGATTGAAATGGCTAAAACTCCAGTAAATGAGAACTGCTCAGCGGTTATCTTGAAAAAGCTTCCGGAGAAGCTTGGAGATCCTGGAAAGTTTCTACTACCTTGTGTATTTCCAGGAATGGTTGAATGCTATGCCTTAGCAGATCTAGGTGCAAGCATCAACCTGATGCCTCATTCAGTATGGAAGAAACTTTCTCTTCCGGCTCTTACTCCTACCTGCATGACTCTTGAGCTTGCAGATCGAACCATAACTCATCCCTGCGGCATTGCCGAAGATGTGTTTGTGAAAGTAGGTAAGTTCCATTTTCCAGCTGACTTTGTGGTTGTTGAATTCGACGCAGACCAAAAAGTTCCTCTGATTCTTGGAAGAGGATTCCTAAAAACGGGCCATGCTCTTATTGATGTATTTAAGCATGAGATCACATTGCGTGTGGATAAGGAAGCTGTTACCTTTAACCATGATCAAACTTCGAGGTACTCCTCAAATTATGACTCTAAATCGGTTAACCGAATCGATGTCATTGATATTGCTTCAGAGGAGTACTCTCAAGAAACTCTTGGTTATTTTCATAATTCTGTGAGTGGTGATCCCACTCCATCTTCTCAACCTATCATTTCCGACTCTTCCCCTTCTCTCCCTCCGTTTGAGGGAGATGATTCCGTTTTGGAAGAGATCGAGGCTTTTCTCAAGTGTGATTCATTTCTTGACGGAATTGATAACGCTGAGATTGATCTGGAGGGAGATATTCTTCTTCTTGAGAAATTGTTAAATCAGGACAATTCTTCTCCTCTCCCTCCCGTTGAACTTCATAAGAAAGAAATCAAGTCAGTTGAGGAAACTGATAAATTTCCGGAGATCAAGTTTAAGAACTTGCCTCCTCCACTTGATTATGCAATTCTTGAGGAGGAAGTTCTTATCTTAAGTGCTATTCTGATCTCTCTTCTTCCCTTCACCTACCCGGTGATTTCCCCTATCTTTCACTCATTCGGGAGTTTGGATATTACTTTTGACCCCGGCATTGTCCATCTAACATTGGTTTAAATGCCAGATTTATCTCATCGGTGTGGAACTTTCTTATGCTCAATTGGTTATCCAAGCATTTTAAATGAAAGTCCGATGGAGATGGTTTCTTCCACATGTTACTTCCCCATGAACCAATGAATGCGGGGTCGAGTCGAGCTAAGTGACTCGGTGAACAAAAATATTAGCCCACCATATGGGTTTTCACCCATATTTCTGACTTCTTTCTCTTTTCTAACACCCTAGTGTGGGGGAGATGCCCCACATGTTGTATATATGGAAATTTCAAAAAAAAAAAAAAAAAAAAAAAAAAAAAAAAAAAAAAAAAAAAGTGTATATAAAATAATGGCTATTAATATTTCCCTTTCACGTTCTAAGTGTTGGTTTAACAACCGGTTCTTTGAATATTGAGGGCAATATTCAGTTCTAAGTGTGGGGGGAATTCTAGCGAATTTGATCAAATGTACCATCTAGTACCCCCATTTTTAGCCAAAATTAAAAAAAAAAAAAATTTTCTCACTTAGAACGCAATAAATGGTTATCAGTCCGCCATGTCTAACCCACATAAGGATTGGCTAATCCGAGAGCAAACGGCTCTTGGTAAAGATGTCTCAAATCCGTTGATGGCTTACAATTTGCCGAAAATTGTATGGTATTCGACTCACCATATCTTCATAAGTGAAGAGTTGGCTAGCCCGCAAGGTTATGGCTTGTGGTAAAGGCAGTGAAAAACCATGATTGGTAATCAGCTCACCAAAGATAATATTGATAATTTATCTAAGAGTTGGCTAGTCCAGAAGCAAACGGCTTTTGGTAAAGACAAATCAAAACCGTTGACAGCTGATGGTTTGCTCAAAATTATTTGGTTATCATTGTACCAAAGTATTACATACTAAAACATTGGCTACTCCAGAAGTAATGGCTTTTGGTAAAGAGATAAAATCCATTAAAACTTCATAAAAGATTGCTAGGGACTAGCAATAGTTTAGTGTGGGGGATTTGATATGTGTCTAAATACACATATGTTTTACCCTGTTTAAACCCACATAAACGTCCAAAAACACACAAATAACCATAAATGTTATAAAAACATTAAAAATGTGTTTTTATATGTTTCAGATGCAAAATGATTAAAATCAAGTGAAAACGAATAAAGTTTGCATAAATGGCAAGTCTAGTCCCTCGAATTTCAAAAGTTGTCAAAATTAGTCCCCGGGTGTTTTAAAAATGGAAAATTATGTTTTATACCCTTGTACTATTCACACTTGGCAAGATTGGTCCTTGTGATAACTTTGGAAAAATTACAGGTTTAACCCTTCAAGAATTCAGCAATTACAAGATTGGTCCCTATGTTTAACTATAACCAAAATCCGGACCCTTTGTCTATTAAACCCAAAATCCAAATACCCAACACCTAATAACTAAATAACCCAACCCAGTTTTATTTACCCCAGCCCAATCCTTAAATTACACAAGCCCAATTCCCTTTAAAACCAACCCGACCCACTCACCTTTGCTAAATATAAGAGTTTGACTTCGGTCAAACTCTTATCCCTTCCACTTGCCGCCTACACAAAACCAACTCAGACCTACTGATCTTGGCTCAAATTGGACATCAATTGGGAAGTTTGTGATAGGGCTTTTCATATTTTTAGATACTAAGTAGTATAGGGAAGATTTTGCCCCCATTAGGTTGCCTTTAAACAGCTTATTTGAGTGCTTAATCTAGTCTGCAAGTAGGGGTACTTTCCTGAATTTTCTGTATAAACTTTGCAACAGCCAACTGCTTATCTTGTTAATTCCTTGTGCTTATTTGTAGTTTTAAGTTTTTCTGTGCTTAATTAAGTTGTTTTAACCATTCCTGAGCTTTTGGGAATTTTTGGATAACTTTAGCTTATTTTTGGGCTTATTGCAAACTGTTTATCTGCCCAAATCAGCCTATTAAGCTTAGATAACTTTTCATTTTATTTTTCCTAGCTTTTTAATAATATTTTAGATTTATCTGTAAAGTTTCATAAAATTCTGAATAGTTTTAATATTTTTAATCTTTTTTATTAGTTTCTAATAGTAATTAAATCATAATAAATAGAAAAATAATCAGAAAAATATAATTTTAATTTTCATAATTTTCTTTTGTCATTTATAATCTAGGAAAAATATAATTATATTTTTAGACCTTAAGAAAAACAAAAATAGAAAAATAGTGATAGCTTCTATTTAATAGAATTTATCTTTTTAAATTTTAATTAAGTAATTTTCATTTTTATAATTTTCTTAGCTTCTTTTTACTTAATAATATTTATAGAAAAAGTTTTAGAATTTTCTTTGTTCATTTAGTATTTTTTTTATAAATTTAAATAGTTTAATAAGTAATTAAATAAATAATTAATTAATAATAATTAAATAAAAAGTGTTAAAAATATAATTTTAGTTTTAAAATAAGTTTTAAGTAATTTTACATTTTTAGGTTTTAAATTTCTAATATTTCAGTTTTTGTCCCATTTTTAGATTTCCTGTTACGCGTTTGTAATTTATTTTAATCGCGTTTAAAGTTTCTTTTGTATAATTGTTAATTAGATATAAAAAGCAAAATCAAAAATATCTGATTCATCAATCACTCTAATCCACACTTTTCACAGTTTTCCCATTCACACCTCGTTGGGAAACGACCCAGGTAATCACTTGCCTGGTTTCACACTACACACGAACGTGAGTTTTTGCAAGTATCCTTTTTCACAAAGGGGTGATTTGTAATTGTTCACGTGTATCCGTCGTTGCATAATATTTATATCTATTTAGCACGGATCACATATCATGGAAGATAGCCGTCATACAACGTTGGAAAGTAGCAGGGGTGTTGCATAGTCCGAACGGCATTCTCCTATAGGCGAAGGTTCCATAAGGGCAGGTGAAAGTCGTCTTCTCTTGATCCTCGGGGGCAATGGGTATTTGGAAGAAACCTGAAAAACCATCTAAAAAACAATAATAAGCATGTTCTGATAGTCTTTCTAACATTTGATCAATAAATGGAAGAGGGAAGTGATCTTTTCGCGTAGCATCATTGAGTTTGCGATAGTCGATTCAAACTCTCCATCCAGTAACAGTTCTTGAAGGGATTAGCTCATTGTCGTCATTGAGTACTACCGTCATTCCTCCCTTTTTTGGTACGACGTGGATAAGACTGACCCACGAGCTGTCGGAAATTGGGTAGATAAGTCCGGAGTCAAGTAATTTTACGATTTCATTTTTCACCACGTCTTGGACTTTTGGATTCAAACGCCTTTGGGGTTGAATGGTTGGTTTGAATTCATCTTCCATGAGGATTTTATGTGTACAGAATGACGGGCTAATTCCCTTAATATCAGACATACTCCACGCTAATGCTCCTATTCGTTTATATAGTACCTGCAAAAGGGATTCTTTTTCTTTTGGCGTTAAATCAGATGCAATAATAACGGGCGAATTAGTGTTCCCTTTTAAATAGGCATATTCCAAAGTAGAAGGGAGATCCTTAAGCACAGGTTTAACATTATCAATTTCAGTAGCACTAGCGGAATAAACTTGTTCTTTAATTATATTGCTGCTGTCATCAGATAGATGCGCCGCATCGATATTTTTGATGCGCCGTATGGCGTTACATACAGCAGAGTCAGCAGCGAAATAATTATCAAAAGTATGTTCATCAACTTGATCTTCTATAGCAATTGTGTTTTCTAAATTTTTAAGCAGAAAAGAATCAAGCAAATTACTTTTTAACAATTTCTGAGTAAATTGATTAATCGTGTCATCAGAAACATCGATATTATAGCATTCATCGTCTTCAGAATTATTTTTACTCATAGATTAATCCATGTTAAACTCAACCTCATCTTTTTCTATGGTAAGAGTTATCTTTTTATTAAAAACATCAATTATGGCCCTAGCAGTGGCTAAAAATTGTCGTCCTAATATTATAGAAGTTCTAGAATTTTCAGGCATATCGAGGATAACAAAGTCGATAGGTAATTCAAATTTATCAACTTTTATTAATATATCTTCAGCTATTCCTAATGGGTATTGTATGGACCTATCAGCTAGTTCTAAGCACATCCTAGTAGGTTTTGGCTCACCAAAGCCTAATTTTTCATACATAGAAGAGGGCATAAGACTTATACTAGCTCCTAGGTCGGCTAAAGCATTTCCAATATGTAAAATTTTAATTTGACAAGGAATAGTGAAGCTCCCTAGATCTTTTTCCTTAGATGGAAGTTTGTTGAGCAATGCTGCTGAGCTTCTTTCTCCCATTGTTACAGTGCAAGCCTCTTCAAGTTTGGACTTGTTTGTAAGTAAGCTCTTTAGATATTTAGCGTATTTTGGCATTTGCACTAGGGCTTCCATAAATGGTATGCTTAGCTGCAGCTGCTTGAGATTTTCCAAGAACTTCTTTTGATAGGCATCTTCTTTCTCCTTCCTTACCCTATGTGGGAAAGGTAGTGTTGATCGTTTAGGTTCAACAGAAGGTTCTTCTCTAATTACAGGTTCTGGATTAGTTTCTTTTGGTTGCTCTTGCTCAGGTGATAAAGATTCAGGGGAAATTTTGTTTGTACCGTCATCCTCGGGTGTCTCTCCGATTTGAAAGGTTGACTTTCCCCCTCTAGTTGTAATCCCTTTCAAATCTTGCTTTACCAAAAGAATCTTGTTAAGCACCGTTGACAATTGGTGCACTTCAATTGCCAATCCATTAATCATGTTGCTTTGCTCCTTTAGTAACAGCTCATGACTGCCTTTGAATTCATTAATAAAGTTTCTTGCTTCATGATGTTCTTTTTCATTTGCTTGAGCGATTTGTAGTGCAAACTCTTCCATGGTAAGGTTTCTTTGGGGTCTTCCGAACCAGTTGGGGAAAATATCGAACATTGTTCCTGAAAATTAAAGACAGGTAGATTTCAAAGTAAAAATTTCCTAGTATAAGGGTCAGAGTATTTTCCGTTCGGAGATAAGAAAAATAAAAGTTGCTGATATCTGCAGATGATGCGCCGTATCCAAAAAGTTGGATACGCCGTATCTTATAATCGTTAAAATTTAATCAGACTTTATTCAGAAAATAGATACGCCGCTTATAAATTAGAATGCGCCGTATCAGTTTTAATTATCAAAAATCGATATTTATTTAAAATTAAATGCGTCGTATTAACAAAAGTTAATGCGCCGTATTTTCGTTACGTTTCAAAATACAAGATTTTTGATTCAGAAGATGCGCCGTATCGATAGAGATCGATGCGTCGTATCTGTTTAATAATTCGAAAACTGTTTTTAATTAAAATAATAGATACGCCGTATCTGCTAAAGCAGATGCGTCGTATGGCGTTATCGCTTAGAATTTTTTTTTTATTAAAAACAGATACGCCGTATCTTGGGGAAAGATGCGTCGTATAGAATTAATTAAACGCGTTGTATTTTTTAAAAAAAATTAAACGCAATACGCCGTATCTGAGAAATCAGATGCGCCGTATCGTTTGAATAAGCTCAGTACAACGATAGCAGAATACAGAAAATACGAAAAATAAAAACAAATAAAAACAAACGAAAACAAACAAAAATAAAAGAAAACAAATAACACACAAAACAGAAAATATGCAAATAATACAATGAATGCAAATTAACCTAATATACAACACAGTTAGCGGTTAGATTAAAAATTAAAAAGAAAAACCTAATTAAAATACTAATCAAATTAACAGATAATAACAATTCACTCCCCGGCAGCGGCGCCAAAAACTTGATGCGCGTGATGTGTCGTTGCGGTTTAGCAGTATTAATGCCTACTCAAGTTTTAAATTTATATTTAGCCGACTTATCAATAACACACACACTTAACGAGCAGTGTACCCGGTCAGTATGAATATAATGGTAAGTAGAGTGTCGATCACTAAGAGTGAAACGTATTATCTAGTCATTCTAATCAGTATTTTAATATTCTAAGTTAGCTATACAACCTAATCTAACATAAGGGGGGTTCAGCCTGAGAGACTGGCACGTTATGGTTGCAATTAAGTAATAAACTAAACTAATGAGCACGAATCAGCGATAGACATGCACGTACACAGATAAATACTCGAGACAATAAGAAGACCTGTCCTGATGATTAAGTAGATTGTCACTTGTTTTATTGATAGTTTTATATGAAGTGTATGTAATTAACCCTTTCTCGTTGGCCCTAATCTTATCGGCGAGTAAACCCTTAATGATTACTTATGTCTAAAAGTTATTCCTAAGTGATCAATTTAGTAACAACCGTGGGAGCCACATTCTCTTCCGTAGTCAAATGCGCAGGCCACTAATAAACACAGAGGTTATCAATGCACTAATAAGTAGTAACCAAAGACATCAACATATAAACTTTAATTGATGGGAAAGCAGTTTTAAGGGAGTGCAATCTTTCTCGTCACATTACACAAGCCACCAATCCTGATGAATTAAAGTTTACTAACACAATAAAACAAAACTACTTAATGAATTAAATACATGCAGGACCTTCTTACAGCTCTTGTATCTTCGTTCGGGTGTGTCTTGTGCTGCCTAATCGTCTGAATTCGGCCTTAGGTTTCTGTGGTCTTCGTACTTCGTATATATTATGTCCCCGAAATTCGTCTGGTCTTGGGGTATTTATAGTTTCTGTCTGAGGGTAAGATGCGGCGCATCTAATAAGTAGATGCGGCGCATTGACTTAACTTCGCGTGGGGTCCAAGATTAATATATTCAGGAATATTCGTACACCGCCAGAAGATGCGGCGTAACTCCATTCTCAGATGCGGCGCATGTCCTTGCTGTCTTGGATCATATCTTGTGAAATCTTGATAGTGATGTGCCGTATGTAATAAGCAAGATGCGGCGTATCTGGAGCAGAATGTCTTGATCTTGTACATTTCAGTAGACTCTTATCTTCTTGCTTGTTTTGCTCCATAATTAGTCCAAAATCGCCAAGTTTCACCAAATGCTTGTTTTTAACTGAGAATTACAAAAGTAAACGATTAAGTATCAATTCTCACAGATAATATAATAAAACAAGTCAGATAAATAGGATAAATGATGGTAATAAAATGTACTTATTTGAGTTCATCATAATCACAACCAGGAATGAGCATGTGCTAACCCGCAAGGCAGATTCGATCTATGAGGTGAGTTTGTTATCACATGACGAGGCTATTGAGCTCTTCCATACCCATGCATATCGGGAAGATAATCCAGTAGAAGATTACGAGATACTTTCAGAAAAGGTGGTTTCTTATGCTGGCGGGCTACCATTGGCACTTGAAGTTCTAGGTTCTTTTAGTCTATAGCAACCCATCAAATTTAATCTTTCAAGACACGGAAGCCCATTAAATCTGAAAATTCTTGAAAGATTAAACTCTTCAAAGTACCTAAAGCGGACACCAGATTTTAATGGGCTTCCGTGTCTTGAAAGATTAAATTTGATGGGTTGCTATCCGGAAAAACACAGCAGGGTTTGGAAATCAGAAGATATTTTACACATTTGTGTGTTAAAACCATTCATTTCTAAAACAGAAAAGTAGCAACAAGTAGACACTAGATCACAAATATGGACAACAACAAAAATTTACATCACTATTGGGCTTTTGAACTTGCAACAAATATGGACCAAATTAAAATAGAAATATAGAATAGAGTATATTTCAACGTCTAATTAGCATATGAACTCTACCCAAATGTAAGAGAACGAGTACTCTAATTGTAACACCCCAACCCGATCAAGGTCGAAATGCCACATTATGGTGTCTATCAGAACATATAAAAGAAACGCAAGCGGAAGACTTCATAAATAAAGTAAAGTCAAGAACATCATGACTTCCAAACTTACAAGCCTCCAACAAGTCTAAACGAACATCAAATGAAAATGAAAAGAAATGAAATATCCAAAACATAAGTCTAATCATAATCCAGGACAAATGGGGAATCTAATCAAGGTAGGTCTTCTAAAGCTCCCACTCTTATCACTCATGCCCAGCTTCCCGCTTATTACCTGGCGAATGGAAAAGAAACGCGGCTGAGCTTAAAAAGCTCGATGAAAAGAAATATATGTATATATATATATATACTAGACGAGTACCCGTGCATAGCAACGGGATTTTATAGCGGTAGATAGTTGTCGTGATAAAAAAAGTTTAGGGTTATAAATGAAAAATAACCCGGTTCGACCCGGCCGGTTCCACCGGTTGAAAAACTGGTCAAATTAAACCGGTTTTTATATTTTCGAAACTCGGTTAAACCCCACCGGGTTTGAGGTGACCTGTATCAACCCAGTTTTCTATATATATATATATATATATATATATATATATATATATATATATATATATATATATATATATATATATACTTTTTTTGTATTGTTCCAAATATATATAAATTTAATTTTTGTGGAAGACCGGATTGACCCGGTGGTCGAACCGGTAACCCGATTACTTGACAGGGTCGATTAGAGACCCGGTTTTCAAAACATTGATTAAACACTAACACTATTCAAAGTAAATGAAAATAAGATGGGTTATAAATGAAAATAATAATAAAAGTTTATAGTTTCCATAAATAGTTTACTTAATTAATAATTTCAAATCGAAGAATTCAAAACCTCGTAGTAGTTTTAAAACTTCTATAAATGGAATCCTAAATGACTTTATTGTGACTTGTAGCAATTAATGAAATAAAAAAATTAGTTAAGCAATTGCTCCCTACAATTACGATAAAAATTGACAAAACATAAACACGGGACTTATTCAACACGTATTTATAATACTTTCCAAAACTAAATTACAAATTCTTTCATGGAGAATTTTATGCTTTGAATGATGCATATTGCTTTGAATCTCGTACACTTACCATGTTTATATATAAGCAAACATATGCTAACCAAATCACTCTCCTATAACAGATTTTAATTTTTCAAACTTATCAAGAATTCAAGATTTAAAAAATGATATACACAAAAAATGATATACTCAAAGACAACTTCTTTTACTTCCATTGTTGCCCAAAAAAATAGAAAATGAAAAACCTTTTTACTGTCAAGTAGTTAGAATCTCTAGAAATACTTTATTTTTTTTGAAATACTCTAGAAATACGTCATTTGCTTGTTCTCCAAAATTTATGACATACTTATTTTGTACTTTTATACTTACAAACAATAACAGGTTCGCATCTAGTTCGAACAATCTAAACATGTTAGGCATCTATTTAAATTGTAGTTTACATTTAATTTTGTCCTCTAAGCTATTGCATAACCTTTTTAGCAAGCGTAGGTGTGATTATAATTACATATCATGTATCATTTTGTTTCCGTAGCAGCATCTTTGTAAAACTTTTAGTTGCATCAAATATAAAGTAAAAAGTATCATTTCCACTTTTTAACTTTTGAGACCACCTTTTTACACTCTTTTTTTTTTTTTTTTTTTTTCAATTTTTGGCAACTTTTTCTAATAGTGTACAGTATATTTTTCTGACATTGTACAAGACTTGTGCAATTTCAAAAAAATAACTTTATACTGTAACATTTCTTGTTACAACTGCAACTTCAAAATAGTTTGAATCTCAGTAGGTGATAAAAAAACAAACGTGAAAAGTTACAAAATTACGTAAAAGAGCCATCTAACTTTAAACATAGATATCAAAAAATTCAACACAAAATACACAAACTATTCGACTACTTGTAATATTGTTTGTGTAAGCTATTTTGCCCAATTCATTTGGAACTAACGCATTTTGGTACCAAGTTGAAGTAAATTTGTTCAACGTACGAGATTCAAAGCTATTTTGGTCCATGGAATTTTAAACTTGAATTAACGGAAATAAACATGGAAACCACCTAAATCAAAATAAAACGTATACAATATGGGATGAGTTAATCAAGTTTGAAACCTACTCACAATTCAGTTTTAACCAACGTGGCACAAGGTGTTATATGAACTATATAATTTGCTTAAGAACAAAGATAAGGAAGAAATTACGGTGTCAAAAGAATATTAGTAACTGTAACATTTCTGTACTTTTGAGAAACTTCCCTAAACTGGACAAATCAATACAAAAATCAATCAAGTATTTGATTTCTTTTCCATTTCCTCCTTTCTTACCATGTCACTTCTATACTGCCATCCTCTACCATCTTCTTGAGCAACACGACGATCTAGCTGAATTCGCTCATTCTTTAAACTCGATGCATCGCCATCATACACTGGACCCTCCACTTCATGAGGAGTTTCATCTCAAGGTGACTGAAAGAATGAAAAATTTGGTTCCTCCCTGTTAACAACCCAATCTTGTTTCCCACTCAATGAACCCTATCCTGACCACGAGTCAACTGAGTTTGACCCAAGTTCACGTGAGCTTAAACTCTTTAGTTCTCGATGATGTTGATTCTTGAGATCCACATTTTGAACTCTTGCGCCACTCACAGGTGAAATGACTTCAATGCTTCCAGGAGACATCGATTGAACTCCAAAAGGTGTTGAATTTTACAATTTAAGAGACATTAGTAAGAAGTTCAAATAAGCAATCAAACTGCTTATTTAGAAGACGAAGTAGCTTATCTAAGCACATTAAACAAACAAATAGATCTTGAGAAATCCCAAACACCCCTAATCCAGCCTAAATCAAGTAGAGATGAAAACTGTAAAAGATCCTATATCTATATAAGCAATTCCAAGTACGTCAAACAATACACGAAATCGCAATTTTAAAAATGCAATAGTCATTGAGCATATAAATGTAACTCGGACAACATCCGCAAGCTCTTCAACACCTCCAATTCATTGCTTCTACTCAAAATTTTATGTGTTTGGCTGCATAATTTCAGTTCCAAATAATAACAACAACATTATAACAAAATTTATATAATAAGTTTTATAACAAATATTAACAACTCTACAAATAAACCATACATATTCCGGCGACCACAAATGCTTCAGCGGCGGTGGAAACAAGATATCCGGCGGCAACGGCTACTATTTCGATGAGTCAGCGGCACAGCAGCGGCGGCGGCTTGTGGCAGCTACAACAAAAAAATGCAATTTTTTTTAGATCTATTATGAAAAAACTCATATCTACACAAACACGCCTGATAAAAACTTCAAAACTTTAGATCTTCTAATAAAACCATCAAAATACCTCAACACCTTCAAAACCATTCAAGAAAACGCAAGTGAGCGGCAACGGCGGCTATAGTTCCGGCGAGTAAGCGACGAAGACGGCGGCGGCATGTGTCGGCTACAACAAGAAAAAACGCAATTTTTTTAGATCTATTACAAAAAAACTTAGATCTACACAAACACACCTAAGAAAATTTCAAAAACTTTAGATCTACTAATAAACCCTTCAAAATACCTCGATGGTGACGTTGTGGACGTGCGGGTTTGAAGGAGGTTGGGTTTCGATGGTGGTGGTTTGGTTAGGTGGAGGTTAACACAGGTTCCGGCCGCGGCAGTAGAAGATTCCGGCGTTCAAGTAGGGACAGATCTGAAAAAAATGTCAAAAACTTTATAAGAACAAATACATATATACATAGATCTATAAAACAAATACATGCTAAACATGAAAAAAAAAAAAAAAAAAAAAGCATAAATCTTTACAAAAACCTCAAAACCAGTCGGATGCATAGATCAAAACAAACCCGGTAGTGACGTCGGATTTAGATAATTGAGTCGACGGGAGCGTCTGTACATGGTGGTGTTTGTAGCGGCGGCAGATATAGTGAGGGTGGTGCTAGGTTATGGAGAGAGAGGTAGATATGAAAGAAGATATGTGTGTTTTTTTTAGGTTTGTATTTTGTGTTGGGTTTTATTAGTTTATAAATGACGGATTCAGTTTTGAAGGGCAAAAGGGGATTAACGAAAATTCAGTTTTTCACTTATTGACTATTTGACCATTTTTACATTATAAGTAGTATAGATACACACACACACAAAACAGATAGGTAATAAGCATAAGTGAATGAAACTGAATCATACGAAACGAAGACATAAATATCATAAGTCAAATGAAATGGAGTAATAAGATAGTACGAATCAGATAATCATAATGAACAAAGGAATCAAATAGGAAGAGCCACGAACTTGTCTAAACGAGACACTCGAATAGACCAAAGAATCACATATACAAAAATAGCCACGAGCTTGTCTAAACGAGACACTCGAATAGACCACATAATCACATATATATATCCGTCAAATCATAAGTGCACGAAGAGGGGAGGCCTCTAAGTACCAAATAGTGAGGGGTGTAAGGCACATACAAACCTGTCACCAAATCATATCATAATCATATCCAAAACATATACCTAGGATGCATCCATACGCTCCTTACAAAACAAATCATATATGTACCCTGTACTAGACAAGTATACACACATATCATAATGGCCAAGAGCTCTCATATCATATCAAATCATATCATATTAAATGGGGATGCCGTGGACTGATCACACCGCCACAGATGGTGTCATGCCATTGGTGCCTCAATGACATGCCATGGTACCTCCATGGCTAGTTAGCTCGGGCAACAGAACAGAACAAATCATATCAAGTCATCATATCATAGCAAATGGATAGCAACGAATATCATATCAAAGGAATCATATCAAATCATAATATCAACGGAATTGTTAGGAACATGTTTTAAATATTTACAAGTCTTGTTCATTTATAATGTTGCAAGTTTAATAGGATTATATTGTTTGTAATTATGGACCGGTCCATTAGTAATCCATGGACCGGTCACATTAGAAAGTTCATGTTAGTAACATGCATGGGAATATTCCTAGAATGATTCCCCTCCCATTGCCTATAAATACAAGGCAAGGGATACATTATTTGTGTTGGTTTTTCATGTCATATGCGTAAGCTCTGCTCGTGTAACATTCGATATATTGAAAAGCCGATCACTTCTTATTCTTATTCTTCTTCTTATTTCTCTTCTCTAGTTTAGCTTATTAGCTTATTGTTTTTCATACGTAGCTTAATGTAGATAGTAGTACGTGCGTCTTTTAGTCTTAACGTGTGTGTGCTTGAGATTATCAACGTGACCTACAAGTGGTATCATACGCCAAGGGATTATTAGGATAGTGTGTTTGAGTCGTTAGTTTTATTAATTACGTTGGTTTTATAGATCTAGTAAGGTTTTTTGTTCGAATCTTCACGGTAAACTCTTGTTTGTGTTGAAAAGTAACTTTAAGCTCGTTAAAATTTCACAAATCATCATCGAATTTCATTTTCTAAACGTTAACAAGCTTAATCTTCTTTAAATCTAGTGGTTACTAATCGTTTAAAGTAAAAAACAATCGGGATTTTTGGTTATTTGGACGATTTGGTGTAATCCGTATTTTTAGCGATTGGAAAACGTTGATGAGAAGTGTGATTTTTGGCTTCTGGGTGAACTTCGACAATTAAGGGTTTTATCGCAGTTGGCAATCAAGATAAGTTAGGGTTTCATCGCAGTTGCAATCTAGATAGCTAAGGGTGTTATCGCAGTTGGCAATCAAGACAAATTAGGGTTTTATCGCATTTGACAGATCTTCAATATTCGGCATTGGGACTCAGTATTGTACTTTCTTGTATTAGAAAGATTACATACTTCGACTTGGTTGCTTCTCTTCTCTTGTATTAGAGTTGAGAATTATCGAAATTGGACTTGTGATAAAATTATCGCAGTTGCTATAACTTATCGCAGTTTGATTTGTTATCGCACTTCATAATTTTTGTCGCATTTTCTACTTTCGTTATCGCTATTGAAGGATATCGCACTTGGTTAATTGTCCTTATCGCACTTGGTGAACTGAACTTATCGCACTTGGCATACTGGTTTATCGCACTTGGTGAACTGAACTTATCGCACTTGGCATACTGGTTTATCGCATTTGGTGAATTGACTTATCGCAATTGGTGAACAGTACCTATCGCATTTGAACAAACTCTTTTAGATTTTTCAAAACCAACTTCCCATAACTCATCTACACATATCTTAATTATCTTCAAGATCCAGATATGTCTCAACCACCTCACTTCAATTACTACTATCAGCTACAGCAACATCCACAACAACAGCAATTTCATCCTCAGTATCAACAACAACAAGCATTCGTACAACAGCATCAATTTCTCTCTCCACCACAAGTATCCCCACAACAAATCATGCAACAGAATCAACAACTGCAGAATGTTTCATCATACTCCAGAGAACCTCATTGGTTTAATAAGATGTGTGAAGCAATTAGTAGTCAGCAATCACGTCATGAAGCTGGAAGTCAAGAAACTCCACCAATGCTAACTCCGGGTAACTACGTGCAATGGGCTAGTAGATTCCTCAGATTCGTTGAACTCAAAAAACCCCATGGTCAATATCTCAAGAAAGTCATTGAAGAAGGACCCTATCCCATTCCAGCTACTGTGGTTTCAGCAACTGCAGAGAGAGAAGAAACATCCACACCCACTCCGGTTGCCAACTACACAACTGAGCAAACACTGCAACAAGAAGCAAACCAATTGGCTATGTCTTTCATACTTCAAGGAATTCCCAATCCTATCTACCGAAGTATTGATGCTCAAAAGACTGCCAAAGATATGTGGGAACATGTTCATCTTCTCATGGAAGGAACAGAGTTAAACCAAGAAGATCTTGAGTCCAAGTTATATATGGAGTACACTCACTTCATCATGGAACCAGGGGAGACCATTGAATCTTACTACCACCGTTTCACCAACATTATCAATGACCTTGATCGTCATGATATAAAGTTACCAAAGATTGCTATTAACTCCAAATTCCTTGGATGTCTTGGTCCTGAATGGCAAAAATATGCAACTTTTGTGAGACAAACTAAGAAGATTGGTGATGTCAAATACGGACTCATGTATGATTATCTCAGACAACATCAATCAGAAGTGGATAAAGAAATTGCAGCACGAGGAGGCTTCTCACCAGCACCAACACCAAACTCACTTGCTCTCGTTGCTCAATCTAACTTCTCTTTACCACAACAGGAATTTGGAAACTCATCTTTTCAACCAAACATTCCACCCCAACCTCATAATCAAATCATTTCTTATGAAGCACCTCAACAATACTCTGATAACCAGATGGTTCCTTACAACAACACCGATTCAGTGATGTACTCAAATGCAGACTATGATGAAGAAGAGGATGCTTTCAATTCTCTTAATGAAGCATTTGGATTGATTGCTAAAGCATTTGGCAGATTCACCAAATCCAACAACCGTCTTCGTTCATCTTCAAATACCAGAAATCAGGCTGTTGTTAATGATGGGAGAGTAGAAGTTCAGAATAGGTCTTCAGGCAGATATGGTTCGGGAAATCGTGGATATGGTAATCAAAGGGTTCAGTCAGGAGGAAATAGGTTCAATACTGCAGGGGCAAACAGAAACAGTATGGGGAATGTTCAGAGAGGAAATTCGAATGTTGGGAATGGTCAGAAAGGCATTGCTAATACGTCTATCACATGCTACAATTGTGGGGGGAACAGTCATATGGCTAATGCTTGTCCGAAGCCGAGAACAATGGGCAGTCAGTATCACAAAGAGGCTCTTATGATGGCACTCAAAGATGAAAGAGCTGCTGGGATGATGACTCAGAATGATCAAAGTTTTATGGCAAACGTTGAATCAGATGATGAAATGGAAGACCTTGAGGCAAATGCTGCAGTCATGCTTATGGCTAATATGCAAGAAATGAATATGTCCGAGTCAGGCCCGGTATATGATACCGATGGTCTTTCTCAGGTACCCGATCCTACATGTCTTATTCATGAAATTGCTTCACCTTCTGTATCTTCATCTACAAACGAATCTTTTGTTCAAAATGAGTTATTATCATCACCATCCGATGATCAAGTTAACACAGTTGTATCATTTGATGATGATAAAACCGTTGTTTCCTTTGATGATCTCATCGATGATGCTAATTGTGATCATCTTGAACAAAAAGATCATTTGGATGATCAAGATTCGGAATTACAGGCCTTGTTATTGACCACCCAGTCACAAATAGAAAAATGCAATGACATCAATCAGAAGCTCAAAGAGAAAATTGCATTGTTAACAAAGGATAATGAGTGTTACAAATTACAACTTTCAGGATATCTTAAACAAGATAAACGAGAAAAAGGTTTTGAAACGGCTTTCCAACAAGAATATGTTAAAGTTCAAAATTTAGAGAGTCAAGTTCGTGAGCTAACCATTGCCAAAGCTGAGCTTTTCTCTCAGAAAGAAAAGGATCAATTTGAGTTTAAAATTCAAGTTGATGCTTTAAATTCTGAGTTGTTGAAAACTCAATCTGAGCTTTCTGCATCTCAGAAGGATCTTCTTGAAGAAAAGAAAGCCAATAGGAAATGTGTTGACTCCTATCTTGATCAAATTCTGGATTTGGAAACCAAACTCAAAGACTTTCAAAATGTTGTGTATAAAACGGGTAATTCTGTAACGCAAATTCAAAAGAATGTTGTAAAACCAAGTTCTAAAGGAGTTAGTTTTGCACTTGGCAGTGACACACCCCGCAATTTACACAAAGCACTCAAAGACAATCCTAAGTTGTACAATGCAACATTTCTGTTAGATGAGTCCTTTCAACGTGTTGTTATGTATTCTGTTGATGAAGAAACGGATTTTCTTGAAAACAAGATTGAGGGTCGATCAAATTCACAAACAAAGTTTTCAAAAGTACATTATGATTATAATGCACGACCTCATTTGAGCAAATCATTTGTTCCTCCTAAGGATCATCCAGAACAAACGTTAACATACACCAACATAAATGCTCCCTCGTCTATAACTCCTGATCCCACGACTGATATACGGTTCAAAGATTGTTTGACAGAGGATCTTGTTGATCCACAAATGCCTAAAGAATGTCGGGTTCTTCGATATTTTCAGACATTTATGGATGACATTTCTCGTTTGGAGAATGAAATTGAGTTCAGTTCTCAAATTCCTGTCTCATCTTTTCTTTCTCCTGTTCAGAAAGAAAAGAAGGAGATTCTTCAAAAGAAAATTCTTCCTCATGTCAGAAATCTGAAGAAATGTGAAACAAAATGGGAACATGAGTTATATACGGAAGTAGCATCTATGAAATCCATTTTCAAAGCTAAAGATGACAAGGTTCAACGTCAAAAACTTCAAAAGAAATTTTTAGCAAAAGAAAATGATCGACTCTTGCAAAAAGTCTTGTGTTATGACGTAGTCTCTGTGATTATGAATTCGCTCTATGAATCTGGTAATGCTTTGATTGTGAATGATCATGTTGTGGATATTAAGATATTGCGTATGGAGATTGATAATCTGGTACATGAAAATGAGAATCTTCGACAGATCAATAGTGATGTGGAAAACAAAGTTTTTACTCTTCAAAAAAGGTTGGACTGGTGTCAAAAACGAAGTCTTGAATTTGAGATCAAATTTCAAAATCTCATGGAATCTTTATCATTGCAAAACAGCCATGAACAGAACAAAGAAACAAAAGCTTTCTTAAAGGTTAAACTGTTTCAAAATGAAAAAGACTTGAATGACATTCTTCAAAATAGAAATGACACAGTCTACCTAAACCGGAAATTAGACTCACAAAACCAAGAGTTTCAACACATCATTATTGATTTGAAGAAGAAGATCAGAGTTTTAGACAAGAACAAAGCAAACATTCATAAGATTGCTCCAGGGATGTATGTAGTGGACAAAGAACATACCCAAGCTTCTGCCTCAACCACTAATTCAGCTACTTGTACTTCCACAGGACTAGAAACCACCTCTAAGATCATCCATTCCAAGACTCACAAGAAACAGAGGAAGAATAGAGGCAAGAAATCTAGGAAGGAAGTATCTAAGTCTGCAGAAGTTCCAGAAAGTAGTTTGAATAAGACAAATGTAACATCAGGAATAGAATTGCACTTATCTGAGTCTAGTTCTAAGATTGATGTAACAAATGATAACTCTTTAAATATTAATGAAGATGTTTTGGTTGATGCTACTTGTGTCTTCTGTCGTCATAGCATACTATCTGGTGATCATACAAAGTGTGTTGCTAAAACTTTGCTGACTAAGAGAAAGAAACGAACTAGTGGCGCTTCCTCTAAGCTTAAAACCATTGCAAAATCCATGTTAGGAATGCCCCCACTAGATGTTTCTGAGGAGAAAATAGACAAGTCCCAATCCAAGACCAAAAAATCACCTAGTGCATACCTTAGGAAAAAGGCAGAGACTAGTTGGACCTGGCAACGTTGGTTACAGAACACTTTTGATTTTAAATGGTTACCTAAAGTACTAACCTCTTGTGTAACTAACCCAGCGGATCCAACCGTTATCAATTCTCCACCTATTTCCGATGTTTGTGATGCAGGTGATTCAAATCGTCCTTTGGATTGTTGATAGCGGGTGCTCCCGACATATGACCGGCAATCTCAAACTTCTTCAGAACTTTGTTGCAAAGTTTATCGGAACGGTCAGATTCGGGAATGATCACTTCGCTGCAATTATGGGATATGGGGATTACATTAATGGGAACATCGAAATCAGCCGTGTGTATTATGTTGAAGGTCTCGGTCATAATTTGTTCTCCGTGGGACAATTCTGCGATGGAGACTTGGAAGTAGCATTCAGGGAGAAAACATGCTTTATTCGTGATCTTCAAGGGAACGACCTCATGAAAGGGAAACGCGGAACAAGTCTGTATTCTATCTCCTTTGACGGCATGACAGCTTCTTCTCCTATTTGTTTACTCTCCAAGGCTCATCCCACGAAAGCTTGGTTATGGCACAAACGATTGTCACATCTCAATTTTAAAACCATGACTGACCTTGCCAAGAAGAAGTTAGTTGACGGTCTTCCAAAATTCAGATATGCCAAGGATCACTTGTGTTCTGCTTGTGAACAAGGGAAAAGTCATCGTGCTCACTTTCCTCCAAAAACAGAACACAGCACAGATCATGTCCTACAACTGCTTCATATGGATTTGTGTGGTCCGATGCGCGTTCAGAGTATTAACGGGAAGAAGTATATTCTGGTAATAGTGGATGATTACTCAAGATGGACTTGGGTTTATTTTCTTCGGACTAAAGATCAAGTTCCTTCTATCCTCCTCACGTTTCTCACAAAAATTCAAGTCCAAGTCCGCAACACCGTCCGCATCATCCGTACAGACAACGGGACTGAATTTAAGAATCAAATCATTCGGGAATTTACTGAGAAACATGGGATTGTTCATCAGACTTCAATAGCTCGCACTCCGGAACAAAATGGTGTAGTTGAAAGACGAAACCGTACGCTCGTGGAAGCAGCTCGAACTATGTTGATCAATGCTCAATTACCGGATTATCTTTGGGCTGAAGCTGTCAATACTGCTTGTTATACTCAGAACCGTGCAATGATCACCAAAAGACACACCAAAACACCATATGAGCTTATACAAGGAAGAAAACCGAACATCAACCATTTTCATGTCTTTGGAGCATTGTGTTATCCGAAGAATGATAAGGATGATCTTGGTAAGCTTAAGGCTAAAGCTGATATTGGGATCTTTGTTGGATACTGTGAGAACTCCAAGGGATATCGTATTTGGAATCGTCGGACTAGGGATATTCAAGAGACCATACACGCTAATTTTGATGAACTCACCGAAATGGCTTCTGAGCAAGACCGCTTGGAACCCGTAAACAACCGTCTTAACTTCCCTGAATCTTCGACTGCACCCCTACCTTTCAACAGGAAGGATCTGGAAGATTTGTTTGCACCAATGTTTGATGACGTTCGTGTTACTAGTGCATCAGATGCTTCCACCAGTTCCGCTGCTCAACATGTCCTACAACAAGCACCTGATCCATCAGCATCTACCTCTACCGTAGTTGCTGCCGATGCACCACAACCTGAACTATCATCATCAACGGTTACAACACCTCCACCAGCAGTTGAAGATTCATCCCCCATTTCTAACAATGTTCCAACACCATCAGGATATGACGGGAACGCCTTCTTTAATCCATTTGCTCCACCACCAACCGTTCCAGATACCGGAGAATCATCCTCGAGCAACATGGACCCGTCATATCATCACAACATTCAACACTACCCATCAACTCATAAATGGACAAGGGATCATCCGTTAGTTAATGTGATTGGCAATCCGGATAAACCAGTTATGACACGACAGAAACTCCACACAGATGGTGAAACCTGCATTTATGCTCTCACCGTTTGCCAAGCTGAACCGAAAAATATCAAAGAGGCCATGACTTACGACAATTGGATTGAATCAATGCAAGAAGAGTTGGATCAGTTCAAAAGATTGGAAGTCTGGGAACTAGTTGAGAAACCAGATGGAGTTTATGTTGTGGGTTTAAAATGGATTTGGAAAAATAAGCTGGATGCAGAAGGAACGGTTATTCGTAACAAGTCTCGGTTGGTTGCTAAAGGGTATAGCCAAGAAGAGGGAATTGATTTCGAGGAATCGTTTGCTCCAGTGGCTAGGCTTGAGGCAGTGCGAATGTTTCTGGCATACGCGGCTCACAAGAACATCACAGTTTATCAAATGGACGTGAAGACAGCATTCCTGAACGGACAACTTCGTGAAGAGGTGTATGTTTCACAACCAGAGGGCTTCGTCGATCCAGAACATCCACAACATGTTTACAGGCTTAAGAAAGCTCTCTATGGTCTTAAACAAGCTCCGAGAGCATGGTACGATAAACTTGCTGCATTCTTGCTTGCTAATCATTTTACTAAAGGATCTGTGGACCCGACTCTGTTTATACAAAAACACGGGGAGGACATTCTCATCGTACAAATTTATGTGGATGACATCATTTTTGGGTCTACCCATAAAAAGTACTCAAACGCTTTTGCAAAACTTATGAAACAAAACTTTGAGATGTCCATGATCGGTGAATTAAACTTTTTTCTAGGATTACAAGTTCACCAATCGCCTCGTGGTATATTCTTGAGTCAGTCTAAATATGCACAAGAGATATTAAAGAAGCATGGCATGACAACTAGTGACACCTATAACACCCCTATGTCCTCCTCATCCCCGAAGCTAGATGCTGATTTACATGGGAAACCCACTGATCCTACAAATTATCGTAGTATAATTGGGTCTCTTATGTATCTCACAGCTAGCAGACCGGATGTTGTATTTGCCACATACCTGTGTTCCCGCTATCAGTCTAACCCAACAGAAAGACATTTATCTGCTGTTAAAAGAATCCTTCGATACATCAAGGGAACCATTCACTTGGGGATCTGGTATCCAAAGGATTCTGGTTTTGCACTAACTGCTTTTTCAGATGCGGATCATGCGGGATGTATTGATACAAGAAAGAGTACATCTGGTGGTGTTCAATTCCTCGGTGACAAGCTGGTGTCATGGCAGTCAAAGAAGCAAGATTGTACGTCTCTATCATCAACGGAATCAGAATATGTAGCCATGTCTGCCTGTTGTGCTCAAATCATTTGGATGCGATCACAACTGATGGATTATGGTTACATATTCAACAAAATCCCGATGTACTGCGACTCCAAAAGTGCCATTGCTATCTCGTGCAACACAGTGCAACATTCCAAGTCCAAACACATCGCTCTCAGATATCACTTCATCAAGGAGCATGTAGAGCAGGGTACCGTTGAGTTGTATTTTGTGGGAACGGAACACCAATTGGCGGATCTTTTCACGAAAGCCTTACCTCATGAACGTTTTGTGAAATTGGTTCACCAAATTGGAATGAGATGTTTGACTCCTCAAGAATTGACAAATTTTCTCCAAAACAAATAAATGAGTCAAATATCCAAACTATCTTTGTACATAAACATTTAAAAAAAAAAAAAAAAAAAAAAAAAAAAAAAAAAAAAAAAAAAAAAAAAAAAAACATGCAAGTACAATCTCTCATCCAACACGGTGTTTATATTTTTACAATGTCTACAATTATTTTTTAACACGTGTTGAGGGGGAGACACAATTTTTTTCCAAAATCTTTCAAATTGTACTTGCATATGTCTTTCAGAAATTATTGCTTCACAAGTTTTTTTTTGGTGATAAGATGTTAAGATAGAAATGTAGTGTGCCTTAAATGTAATAAATGAGACTTAGTGTTAGCTTGATGGTGGCTTAGGACTAGGATTTCAAAGTTTCTAAGGTCAAGGGACTAAAGTTGATATTAATGCAAAATAGTTAAAAAGATATAAAATATCACAACATTAACTTCACCGCAGTTAATTCAACCTGTCATCTTCACCAACCGAAATTAATAACCCTCACCCACCATCATCGACGGCTATCATTCAACCTGCTAATCCGAACAAGATCTTTGATTATTGTGAGTGCTATTATGTTTATACTATTATTATAAAAGATGGTTTTGAACGAAAACATGATCCAACGGCTAGAACATCCAAAATGAGATATTTAGTTCTAGGGTTTGCGTTAAAATTGGGGATGTTGATTTAGAGTGTTTGTGTTGTAAATGGTTGTACGATAATACTTTTACAATGATAGTGAACCCATATTGCATGCTTAATCACACCCAGAAACCACAAATTAGTCGAATTGATTTTTAGGGTTTAAGCAACGATTTGGGGAAAACTTAGTGAATGTGTTATTGTGTAATGTGTTTACTGAAAAGTTGTTGTCTGATGTTTAATTGAAAGTTTCCATGCTTGGATCATACCCAGAAACACTTTAAGTGATTTGATTAAGTTTTAGGGTTTATGAAGAACGTGAACAATAGCAGTTTGATTCTTGCGTATGTGTGGTTAGTTTTTGTTATAACTTAGTCCAAATGCTCCTAATAGTCATCTAAGTTGATTGTGAATATCTGTGGACACATAACATAAGTTATAATGAATCACGATAAAGAATTTGAGTGTTTGTTCATCGTAATAAATCTATCGCAGTTGAGAAAATTGTTCGTAAACTCTTGTATTAGAGTTTATCGAAGTTGGCCAAAATTATCGCAGTTGTGATAGTTATCGCAGTTGAGAAAATTATCGCAGTTGAGATTTTTTATCTTGATTGGTTTAATTATCTTAATTGATATAATTATCGCAGTTGGATGATTATCGCAGTTGGATGATTATCGCAGTTGTGATGATTATCGCAGTTGACTAAATATCGCAGTTGGATTCTTATCTTGATTGGATATTTATCGCAGTTGTCATAGTTATCGCAGTTGTCTTTAATTATCGCAGTTGTCTTTAATTATCGCAGTTGTGATCTGATATAGAATTTGATCAAATTCCTTAGGTATATTCTTTTATATACTTATTGAAATTTATCAAATTTTATAGAATTTGGCTAATTCTTGATAAATTCTTTGACCAAGCATGTAACAACTAATCATTAATACAATAGGGTGCCATGTGTTGTTCTTTAAACCAACAATTTTCTAACAAAACATGCATTCTGTATATTTGTATATGATTGTTGATTCAGAAACACATCAATGGCATCTTCCCAACAACAACCACTTCCTGCTCTTACCAAAGAAGAAGTCTTTCCTCGTGGGTATACTCTGGAAATAGGGAAGAACAATTCACGGGTAGAATTGGACAAGATCAAATGTTCTGATCCAAGTTGTCAGATTGCTGTAGAGATTCTCAAAACTCACAAATGCAGGGATATTCTTGACAGCTCAGACACCATTCCAGAGTTATATATTCATCAATTCTGGGATACCTTCACTAAGAGCAATGATGACAAGTACTTTACTTGCACACTGGATCGGAAACAAATCAGAGTTACACCTGCTACACTCAGAAAAGCCTTGAAACTTCCAGAGGCACCTGAAGCTGCTGCCCGATTCCACCCAACACCTTCAGAGTCAGAGGTCATGCAATTCCTGGAGGATATTGGTTATGATGTTCAACCTGATACACCATTAACCACAATCTCCAAGGTTAATGCCAGATACATTCCTCAACCCTGGAGGACTATCTTCTTCATCATAACACATTCAATAACTGGAAGAGATAGTGGGTTTGAGCATCCAAGACTGTCTCATCTTCAAGTCTTGTGGGGATTTCTAAACCAAGAACCTATTGACTTTGCTGCTCTTATTTGGGACGACATAATGTACTTACAGCGTAAAATTTTCAAGAAAATCCCATTTGTTCGATTCACCAAAGTTCTTATCAGCTATCTACTTGATCAACATGAAGACATTGATAAGCGTCCTACAGATCAAGAAGTTCATGAGTATAGCATGGATAAAACAATGGGCAAAGTTTATTTCCCAAAAGAAAGCACGCGAAAGCAAGGTGCAAGGCTGCCAGAATTTTTGATGCCTGATGAGGTCAGAGAAACAAAAGCTTATCATGATTACGATCAAGCATACCGTGAACGTCGGGTGGGTCTTGCCAAGATGATTGAAGAACCCAGATCTTCAAAGACTCATTCAAAAGGTAAGACAAAGACAGGAAGTGCCTCAAGTGTCTCTAAAGCAAAAGAAAAACATCCAAGATCAACATTCATCAAGAGGAGAGTACCCAGCAAACCACAGCCAAAACCAGAACCATATAGAATCATTGATGAAGATACAGAATCTAATTCTGAATCATCTGAATCTGAAGAAGAACATGTCTTTATGACTGAAGAAGAAGCTGAACTTCACAATCAGATCTCAAAGGAGAATGCACAAAAACAAAGTCTCAAATCATTAAAAGCAGATGAAGAGCGTAGAGCAAAGAAAGTATTGGAACAACAGAGGGAGTATGAAAGAACACATGGGGTTGGAGGATCACAAAATGTTCCTAAAGCAGTTTCGACCCAAGACGATCCGGTTAATCAACCCGGAGGGTCTGGAGCTGAATCAACAAAGGTCTCTTCACAGCAAACAAGTTCGGTTAATCAACCCGACTTGGGAGCACCATCTCAGGAGGATAAGGAAAAAGATCAGGATAGCAACATTGTTTTCTCTGACAAGGATATTTCTGATTCTATGTTTAATGACAATCCCGAGGAACAAACACGCAATGATGATAATGAAGATTGGAACTTAGAAGAAGAAGAAGATATTCTGGGAGATCAAACAATTAAAGCAGCCAAAGATCTTGAGGAGCAGAAAAGACAAGAGGAAGAAAGGAAACGTAAGGAGGATGATCAAGCTAACCGGGAAGCCGAAAGCTACATTCGTTCTCACACTCCAACACCTCCTCGTTCTCCTCCAAAAGACACAGCCAAATCTGCACTGACTATGGTTGTTTATAACCCACAACAGCAGCAAGAACAACCACCAGTTCAACCCTCTTCTGCTTCTTCACCCAAGACACCTCCTGAATCACCACCTAAGAGTCCTACACCTCCACCCTCACCTCAAAAGGAATCAACTACCAAATCTGATGAACCAATCCCTTCTCTCACTCCATCATCTTCGAGATCTTCATCACCGAAATCTAAATCAAAAGCAACTGTTTCTGAAAACATTCTTAAGGCCTACAAAGGAAAGAGCAAGAGAAGAATCGTCCATGTTACAAAAGTTGAGGTTGTGACTCCTGCAGCTAAGAAACTTAAACAGGCAGTCAAGAGAGCACAAGCACAACGAGACAACCAATCTACAACTAAATTGGCTGAAATGGAAGAATTGGTCAAAAAGTTGTCTCAACAAATGGAAGAAATGCAGGAAAGCAAGAAGCAGATCGATGAATTCCTTGGTTTCAACATCAAAGATCATATGACACGCAAGGCAAAGAAATTTATTAAACAATTTCTTCCTGATCTTCAACAAAACATCAATGATCATATTGATTCACAACTTGACGAAAAGATCAAAGAAGCTGTCTCTTCTTCTTCCCACACCAAACCACTTCCAGAACACACCACTGAATATATCGAGCTTGTGCTTCTCGAAAGACTCTTTGAAATCACCTCTCCTTCTCCAGAAGAAATTAATCTGATTGCAGCACTTCGAGCACATATTGAGAAGAAGTCATGCTAGGAAACAGCTGACAAAGGAAAACGCATTCGAGAAGATGATGAGGATGATCAGGACCCTAAACCCGAACAAAAGAAACACAAAGGCGGGTCAGGGATTCACATTCAAGAGCCAACTGTACATAGAACATCATCTCAACCTTCCAAACATCAATCCTCTGGTCCCACTGAAACCAAGCATCACCATGAGCCGTTCACAAATGAAGATATGGAATTCCAGCCACACGATGATCAACCTCATTCACCGTCACCATCACCGTCACCAAAGTCAAAGCCATCCAAGTCTAAGCCTTCACACAGCAGAAAGTCATCTACCGGACCAACCGTTGTCTCATGGCTGGATAATGATATGGATGTGCTAGGAAATGAATGGTTCGATCATCTTGCAAGCGCTCAAGTTCAGACTGACGAAGCTTCACGAGTTGAAGACAGCACCTTTGCTGTTACTCAAGAAATTAAAAGAACTCTCAATATTAAGAAGATGACCAAAAAGGAACTTCGTCGGATCAAGAATGATGCTTTCCTTCTTCTGAAGAACAAATCCAATAGCGCAGCAGAACTCGAATATCACCTTGAAAACATTGCACGGGCAATGTCAAGTGACTTTGACTGGGCTAGTCCAGACATCGTCAGGAAAGTTGGCAAGAATCAACCATTCATCACTGATTGGACCAAGCCACTGACCGTGATTCGAAGACATCATCACTCGGAAATTCCCTTTCTAATGTTCTTCAACAAAGACTTGGAACTTCTAAAGAATGGAGCTCAAGGGACGACAAAGTATGCTACATCTATCACTTTCACACCAGCTGCTCATTACACACAATCAGCTATTGAAGAGGCAGCTATCAACAGCAAACTGTTTGTTAAACAGCTCATCAAATATGATCGTGATGCAGAGCTGGGGATTCATCACTGGTACTCTAAAAGACAAACCTGGTACAAGTACAAGCTTGCCCTCCAGAAATCTAAAGAACCAGTTTACAGTGATCTCAGAATCTTGGCCGTCATCAACATAAGCGGATCCAGAAAATGCGATTATATATTTCTAGACGAGATCACAGTAAAGAGAATCGACAACAACCTCTACACATTCTCTGAGGCGGATTTTCCTGATTTGAGTCTAAATGATATCGAAGACATGTATCTAATGAAGATTCAAGGCAAACTGCAGCATCTTACCAATGACCTTCGATATGCACTTAGTACTTCCCTTTGTCATTACATCAGGAGAACCATCATCAAAGAACGTGTAGAAGATCTCCAGCTTGGTGTTGAAAGTTATCAGACTCAGCTTAACCTTGTTGAACCACAGTTCCTTCTACACAGCAAAAAGGATCCTCAGTACACCATGCTACATCGTCCAAATTTTGGGTTCGTCTACAGAAGCACAACTGATTTTCACCGCTTCATGGCATTCACTGAAATTCACAAGTTCTGTGATGATACTCTCAAGAGTGTACGTGATGGGTTAGCTAATAGAGTCCGAGATTCGATGTTGGAAAAATCAAGAAGATGGAATTCGAAAGAGCTGCGACAAGTAAAAGAATTTATTCGGAAGCTGGAAGAACGGTTATACCATCGGATCAGATGAGGAGGCTAGAGAGCTATGTTGGGGGTCGTCCGCCATTCGCCATCAGACTATTTCAGCGAACTGACCCAATGTTCACAACTTTTGGTAAAGGTGGATGATGTAAGAATCAATTCTCAAATTTCATCATATCATTCTTCTTTCCATAATTGGCCTGTACATTACGGTTTGTGCACACATAACAGTGTACAACCCGGACCTCAAAGAAAGGACCCTGAGGTACGCTTCAGTGCCTCAATCCTGAAAAAGGAGCGAAAGCTTCTTACTTATGAGCAGAATTAAAATCAGAATGTTTTCCAACGTTTTTCAAACATTCTGCTCATAAGGACAAATATTCCCTTGTTAAGGGGGAGTATTTGAAAATATAATCTTTGTTCAAAGAATTCTAAATGTTCTTGAAATTCTTCCCTAAAACTCAAAAATAGCATATTTTAATCATAAACGTTTTCCAAAAACATCATGAGTATGCTATTTTTGAGGGGGAGAAGAAAAAAGATGATTAAAATATGATGTCTCATTTGCTGGAATCTCGTGTGCTCAAACTCAGAATTGACCCTCGAATTGACGAATAGGAAAGTCAGTAGTCGAAAGGACATGTCCCGGACGGGTAATAATTTCAAGCCAGTTTATCTGGTGATGTAAGCGTGTCTCGCAAAGGACGTGTCTGAGTAGAATGTACCGATTTCGAGCGATAATCCTTGAATCTGATCTGGACGGGTAATAATTTCAAGCCAGTCTAACTGGTGATGTAAGCGTGTCTCGCAACGATCAGGTTCATTGAAAGTCAATCAATTCAAAAAGTGCCAACTCTTTCCGGCATGTGCAAATTTCAAATTTATTACTTATGCGCACATGTTAAGGGGGAGTATTTCTGAAAATCATCAAACTCTCAAGGTGTCAACAAAATGTCTTTACAATTATCGACACTTTGAGAGATTTTCAAATGGTTTGGTTTATGGCATCATTAGGATAGTCATGGAGTTACAAGGTGACTAAGGTTAGGGAAAACCGTCCTATGATCCGCCAGAGCCGGAGGGATCTACCCAAGGACAATACCAATAGTTTAGAACTAGAAAGTCCTAGGTATGATATCAAAAGGAGAAAATGAATGAACGGAGATAGAAGGGGTTGAAGAATTAAAAAGAAAAGTAAAGAAAAGGGTGAAAAGAAATAGCCCTCCATATTGTTCAACCTTAGGGCAGACACCGGGTTCAATTCATAATCTACTGGTTGATGAGCATCACCGGTATTGAAGACTAAAGACGTCATGGACCCAGTGACGCACTAATAAACCTTCCAAGCCACTCAAGTGTCTCTCAAAAGACACTTGTTTCATTCACACGGAGAACCCTTCATAATCTATTGACTTCTCATTACGAGAGTGTTGATAATGAAAAGGAGGCAATCTGCTCCATGCCTCCGATGACCAAACAAATGTGCACTGATTGAGTCTAGAGCCATGAGATTCATAAAAGATCTCTTAGGTACACTTAGTATTACTCTGTTGTTCTACATTATGGGCATCAGATGTAAAATTAAGAAAGTGTCCTTCGCAGATCTTAGCAATCTGCCAAGAACATTCATGAGAAAAATCACAATTGTGATGATCAATGATTGAATGGAAATCCTGCCAGAGCAACATCAAACAACTCTGTCAGCAGGTTACTTCGGTAACTCCTTGTGGGTTACGCTTAGTGTTTGCTCCAAAATGGTCTACAGTCGTGGGGTGATCTCCAGCGACTCACTGAATCGTGGGTGCACTTCGGTGTGTCTGTGTAATCCCTTTCGAGGGAATCCGGTTCAGAACGGTCTGGGTTAGGATTTGAGAAAGTCTTCACACTATGCTGTTGATGATCTCAAGTCTGAGCCTGTAAGTACCGGTTGGTTCGTGCTGTTGCTGCTGTTGCTGCTGCTGCTGCTGAGGAGCTGGAGTTCGACCATCAAGACTCCATCATGTTCATATTTTGAAGTAATGTTTTTCACAACGACTCAGTAACATCAAAAGTTCAAAATATGATTCAAAACAAGACAAAGACATATGAGCATGATGGAGAAGACGAGAAGACGTTGGAGATTGGCAGAAAGAGACAACATCATATCATCATTATTTAAGAACAAAGAAACAAAGATTATAAAGACGTCGGAAGCCTAAGAAGCAAAGAAGACGTCGGGCAACATTGATGATCAAGACTTAGGGGGAGATTGTTAGGAACATGTTTTAAATATTTACAAGTCTTGTTCATTTATAATGTTGCAAGTTTAATAGGATTATATTGTTTGTAATTATGGACCGGTCCATTAGTAATCCATGGACCGGTCACATTAGAAAGTTCATGTTAGTAACATGCATGGGAATATTCCTAGAATGATTCCCCTCCCATTGCCTATAAATACAAGGCAAGGGATACATTATTTGTGTTGGTTTTTCATGTCATATGCGTAAGCTCTGCTCGTGTAACATTCGATATATTGAAAAGCCGATCACTTCTTATTCTTATTCTTCTTCTTATTTCTCTTCTCTAGTTTAGCTTATTAGCTTATTGTTTTTCATACGTAGCTTAATATAGATAGTAGTACGTGCGTCTTTTAGTCTTAACGTGTGTGTGCTTGAGATTATCAACGTGACCTACAGGAATCATAACAAAGGCTCACATCAATGGAATCATAGCAAAGGATCATATCATAGCAAAGCAAACGAATCAAAGTCAAGGATCGGAATGTCATGAGAGAACACCCTTACTGAGAAAGGGTAGAATATCTGTACCTTATGCAAAGCAAATCAAACAACTAGGAAAGCACTCGGAAACAGGAACTACTCCTTTTTCACAGAACCTATACAAATTGATGATCATGTATTACTAATAAACTCATTTTATAAGTTTACTACTTATGGTTATTCAGATTCCACATTCAGGGTTCCTTTCTATTTTTAGAAACTTTCCATTTTTAGAATCTTTCTATTTTTAGTAACTTGCCATATTTAGTAAGTTTCCATATTTAGTGTGGTGCCATGTCGAGTTGTGGCACGTACTACACCTTTATGATGGCAACAAGGGGGCTGGAGGTTAGGAGAAACATCAAATAAAAGCTCGTTTTATTCTAGCAGTTGTCAATAAACATTTATTTCAATTGGCTAAATGCCAAAGAACACTTTTTTTTCCGACTCATGGTTAAAAGACAATGTTTTGGTGGAACATGTAATCTTTTGACATTGGTATTTTGGGTATATTTCAAAACAAAAACTTATTTCATAACTAAATATAAAACGAACATTGGAAAATGGGAAAAGGAAGCGCATGCACTACTTGATACAAATTGGAAGAATTGGAATCTAAAAATCGTGACAACCTTCCAGCGGTTATGAAGATAGTGAAAGGTTACTGTGAAGAGAAGAAGAAGAAGAAGGAGGAGGAAGAGACACGGCCACCACGGGAGCCTCGTTGGTCTGATGAGGAGATGGCAATACATATTTGGAGAGGTGTTTGTATGAGTAAGGGGTTGAAAATCCACGAGTATGTACTAGCTACAGACTATCATAACATGACCAATGGAGAAATCAAGCTGGACATGTTATGGAGAAAGGTTTATAAGCAGTACGCAGAAGAAGACGCAGCAGAAGCAGCAGCAGCAGAAGCAGCAGCAGCAGCAACAACAACTACTTAGTATCTTGTCGTCTTTACTTTCATGTCAACTAGCTTGAACCTTAACTACTACTACTACTTTGGTCTTTTAATCCTAGCTTTTCGCCTATCTATATGTATGTGTATGGCTGAATGAATGAATGAATTGTCATATTACTATTATTTTGATCCTAGCTTTTCCACCATTGTTAAACCTTCAAACAGCAATCAAAAAATCAACGAAATCTAAGGTAATAGCGCGTGCGCTGCAAGACTCATTGAAGTTTAACCATGGTTCTTCAATTATCCGACTGTACTTCCGATATAACCGAGGACGAACTCCGCATGTTCACCTCGGATTATTATATCCCGCTTACACTGCACCCGGTAGTTCCGAAGGCGGATGCGTCTATAGCGGACTTCCCTGAGGGGAAAGTAGGGGTATACACACGTTTTTTCGAATTCACGAATCAACGTGTGCCCATTTCTTTATTCCTGTGCGATATTCTAAACTACTATCGCCTCCATATTTCCCAACTGCACTGTATAGGCGCAGCAAAAATAACCAATTTTGAGGTGAATTGTCGCTTGTTGGTGATTAACCCTACCATCCATTTGTTCCGCGCGTTTTATCATTCGTCGTGGTCAAATGGGTGGGTATCCTTTTCCAAGCGTACAGGGCGACTGCAGTGCTATACGGAGAAGTTAGACGCACTGAGGAATTAGAGGGAAAATTTCTTCTGGGTTGATGATGCGTTGTTCCCCTGGGACTTCGAATTCTATACCCAAGGATCGTTACCGAAGGATGAGCGCCCAGACCCCGGAGTGTATAACGTAGCTGATGCGGATACGATAAATACCAATCGTATACCGATCAAAGCGTATCCAGAGGAGTTTTTGGTGCACATGGGCATCAGTCGCAATTACTTCGGTAGTCCGGAGGAAGTGCCAACTTTTTTGGACGAGAATAGCCGGGGTGGGTGCTTGTCCTTCCTTCCTCTTCGCTTATTAGTTGTAAGCGCTCTTCCCTTTGTAGCTTATCTAACTCGTTTGTGTTTGTTTGTTGTTTGTTGCGCAGAGATGGATCTATTCGGTGTTGTTCGCGTAGCGAGGCCTATGCAGGTGACCGTAGGGGTGCGCCCTTTGAGAGATGGCGAGGAGCCAGTTCTACAGGCTACCGCGGGGCGCACGATGGAGATCGTACAGGAGGAGCAAGAAGAGACTCCCCCAGCTATTTTAGAGCCAACTCCTATTCGCAGCTTTCCAAATCCTGCTGTACAAGACCCCGTGGTGGAGCCATCGCACACAGACTCATCAGAGAGTGTGGGGATCGAAGTGTCTGAAAGTGAGCAAGAAGGCGCTGGCCAAGGGGTGAAGCGCAAGAAAGCTGCTGGGGATGATGGCGCTGGTACGTCCAAAAGAAGGCGCCATCTTATCTCTGGTGAGCAATCATCATCATTAGAGGAGAATGCGTCGCGGAAGGATACAACTGAAACTCCTCCCCTCAAGTAAGTAATTAGGCTTGTTTCGTCAACATTTTGGTTTATATTTTGCGCTGAGATTACAATAATAACCTTGCGCCCTCGTCATTTACATGCAGTGTTGAAGCTGCTGGGGATGCTGCTCGCGCTGGGAAATCGCCATCCAAGGCGAGTCCCTCGCCTACTGATCATCTTGCGCAGGGGAGCCAAGGATCTGGGACAAAGGCTTTTGAAGATGTGCCTACGGACCAGTTGATTGAGGAGTTATGCTTGGCTGCTGCGCATCAAGCCTCATTGGTTGCACAACTCAAAGCTAGGCATGCGGGTGAAGGTAGCAGCAGTGCGCAGAGGGATGGGGAGATTGCGCTACTGAAGGCGCAGTTAGCTGATGCTCAGGCTGAAGCAGAGTCAACCACTGTGTATGCTCAGAAGCTTGCTGATGAGAGGCTATCATTGTTTGCCCAATTGAGCCAAGAGCGTGCTAACTTCAAAGAATACAAGGCTTCTTGTCTTTGGGTTTTGAAATATTTGGAGAATGGGAAGGATGAGCACTTCTCTAGGTTGGAGGAGTTCCGCAAGTCCATAGGGGGTTTGCTGGAGAAACAGGAGAGCAAGCTGCGCAAGCTCAACATCGAATACGATGAAGAGTTGTACCCTCACCTGGTGTCAACCATTGCTGAGCGCAGGTGGCTTATCAGCCATGGCTTGCGCCTTGCTGCCTTGAAAACTCTGGAGTCTCAAGAGGTGAAGGACGCCTTTGGGGATGTTGTTCAGTGTGCGCTGGCACGTGGTAAGGCAGAGGCTGTAGAGGAGCTGTGTGCAAACAAGATCTTGACTGTGCCCGCCGCCCAAGTACCGGGTTACAACGAGAACACTTATGATGATCTTGTTGCTGCTATGGAGAAGTTGAAGCTTTTGGAGCTTCCTCATATTGCTCAACTGGAGCGCGACCAGGATTATCCCATAGGTGTGATTATGGAGGGGTTAACTTTGGCTAGGCACACAGCAGATGACGTTGAGGCACAGCCTGATTACTTTTTGAAGCCCGACTTGTCGCAGCTGCAGGTACCCCTCTTTGCTTGTCCGCGTGATATCCTGAATCCTTTCGCTCTTGAGAAGGAAATTCCTTTGAAGGAGTCCCTAGAGGCCCATGAGATGAGACTTGCGAAGAAGAAGGGCGTAAAGGGGAAAGCCATCCTTTGTGGTCTTGGTGTGGCCCATATTCCGAGGTCTGATGGAGTGCCCGTTAGCGTGCCAACGGTGTCACCCAAGGATGTTGACCTGTTGAAGAAGCTTGAAGAGGCTGGTAGTGCGGCGCGCCAAGTGGGCAGTTCAGGGCTTAAACGCACACATAGTATATAGGCTGTTTAGATGTAGTGATGTTTTGTAATAGGTTCACTTTTTGTTGCACATGTGCATGTTGAATCTATACTTTATATGAACTCGTAGTCCACAATAAAATGTTGATTTTGAAAAATACGATTGTACGCATATTGTATCAAATGTGATTGTGGTTATAATGTTTATACTTAGTTATTTTGTCTTTGCGTAAAAGACGTCTATGTTGTGTCTAAGAAGCAAACTGTTGTGTACATACTTAAGAAAATTTATAAGAATCCATAATCGTGTATGAAGTTCATAAAATTTACAAGTGTATAGATTGATATGCAGCGTACTGCAAATATCATATCAAGGAGTGAAGTGTCTTAACTCCTAATTTGTTAAACGCGCACAGTGTGCATTGTTGTGTATCCGTCGTGGGATGCACAATGAACTTACTCCAACGTCTTGAGGGTAAGGTGTTTAACAAGGATGCGTGATCCGATGTTGATGGGTTTGCAACCCTCTTACTAAACGAGTTATTTAGTAGGTTTACTCATCCTTTACCATCGTGGGTTTTAATAAGTGCATGCACGCCATGTAGGCAAAATATAATAACAATATTGAAACATAAGTAATATGTAAACAACAAAGTAAAGTGTGTCGCGGAGTTAGCTAGAAACCGCGACATTGCATTAATACTTGCAAGTTTTTGTAAAAAGAAAAACATTTGCCTAAATGAAACAAAATGTAAATACACGGATATTTATTGAGCACTTACTAAAGTGCGGAGGTGTCCGTGTGTGAGGTCGTAACCTTTCCTAAAGATAGCATCTCTTGAGATTGCAAATATTCCATGTGCGTTGTAGCTCGCGGCCATCCATGTCACGCAGCTTGTACGCGCCTTTTCCTAGTGCTTCAACGACCTCATAGGGTCCTTCCCACTTTGGTCCAAGTTTACCTGTATCTTCTGCGTGGCTTGCATCATTAGCGCGATATACAAAGTCGCCTGGTCTGAATGAGGTGCTTCGAACTTTAGCATCGTAGTATCCCTTCATTTTTGACTTGGCTTTTGCTTCATGTATAGCTGCGCGTTCACGCCTTTCTTCCAATAGGTCCAAGTCGATACGTCGTTCGTCGTCATTGGTTGCGACATTAACTTCCGCGGTTCGAATAGTTGGCATCCCAATTTCAGCTGGTATGACAGCTTATGTCCCATAGACAAGGGAAAAAGGAGTGTCTCCATTGCTAACTTTGATTATCGTGCGGTGCGCCCATAAAACATGCGACAATTCATCCACCCATCTTCCTTTGTGTTTGTCCAGGCGCGCTTTAATTCCTTCGCCCAAACTACGATTTGCGCGCTCAACCAGACCATTGGTTTGTGGGTCTTTAACCGACGCGAAGTGTTGTGTAATATTTAGTTCTGCGCACCAGTCTTTGAACGGGTTATCGCGGAATTGTTTTCTGTTGTCCGAAACGATTTCCCCAGGTAATCCAAAGCGGCATACAATATTTTCCCAAACGAATCGTTTTACTTGATTACCTGTGATTGTCGCCACTGCTTTTACCTCAATCCACTTAGTGAAGTAGTCTATTGCCACAATAAGAAATTTCAGTCCCCCCGCTGCAACAGGGAAGGGACCCGCAATGTCGATACCCCACTTATAGAATGGCCATGGAGAAGTGATAGGCGTTAGCTCTTGTTGTGGTCTGCGCGGGATGGGTCTATGAACTTGGCAGTCGCTACATTTTTTTATCACATCACGCGCATCGCGATGCATAGTGGGCCAGTAGTATCCTGACCGCAAGGCTCGTGCTACGACGGACCGTGGTCCTGAATGCATACTGCATGAACCGGCGTGGATCTCTCGGAGTACGTAATCTGCCTGAAGAGGTCCAACACACCGAAGCCATGGTTGTAGAAATGAGCGCCGATATAGGATACCATCTCGAAGTTCGAACCTCTGCGTTGTGCGCCGTATCCGTCGAGCGTCCTTCTGCTCATGGGGCAATATGCCTTTGCTTATAAATTTGACAATAGGGGTCATCCACGTAGGATTCTCCTCTTCTATTACCGTGGATATCTCCATCTCCGAGATGGATTTATTTTTTAGGATCTCCACCAACACTTGTTTTGACAGGTGCGCAAAGCTTGTAGATGCGATCTTGCTTAGCGCATCCGCTTTTTTGTTTTCACCTCTAGGAACTTGTTTAATGGTAAACCTGTCAAAACCTTGGATTAATGACTTGGTCTTGTCGAGGTATTGAACCATGTTATCCTCTTTAGCCACATATTCGCCCAACACATGGTTGGCTATTAATCGGGAGTCCACATTTGCTTCTAGGTTACGTACACCCATTCGAGTTGCAATGCGTAATCCAGCGATTAGGGCTTCATACTCTGCCTCGTTATTCGTAGCTGTGAATTCAAAGCGCAGTGCGTAAGTGAATTCCATTCCTTCTAGATTGGTGAGGATAAGGCCTGCGCCCGACCCATCCACGCATGAAGATCCATCCGTGAACAGGACCCATGGCTCTTGTAGTTCTACCTCGGTCAGTGGAGGTGCATCATCGGTGTCTGGTTTTTCGATGATGAAGTCTGCTAGTATTTGCCCCTTAATCGCAGTGCGTGGTCTGTAAGAGATGTTATACTCGCCTAGCAATACACTCCACTTCTGTAATCTCCCCGATGCGTCGGGTTTGGAGATAACTTGCTTGATTGGTTTGTCTGTAATCACCGCTATTGGGTGTGCTTGGAAGTATCTGCGCAATCTTTTGGCGGCGAATACTAATGCCAAGACCAACTTTTCCATTGGGCTATAGTTAATCTCCGTCTTCTTGAGCGCTTTACTTACAAAGTATACCGGTGTTTGTACAGAATTCCTATCTGTCAGTAGCACCGCGCTGACTGCTCCATGAGTCGCAGACAAATACACAATTAACTCCTCCCCTGGTCGGGGTGCGACTAGCTTGGGAAGCGCTGCTATATGTTGCTTAAGCTGTGTGAAAGCTTCTTCCGCTTTTGTAGTCCAACGAAAGTCTCCCTTTTTTGTACACTTCTTGAGTGTTTTAAAGAGGGGGAGTGACTTATCTGCTGACTTAGACAGGAATCTGTTTAACCCGGCTAGTTTTCCATTCAGAGACTGGACTTCTTTCAACGTGCGTGGTGAAGGGAGTTGGATGACAGCCTCTGTTTTTTCTGGGCATGGTTTAATGCCATCAGGTTCGATCAAGTATCCTAGGAACATGCCTTCTGTAGCGCCAAAAGTGCATTTCTTAGGATTTAGCTTCATGTTGATCTTTCGTAGTGTTCTAAATGTTTCTTCAATGTCGCGGACCAACTCGCCTTCGGTATGGCTTTTTATGACAAGGTCATCAATATAGACCTCTAGGTTGCGGCCCACTTGCTTTTCAAATGCATTATCCACCAATCGCTGGTAGGTGGCGCCCGCATTCTTTAGGCCAAAAGGCATCTTTGTATAACAGTAGACACCTTGGCTTGTGTGGAAGGCTGTTTTTTCCTCGTCCTCTTTAGCCATTTGGATTTGGTGGTACCCTTTGTATGCATCTAAAAAACATTTAAAGGGGTATCCACATAAAGATTCTACCTTCCAGTCTATCTCTGGTAGTGGGTAGCAGTCTTGTGGACATGCTTTGTTGAGATCGGTGAAATCCACGCACATCCGCCAACTACTATCACCCTTCTTGACCATCACTGGATTGGAGAGCCAGTGATGAAGCGAAAAGTGTACCGCTTTTAGGGGGTCATTTAAGCCCTAAATCGTATTTATTTGATCAAATATTGCCCTAAATCGTTCCTTTTGTCATTTTAGGTACTTTTGAGGAGAAATCTGGAAAAGGAGGCATTTTGGACATTTTTGGAGCATAAAAGTGAAGAAAACGACAAAGTCTCAAAATCGGCTGAAAAGTACCTTTGACGGCGTCAGGATTATCCCCAGACGGCGTCATGCTTTGGCAAGAAAATGGTGGATGTGAAAATTACTCATGATAAGCCAGAGAATTTTGCATGGAAATTATGACGGCGTCACCCTTTAATCTGATCAAGGTCGTCACGGCTTAATTTAAAGAGGGACGGCGTCAAGCACTAATCTGACGGCGTCGAGCTTTGATAAGCCATAACGGATTTTGGAGGTCTAAAGAGGGACAGCGTCAGGAAGGCCATCCGGGAACCCTAAAAGCGGCGAGGTGACGGCGTCAGAATCTACAACGTGACGCCGTCAGACCTTAATCTCTATATATAGTTTTGTAATTTTTTGTCATTAGTGTGGAACTTATTGAGGAACTTTGTGTGTAAGAACCCTAAGACGATTTTAGCAGCTTTTTCAAGGCTTTTTGCCTTGAGATCTTCCATGTTACATTGAAGATAAGTTATCAATTAATCATTCAATATGTCTATGTGTTGTTTGATTCTATCTTGTTCTTGTCTTTTGTTTAACATGCTAGGCTAGATTTATCTTGTGTTTGCTTAGATCTAATGAAACCTAGCTATTTATTATTGGTTATTAGTGTGTTATTAGTTGTATTGGATGATTGTTCATCTATGTTAGGCTTAAGAAAACTGGCTAACTTCCTATTCGGTAACTTGCTTGAACGTCTTAAGAAACATGAACCAATGCGTACTAAGGTTTTTATGGTTGTATTTAATGCACAAGCGAATTCTAGTGATCCCATGTTAGGAGCTTCCTAGCCGGCTCGACATAGGAGTGAAGTAGGAGCTTGTAGAGTTGGGGAAGTACGTATGCCACCCCACGATTGGTATTAAGGAATACACCCGTCATCCACGCGATTAATGCACACTAATTAACCGGTAAAAGATAGTTAGGGAGTAAGGAAATCTAAGTAAACACATTTCTCTCCACATAAGTTTCACCACCTTTTCATTTTCTGTTATTTTATTTTATTTGCATTCGTAGTTATTTGGGTTAGTTGACTAGCAACTAATTCCGCCCACTCTTTCAAACCCGAGATTTTACTTGCTTTCATAAAAAATATAAAAACATAAAAAAGAATCTTCTCTCACCCTTAGACCTATTAGAGTAGTTTTTCAATCCTAACGACACTATTCCCTGTGGAGAACGATCAATCCCCCGTACTTACCACTACACTATACTACATCGGTCAGGTACACTGCCTGGTGGGGTTGTAAGCCTCTTGAGATCCCTTGAGAGGTAAAACCTGTTGTAAGGTTGCAAAACCACGCATCAGCCAGTCATGGTAATAGACCTCTCGCATAATACCTGCGTCAACAAGTTTGTTTACTTCCTATAGAATGGCTTTTGCGCGCTCTGGAGCCTGGCCGCGCTTTTTCTGCCGTACTGGGGAGTATCCTTATCGGATTTTCAACTTGTGTTCTGCAATCGAGCGTGGCACACCAGTCATGTGCTTTGTATCCCATGCGAAGATATCCAGATTCTTTTGCAAGAGTGTGCACACGGCAGCTCTGCCTTTATCAGACAGCGATCCCCCGATCGATAATTCTTGTTCCGGGTAATCAGGATGAATTGCGACCTTCAGATTTGGTACTTTAGCTGCGTTTTGTTCTGGGGTGTGCGTCGCCTCACATGTAATCGTGTTACACTCTCTTGGTGGCGCAGTGTTATTATAGATGGTGACAATGCCGCCTTCTACCGGGAATTTGAGCATCCCATGTGCTGTGGACGGTACTGCGCGTATTGCCGAAATCCCTGGTCTTCCGATAATGCCATTGTATGGCAAAGGAGATCTGATCACCATGAAATTCATCCAGGCTGTCGTGGAGTGTTCCTTATTACCAACAACAACTAGTAGTCGTAGTTGCCCCATGGGCCATATATTTTCTCCTATGAAGCCAGTCAACGAAGTCGTGGTTGGGTTACACCCCAACCCGACAAGGGTAAAGATATCACAACAATGGTGGCATATCAGAAGTCACAGAAACATTCAATAAATAAAACATCCAAAAGTCTTAACATTAAATAAGTCAACCTGACTTAAATCAAAATGCAAGACAAAAATAACTGAAGTACAAAATCCAATATTCAAATGCCTAAACAATGGCATATCAAAATAAATAGAAGTTCAAATGGTAAAGCTAAATAACTAAGGTCAAAACTCCAAAATAGATTGCTCTCATCCCAAAGCTAAAACCCAGCTCCTAGCTTAAGTACCTGCCGCAGGAAAAGAAATGCGGCTGAGCTTCAAAAGCTCAGTGAACAGATATATAGATAAACAAAGCAGTAACAGGTAGCAGTACAAAAACAATTCAGGAATACCAATCATACTGATACAAAATCAAAAGGAAAGGAATAAGAAATGGAACAAGAACAAAGAAAAGAAAATGAATAATGAATAAGATTTAAGGAAAACAGGAACACAGCAATCCATCACGAGCCCAGATGACTGATAATACCATAGCACTACTAATATAATAAAATAAACCTGTGTAGAGTGATCAGCTCTCAGACAAAGTGAAAGACGTGTATCGCACACAAAATCAGTCACCAGATATAATAACCATAAACATATAACATATACAGATAATAGGTCAAATCTAGGATGCACCCATACGCCCCCGCAGACAATCAATAATCATAATCATAATGGCCATAGCAGATAATAAATAAGGGACGGAACAAGTCATCACTCTCCTGCCCTAGAGTCATGCCAGAGGTGCGTCAATGACATGGACATGAAACCCTCATGCCTAGTGATTGGCTCGTAATATCAAACTGTGGATCAAAGGTCAGGCGTACTATCAATTAATCAAAAGTTATGTCTTAAGGGTACATAGCAAAAGATTCAAACAAGATCACATCAAAAGTTCACAAACAGGAGGGAACATAGCAATGGTATAGGAAATCCTAATAAGGAAAATGAAAAGCTGAAAGAAAAGGGAATGAAAACCCTTACTGAAAAAGGGCAGAATATCTGTACCTTATTAGCACAGCAGAAAGACAAGAAAGCAAACACGAAGCAGAAATCAGGGCTTCTCCTTCTTCACACCTAAAGAAGTAGAAGACGGAATTACGAAATATTCAAACTCAGATTATTACTTTTAATTTATCTTTCCATTTCAAGTAACTTTCTATTTTTAGTAACCTTCTAGATTTAGTAAGATGTTAATATCCCAGATTAGGTTAAGTCCTTATTTCAAGATTATTATGGAATTAAGGTACATTTTATCAGTTACAAAAGTTTAGGGTTAATTATGACAAGTATACATAGTTTAGGGTTATAATTGTAAATTCATTAGATTCAAAGGTTTAACATGAAAATACTTTAAGTTACTGATTTAATACACCCTTTATTCAGAATGACATTTCAATCTCTTAAGTTTCACAATTTACATTTTATACCCCTTAGTTATATAATTTACAAAATAAACCCTACATTTACATAATTCATGATTTAATCCCAATAATATTCATATTTACCAAACAAGCACCTTATTTTATAAAGTTACAGAACATAACCTCAGAATTATATGAAGTATGAATTAGACCCCTCAGAATTTAGTAATTACACAATTGGTCCCTTAACTTTACAAAACTTACAATTTAAATCATAATTTATTTATAATTACATATCAAGCCCATAAATACTCAAATTTACACATTACACCCTTAATGACATTATTTACTCAGAATAACCTCAAGTTTCCAAAATTTACACTTTTAGTCCCTCTATTTTAATTAATTTCAATTCGTACCTTGCAAATACAATTAATTCATTTTCTTGCAATATTTACACTTAGGACCCTCAAGTTATATTTTTCCCACATTCCTACTGACTTATATAATATTACAAAAATATCCCAGAAGTTTCAAAGTTGGCAAAACATACCCTTATACTTTTAAAAACCAATCGGATTGTACTTTTTATTCTAAAACCAAACCCTAATTTGTCCCAATCATTAAACCATCATTATTCAATCATTATTAGCATTAATTACACCAGATCTCACAACATAAACCCTAACCCTAATTCGTTCTAGGGTTTCTTCCTAATTTTTCTTTATTTTTCATATAATCCGATTTAAAAACAATTCATGATCAATTATTTTGAGCTTCTACAAATCACATGGTTATTTTTCTAGGCTTATATTATCATCATAGAACATGTAAAAATTATGGTTACAACCCAGAAAAATCGTATAGCAATATTTGGAAATTAAGTGTGTTTTATCCCTTTAATTTTTGTACGCATGATTAATCTTGCATGATTCATGTTTATCATTTTTCCTGAGTTATATTCGACCTAAGGATCATTATAAAAATGCTAGATCAATTATACAACGTAAGATTTAGTCGTGGGAATTTTATACCTATCGTACGAATGAACCGAACAAACAATTGTGCCACGATCGAACGAAGCCTTCCACAAGCCAACTCTTATTTTTCCTAGCTAGATTACACCTTGAAGAACTCCAGAAAATTGCTTGATCAGGTCCAGAAAGTCGTATGGAGGTTTGGTCGATTTTTGTTTAGTCGATTTAGGGTTTCGGCTATTTAGGGTTTTACAAAATAATATGGTTTGTTGTTATGCTTATCAAACCGACTAGGAGGGGGGATAGGGTCCAGAAATTCGGCCCATAAGTTATATCAAGATACAATTTGATTTTATATATAATTCCTCAATTTAGTTTATACTTATCCTAATTAAAATAGGTTTTATAAATATAATTAATTTCTTTTATTATTTTCGGACCATATATATTTATATATGTGAATTTGTAATTTTCTTGACATTCAATATAATGTAATGTTGTCCCAGAAATTTATTTACTTGACATGTAATTTGTTTTCAGAAGTTTGGAATCAATTCAGATATTTTATAAATGATTTTATTAAGTTTTATGGTTTCAGGGGTAATTTGGTCATTTTACAGGTTATCTGAATTTCAGGTATTACAACTTCTTCCCCACTAACAAAAAAAATTTCGTCCTCGAAATTTGCAAAAAGCAGAAAGAAAAGAGAGCGGAAAACAAAACAAAGACATACCAGACTAGAACGAGAATTGCGGATAACTAGCTCGTATCGATTCCTCGGTTTCCCAGGTAGCCTCACGCTCCGGGTGATTCTTCCAAAGAATCTTTACGAATGGAATAACTTTATTTCTCATGACTCGTTCCTGACGGTCCAGAACCGCTTCCGGTTCTTCAGACAAAGACATATCAGGCCGGATCTGATCAAGTGGATAAGATACCACATGCAATGGATGATAATTGTATCCCCTCAGAAGAGATACATGGAAAACATTATGCACATGAGATAGCTGAGGAGGTAAGGCCAAACGATAAGAAACCTCCCCAATGCGCTCTAGGATTTCGAACGGTCCAATAAATCGAGGACTCAACTTGCCCTTGATTCCAAAACGCCTGACACCACGGAAAGGAGATACTTTCAGGAATACCCGATCACCTACATTAAATTCTAGATCCCGACGGTGCTTATCAGCATAACTTTTCTGGCGCGCACGCGACTCTTTCAGTTTCTCTCTAGCAACAACTACCTTTTCATTTGTGATCTCAATCATCTCAGGTCCCTCAATTAGACGTTCACCTACTTCATTCCAACAAACGGGAGCCCTACACTTCCTACCATACAACATCTCGAAGGGAGCCATTCGAATACTCGCATGCCAACTATTATTATACGCAAACTCTACCAAACACAAGTACTCATCCCAACTACCGGTCCATTCCAACGCACAAGCCCTTAACATGTCTTCCAAGGTCTGAATGGTCCTCTCAGACTGACCATCAGTTTGGGGATGAAATGCAGTACTGAACTTAAGGCGAGCGTCCCAAGCTTTATGAAGTCCCTTCCAGAAATGCGAAGTGAAACGAGGATCATGATCGGAAACAATAGATGAAGGCATACCATGCAATCGAACGATCTCTTGCTGAAAAACTTCCGCCAACTTACTGACACTATAGGTCATACGGATAGGTAAGAAATGAGCAGATTTAGTTAGCCGATCAACGACCACCCAAATCGCATCATGTCTTTTACGAGTAACAGGCAGACCACAAACGAAATCCATGGAAATCTCATCCCATTTCCATGTAGGAATCTCCAAAGGTTGCAATAGACCACTAGCTCGCTGATGCTCAATCTTAACTTGCTGACAAGTCATGCATCTAGCAACAAATAACGCCACATCTTGCTTCATACTGTTCCACCATAAATGCTGCTTAAGATCCCGATACATCTTGGTAGAACCAGGATGGATAGCGAAAGGAGAACTGTGAGCCTCAGTCAACACAGCCTCACGCAAGTCGGAATCATTAGGCACGCATAAATGATCCTCATACCAGACAACTCCATCATCATCAACTCTAAATTCAGTTTGCTTACCCTCTTCAATATTCTGAACAATAGCCCAGAGTTCACCATCATCTTTCTGAGCATCTTTAATACGCAACATCAGATTTGACTCAATCTTTAGGCTAGCCCAGTAACCAACATCACGCCGAACACACAACTCAACATCCAACCGCTCCAAATCCTTGAGGACACGCGGATCAATCTCCAAACTTGCAATCAATCCAGATTTCCGACTAAGTGCATCAGCAACCACATTAGCCTTACCTGGATGATACTGGATGTTCGTGTCATAATCCTTCAGAAGCTCTAGCCATCGCCTCTGTCTCATATTAAGCTCCTTCTGAGTAAAGATGTATTTGAGACTCTTGTGATCAGTGAAGATATCACATGATTCGCCATACAAGTAATGTCTCCAGATTTTCAACGCAAAAACAACAGCTGCTAACTCCAGATCATGAGTTGGATAATTTTCCTCATAGGGTTTCAATTGCCTCGAAGCATAGGCAATCACCTTGCCGTTTTGCATAAGCACACAGCCCAAACCCTTCTTAGAAGCATCACTATAAATTTGGAAACCTCTAGAACCCGATGGTAAAGTTAGAATAGGTGCAGACACCAATCGCCTTTTCAACTCTTCAAAACTCTGTTCACGTTCATCTGTCCATACAAACTTTTCACCCTTCCGCATCAATTGAGTCAAAGGCAAGGCCAACTTAGAAAATCCCTCTACAAAACGTCTGTAGTAGCCAGCTAATCCCAGAAAGCTCCTAACTTCAGTCACCGTGGTAGGTCTCGGCCACTTGGTGATAGCCTCAACCTTAGATGGATCCATGGTGATACCATCTGCAGACACAATGTGACCAAGGAAAGCTACTTGGTTCAGCCAGAACTCACACTTAGAAAATTTCGCGAATAATTTCTGCTGCCTCAGGATACCCAGCACAATACGCAAATGTTGCTCGTGCTCCTCGGACGATTTAGAATACACCAGGATATCGTCGATGAAAACGATGATGAATTTATCAAGAAATTCATGGAAAACCCGATTCATTAAAGGGATAATTACTAAAATAGCCCGATTGCCCAAGTGCTAAGAGTATCTATCCCGATCTCAAAAAATTCCCCCCTTAGCCCAGGGCAACTCGTATAATCACGTATTGTACGGTAGTGTATTTTGGGCAACTTTTATTTGTTGGGCAACCGTATACTTTACAGATGGTTTTTTGGTCATTTCAAAAATTTTACACTGTTCACTGCTTTCATTACTGTTCATACCGTATTCGAAAATAAAAATTTAAAAACAAACAGCATCTCCTCTATACACTTCTTCCCTCCATCTCGTTTCACAGTCACGGTAAAAAAAAAATAAACTCGGTTTATGTTCGCGCTTGTTTATCTTGTTACACTATTATTTCAATCTCCAATCTACTACCATTGTTTTCCCTGATTGTCATCTGAAAACAGAGTAACTGTTCATTGAACAGTGTTCCAATAAAATCTTTTAACACCGTCGATTGTTTGTTTGATTAGAAAAAATGTGGTATAATATGGTATGTACAGCGTATTACGAATCTTTATTACATTTGTTTTGTATCGTTATTGATTTTTGTTTATCTGGTATAATATAGTGTTGTTTGTTTGTTTATGCATTTATGTGGATTATGATTTGATTTTTGTTTTGGGATGTATTTGATAAGCCACGATTTTGGGTTGTATCTGATACGCCATGCCTGATTCAAATAAGGTCATAAGCAAAACACCCTATTCTTATGGTCCAACACTAAGTGGTTGTATTTACGCTGGCTGTATACATGTGTTCAAACTTATTTTGTTATGAATTGTATGTTCTGAGTTAACATATTTTTTCCTTTTAGGACTATGAAGCTAAAGTAATCATTAGTAGCAAACTCAACTACTTTTGGTTGATAAATCGGAAATTAGACGCAAAACGACGGAACTTGTTTAGGAGTACATGCTTTGGAAAATGGTTGGATTTGTTATACTTTGAACATGAAACACACCTCATTGACTATATGGTACGGAAACAAAGAAGAGTGGACGAGTCTCATTATGATATGCCCTTTATCTATTACCTAGATGGACATACTCTGCATTTTGGTCGTCCTGAGTTTTGTCTAATGACGGGGTTGCGGTTTGGAAGTGTGAGCTTTGAGTTATACACTTCTGGTGCTCTCAAATTTCGTGATAGGGTGTTTCCTGACAAGCGAGGTTTGATTGTAACCAACTTAGACCTTATTGGTGTCATCGAGGATGAAGAGCAGTTTCGCAAGCTATGTGATGAAGACGCAATACGGATATCTCTTTTGTTAGTCTTAGAGGTGATCTTTATGGGTCGTTTATTGACATCCCAAGTTGATGACACATTGATGAGGTTGGTTGAAAACCTAGAAGCTTGGAATGCATTTCCGTGGGGTGAACATATTTGGACCCATTTATATGACCAACTTCATAATGTAATGGATAAGCACACGGATAACCACCTTTTAGTATTGAAGAAAAACCCAAAATCTGTTCCGACCTATACTTTGTCTGGATTTGTATTTGCTTTCCAGGTTTGTATTTATTTTTATTAATAATATATTTTTCAGCCGAACATTTTGATGGACTGATTGATATGTTTGTGTTTTACAATTTGTTTAGATTTGGATACTCGAGTCTTTTGAAAGATCTGAACGTTGGTGGAGTAAAGACCCTAATGTGATTCCAAGAGCTATTGCATGGTCTATGAAGTCACCATTCAAAAGAAGCGACCGTTCCTACCTTTTTTCAGAGGTCACTATTTTTTTCTATTTGTATTTACGTAAAATAAATTGTTGAATCCCTGTTGAGCAATGATCTTTTTTTCTTTTTCTTGAATTGAAACAAAATTAATCACTACGCCGAATATAATGAATAATCTTAAGGAGAGCAATGAACACACATAGGTAGGAGCCTGTTTTTTTTGTACTATCCCTTATGCTTCTTTCTAAGTTGCAGAACCAAATCATCTATGGCATCCTGTCTCTCTTCCGGAGTATACATTTCTCTTTCCTCCTCCCGAGTTTGCATTGTCTTTTTCTTTCCAACTTGTAGGATCGACGCCTTGATTGATCTTTGAGGCAATAAAAATCTCTGTATGACAAACTTATATTTATGCGGAAACTAAATATAAGATTGTGAAGAAGACAATGAGTAATGAACTATGATCCTAGAATAAGTGTAACTAGAATAACTGTAATACGACTAAAAAATAAGCAACGACCAGCAGCAATAAACACTGCCAGCAGGAACACACCAAAGCTACCAGCAGGATTGCACTTGCGCAGCAGCAAGATTAAGTAACCAGAAGCAACATCTTTAAAGCAAACATTTCCAGCAGCAACCTCTATATAAAAGCAGCAACATAATATAATCATCTCCAATTAAGCTGGTTACCATGTAATTCTCTTGATCTTGACTGCTACTATGACAATGTGTACATCAAATCACTTAAGTTTCATACTATTCTCAACACTTCCAGGTGTGTTATCTCCTGTGAGAGGTGAATCATTGAAAATTAATGGATTTGATGTCTCTTTACCAATAGCCATCACTACTGGAGTAGCCAATGTTTTTGTGTCTAAGACCATGGTACATTGATAACCATATGATTTTTAGTAAATCATCAACTATAAACGGATTTGACTTGTCTTTACCTGTAGCCGTTTGCTCAGGACTAGCCAATTCTTGGTTACAGCAGAACCTTGGTGAATTGAGTACCAAATATGGTTTTCAAACTGCCTTTACCACAAGCCATATGCATGTGGGCTAGCCAATTCTTAGGAAATCCAACTTTGTTGTGATCTTCTTTGTATTCAAGGGTTGCCATAGTGTTGAATCAGGGATTGAGATGTGCAAATAAGAAGGAATGAGATGTGCAATTGATTTGAGAGACTGCGGTTATTTTGGGAGAGGAATTTAATATTTAGTTCGTGAATACGGTTTCCAAATTTAGCAGATCTAAATTCTAAATTTCTCGCGTAAACTTTGACTAATTTGAATTTAATTTATTCCCAAAATTAATCCCCCAAATTCTTAAACGTCCGCAGCAATGAAGTCAACCAGAGTACCTTTGACTAAAAAACACTACCAGCAGCAACGTTAAGTCAACCGGCAGCAATGAGATGGTCAATCGGCAGCAATGAATGATGTGTGACGAACGTCAAATCTCCAATTAACTCTAAACCAACCCAACATTTAATTCCATTAACCTCCCCTTAAGGCTATATAATCCCTTGAAAAATCAATCAGAAAGAGTTGCTTGCAAATGAAGTAGATTTGACAATGGGGTTAACACAACCAAGAGTATCTGACAATAATCACAATCAATAGTCGTATTTAGTATCTAATGAACTTGAAGCTGCACTATCTTCAAAAGTCAACATTAGGCGCACAAAGTTACTTGTGAGATATAATTGTCGTTCAAACAGTTGTAAGGTTACATATTTTATTTGTCCCCGTTTATTTGTAGGAGTCGAATACACGTTTAGATCTCAAGCCGAATACACCTGAGTACGAGTCTTCATGGTGGATACAGAGCCAAGAATTCTTCCAAAACTACGTTCCCAGGGCTGCAGCCACATCCAATTACACCCTCTTCGATGCTTATCTTAACAGGTTGTCAAAGGCACGCAAACGGGTCAGTGAGTCGTTGAAAGTAAATTCCACTCAACGTAGGGCTGGTAATAGTTCACCAACCAAGAGGCTTAAGGACCGTGTCCTTGCTGAGCTTAATGGCCAAGTATTGAAACTTGAGATTATTATTGAGGTTGCGTTTTATTCAACTTACTATGTCAATAGTATGCACTCTGTATATACGGGTTTATAATACATGTTATAATATTACAGGTTCTTGCTCGTGAGAGACCTGGCGGACTGCAGGTACATTTCAAAAAAAATATGAGTACCTACTTTGACATCCACCCTGTACTTTTTTACAAAAAATATAATGATTTGACAGGAGAAACTGGATATTGAGTCACATTTTCCTAACACGAGTTCTGAATTTTGCCATTCACTTAACAAATTTTACCTGAAATTGATTGCCTTGCCTGATTCTGACGAAGAACTAGCTCAGGTAGAATACGTTATTCCAAATTATCCGTATACCCGATTTATAGCGTAATATTATTTGTGCGGCATATGTAATCCACAATATCCTGTTGCAGGAGTATCTTATTCAAGAGGAATTGAGATGGGCGTTGGCAGAGGAAGAGAGGTTGCAGTTAGAAGAAGAGAAGATGATGGCAGAAGATAATATGAAAAGACAGGAAGCGGCTAAGAGGTTGCGCTTGGAAGAAGAAAACATGTTGAAGATGGATGAGGAGAAGAAGAAACGCAGAATATCGTTTCTGAATTCGAAACACTATCAAAGATATTTGGCTCGGTTACCACCGAGCAAGAGGCGAAATTATTTGGAACCTGATTCGAAATCAGAAAATGCAGAAAAGGTTATAGTTAGCATTAAGAAACACGGCCCTGACGTTAATAACCCACGTACCGCTGAATTGCTGACGAGAGTTCAACCTTGGGTTGAGGTATTGCCATGATCTAAAGTTGGTTTACATTTTCTTTTGTTACCTCTTTTACATTATATGTTATAAATTTACCCACGTTTGTAGGATCTATCTCGATGGTTCCATACTGTGGAAAATGTCTGGCTCACCGATGATATTGAAGTATTTCTTGGTCAACCGGGGTACACTCACCAGTGTAAATTTCCATGGTCCGAAGACCACACCGTTGATCGAAATTTCTGGCTACGCTTAGTTTGCTTAGACCCTGGTAGAAAAGGTTGGCTAACTGAGCAGGTGAGCGTACATGCATACTCTAATTCATAAATAAGGTTACCTCTCACCCTTTGTTAAAACACTTATTTGCAGCACATAGACTTGTGGGTTGACTACATGTGGCATGTAAGACCTAATAATGCAAACTGGGCGATGGTTAGCTGTTACTTTTTTCAGCTTCTTCTTCAAAACGGCACACCATCTTTTTACGCAGATGGCCAGAGGTATCCCTGCCCATGGAGCGATGTGGATCAGGTACTACGTTTATGTGTAGGCGGTTAAAGTTACATGATGAGTCAAGTTGTTGTATATGACCATTTTTTACTAAAACTCTGGTCTTTTGGCCGTTTAAAGATAGTATACGTAATTATTGATATGTCGCCTACTATAAGGATTCATCAGAAACCCTGTATATTGTAGGTTTTTATTCCGATCAACCAAACGGACAAACACTGGTGTCTTGCCCAGTTTCATATACGATCAGGAGTGGTGACATTCTATGATAGCGGCGACACATATGACTATCACACCCGTGACTGGTATATCCGCGTTAGGAAGTGCTTACAGGTCCGTGTTGCTAAATATTTTTATTAATACCTTATTTTTGTGCTTGTGGTTGTGATTCTTGTCCCCCTCTAACATCAGCATCATCCAATGTTTGGGGGTTGATGAGTTGGTATACTTCAGTTGTAGTATTGCATGTGCCAGACTGTTAGCATCATCCAATATGTCAGCGGTAGAATCAAGTTGATTCTCAGCAGCAGAATCAACATGATTCTCAGCAGTAGAATCAGTCTTAGCAACTTTTGCAACATCTTCAACAGCAGAACCTCAATACCTCTCCATATCCAACTCATATGCGTTGCCTCCACTATCCATATACAAGTCAACGTCAGCACTCTCCACATTAAACCATCCTGACCCAAACATTATTCAATTTTTGCTGACCCTCCAAATTCTTTACCCATTAACTTAAATCATTTAACTGTACGTTGTTTCTATATTCAATTAGCGAATATTAATATTTTTGAATACCATATCTAGGTCACATACAAGTATCTCAAAGTAAAAAAAACATATGTCTATTGGGGAAATGTTTCAACCTTGTTGACCAATTTTAAAATACAAGAATCTCAACAGTTTGTTAGGAATTATTAGAATAATGTTTATTTTCATTGCTGCTGTTAGTGTAGTTTCATTCCTGCTGGTCATGGCGTATTTTCTGCCGATCATGGTTCCTGCTGGTAGCATTGTTTAGTTTCTGCTGGCAGTGTTTGTTACTGCTGGTCATGGCGTATTTTTTGTATGTTTGTTATTTTAGGAAGAGAAACATACGACATTGTGTTTTGAATACCATATCAAGGTCACATACAAGTATCTAAAAGTAAAAACAACATATGCCTATTGAATACCATACGTAGGTCACATACAACTACCTCAAAGTAAAATTCCATGTGTCTAGTTGGGCTATGTTTCAACCCAATTGCCCAATTTTTAAAAAAAGTTCCAAAGTAGTACTTGTAGTGGAAGGGAGCCGTATATGAACTTCATTGTCCACAATCATTTCATTTATCTTATCCGCATTATTAATATTTGGTTTAATTTACTTTTATCTAATATCCGTTTATAACATTTGGCTTATTTTCGCTAAATTTGGCAACAAATTGCCCAAGTTGAATTGGGTTGCGTTGTAAATTAGTGGACATGAAGGCATCAGTTTATGACAGTCTCTTGCCACAATCATTACATTTCTCTAATCCGCCCTAATAATATTTGGCTTACTTTTCATTTGTCTAATCCGCATTAATAACATTTGGCTTATTCTGCCCAACTTTGATGAAAAGTTGCCCAATTTGAAAATTAGTGTACAGTAAGGGGGCAGTTTATGACGCTCTCTGGCCACAATCATGACATTTGTCTTATCCGCCCTAATTATATTTGGCTTAATTTTCATTTGTCTAATCCACATTAATAACATTTGGCTTATTTTGGCAATCTTTGATAAAAGGTGCCCAATTTGAATTATCGTTGCGTTGAAAATTAGTGGACAGGAAGTGACCACTGTATGACACTGTCCAGAGTCATTTAATAGCAGCAGAATTCCGGTTTAACAATATCGGGCTTATATATTAAACAATATATTGACATGACCCAACTATTCACCAATTAACAAACCTAATTTATTACCGTTGACTAAATTCAAATGTAAGGGTCACCCCACTTTTAAATATTAAACGATCCATATAATAGTGCAATTTCATACCATATTTAGAACCCTACTCACCTTTACACACACACAAGCTTTCACTTCGAATATCTATGGATCAACAAAACCTTTTGAAGGATCTGCTGACCAGTTTGGTTAAAACTAATATTGAGCGTGACTTTAAGCTCATAAAGTCACTTCAGCTGGAGGTGGTAGAGCTCACACGCCGTTGCAAGGAAAGGGGTGACCAGATCAAACAGCTCCAAACTGTTGTTGGGTCCAGTCTCGCAACTAAGTGTTTAGATTTGCTACTTCAAATTCAAGATGAGGACCTTGAGAAGAGTAGGACACTGATGATACTCATCAGTGAAACTCAAATCAAAGTTGTCAATACAATCTCATTTCTGGCAAAGATGCGCAATAACTGTTGAACCTCCATCCCTGGCCTGCTATGTGCTTGCTCTTTATTCCTGTCACGCTATAGTCTCTTGTGCTTTGTGTTTTGTGTTTTGTGTTTATCATCCGTGTACCTCCAGTGTTGTGTGTACTAGTTTTTCATCTTGTAATGAAATTAAACAAGTTTATGTAACAATCAGTTTGTTAACTAATCAAATGGTACAACACTGCATATGAAGTAAGGAACACTAAACCTTAAATAGCTTAACAAATAATCTGAACTAACTATCACCAAAAAAATAAACAATTAAACTGTTTATGGACAAACCTTGCTGGTAAATGGATCACATTTAATAGCATTACTTACAAAGTGTACCTTAAGATCTCCCGTCTATGTATACTTACATTTTATCCTATTATACAGGCTCGACTTCCACGGGTTCTAGAACGTGCCAAAGTTTTCGATAAGAATGGAATGCGTCCGAGCGAATATAACATCACGTTTAGGCTTGAGGAGAAAGTTCCAAAGCAAGGGGGTATCTTTGGTGATTGTGGTGTGTGGGTGTGTATATTTCTATATCATTTGTCACATGGTCTATCGTTGGATGTTGATGACCCCGTTGACGTTGCGTTAGCGTATCGTGAAAAGATGGTTCGGTTTTATTACAAGCATAGATATTACCCTATGTTCAATTAGTTTGTTTATTTTTGTTCATCTTATGTGTCCTTGTTGTATTCTCAACCTTTAGTTATCAATATAATTTACTCCCCAAAAAGATGACGTATTTCATACATATGCATTCCACTTACCATGGTTTCTAGAGTTTGCAATTTTTGAGCTCCACAAATCATTTGAATGATGAATGACACCATTGCATTGTTTCCAAAATCGACTCCGGATAGATTTAGAGTCTTAAGGGTTACAAATGCCACAGGGACATTCATCCAGGAGCTTCCTTCTTCCAACAACTACAAATGGTTGACTTATCGTAAGTTTTAAAGATTCTATTTCATAAGTATTAGAGATTACTTTAACATTATGAAATTTGAACTGTAAAACTCAAATTTGTCTAACCTTGCACTCCTGAAAATCCAATGTAAGGGACTCAAGATTGGGAAGAGTTCTAAGCTGAAAGATATTGTAAGTTGTGATTGTCGTGGGATGGTTCGAAACACCGAATGACAAATACAACTTCTTCAAATTTCCAAGCTGTGCCATATCCAAAAGTCTCATGTCGTTTTTATGAATACGATTCATTTTAAGAGACTCAAGTAAGGGACAACGAGAAATAAACTTCCAAACTGAACCGGTTTGAAAGTCAACATATAACAATTCTAAGCTCAATAGATTTGGAAAGCTAATAAAAGATACCAAACTAGGAAGAGTACACCAATGAAGTTCAAGATGTTTCAACTCCATACGAGAGTACAGTTGGGTTGGCAACATAACTGGTTCACCATACCAGTTTCGAATTGTCAGCTCCTCGATTCCTTCCCGAGCCAAAAACAACAGCCAATCATGAATCTCTTCATATTTGAAGTAATCTTGTCCAAACAGCGGTTTGGGATCTACGGAGAAGACAAACCTTCTTACTGGACCTCTGAGCTGAAGTAGCAGTCTAGTAAGTTCCTTCCCATCAAAATTATTCGTCAAAAAATAAAAGAAATCCTCATCAACTATAACATCGGTGAGCAAAGTCCACTTAAACCTCCAGTTACTCGCTAAAGTATCGGTCCTCACCACATCTTTTAGTGGCAAACGATTCATAACATTAGTGATCACGTTATCTGGCATGTTGCTAATATAATCCATCATTTTAGGGCTAACATTACGTCCAAAAGACATGGTATTGCTGGAATTTGATTTGCTTTGGTGAGTTCTCGAAAATGACAGTTTGGATTTCGTTTTGGATTTAATTTTTTTATAAGGGTTTGTGTAATTATGGTGTGTATAGGGGTTTGGTGGGTGGGTTTATTATTTCCCGCGGGAAATAATTAAATAGTTGTCAGAAAAATCAATGTTAATTAACGGTGGGTCTTGTCAAGTTGGGCAACTTGTAAAGTTGGGCAACTTGTCAAGTTATATGACCATGTTCATATAGGCTGTTTTGAATATATAGTGTAAATACTTGATTTTTAATTTAACATAAAGATCCAAAATTGAAACACAAACAGGCCCTGTTCCAAAATAGAAACACATTACACATACCATTACAAATTTCCATTACAACCATTACAAATTTCCATTACACAAACCATTACAAATTGAACCACAAACCATTAGAAACTTTCATTCGTCCTTTTCTTCATTTCTTTTTCTTCCTTGTCCTTCTTATCGTTTACATGATTAAGCACAACTTCAACATGGGATGTAGCAGTAGAATGTTATACCTAGCAGCATAAACTTTGTAAGTAGCAGTAGAATGTCGGCTGAAATTTCCAAAGGTGGAAAGTCTTCTCAATTGCCCATTATTAAGTTGCGTCACAAATTTGCTCAATTTTATAAAGTTGCACCATTAAAGTTGCACTTTTTTTAAGTTGCCCATCTTTAAAGTTGCCATTTTGTAAGTCTGACTACCAATATTACACCTGTCACTTGCCCCCATAAGTGGATTACCATCCACAATGGCAAAAGTCTTTCATGACCTTTTTTGCATTTAATAGCATTAAATGGGAACCATTCATCTACCTCTCAAGCCTATTTTTGTGCACGATCCGCTTCACAATCAAATGCTTTTTTTAGAAATCAAATAAGATAACTAGTCTCACGTGCAACAACAGTAATCTACCTGCTATATAAAGCACTCCCAACTGAAGCAAAATGTGCGCGTTGAACGAGATTAACAATTCCATAACATAGTTAGATTCTTACAATCCTCCAACAAACTTAACCCAAGCCTACTAGTTACTTTTAATTGTCTCTCACCGTAGTAACCTTGTAATTTTGCCATCATGAATCATAAACTCGTTATTCTTTCAATGTCCAAGCGGCACGTGTTTATGTTTATCTTGTTAATTCATCAGTTGCTCAAGTTTAAAGCGCACCAACAAATGGTATCACAGCGGGTGGATCACTCTTATGATCTAGATCCGTTCTGAAATGACTGCTAATAACTTTTAGCCGTTCTTAAATGACGGCTAATAACATACAACCACGATCCACTACAAAAACCCTAACTGTCGAGTGTCTCTTTAAACAAGAAATTTACATTCAGCCTTTCTGGTGCGAGGCTTTGCTCTAACCGCCTATCCACGATCTTTTCCTTCACTCCAACTGGTCGAATCTTGTTGGGAACTTAATCCCATGCAAGATATAACAACCATATGTGAAGCGAAAAATGGTGGATCATCAGAGGCTATTAAAGGGGTAGATAGATTGTGTTTGTGTGGTGGATCAAGAAAATAGAGGATGAAAATCCATGATTTCTCATCCTTGTTACTGCCCTGCCCGGAAGCACAAAGGACATTGTTGCCGGCTACTTAGGACTGATCTGGAATGGAAAAGCTACTTAAGACTTAATATAACTCAAGCAGTAGTCTCTATCTGTACTTCATCAACATCATTAGAATTAGGATATGATTGCCATAAGTGTATTAACATTTCAGTTTCCTTTAATTTTTATGTATTTACTTATGGGAAAATGATGGGCTTAATGGTAAAAATTTTAAAGTTTCCAAGAAAAGAAAGTAGGTACCTTTCCTACTTTCTTTATTTACTTAGTTATTATTTATTTATATTTTTTTCATTATTAAACCACATATTGTACGCCTTCCAAAAAAAAACCCACATATTGTTTGTGTAATCATGGTGGGTATAGGGGTTTGGTTTGCAGGTTTATCGGCAGAAAAGTCAATGTTTGATAGTGAATTGGTGAATACCTGGGTCTTGTCACGTTGGTCAGCTTGTTATAAAAGATGCTCCCTTGGTGTCCACTAGCTTACAACACAAATAAACTTGTATTAAAAATTTGGGCAACTTGTATTAAAAATTTGGGCAACTAGTTATACAATGGTAAAAGTGAACCCCCCAATAATAGTATGACCCCATTAGTTACAAAGCGAGCAGTAGAACCCTCAACTTAAAAGTTGTTATAAAAGATGCTCCCTTGGTGTCCACTAGCTTACAACACAAATAAACTTGTATTAAAAATTTGGGCAACTTGTATTAAAAATTTGGGCAACTAGTTATACAATGGTAAAAGTGAACCCCCCAATAATAGTATGACCCCATTAGTTACAAAGCGAGCAGTAGAACCCTCAACTTAAAAGTTGTAACCCTACTAAGTTGGCCGTTTTTTAAGATGTCATCTTTTAAGTTGGCCGATTTTTAACTTGCATATCTTTTAAGTTGCCCAAGTTGTTGGTTGCACAATTGTTGGTTGCCCAAGTTCTAAGTTGCCCCTTTGTTTAGTTGCAACTCTTTTAAGTTGCCCATTATTTTATGTTTGATGAACTGCCATATTAAGTTGCCCAATTTTTATGTTGCCCAATTTGTATGTTGCCCATATTTTGCACGTTTTTTTAGTTGCACATCTTTTTAGCCTGCGCGAATCCCATTTTTAGTTTCCCAAATTTTAAGTTGCCCATTTATTACAACAACAAACCAACCAAGAAACCGTCCGTAGTTAAACCACATATTGTTTGACCTTTCCGGTGACGGTCCAACATTTATTCCCTCGGGCCAATATTAACAAACCCGATCCCAAATCATCCCAAATTTCACAAACAACCAGTTGGTAATATTGAGTTTGTAAGTTTATTATTCACAAAGCATGAGATACACCTAGTTGTTGCGTCAACTCATTGTCCATGGAAGGTCAATACTTGGTAAAAGGATATTCGAGACTTTTTTCGTACATCTTCGATTCACATCTATTAATTTTGGCGCGCGCCTTTGTCCCTTTCCCGCCCAAAGTGTTGGGAACCTTTAATCTAACTCTCCAGCCTATTTATAACTATGCATTGTATACCAAAAACACACAGACAAACACATATATCCCTTTCAATTGAAAGAAAACATAAAAAATGGCAACAAATAATGGCAACTTTCAAAATGATGCTGAAGAGTACGAGTGGGTGTTAAACAACAAATTACTATTTGACGCAGTGTTTGATGCTTTCGGGTATGAACCGATTGCAGAATATGGGTCGTATAGGCAGGTAGATGCGTGGATGAGGGGTCAAATTTTGAACTGGCTGCATGCGCAAGACTTTTACTGGGATGAGGTTTGGGGAGTGAATGATTATGGGGAGGAAGGAGAGACGAAGAGGAAGATGAAGATGAAGAGGAGGAGGAAGGTGAAGAGGATGTGGTGGGTCAACGTGAGTTACTGGTGCAGCAAAATGAAGACGATCAGCAGCAAAATGTGGTGGAGCAGCAAAATGTGGTGGTGCCTCAAAACAAGGGGGAGCAACAAGGTGGGTTTCACGACCCTTATAATCTAGAAAAGAGGATTACCGATCTTGAAATTGTGTTTAAACGACTCAAGGAAAGCAAGAATATGATGGAAAGCAGGGAAGAGAGCTCCGGTTCTAACAAGTTGGGGTGAAATGCATTGAAGCAGTTTTAGTATGACGTTGTTTTTATGTTTCTAGTATGTTTAGTACCTTTTACAAAAATATCATTGAATTATTTGATTTACCGAAGTCAACAAACCTAAATTTGTGTAAGGGTAAGTGGTGCAAAAAATATCACCAACTATTAGTGTGGTTTTAACCAAAAATTGCATAAGGGTAAGTGGTGCAAAAAAAGTGTTACAAACAATTAGTTAGGCAACCCTGAGTATGTACTAGCGCCATTTATTATTTTGTACTTTCAGTACAATATATTCTTCTGAACGACTGACAACACCGTATATACTACTGTAGCACCATTTGTTGGGCAACCAGGTTATGTGATTACTATGATTGTATTAACATTTCAGTTGCCTCGATTTTGTACGTATTTATTTGTTTATTTAGTTTTTGTTTAATTATATATTTTTTTAATTCCGTTTAAAACAACAAACCAACCAACAATACGTGGTTTAAGTATCGACGTTTTATTGGTTTGTTTTTTTGTTGAACAATTCATGGGAAAAAAAATCAAAATTTAAAGGACAGCTTAAAGAAATGGGCAACGTAAAATGGGCAACTTTATAAATTGGGCAACTAAAAATGGGCAAAGAAGAGTGATCCTGCTGGTAGCGCTTCCATTGCTACAGGTAGTGAAACCCTTGCACCTGCTGGCGACATTTCTCTTCCTGCTGGCAAAATTAGGCAATGTTTTAAAAAGGCATTTTATAGCGCAACCTACATGGCAAAATTAGGCAATGTTTTAAAATGGGCAACTTTAAAATTTGGGCTACTTAAAATGGGCGTCTAAAGTTGTCTATTTTCTAAAGTTTCCTAAGTTTTTAAAAGTTGCCCAATTTAAGTTGCCCACTTTCTACGTTGCAAGTTGCCCATGTTTTAAGTTGCCATCTTGCAAGTGTGATTGACTAACTTACCCTGAGAAGTCATCATTACACCTGTCAGTTGCAGACAATAGTTGATTGCTTCGACACTGCCAAAAGTCTTTCTAGAGTTTTTGCATTTAATAGCATTCAAGTTTCCAGGCAATTTTTAGTGTATGTTCAATTTCACAATCAAATCAAAATTAAAAAAATTAAAGTGGCTTTCCAAAATAAAATGTTAAAGGCAGGTGAGCGGAGTATCCACCTTTGGAAATTTCGGCCGATACTCCCAACAAGTTTAAACACAAATTTGGCAAAATTAGGCAATGTTTTAAAAAGGCATTTTATAGCGCAACCTACAAGGCAAAATTAGGCAATGTTTTAAAATGGGCAACTTTGAAAATTGGGCAACTTAAAATGCGCAACTAAAGTTGTCAATTTTCTAAAGTTTCACAAGTTTTTTAAAGTTGTCCAGTTTGTAAGTTGCCCATTTTTTAAGTTGCCCATCTTTTAAGTTTGCCCATCTTTTAAATTGCCATTTTGTTATAAGAATGGAGTCTATGGGCAATCTGACAAACCCTCCCTAAATTTGCTCAGTTCTAGTCTCCCTACCCCATCATCTCACATCACTTTACATACTTAATTCTATTAATAAATTTACTACTCCGTATTATTAAAATAATAAAATACTAATTTTATTTGATATTCTCTCTCCTCTGTATATAACACACGTATCTCACCTTGTTCATTTTCCTCTTCGTCTTTAATTCTTGTTACATTACAAATCCTTTTTCTTTCCCTTAATAATCTATAACGTTAATTTTCCCTTACTTCAGATCTATCACGTATACATACAATAAAAAAATTAAAAAAATATATTCTTCTAAAAAAAATTATTTTTCTAAAAATTATTTGAAAAAAAAAAATTCGAAATAAAAAAAAAATTCAGAAAAAAATTTCTAAAAAAATAAAAATTATTTGAAAAAAAAATTAATTTCAAAATAAATAAAATTTAATTTCGAAATAAAAAAGTTTTTGTTAAAAAAAATTTAATTTCAAAATAATGGCGAAAGTTTCATAATTTTTCGAGGTCGTTTGGTACGAAAAATAATAAAAACAAAAACAAAGACAAATATATTGATTTCGAGAAAGTATTGCATATTTATACTCGTTTTTGTTGAAAAAAAGTATTTCGTTAATAATGGCGCAAGTTTCATAATTTTTAGAGCCCGTTTGGTACGAAAAATAATAAAAACAAAAACAAAGGCAAAAAAAAAATAAAAAATTATATATATATATATATATATATATATATATATATATATATATATATATATATCTACATATTATATATAACAGGATGCGTACGACGTCATCAAATGCATGATTGATGAATAAGCGCTGGATTGATGAGTAATCATGCTCTTATTCCACCTAAGCAGTCCACCTAAGCAAAGTTTGACTGAACAAAATTCGTGTGTTGACTTTTAATTCGGAAATTTTAAAAAGGATTCTAAATATTCGAACTTGGGTTGTTTACATAGCTTAAGTATACGTCAATGTTACCATTAGACCAAGTTATATTTTGTGATATAACTCGCACAAAAAATAACTATAATCTTCTTCTTTGATTACCAGGCGGAATATTTAGGCGGAATATTTGGAATGGTATATGTATTTTCTAAACATGTATCCCGGATTTTTTTAAAAGATATGTTTAATTTTAATTTGTAGAAGATATAGTTTGAAAGATAAGTTTGGAATGTATTTTGTATAAATCTTTTGTTCCCATATTTAAGATCAGAGTTCTACCCTATCACTATATATACATCATATATACATCATATATATACCTCATATTATAACGTTTTTTATAAACTCAAAAAAAGAATAAACTCTATTGATAATAATATAGCCATTATGCACGGCCAAAGACACTCTGCAAGGCTTGCAAAAGGAACTGACAAGAAGAACATGAGTGCTTCTTTGGGAGGTATGTTTTTTACATGTAATTTAATCATTAGAATGTAATTTAATCATTAGTTTGCTAGCACTGCCAGACTCTATTGGTAGTACTGCTCGATGTACATGATACTGCTTATGTGTGTTTGTACTGCTGGAGATACTTGATACTGCTTATGTGTGTTTGTATTGCTCGATATATTTGATACTGCTTATGTGTGTTTATATATATTGTTAATAAACGATGGTGCATGTAAATATTAGCTTGATTATACAGCAACAACATAAAAATTACAATATTAAAAACTATTAATATAAATTAACAATATAAGTAATACATTAATTAGGATAGCATATGTTATGTAAATAATCTGATGTTTTAACACATGAATGTTTTTTAACGAATAATTTATTCGTAAATTTGTTATAATCTTATTTATGTTGTTGTTGGATCAATCTAATGCCTTATTAAAAACTATTAATATAAATTAACAATATAAGTACTGCTCGATGTACATGATACTGCTTATGTGTGTTTGTACTGCTGGAGATACTTGATACTGCTTATGTGTGTTTGTATTGCTCGATATATTTGATACTGCTTATGTGTGTTTGTATTGTTTGTTAATAAACGATGGTGCATGTAAATATTAGCTTGATTATACAGCAACAACATAAAAATTACAATATTAAAAACTATTAATATAGATTAACAATATAAGTAATACATTAATGAGGATAGCATATGTTATGTAAATAATTTGATGTTTTAACACATGAATGTTTTTTAACGAATAATTTATTCGTAAATTTGTTATAATCTTATTTATGTTGTTGTTGGATCAATCTAATGCTTTATTATATGAACGTCTTTATATATTGATTATAGTTCCTGATGCAAATACAAGCAATACCATACAGAAGAAACATACTAAAGCCTCTTCACAAGGTATTCTATTCTTATATAGGTTTTCGTGAATCCTACATTAATTTGTTTTAATTTACCATATAAGTTTATGATTTGTATCCACCTTCAGATACAGGCTCTGGCAGTCACGTTCATCCTAAAACCCCTTCACAAGGTATTTTGTTGTTGTATATGTCTTTCATGTATCGTATATTAGTTTGTATTGTTTTACCCTGAAAGTTGTTGATTCTGTATTTGGTAATCATCCATATCATAATTTTGATACAACAGGTACAAGATCAACCAACCATGTTTCCGATGTTGTTACACGATCAACAGGTATTAGCTTCATCAATGTTTTATTGCAGTAACTTTGTTGATATTTTATTTATGTACATTTTACATGATGTTTATATTATGTTACTTAATTTTTAACTGCTAAATTAGTAGGAAATATAGGTTTGGTTCAGCCATCTTCTTCGTCTGAATTGGATAATTCCATATTTCAAAGTGATACACCCCGTAGTATATCTGGAACAGTTGTTTCTGATGTCGTTGCTAAAGCTAGAGGTAGTACATTGAACATTAATTTTTTTATTTAATACAGTAATACATTGTATTTATACAATCGTAATTGTTCCAGCATCTAAACCACCTGAAAAGGGCAGATTTGGCCACGTCTCATCATCTTTTGAGTCACAACCATCTCATGAAGGTAACATGTTTCTAAACTGATCGTGTTCATATTATAAATTGTGATTATAGTATACACATTAAGTATGTTTGTACATTCTAAATTGCGGTAAATCTATATCCATTGAATAATAGGAGCTGTTCAATCATTAAAAAGGAAATCTACCAGTCAATCAAGCTGTTTTGAAACACACTCCACGTATGAAAACTCTAGGATTGATTCTTCCAACTTTCAATCTCAATCAGGTATGAATATTTGTTTATAAAAACCCGCACCTTTATTGTTATATGTTATACAACAATTTGTTTTGTTATTGTTGCTAGGGGCGACAAACTCAAAAGGTGATTCTAAAGATTTGCTTATATTAGAAATCAACAAAAAGATTTGAGGTACCAATCAACATCTTCGGACGCACCTTCACATCGGAACAAAAAAACCGTTATGCATACATCGTCTTATGGAAAATTTCCTTCAGGTTTTGTACAAACATTCTGGATAATGTCTGTTCCAGATTGCTTATTTTATATAAATAACATTGTCATAATTTCTTTGTGTATTCGTAGGATCTAATTCTCATCCAAGTAAAAACAATGGAAAGAGTATGTCCACAATTAAAAGTCCTAAGCCAGGTTTATTTAAAATGGTTGATTCATTATACATATTTCATTTTAATGTGATATAAAAAAAAAACAGCTTTTTCTATATATATATTTTTTTAATTTTTTTAGCGGTGAGAGAGAGAACAATGACTCTCATTAAAGATGTCAGTCCGATGAATGTGAACATGGCCATTAAAGGAAGATGCATCTCCGTATGGCATTCACACAAATTTCACGAAGAACACGATCCTTACAGTCTTGACTGTGTTTTCCAGGATGAAGAGGTATATCAGATGAAATTAGTAAATACCTATATTTGTGTATATTTATTATATATGTTAAATTGATATTTGAACTATATGTACAGTCGAACCGTATCCAAATCTATGTCAAAAAAGAGTTTATGTTTAAATTTGAACCTCTTTTACGAGAAGGTCAATGTTACATAATCTCTAATTTTGGAGTAGCAGAGAATGCCGGAAGGTTACCTTTGTTACCAAACCAGTGGAGAATATCTTTTTATAAAGGAACCGAGGTTACCCGTATTGATCACATCGACGACAACTTTGTTGGGTTCGTTAACGAGCCATTCTCAAGTATTCTCGATACAGATAATGAATACCACGAACATGATTGTGTTGGTATGTGTTTTTTTTAAAATTATATACAACAGTTGGTGTTACTTGAATGTTTATGTGCATATTTTTATAACAAATGTTTTTCCAGATATTGTTGGTACAGTCGTAGCTATTGGGAAAATAGTGACGTTGACCAATTCTGGCGGTCCTAAGCTACGGAGGACAATTGTCGTTGAAGATGCCGAGTAACTATATTTTATAAATTATTATTTGTTTAAAATAAAATAACGTGTATAGAATAGTATTCATTTGTAATCATATATTGAGTGTACCCTATTTTATGCAGATCTCTGAGAATTGATTGTACTTTTTGGGATAATTGGGCATTAATGTGGAATGACTACGACAACAAACGTGACGAGCTTTGTCATATAGACATCCTCTTGATGCTGGGGAAAGTGAAATATTGGGACAGTAAGTTTTATAGATGCCTTTTAAATTTTTGGTTACGTAATTAAGATTTTTAATTCATATTAATAGATTTTAAAAGTGTCTATATTTGTTGTGCAACACAGATAAGCCATCAATACATAATGCTTTGTTTGGCACAAGAATATTCATAAACAGGGATGTGCCACAATTGTTGGATTTCCGGAAAAGGTATATACATTGATACCGGCACATGTGTGTTTTAGTTTTAAACTAAAAACATGTTAAATTTATTAGGAACCTATTTATACGTTTCACAGATACGAAGAGCAGGAGGGGTATGATGCAGGTGAATTCAGAATTGAGGATCATTCAGTTGGCAGCCGTGTTGTTACGCCTGCGGAGTTCATGCACGGCTGTGTGAAGCAAATAGTTCGAACAATTCGAAGCATTGAACCGGTAAAACAAAATTTATTGTTATGGGTATAATATAAATATTATTTTATCACTAATTAAACCCACGTTAGTAATGTTTATATGTGTTTTTGTATCTAAATACAGGAGTCACACTGTGTAGTTTATGCAGAAGTACATAGCATACAAGAGGAAAATGGGTGGGTTTATACGGGTTGCAAATCATGCAGTACAAGAGTGACACCAATTGTTTCAAAGCGCAACTCGGGCGCAAGGAATAAGAAACAGTTGTGGTATTGTAAAAACCATGGAGAAACATATACCGTTGCTTCCAGGTATGTAAAACAACCTATATATATATATATATATATATATATATATATATATATATATATATATATATATATATATATATATATATATATATATATATATATAAATTATTTGGATTTGTCCTTAAACATATAATACATAATGTGGATATTTCGATACTTCGCGTTCGGTGATAAATATTTTATATATGCAGGTTCAAAATAATTGTGCGCATATTTGACCATAGTGGTACTGCACAAGTCGTGATTTTTGACAAGAGTGTGCACAAAATGACAAATTTAACAGCATGGGAGATAATGGAGAGCGAAGGCATGAACACAGAAGAATACTTTCCGGATGCACTTAATCAAATTATTGGGAGGAAGTATCTTTTCAAAATTTTATTTTCTGAGTTCAATCACAACAACAATAGTTATATATATAGAGCGGAGAAAGTGACGGACGATGTTGATATAATCAACTATTTCAAGAATGGCTTTATAGAAGAAGAGGTCTGATTCATTTTTCCTTTAATGTACCTAACAATGGTTTGTGTTTATAAACAAGTATATGCTAATCCTTATGAATGAATCAAAATAGGATGACGACGAGGAAGACGAAGGTTTTGAGAACAATTCCGTGTGTTCAGATGATGGATCGGAAACACATTCTGATGATATTAGTGAGGTATTGTGCATTGTATTTTTTAATTTCTAAAAACACAGTTAAATTGTAACAAACAATACAAATTAATCTTTACATCTTCTCGCAACATGTAGCAGGAACCAACAAACGAAGATGTTGTTGAAGCGATAGACGCAACGGATGATATTCCAGCAGTGTGCGTTGGTGCCACGAACGCCACTTTAATTCAAATTGATGATGTAGGCAAGCGTACGACAGACAACGTTAACAGTGTACCAGCGACACTGGATGACGAAACACCAGCTAATGATCTTAATAATCAAGAGGAGCAAGAAGACAATTAATTTACATAAGCGTTTTTTAATATTTTTGAACAATTTAATTACAAATTGCAAACTTGCATGTGTGTGGATATTCGTATTAAGCTTTATTCATATTAAGTTTTATTAATTTATCTACCAGTGCAAATGTTGATCATTACGTGAAAAAATGATATAGCAGTACCAAGTATATGTAGCGGTACTAATATAATATTGCATTGATAACCACATGTATAACCCTATATTATCTCAAATACAACAGTACTAACGTAACCACAGTGCAAATGTTGATCATTACGTGAAAAAATGATATAGCAGTACCAAGTATATGAAGCGGTACTAATATAATATTGCATTGATAACCACATGTATAAAACTATATTATCTCAAATACAACAATACTAACGTAACCAGCAGTATTAACATTGGTGATGTTTAAAAATAATATTAACCGGGATAAGGATGTATACACGATACTTACCTATAAAATTAAAATAAAAAAATTACTATTTGGAAGGATGAATATGATTTATTCATTGCCCTATTTTCGTGTATATAACTTCCTACACAAGATAATAAGAATTTTTAAAATGATATATACATATTATAATCATTTTTTCAAGAATATGATAAATTTATAGAAAATATGATTTGAAAGTTAAGTTTAGAATGTATTTTGTATAAATATTCTGTGTATATATTTAAGATCATATACCACTTTCACACTATATGGGGGTCAAATATATATTTAAGAGTACTTTGTATTGGTATAAACAATACGTATGTGCTATGTAGTACTGCTGAGTTATATCCATCATGTATTTTAATTTTGTACTACTACGTCCCCGACTTGGTACTGATATTATAACCAGTTCAAAAGAGTTATATTAAAACGCAATGTCACTTTAAATATACGTAGTCCATTGTTTTTATACCACATTAATTCTAACAACGTTTTTAAATGCTCATACACAAACGAACATAATCTTTATATACAATAAAGCTATGATAATCAAATATTTTGTAGAATTTCCAAATCTGTATTTAGAGCATGATATAAATCATGTAAACTCTAGAAAACGTTTAAATTGTAAACGTAATCTTTATCTATAACAAATATATGAGAAACAAATCTTCGGTTTCCATTATATGGTCACCTTCAAACTCTATAAATAAAGCCATATATTAACACATATTGAATATATATCTTCAAAAATTACGAACATAAAATACAAACAATGTCACACCGAAGATCACACAAGGTACATAATCTTAAGTTGAATGTGTTTTGTTAATTATCAGATGAATTAAATACTAATTACTACAATTTTGTCAGGGTAATCCGAAAACAGGTCACCACCATCCTCCATCATCAGCCGATGGCTCGCTCGATAAGAATATACCAAACATCATCATATCAGATGATGAGGATGTACAATAACTAAATTAACTGTTTATTTAAATTATATATGAAACACATCATCTGATTATGTTTAGCATGAATGCAGGATGGACAATTTGATTTGTTCAAAAAAGATATATCCAGTGTTCATATATTGGACGATGAAGAGGTATCCTTCATAACATGTCTAAGTACTTTTTTTCTAAACTACCCACAGGCACTACCTTATAAGATTATCATGAATTGTTTTACATATACGAATATTTATTTACCAATAATCTTTAGCTAAAATAAATGCTTGAACAATGGTACATGTTTAAAACAATAGGGTTAGTTGATTCTATTGGTCGAGACGTTTCCATGTTTAGATAAGCAATTGATTATATCTATAACTTAAAATTATGTAGCATATATCCATTAATATATCACAGGATCTAATTATCTTTATAATACTTGCAGGTTGGCCTATCAGATGACGAGGTATTATAACATAACTAAGGTTATTATTATTAATAATAGTTTTTGTTATGTTTAACGAATAAAATATAAATGTTAAATTTATAGATTTATGCTGTTGGTGTTAACGGATATCGAACTACTCCAATTTGTAATAAGCGAAAACCACGTGATCCGTATGTATGCAAAATATTCAATGAAGATGCTGATTTACATGATACCAATAACGAGGTATTATATAAAAATTTTAATGCGTAGTAATTTGCATTGTAGTAAACATAAAATACTTAATGGTTTTTATTTTTGGATGCTCTGTTTAGGTTGTTTGTTTAACACATAACAATCGGAGATTGTCAAAGGTGAAACCCGGGACCCGTAAGAACGGATGCAAGTTTGATTATTATGAAAATCAAACTGATAACAAGGTATTTTCATAAAATTTTCATTACGTCGAACTCAACTATTATAAAATCTAAATATCAATCTAATAGTTGCAGGCTGATCAAACAACACATAAACGGTTTAGACCAACTAAAGACAACAAGTTAGTTAGCAACGATATTGTTTATGTTGTTTCATCAGATGATGAAAAAATACAAAAAACACGTGACAACAAAGAGGTATAAAAAATGGTTGTAATCCATATTATGTGATACTTATTAATCAGGGGAACTAACAACTTTTGCATTACTTGCAGCCTCTCCCACCTATACACAAACGCCGTAGGCTTGCTAAAAACGGCAAAATAGTCAACAACATAATTGTTGACCTGGATTCATCAGATGATGGAAAGCCACAAGCAAGCAAAGTTGTAGATCTAACTTCGATTGATGATAAAAAAACGCGATCAAAGCGTGTGGAGACTATGACTGCTAATCATCCTGGGGGAAAAAACCCATTGGTAATAATAATTTATGTTTGTACATTATATTTCTATAAAACATATATGTTAAACGAAACATCCTTGCTAATCCCACATTATTAAGCTAACATATACAATAAGGTAAACCAAACAGTCCACATAATAGATACTCTGTTGCTAAGTACTAACTATATTTTTGGTATGTAGAAACCCATTTTCTCACGGAACTATATGCTATATGATGAAGATACGGATGATGAACATGATAACAACAACAACGTATCTGAAACAGGCATGTGTGTCAATATCAATGCTCTCAAAGAACCCTCTTACCCCACGCGAGATTGTAAACCTAAATATACTATCCCTGATGAATTTGTTGTTGAAGACTCTTCCACAGGTTGTTTGTTAAAAAAAATTTATTATTATTTGTGTTTGTAAATTGTTAAACATGTTTTAAAATAATAGTTTGTTTATATAATTTTATAGTCGATAATTTCATAGGCGACTCAAGATATACATCTATTGATGACGATTATGATGAAGATTACCAATCTAACATGGTTGACAATAACGTGTGGGACGAGATGCCTGATATCGATGGAAAAGTACACGGTAGAATCATCCACATCAGCGATGTTGACGAAGAAACGTGGGAAATAAATTCAGCCGCGTATAGTGTCAGTTATGACTCTAACGACGATGATGTCAGCAACTTTATCAATGACAGATCTACTGATTATGAAACAACCAGTGATGATGACAGCAAAGATGAATTATGAACAAATGGAACACGATTTCCCGTGTTATCATCTTAGATTATTTACAATAAATACTTAAGTTTCATGTTATCATTTTAGATTATTTACAATAAAATAAAGACTTATGTTCTAATTTTTTAATAAATTAACCTCATTACTTTTCACATGACACTTTGCTACTTAAGCATTAGATGTTTATTAACTTTGTTTGCGTGAAATCATACCGCCAGAGTATGAAATAAAATCAAATATCAGCAAAACACTCGAACTAATCAACAAACAAATACAAACCAAACTAATAAAAAATCATATCCATTTAAACTCTGGTAAGACAGAACATGGTACTGTCAATGTCAGTGATGTAATAAAACATGATACTGCCAGTGTTGAAGGTTAAAAATCATATTCCTTTAAACTTTGATGGGACAGAACATGGTACTGCCATTGTTACTGATGTAACCGAACATCATACTGCCAGTGTTCAAGGTGCTCTAATAAACGAGATTTCATCCCTAAAATTACACATAAAATAATTACTTAAGTTAATTATAACATACAATTAAACCCAAAAAACTAAACCGTGTTCTATTGCTTTTGTATAAAAGTAATTATACTTTATTATGTTAAATGTAACGAAATTAAGGCATGATTTAAAATTAACGAAATTACAAGTCATGCCCACCCATTGGGCGGGCTTTGAAGTCTAGTATGTATATATATATATATATATATATATATATATATATATATATATAATAATAATAATAATAATAATAATAATAATAATAACACTAGTTTTGTTTAATGTGTTAACGTTAACGTGTTGTTGTTTAATGTGTTAATTAAATAGAAACACGTCAGACGAATACATTTAGTTGTTTAATGTGTTAATATTAACGTGTACAAAAAAAAAATTAAAAAAAAAAAAGCATTTCCTAAAAAAAATTCTAAAAAAAACTATTTTTCTAAAAAAAATTATTTCGGAAAAATAAATGGAAAACAAAATTTATTTTTCTAATAAAAATAACAGTTGTTTTTTTAGTAGTTTAATATGTTAACGTTAACGTGTTATTGGTTAATATGTTAATTAAATAGAAACACGTCAGACGAATACATTTTAGTTGTTTAATTTGTTAACATGGGCAACTAAAGTTGTCCATTTTCTAAAGTTTCATAAGTTTTTTAAAGTTGCCCATTTTCTAAGTTGCCCATTTTTTAAGTTGCCCATCTTGCAAGTGTGATTGACTAACTTACCCTGAGAAGTCATCATTACGCCTGTCAGTTGCAGACAATAGTTGATTGCATCGACTATGCCAAAAGTCTTTCTAGAGTTTTTGCATTTAATAACATTAAATGGGAACCATCCAATCATCCATGTACCTCTCAAGTTTCCAGGCAATTTTTAGTGTATGTTCAATTTGACAATCAAATAAAAATTAAAAAAATTAAAGTGGCTTTCCAAAATAAAATGTTAAAGGCAGTTGAGCGGACTATCCACCTTTTGGAAATTTCAGCCGATACGCCCAACAAGTTTAAACACAAATTTGTGTACCTTCCCAAGACGTTGAAAAGTCAAGACAATATACTTTATGTCTAATCCAACATGCTAGGTAGGCATCCAGCTATTTTGTTGTTTGCTATTTAGTTATTACCAAATACTGTATAAAGATTTATAAAAATTGTTTTATTCCAAAACTTTTAGCAAAAACTGCTTAAAGCAAACGACATTGGAGTTCAATTGGGTTTAATGAGCAGAGTAGTTTGGTACCCAAAAGGTCTATTTAAGTTACCCAAAATAGTTATGGCATAACTATTGTTGCTCTATTGTTATTTTGGCACGTCGGTTGCAAACCATGACAAACATAAACAAGTAAAAAAATACAACACAATAACAACATAACATAGTACAATTACTAAGTTTTCTGCTGAAATGATAAACCACAACGATGACTAAATAGTAGCCAATAATTTGAAGCTTACATGTTAACGAACGCCTTCCATTGATGACAGTAACAAGGTTCCAAAGGCGAATGACACTAGACTTCGAAGACTCCTTACAACATGAAGGACCAAGTAACGGTCGGAAGAAGTTAAAAGACCAAGGCGGTATATTGACAAAAGTAACCATACGAAGTGGTATATAGACAAAAGTAATGCTGACTTCAGTCCGGTTATTCAAATGGCATGCGTATAATAAAACGACTTCTTTTAAGCGACTTCTCGCCCAAACACCACAATATTTTGTAACGTAATTACTTATTTTCTAAAAGATTGTTGTGCACTTTATTTTTAATTTGGTAGATTTGTAATTGTTTTATGTTTTTTTTCATTTTTTTATGTTACTGTAGTAGGGTTTTCTACTTGGTAAAAGATTGTTGTGCGTATTTGATGACCTATTATCTAAAAGATTGTTGCGTATTTATTTTTAAAAATACAACGTTTTTCCATTTTAAAAACCTTACAATATATGGGTTTGCAAAGTAGGAACAATAAATAAAGTTGATGACACATATATATTGGAGTCTAATTGATTATGATTAAACCTACTGGTTGAAGTGCCATTTAAAAAAATACAGTAGATGTACTTGTGTGAACTGTAGAGCAACCTACATGGCAAAATTGGGCAACGTTTAATAAAATTGGGCAATGTAAAAAAGATGGGCAACTTTAAATTGATGCATCGTTGTGGCTAGACAACATTTCAGTATTTTAGTCGTCAGGCGTTTAGAAGAATATATAGGAGTCTCATTAATTATGCTTAAAGTATCAAGTGGCATTAAAACAAAATTTAAAATAAAGTGGATTTCCATTGTGTGAACAGTAGCGCAAGGGCTGCATTGGAAAGTGATCTACCTTTTGGAAGTTGATTCATTAGATTTACTTAACAACGTACCAAAATAACAATAGAGCAACAATAGTTATGCCATAACTATTTTGGGCAACTTAAATAGACCTTTTGGGTACCAAACAACCGTGGTCATTAAACCCAATTGAACTCCAATGTCGTCTTGCTTTAAGCAGTTTTTGCTAAAACTTTTGGAATAAAACAATTTTTATAAATCTTTATACAGTATTTGGTAATAACTAATAAGGTAATAGCAAACAACAAAATACGAAGTTGGTTGTCATAGAGTATTCAACCCATACATGCATAAACTACAAGACTAAAAGAAAACAACCAACGCTGTGCGGGAAGCTCGGTGGAGTTTCAACACGTTCTTAGCCAACTACCAATTCATCCTCACATTTTCGGCCTCATCATAACTCAAATCAAACAGCTTGATATAAACCATCTTCATTAAATGTTGTATTATTTTGTCAACCACACTCTTGAAGCTTACATGTTAACGAACGCCTTCCATTGATGACGGTAACAAGGTTCCAAAGGCGAATGACACTAGACTTCGAAGCCACACTGAAAACATGTCAAACGACGATGCTGGATCAATAACTTCATACCTTCTCAAACCGGAGGTAAACCTGTTCACATAAATGTATGAAATAAGTGTTAACATTTTAACATGTGTAAGTGTACTAGACAATATTTGTGAGTGTCAGTATATAATACAAATGCAATTGTGTTTAATATTGTGTCAATTCGATAACAGTTTGTTAGGAAATATTAGAATAATGTTTATTTTCGTTGGTGCTGTTAGTGTAGTTTGATTCCTGCTGGCAGTGTTGGTTTCTGCCGGTCATGGTTCCTGCTGGTAGCATTGTTTAGTTTCTGCTGGCAGTGTTTGTTACTGCTGGTCATGGCGTATTTTTTGTATGTTTGTTATTTTAGGAAGAGAAACATACGACATTGTGTTTTGCATCCAATTCCAAAGAAAATAGTTAATACAAGATCCATAGAGGATCAAAGTCTTTTAGTCATTGTCTTCTTCAACTCTTGTGTTTAGTTTCCCCATAAGCACAAGTTTATTATACAGAGATTCTCATAGTAGTTGGCTTGTGTTTAAATAAGCTATGTAAAAGTTCTTTTGGCTCAAATATCTATCAAGAGGCACGATCCTACACAGTTTCTATACATATTGTTTTACATTCATATCTAATATAATTAACAAAGATCTATCAAGGCCTCATCTGGGATCAACACCAAATCACAAAGTTTTTTCTTGAATTAAACTATCTTATTCCTCATAGCTTGACACTGATTATAGATTCTTTGTACATAACTCATACACGGGTGTTTCTTTTATACTAACAAGAACTCCTTAACCTTACCCGTCATACAAGAAAACGTGTGAAGAGATATACATCAATCTCTTCTATAAATAAATATAACAAACTTTCTAAACATACGGGATAACTAACAATAATACCTGCAGTATTAACTACTGTCGGCAGAAACAAGATATAACTATCAGCAGCATTGAGCTTCAGCAGGAACCACAACTATCGGCAGGAACCAGCTTTACACTTTCGGCGGCAACAAGAAATATCTTTTTTCCTGAATTCCTAACACTTGTCTTGGCGAATTGTATGCTATGTTTAGTCTTTATCTTGATGTTTGTTACAAAAACCTGTTTCGTTGAAGTTAATGTAATGTGTAGTCTTTATCTAAAAAAGTGTGTTACTCAAATTCGTGGTTATTATCTAATTGTTTTATTAACTGTTGAATTGTTGTTTTAATTCACCCCTGTTTTTGGGATTGTTTAAAGGGATAAATATATTTCATGTCAGATATTAATGCAGTTGGTGAAATGCACTGATGCAGTAGGTGCTTGTATGTAGCATGAAATGCACGGGAGAATCCTACTGCTCGTGAAATTGAAGCTGCTGCTGCTGCTCCTACCTAATTCAAATTGTTGGGTTACATGTTATTGACCGGTTACAAACAACAACGATTACTAGATAATAGTAAATTGTATTTTGGGTTACAGATTTATAAATCAACTCTACTACCTTCCAAATACCATTAAACATTGTTTATTAACTCCTTGTGCTTCCAGAAGTATTGAAGCATCCGCTCACGGTATGCTACCGCTGTTTGAAGCGGGTCATCTACTTCCAGTGGTTGGTTGCGGCACAATCTATATAAAATAATACATACCCATACACCGCAATCGCCATATACGTCTGCTTGTTTCGGGACTGCAGGACACTGGTATGTTATTTTATATTCCTCGGCTGATATGCCCTTGCTCGCCAATATACCCTGCTGAACCAGATACATGGTAAGTTGTTTTGGCAAAATTCTTTTCAAAGTTCTCCACCACCGTGCACCATTGCCATGTACCAACCCAAGAGTGTCATAAAATGAAACAACACCACTACGTAGGTGAAGCTCAGCGAGACACCAGTGTTTATCAGGTTCATTCACGGGGAAATAAACCTAATATAGACAAAGAAATGTACATATTAATATGCATACACTTAAAATTATATTTAAAAAGGATTGTGGCAAACTAACCTTTTCAACATCTCGCCAAGCCACAGGGTAGCTTGTTCCATCTGAATAATGACTGTACATCTGACCAGCCAAGATATCTCGGGCGAACAGAGAACCTGCCAAGGTCCAATCAGCATTGCTTGGTCTAAGTGACCACATAAGGTCAAACCATATATCCAAGTGCTGTGTACACAAAACAAAAATTATAAAACTTATAGTGGTTACTCAATCAAAAGTATATACAAATGTATTTGACCAGATAGTGATGATGGTTCCTTACATAGTCATACAGGCAACCACATTTACAATCTTCAAGACATGCCAACGCTAGCCAAAATTTCATATCAGAAACAATGTTACGACCGCCCCATGGAAACTTATAGCTTTTTGTTTTTTTTTCTTTAAATAAACACGAAGCGAATCAGGCAGAGACACCTTGTCCTTTTTCAATTTGGGATGTCGAGTCAGATCCTAAAATAAACAAATAAATGATTAACAATAAAAGAATCATAATATTGTTAATTTAAGAATAACAAATCAGACTACCTCAACAAAAGGATCTGGGTTGGCCGAATAGAACTCAGTAATTGACCGAGTTCTTGGGTTTCCAGATACGTCCTGAAAAGACACATACCATATATTAGCATAGGCCAACCAGATAGTGATTTCAGTATCAATGTTTTACGGTGCTTTACATCTAAAATGACTATAGGCTCAATCAACTTCTTTCTGCAAGTAGCTGCTCTGGTCAGTCGTGCGGATTGGACGTTCTCTGAATTCAGAGATTCAAAAAACTTATCGTGCTTTGATTTAAAGGCTTTAGCCACTAGAGCAACTTTATGCGCATTCTTTTTCTTTTGGATTTTCTTCTTTTTACGTTCAGAAAAAACAGAGTGCAAGCAAGGTTTGTCATTGGGACCAACCACATTTGCAAACCCATGGTTGGTGAGTGTTTGTTGAAATGGTGTTGTTTGGTCTTCCTGCATAGCATAGGTTGTAATTAACACCGACCACAACACATAGAAAGGAACAATTATTAACCTTTTTAAATTTAAAGTAAACCAAGTACCTCAACATATGTCTGCAATGGGGTTGTTTGTTCTTTATGCACGAAAATAGCATTTGCATTCTCAACACCCTTACCATTTTCATTATCAAACGCTACTTCTTCTAACGAAACACTAGTCACATCCGCTCCGTCATTTATATAACTCATGACATCATCATACACCACCGGATGATACTGGTACAATAAAGATGTATAAATAAATAGGCAAACAAGGAAGGTTGTATTTTGCAAAAGTATTTTTTTCAAGATAACATACATCACCGTAGACGAAGGATGTTGTTTGATTAATGTCCTTCTCATGGGATGCCACAACTGGATTCGCAGGTTGATGATGATCAACAGTAGGGAAGTCAGGAGTAACCCCTAATTCACATGCTTTTACAAGAACGTCCATCCCACCCACCTGAGATTCGTTGTAGCCTTGCTGCCCAACATCCATGTCAATTTCCATGTGATGGGCTGCAACACTGGTCGTAACACCAGTATCAGCCTCACAAGCTAATGGCGTGGCCTGTAGTTGACAAAATAATACAACATTTAATGAATTAAATGTACGATTAAAGAGTAAACATTAACGGGGAAATGAGATACTTATAAACGTATGCCAAAAAAACACAAAGTAAAAGTAAACCTTTAAACAAACAGGATTGTCAACTTCCATTGGATGCGCATGATCGACATCATCATCAGCATGATCATCATCAACATGATCATCCTCGGCGCGTAACACCATTATCAACATCATCTTCACAACGTGATGACGGGGTCTGTAGTTGACAAAATGAGATAAGGTTACTTAACGAGGAATTGATCTTCGTATAATGTTAGGAGAATAAAACATATAAGGTGAATACAAACCATGTAAATATCAGGGTTGACATCAGACTTGACTGGAAAATCTGGATCATCGGTGTTTTCGTTAATAACTGTCTCTAACTCTGAAAATTTTGTTTTCACCTTCTGAAGCAGCTCGCGAATGTCTTGTTTAGGGACAGACGCTACGTGCTTCGCTATCAACGAAATATCAGTTTGCAAATCAAATATCTTGCCCAAAATAGGATTTGTTCCAAAATTCTTTTCATCTTGGCCTTCGCCTGATTGGACACCTTTGGCGTTTTCAACATTATTTTTATCTAAAGTTTCTAAACTTGGTGCTTCATGTTGATCGTCTGCGCTACCAGCTTGTTGGTGATCCTCTGATCTACGAAGTTGGTTGTCATCGTCTGCGCTATCAGGTTGGCGGTCATCCTCTGCGCTAGCAGGTTGGTGATCATCCTCTGCGCTATCAGGTTGTTGGGCTTCCTCTGCACTTGACAGGTCTGAATCAGACAAACCCTTTATAAAGGGGATGCTGGCAATACACCACGGTTGTCTCAATTCGCGTTTGGTGGCATAAAGTGCCTTAATAGGAACTGACTCCTAAAAAAACAAATAGTAAATAACTTTGTATGTGAACAAATTTAAATAAGGGTCCAACAAATTAGCCTTCAAAGATAGTGCGGTGCTTACCGGTCCAAATAGTGTTATATGGTCTGATCTTCGAAACTTTTGACATTTAGACCAAGCAAGACCTCGTGGAATGACGTTCGTGTCTTTCGCCCACCAGTTGCCGCTTTTAGGAAATGTCTCCAAAATCCATATCTGAAATATGTGGTTGTTTAAAATGTATATAATGTGGAAAAGAAAAATGATCAAACTGCAGGTTATTACCGTGTTCAAAACTATATATTCAATATATATCTAATACAAAAAACCTAGTAATGGATAGAAAACAGATACAAACATTTTGTACACCGGATACATATATATAACAATAGTATTGAACTTTAGTACAGAGTAGAAAGTATGGCATACCTTGAAAGCCCAAGCAAAACCGTATAGATTGTATGTCGCATTATAATATGGGTTTTTTTCCAACTTCTCCAAATGTACTGGTCTGTGTCTCTCAACAACATTCACGGTCCTTTGATAAAATTTATGCCACATGTATTCACCCCAGGGAAAAACGTTCCAAGCATCAAAGTCCTCCACCAAAGACAGTATATGATTAGGGATACAATTCCTTTCTTCAATACCCATAAACACCAACATAGCAACTATCAAAAGACACAACCTAATAGCATCCTCATCCGAAAGAGCTAAGAACCTATTTGGATCTTTAAGTAGTTTCAAACAATCATTGCCATATACAGTTTTTATACCATCTGTCTTTTTTTCTGGAAATACGCGGTCACGAAATGCATTTGCTTTATTTTCATTTTTACAAACTTTCCCAAATCGAAACCCTGTTATTAAACAAAATTCCTTACGCCCGAACTCTAACAAATCATCCCCAATTTTTAACTGCAAATCATCCCCAATTTTGAACTGCAATGGTGGGGAATCGGACGATATGTTAGAAACTTTTACCTGATGTTGTAAAACAAAATGCATCAAAGGGCAGTCATTATCGAAAAACCGAATATCCAACCACGGACCAAAGACTGTGTTTCTAAACAACCTTTCCCGCTTTTTATCCTTCGACAAAATTTCTTTGACTTCTGCAAGCAACTTCACTGTAGATCGAACAACGATTTTACAACGGTACAACTGAATCGGCATATCGAATTACAGGCTGTTAAGGAATTATGATTTGTTACTTGTGTGATGCTTTGTCTATGGAAAAGAAGCTGTTTGTGTATTGATGTGTTTTCTGTAATGAATTGTAATCGAATTATCGAATTACAGGCTAATATATTTCAAAAAAAACTACATAATTTAAATGCACGTAAAATGACCAAAATATCCTTTTGTTCATGTATTTGTTGCCCAAAATTCAAAAGTTGCCCAAAATACAATACATCCCTTATACATCGTAGCAACAGTTGTTGAGGTACTCTGGTCGGTGACGTGGCGTCCTGTGGTCCGTCGGATCAGTTGCCCTGGGCTAAGGGGGGAATTTTCTGTGAGCGGGCCGGATACTCTTAGCACTTGGGCAATCGGGCTATTTTAGTAACTATCCCTTCATTAAATCCATAAACACAGCAGGAGCATTTGTTAAGCCAAAAGGCATAACCAGAAACTCATAGTGTCCATAACGGGTGCGGAAAGCAGTTTTAGATACATCCTGCTCTTTAACTCGCAATTGGTGATAACCAGATCGCAAGTCGATTTTGGAGAAGACTTTAGCTCCTTGCAACTGATCAAACAAGTCATCAATGCGAGGAAGCGGATAATGGTTTCGAATGGTAATGCGATTAAGCTCACGATAATCAATACACAGACGCATAGACCCATCCTTCTTCTTCACGAAAAGCACAGGAGCACCCCATGGCGAAACACTAGGTCGAATGAATCCACAGTCCAGCAACTCTTCCAGTTGCTCCTTCAACTCTTTCAGTTCAACAGGTGCCATCCGGTACGGAGCCTTAGAGATAGGTTCGGCACCGGGAATTAGATCGATAGAAAATTCCACTTCTCTAGCCGGAGGAAGACCAGGAAGTACTTCAGGAAAAACGTCAGAAAAATCCCGAACAATGGGAACACTAGAAATATCCGGACTCTCAACAGACGAATCCTTAACCGAGGCTAGATAACCTTGGCAACCATGAGACATCAAGGTTCGAGCTTTCAAGGCAGAAATGATTTTAACAGTTTTAAGAGGACGAGATTCATGGTAAATGAATTCAGGATTATTCAGATCACCAAAAATCACATTTCTGGCGTGGCAGTCAATGGTTGCTCGATGGAAAGCCAACCAATCCATACCCAGGATGACATCAAAGTCAATCATGTCCAGAGGAAGTAAATTCGCCGGACGAATCCGATCATCGAAGCGTAACGGACAATTCAAATATTCATGGTTGATAAGAATGTGGTTTTTCATGGGGGTAGATATAGCAATTGGGTTATTTAGTGGTGTTGAAGGTATGTTCAGTTTCTTAGCCAATTTCATAGATATGATAGAATGTGTTGCTCCAGTGTCAAATAACGCGAAGACAGTAAAATCACCAATATACAAAAAGCCGGTAATGGTACCTGTAGCCTTAGCCGCCTGATCCCGCGTAGTAGAAAACACACGCCCAGTATTCGGAGGTAGAGGAGGAGGAGGAAGAAGATATTTCCCGGCAGATGCAGGATTCTGCTTTGGGCAGTCCTTCACCCGATGTTCAGAAGACCCACATCGGAAACACGCACCAGATGCTCTACGACACTCTCCTGGATGACTTTTCCCACAAGTAGTACAGATAGGAGATGTAGGTAAGTTCCCAGATGAACCCTTCTGAGCACTCGATCCAGAACCACGAGACTGCTGCTGAAAACCCTTAGAAGGCTGATCCTTCCACTACTTCTGACCATTATTGCGCCCCTGGCGCTCATCACCCTGCCTAGAAATCGAACCAGAATCCTGACCCCTAGAATCTGGTCTCCGCTGATCATAGCTCCTACCTGGCTGACCCTGATAATCACGACCACGATCTGACTGACCCCGCTGTTCAAAGCCCTTACCAGAAAACCCCTTGTTTTCCCGATTCTGACTCTGCTGCTGAATCCTGTCGCCATCACGGTTTCGCTTGTAACCCACCTTCTCATGAAAAATCTCGATGTTGCGAGCTGCGTCGCAACATGCTGACGGATCAGCGAACTCCTGATTAAGAAGACAATCTAAAACCCAACTCTTCAGTGCCCACTTATAATGCTTAGCCTGATGCTCAGCATCCCCAGCCACCGGACCCACAAAGCTAACCAATCTCTGGAATCGCTCCAGAAATTCCCCTGCATTCTCAGAATCTAGCTGGGTAATAGTGTTGTACTCCCGAATAAATCTCTGCTGCTCAGACACAGGGAAGTACCTATTATAGAACGTAGTACGAAAGTTAGCCCAAGTACAACCAAGAACATAAGTATCGACTCCCTTAGCTTCCTTGTGCGCCTTCCACCAGTTAAGCGCATCACCCTCAAGCTTAAACGCAGCCAGACGAGTCTTAAACTCGTCTTTACAACCCAGTACCTCAAACAGCTTCTCCATGTGAGTAATCCAGTCCTCTGCAGCGTGAGGAGTGGAAGCAGTACTGAAAGACAACGGTTTGAGTTTATTGAAACTCTCAAGCCAACCATTAATGGTAGTGGGTCGGCCCCCACCACCAGAACCACCAGCACCACCCGAGCCACCAGATCCACCAGCACCACCAGAGGGACCAGCTCCATTACGGAAATCATTGATCATCCGAGTGATCACCTCGTTAGCATTAAGCCCAGGTAGCAAATTGTTGATAGCATTAGCCACCAACTCCTCCAGGTTAGGGATTTTCTCCTCCCCATCGGAATAGTCACCCCGACGAGTAACAACCATCTACAGGATTTTCAAACGATTAGAAAGATCGAACAGGAAATGATAGAGCAAAAGAAAAACATGGTAGAGCAGGACAGGAAAAGAGAGTGCGCGAAAGGAAACCTAATGTCTACCCAATCCTCACAGGTCGATAGCCTAAGCTCTAAGGTTTTCATGAATGCCTGTCTCTGATACCATAAATTGTAACACCCCAACCCGACAAGGGTAAAGATATCACAACAATGGTGGCATATCAGAAGTCACAGAAACATTCAATAAATAAAACATCCAAAAGTCTTAATATTAAATAAGTCAACCTGACTTAAATCAAAATGCAAGACAAAAATAACTGAAGTACAAAATCCAATATTCAAATGCCTAAACAATGGCATATCAAAATAAATAGAAGTTCAAATGGTAAAGCTAAATAACTAAGATCAAAACTCCAAAATAGATTGCTCTCATCCCAAAGCTAAAACCCAGCTCCTAGCTTAAGTACCTGCCGCAGGAAAAGAAATGCGGCTGAGCTTCAAAAGCTCAGTGAACAGATATATAGATAAACAAAGCAGTAACAGGTAGCAGTACAAAAACAATTCAGGAATACAAATCATACTGATACAAAATCAAAAGGAAAAGAATAAGAAATGGAACAAGAACAAAGAAAAGAAAATGAATAATGAATAAGATTTAAGGAAAACAGGAACACAACAATCCATCACGAGCCCAGATGACTGATAATACCATAGCACTACTAATATAATAAAATAAACCTGTGTAGAGTGATCAACTCTCAGACAAAGTGAAAGACATGTATCGCACACACAATCAGTCACCAGATATAATAACCATAAACATATAACATATACAGATAACAGGTCAAATCTAGGATGCACCCATACGCCCCCGCAGACAATCAATAATCATAATCATAATGGCCATAGCAGATAATAAATAAGTGACGGAACAGGTCATCACTCTCCTGCCCTAGAGTCATGTCAGAGGTGCGTCAATGACATGGACATGAAACCCTCATGCCTAGTGATTGGCTCGTAATATCAAACTGTAGATCAAAGGTCAGGTGTACTATCAATTAATCAAAAGTTATGTCTTAAGGGTACATGGCAAAAGATTCAAACAAGATCACATCAAAAGTTCACAAACAGGAGGGAACATAACAATGGTATAGGAAATCCTAATAAGGAAAATGAAAAGCTGAAAGAAAAGGGAATGAAAACCCTTACTGAAAAAGGGCAGAATATCTGTACCTTATTAGCACAGCAGAAAGACAAGAAAGCAAACACGAAGCAGAAATCAGGGCTTCTCCTTCTTCACACCTAAAGAAGTAGAAGATGGAATTACGAAATATTCAAACTCAGATTATTACTTTTAATTTATCTTTCCATTTCAAGTAACTTTCTATTTTTAGTAACCTTCTAGATTTAGTAAGATGTTAATATCCCAGATTAGGTTAAGTCCTTATTTCAAGATTATTATGGAATTAAGGTACATTTTATCAGTTACAAAAGTTTAGGGTTAATTATGACAAGTATACATAGTTTAGGGTTATAATTGTAAATTCATTAGATTCAAAGGTTTAACATGAAAATACTTTAAGTTACTGATTTAATACACACTTTATTCAGAATGACATTTCAATCTCTTAAGTTTCACAATTTACATTTTATACCCCTTAGTTATATAATTTACAAAATAAACCCTACATTTACATAATTCATGATTTAATCCCAATAATATTCATATTTACCAAACAAGCACCTTATTTTATAAAGTTATAGAACATAACCTCAGAATTATATGAAGTACGAATTAGACCCCTCAGAATTTAGTAATTACACAATTGGTCCCTTAACTTTACAAAACTTACAATTTAAATCATAATTTATTTATAATTACATATCAAGCCCATAAATACTCAAATTTACACATTACACCCTTAATGACATTATTTACTCAGAATAACCTCAAGTTTCCCAAATTTACACTTTTAGTCCCTCTATTTTAATTAATTTCAATTCGTACCTTGCAAATACAATTAATTCATTTTCTTGCAATATTTACACTTAGGACCCTCAAGTTATATTTTTCACACATTCCTACTGACTTATATAATATTACAAAAATATCCCAGAAGTTTCAAAGTTGGCAAAACATACCCTTATACTTTTAAAAACCAATCAGATTGCACTTTTTATTCTAAAACCAAACCCTAATTTGTCCCAATCATTAAACCATCATTATTCAATCATTATTAGCATTAATTACACCAGATCTCACAACATAAACCCTAACCCTAATTCGTTCTAGGGTTTCTTCCTAATTTTTCTTTATTTTTCATATAATCCGATTTAAAAACAATTCATGATCAATTATTTTGAGCTTCTAAAAATCACATGGTTATTTTTCTAGGCTTATATTATCATCATAGAACATGTAAAAATTATGGTTACAACCCAGAAAAATCGTATAGCAATATTTGGAAATTAAGTGTGTTTTATCCCTTTAATTTTCGTACGCATGATTAATCTTGCATGATTCATGTTTATCATTTTTCCTGAGTTATATTCGACCTAAGGATCATTAGAAAAATTCTAGATCAATTATACAACGTAATATTTAGTCGTGGGAATTTTATACCTATCGTACGAATGAACCGAACAAACAAATGTGCCACGATCGAACGAAGCCTTCCACAAGCCAACTCTTATTTTTCCTAGCTAGATTACACCTTGAAGAACTCCAAAAAATTGCTTGATCAGGTCCAGAAAGTCGTATGGAGGTTTGGTCGATTTTTGTTTAGTCGATTTAGGGTTTCGGCTATTTAGGGTTTTACAAAATAATATGGTTTGTTGTTATGCTTATCAAACCGACTAGGAGGGGGGATAGGGTCCAGAAATTCGGCCCATAAGTTATATCAAGATACAATTTGATTTTATATATAATTCCTCAATTTAGTTTATACTTATCCTAATTAAAATAGGTTTTATAAATATAATTAATTTCTTTTATTATTTTCGGACCATATATATTTATATATGTGAATTTGTAATTTTCTTGACATTCAATATAATGTAATGTTGTCCCAGAAATTTATTTACTTGATATGTAATTTGTTTTCAGAAGTTTGGAATCAATTCAGATATTTTATAAATGATTTTATTAAGTTTTATGGTTTCAGGGGTAATTTGGTCATTTTACAGGTTATCTGAATTTCAGGTATTACAACTGTCTTTGTATCTCAGGTTGCAATCTCTTGAAACAATGCTCATACATTATGTCTGCTGATGCCCCTCCATCAACATACATGCGGTGGATATCGTGACCCCCCGCATTTATCTCGATGGTGAGCGGTTCCGCCACTGCGTTGTCCGCAGCCAAGGTGGGAAAAGAGATTTCGCTTCCATGAGAAAATTTTTGGCTGACATTTTGCCTAGTCTTCCGCTGCCATGATTGTATCATGTAGATTGTGTCAGCCTTGTCCTTAGGCGCTTCTTTCTTGCCCCCGGTTTTCTGTTTGTCTTTCCCATCTTTAATGTTCTTAACTAGATGGTCCAATCTGCCTTCTTTTACTAGCTTCTCGATTAATTGGCGCAATTGGACACACTCATTGGTTGTGTGGCCCTTCTGTCCATGATACTCGCAGTATCCATTCCCTACGCGCCGATCTTCTGGAGTGCGCATCGGTGGGGGTCTCGGAAAGTTCGCGCCTTCCGTCGCAAATATCTCCCTTGGAGTCTTCGTTAGTGGGGTATACTTGTCATTCTCTCGTCCACCCCCTGACTGCGGTAGCTTTTGTTACGATTGCTACTATGGTCATTGGATTGTCTCCTTGGTTGTTCTTGTGACCTATAGTTTGAGTAGCCTTTCTTGCTATCCGCAGCGGCGGCTTCTCCTTGGATGAAGGACCTCGTGCGCTTCATGAGTTCGTCAAAGGTTTGGGGAACCCTATCATTTAACTTTTTGATAAGTTCTGGGTTATTGATTCCGTTCATAAACCCTGAGATCTTTAGTATTTCGGGGCATGCCTTGACATGTATGCATTCGTCTTTATAGCGCTCCATAAAAGCGCTTGTGGATTCCCCTTGGCGCTGTTTTACCCTAGCGAGTTCGACAGGGTTTTTGGCGCACTTCTTCCTCTGAGTAAAGTTCAAACGAAACGCCTTCCGCAACTCTTCAAACCCATCGATGCTTCTACGTGGAAGCTTACTGAACCAGTTTCGCGCATTCCCTACTAAAGTAGAATTAAACATGTGGCACCACACAGGTTGTGGCCAATTTTCGATAGTTGCTGCTGATTCGAAAAATTTTAGGTGGTCATCAGGATCAACTGTCCCATCATAAGTTTTAACATTAGCGGGCATGCGCCTTCTCTTATCTTCTGAAAAATCACTGATGCGCCGAGTGAATGTGATGCGTGGGTTTTGCAACCTTACAACAGGTTTTACCTCTCAAGGGATCTCAAGAGGCTTACAACCCCACCAGGCAGTGTACCTGACCGATGTAGTATAGTGTAGTGGTAAGTACGGGGGATTGATCGTTCTCCACAGGGAATAGTGTTCGTTAGGTGTGAAAGGCTACTCTAATTAGGTCTAAGGGTTGAGGAAGATTCTTTTTATGTTTTTATATTTTTATGAAAGCAAGTAAAATCTCGGGTTTTGAAGGAGTGGGCGGAATTAGTTGCTAGTCAACTAACCCAAATTACTACAAATGCAAATAAAATAAAATAACAAAAATGAAAAGTGGTGAGAAACTTATGTGTGGAGAAATGTGTTTACTTAGATTTCCTTACTCCCTAACTATCTTTTACCGGTTAATTAGTGTGTATTAGTCGCGTGGATGACGGGTGTATTCCTTAATACCATTCGTGGGGTGGCGTACTTACTTCCCCAAACTCTACAAGCTCCTACTTCACTCCTATGTCGAGCCGGCTAGGAAGCTCCTAACATGGGATCACTAGAATTCGCTTGTGCATTAAATACAACCATAAAAACCTTTAGTACGCGTTTGGTTCATGTTTCTTAAGACGTTCAAGCAAGTTACCGAATAGGAAGTTAGCCAGTTTTCTTAAGCCTAACATAGATAAACAATCATCCAATACAACTAACAACACACTAACAACCAATAATCAATAGCTAGGTTTCATTAGATCTAAGCAAACACAAGATAAAATTAGCCTAACATGTTAAACAAAAGACAAGCATAAGATAGAATCAAACAACACATAGACATATTGAATGATTAATTGATAACTTATCTTTCAATGAAACATGGAAGATCTCAAGGCAAGAAGCCCTGAAAAAGTAGCTAAAATCGTCTTAGGGTTTTATCCCAAAATTCCACACACTAAGCTCTCTTTTAATGACAAAAAATTAGAAAACTATATATAGACTTTGACATCTGACGGCGTCACCTTATGCATTGTGACGCCGTCACCTCGCCGCTTTTAGGGTTCCCGGGTGACCTTCTTGACGCCGTCCCTCTTTAGCTCTTCAAAAATCCATTCTGGCTTATCAAGGCTTGACGCCGTCGGACCTATAACGTGACGCCGTCCCTCTTTGATTTAAGCCGTGACGCCCTTGATTTAGTTAAAGCGTGACGCCGTCAGAATTCTCATGCAAACTCACTGGCCCGTCATGAGTAAATTTCACATCCAACTTTTCTTGCCAAAGCATGACGCCGTCTGGAGTTAATGTTGACGCCGTCAAAGGTGACTTTCAGCACAATTTTGAGACTTTGCCGTTTTCTTCACTTTTATGCTCCAAAAACGTCCAAAATGCCTCCTTTTCCAGATTTCTCCTCAAAAGTACCTAAAATGACAAAAGGAACGATTTAGGGCAATATTTGATCAAATAAATACGATTTCGGGCTTAAATGACCCTTAAAAGCGGTACACTTTTCGCCTCATCAAATACCCTTACACTTGAGATTTGCTTGTCCTCAAGCAAATGCGCTTTTATTCTAATCAAAATACAAGTTAGGGGTCATTTAATGCAAACATAAAAGTAATTACAACAAATAATCGTTCCACTTCAATCATAATAAGCACGGAGATTACATACTAGCACCTCACAAGTAGTGTTTAGATACTCACATCTCTCAAGTGTCATCAAAATAAATCTCATAAATGAAAACGGATAATATCTCTCACTACCTGTCATAGCAAATAGATTACCATAGGCTTGGGAAAGGATCGAAAACCTCCTCCACTAGGCGTAAGCACCTAAGATAAACTATCAAAGAGGGCTTTTAAATGGGTTATAACGTTAGGTGTAGGGAAAAGGAAAACACGGTTTGGTTGGATAAAGGATATTTTACTGGTGGCGAGTTAAAGATCTTGATCGATTACACGTACTATACAATGTTGCTAAGCCAAGACTAGACTCGATCTTAAGCTAATGAAAGAAAATAACAAAACATAAACATAAAATAAACATAAAATAAAACGGGATGGTAGTCCGTATGTTTTTTCTATTTTTCTTTTTCTCATTTTTTTTTGTATTTTTCTTGATTTTTTTTTTTTTTTTTTTTTTTTTTTTTTTTTTTTTTTTTTTTTTTTGCATACACTTTTACCCTACCATCCAAAATAATACATCATAGGGGCATTGCATCCCCTTACACTTGAACTTTTATATAACTTTACAAATAACTATTCTAATGACTCGAATTAAGATAATTGAAAAACTTGGAGTACTTTTAAAACATTTAGCACATATGGGGGTAATAAATGATGTTCTTCCCCATTACTCCATTACACTAGTACTTTACCCATGAGTCCCAATCGTCCCAAAACAATATGTACAAGGATATGACTCGACTTAGCAACCATGTAATCAATTAGATAATTAACTTGGGTTTAAACAAATGTTGTCACAATAATGCACTAAAGATGAGTGCATACAAGGTAGGCTAAGGCGATTTGGGTGTACATTTAAGTGGGGTGTAACAAATTCTTCCTTTAAGTAAAATGCTTAAAGGTTGAAACGAAAAGATAGGCTCTGAGGGGTGTACTAGGGGTATCGTGTACTAAAAATGAGTACAACGCAAAGGGTGTGGGAGAATTACTTGACCAATGTAGCCAATGTAATTATAACAAAAACACAGGTGTAAAACATGGGTTAATCCTAATGCCTCTTATCATGTAGTAAATCTAACTACACGAATGTAGTCTCACTTGTGGCCTCGGAATGGTCCTAACGCAAGTTCTAGAATCTAAGTGCTACCGGTACACACATCATAGCATAAATGCTTTTCCTACCAATTCTAGGGGCGAACCTCACATATTTGGGGGTGGAAAAAAATTTTTTAGTGGTACGGTTTTTGTGCTAGTCATATAACTCCTATCCGTGAGACGCTCATTAAGATCAAAGTTTCACTCCTATATGTTGTAAAAAATTTTAAATTTGGCACTAAAATTACCTTAACAAGTATTTCTCTCAGTTTTATTACACATCTACTATTAAATAAACAAAAATCAAACGCAATTGTATTCTCTAAAATCGTACTTTTACCCTCCCCTTACACTTAAGATGAACATTGTCCCTAATGTTCAAATAACAAGATGTAAAAGAAAAAGTAAAAGAATGAAATCAAATACTCCCCTGATTCGCTCGTTGGATAATGAAATTACACGGTTAAATCTTCCTCCAAAGAGAATGTTGAAGCTCCATGACTAATGCATCGCCATAAGCTTGATTCAAAACATTTCCTTGTCCAAAATAACCTGTTGAACCTGAGAAAACAAACACGAAAACCTGCATAACATCGGCGGGATAAAATCTATATATAAGGATATAATGCTTGTGGAATGATAACTTTGCAGATTCCTGGAGATTATAAGTTGGAGATTTTAATAAAAACTTTTTAAAAACAAAAATTTCAAAAATTTCTGAAAATTAAATCTGACGCCGTCAGGTTATAACCCCTGACGCCGTCAGAAATGACCTGACAAAAATTTTCATTTTAAGTTTCCGGAAAATTTCTGGAAAAACCTTTACCTTACTTCCTGGAAATTCTGCAAAACATCATTATGACTCGATACAAGCATTTGACTCAAACAAATACGGATATGTATGTTAATTTATTATTATTACGATTCATGTTCATATGTGTTCTAATAAACCGATTTAGATTTCCCTTACACTTATCTTTTGCAAAATACCTTTATATGTAGTTAAGACGAAGTTAAAAACAAAATAAAGCATTTTCACAAATTAGTTTTTGAACATGAATCAATAAGAATAAAAATTAAACACACATACGGAAACAAATAAAACAAACACACAAACAAATGAACACACAAAGCAAATAAAACAAATAAAGATTGGGTTGCCTCCCAAGAAGCGCTTTTCTTTATTAACGAGTCTTGTAGCTAGACTCAAAGTCACGTACATTACGTGACTCCATCCTCGGTCACGGTTCCTAGGCCATTCTCCTTCCCGGTTTTATATTCCGGTCCTAATTTCAAACAATCCTTGTAGAAACCGAATATCCTTTCCATAACATAGTCTACTCCTTTACTTCTATCCTTATCATTCCTATAGTAGACTGCTTGTTTAAGCTCCTTCTCAACATTTGACAAGTGTTGGAATTGTTCTATCTTATATGGCATTTGGTAGCTTACTTCATCGGTCTCATCCTTAAATCTAACTATCCCCAAGGAAGGTTCATAAGTCATTCTAGAGACCTCAACAAATGGTTTTCCAAAAACCACTTGAGTCAAGGATGCATCGACTATTGGACGGATATCTTCTACAATTACAAAGTCGGTGACATAGGTGAAGTTTCCTACAATAACCGGTAATCCCTTAACTCTTCCCGTGAAGTTACTCATCCAACCCTTGTCAGGGAACATCCTATACCCAAGTTGATTTTTCATTATCAAGTTGTAGTGGGCTCTAGTCATGACGTTTATGGGTGATCTAAGGTCGATATAAGCTTTCCACACATGTAGATGCCCTATGTTGCATGGTATGTTGAGATTAGAAGGGTCGCCTATTTCTATGATTGGTCTACCTAGGAAGTATGGTGTCTCGGGGTCATCGAATAAGTTTGTATGATATGCACGCTCTTCCTTAGTGGGTAGCCTATTGAAGTAGTCCTCATCATCATCTACTTCTTCAATCTCACTTGTCCTAACTTCCTTATCAACCTCGACTTTCCTATCCTCATCCTTTGGTTCACTTTCTTCCATGCTCCTATCGATTGGTTTAATAGTGACAATGTTGACGAAGTGGACATGTTTGGATGAAGAAGGGTCTTTGACTTGGGGTCCGCTATTTGTGTTCCTAGCGTCCTTATGTGGAGGTGATAACACTTGGTTATGGAGGGCTTTCAACAAGTTGTCAATTTTATTGGTCATCTCAGTTTGTTGTTGATTGAATTCAGTCTCGAATCTAGCTATCCGAGCTTCTTGAGATGCCATAAATTGAGACATCAATCCTTCAAAGTTATTGGTACTACCATTGCCGGAAGGATTGTTGTTGAAAGTACGGTTCGAGTTGGAACCGCTTGATTGGAAACGATTAGGTGGGTTGGAAGAATTGGGTTGTTGTGTGTTTTGGTTTTGTTTCCACCTAAGGTTCGGGTGATTTTTCCATGAGGGGTTGTATGAATCACCATAATGGTTTGGCTCGGGCTTGAAAGTGTACCACTTGTCTCCCGCTCCGTCGGTACGCGAGGATGCGTAGTCCGCAAAAGCTTGTTCGGGGAGTTCCATGCAATCACGAGTGTCGTGGGGACCACTACATAATTCACATGAAGAAGTGATTTTGTTCACTTGGCTTGAAGGTTTAGGAGCCTCGTAGGATTTCATGAGAAACTTGACTTGGTCTTCAAGTTCTATGATCCTACGGTCGGAAGTGCTTGAATTGTTAGAAGGCAAAGATATTGCCTTGACCGTTTTATTCAAATCACGGGGATCACTCCAACTTTCGTTGTCATAAAGAGCAAGATCCTCTAGGAGAGCCCATGATTGTTCCGCACTTAGATCACGTAGCTTGCCACCGGCCGATTGGTCAATGGTTTGCCTTGTGGAGAGATTGATATGGTCATAGAAGATTTGGACTTGGAGCCAAAGTTCTATGCCATGGTGAGGGACTTTTTGGAGTAAGTCCTTGAATCGAGTCCATGCCTCGTAGAGAGTTTCGCCTTGACGTTGTTGGAACATCAAGATATCATTCCTTAGCTTGGTAGTTCTTCCCGGTGGGAAAAACTGAGCAAGGAAACGAGTGGTGAGATCATCCCAAGAGGTGATGGATCCTGCGGGTTGACGTTCTAGCCACTGACTAGCTTGGTCCCGCAGAGAGAATTGGAAGAGACGCAATCGGGTCGTCTCTCGAGTGGCAACATCAAGGTCTATAGAATCAACGATTTTAAGAAAGTCCTTGAGATGTTGATTAGGATCTTCAGAACGAAGTCCATGGAATGCGCATCCGCTTTGCACCAACCGGATGGTGTCGGATCGCAAGGGTGTGATATTGGCTCCTTGAGTGAGCTCAATGGTGTTTCGATAGCCGTGGTGGCTAGGACGGGAATACTCTCCTAAAGTACGGGCTCTAGGAGGTGGTGGTGGTTGTTGTGGTGGTGGGTTGTGGGGGTTAAGGATATTACCATCTTCCATGATGTCGGACGGTAATGGTTACGAACAAAGACACGAAGAAAATAGATAGACTAAAGAAAACCTAGAAAAAGAAAATAAAAATCTCACTAGAAAGGAATCTAGTGAGTAGACCTAATAGAAATAAAAATTCAACCTAAACAATAACTATTCCCCGGCAGCGGCGCCAAAAACTTGATGCGTGGGTTTTGCAACCTTACAACAGGTTTTACCTCTCAAGGGATCTCAAGAGGCTTACAACCCCACCAGGCAGTGTACCTGACCGATGTAGTATAGTGTAGTGGTAAGTACGGGGGATTGATCGTTCTCCACAGGGAATAGTGTTCGTTAGGTGTGAAAGGCTACTCTAATTAGGTCTAAGGGTTGAGGAAGATTCTTTTTATGTTTTTATATTTTTATGAAAGCAAGTAAAATCTCGGGTTTTGAAGGAGTGGGCGGAATTAGTTGCTAGTCAACTAACCCAAATTACTACAAATGCAAATAAAATAAAATAACAAAAATGAAAAGTGGTGAGAAACTTATGTGTGGAGAAATGTGTTTACTTAGATTTCCTTACTCCCTAACTATCTTTTACCGGTTAATTAGTGTGTATTAGTCGCGTGGATGACGGGTGTATTCCTTAATACCATTCGTGGGGTGGCGTACTTACTTCCCCAAACTCTACAAGCTCCTACTTCACTCCTATGTCGAGCCGGCTAGGAAGCTCCTAACATGGGATCACTAGAATTCGCTTGTGCATTAAATACAACCATAAAAACCTTTAGTACGCGTTTGGTTCATGTTTCTTAAGACGTTCAAGCAAGTTACCGAATAGGAAGTTAGCCAGTTTTCTTAAGCCTAACATAGATAAACAATCATCCAATACAACTAACAACACACTAACAACCAATAATCAATAGCTAGGTTTCATTAGATCTAAGCAAACACAAGATAAAATTAGCCTAACATGTTAAACAAAAGACAAGCATAAGATAGAATCAAACAACACATAGACATATTGAATGATTAATTGATAACTTATCTTTCAATGAAACATGGAAGATCTCAAGGCAAGAAGCCCTGAAAAAGTAGCTAAAATCGTCTTAGGGTTTTATCCCAAAATTCCACACACTAAGCTCTCTTTTAATGACAAAAAATTAGAAAACTATATATAGACTTTGACATCTGACGGCGTCACCTTATGCATTGTGACGCCGTCACCTCGCCGCTTTTAGGGTTCCCGGGTGACCTTCTTGACGCCGTCCCTCTTTAGCTCTTCAAAAATCCATTCTGGCTTATCAAGGCTTGACGCCGTCGGACCTATAACGTGACGCCGTCCCTCTTTGATTTAAGCCGTGACGCCCTTGATTTAGTTAAAGCGTGACGCCGTCAGAATTCTCATGCAAACTCACTGGCCCGTCATGAGTAAATTTCACATCCAACTTTTCTTGCCAAAGCATGACGCCGTCTGGAGTTAATGTTGACGCCGTCAAAGGTGACTTTCAGCACAATTTTGAGACTTTGCCGTTTTCTTCACTTTTATGCTCCAAAAACGTCCAAAATGCCTCCTTTTCCAGATTTCTCCTCAAAAGTACCTAAAATGACAAAAGGAACGATTTAGGGCAATATTTGATCAAATAAATACGATTTCGGGCTTAAATGACCCCTTAAAAGCGGTACACTTTTCGCCTCATCAGAATGCGTCAACCTTTTGGCGGCGCCAGGGACGAGACATATCTTCATCTTCCCGGTCGCGGGATCTTCTCCTGGACTTCCAGTGTCCTGTTTCTTCGTCCTCGTTGTCCGAGGAGTCACTTGAGGATGAGCTTACTCTTTTGCGGCGCTTGCGCCGACTATCCTCGGAATTCGAGCTTGAAGGGCTTTCGCTTGGGGAGACACGTCGCCCAAGTCTATCGTGAATCCTGCGACTACCAAGCCTAGTGTGGACATTGGTGCGCCGTCCATCGTCATCATGTTCCTCCAGATACTGAAAGTCGGCTGCTTCATCCTCCACAACTTTCCTTTCGATCCTAGTAAACACTGGGTGTCGGCGGCTATTCTTCTCGCGCCTTTCCTTTCGGTAGCGTGGTGGGGATGCTTCACGCTCAGGGTCGAAGTTGAGCCGGGCTTGCAGGCTCTGGCTTGACCTCTTTTTTGCTTCCTCTCGCATAAGCGCAGCCAAGGTTTCATAGTTTTGAGACACGAAATCACTTGGCGCTTGTAACACCCCAACCCAGCAAGGGTAGAAGTATTACGTTATGGTGACATATCAAAGCAAACATAAGCATAAGACTTAAATAATACAAATGAATTTCAAATGTTACAAGGGAAAATATGAAATTACAAGATTACAAATGAATTACAATAATTACTAAGTCTAAAATATCGTCTCTTCTAGTCATCTCTAATCCGGAATGGCTTCTAAGTCAAAGACACTCTCCACTCATACCCAGCTTCCTACTAAAAACCTGCCGCAGGAAAAGAAATGCGGCTGAGCTTAAAAAGCCCAGTGAACGGATATATACGAATAACAATTCATAAGAGTAAATAAGCATAAGCAACGAAGGAAAGAAAGATACGAAAACATAGTCATAAGTCATAAGTCATACGAATCAAAGCATATCAAAAGTTAAGAGTACATGAGAACTGAATAAGAACTGAATATAAGAACGAAATGGAAATAAGGAAAATGTCATATAAGGATGTGCCATATGAACTCCATACAAAATCCGTCAAATCATATCATATCATGTCATATCATATCATATCATATCAGTGTACGAAGAGGGGAGACCTCTAAGTACCAAAAGTGTGAGAAGGAGTGTAAGGCACACACCACCTGGTCACCATAATCATACATACACATAAATCCTAGGATGCATCCATACGCTCCCTAACAAAAGTATGTATGCCAGTACTAGACTGGTCACACACACGCATAAATGGCCAATAGTGTACACAAAATCATATCATATCATAAGGGGAACGCCGTAGATCTATCACACCTCTACGGGAGTGTCATGCCTAGAGTGCCATCCTAGACATGGTCCTGGTACCTCCAGAACTAGTTAAGCTCAGGCACAGATCTATCATATCATACCAAATCATAATCAAAGTCAAAGCATAGCAAGAGAAACGAAAGTGTATCTCAACAAATCATGGCAAACACATAATCATATCACAGCAGAGACATTTAAACAAATGTCAGAATGAATCATATAAGAATGGCAGTCATACAATGAAATGCCAAGAATCAAACAAAAGGGAATCATAGCAGTCATCGGATCATAAGAAATATCCCTACTGAAAAGGGAAAGCATAAATGTACGAAGCAACGCGTCTTAGAGTAAGACAGAATATCCGTACCTCGACAAAGCACACCAAATATCAAGGCAACAAAAGAATAGGGATGGATGATCACTCCCACTTCACCCGATCTACAAATACACATAAGTTCTCTTAAGTTTCATATCATCGAAAGGTTTCATTTTAGTTCTCATTCCATGTTAAGTAACTTTGATCATTAACGTTCTCGTATTTCAAATTAAAGGATTAGAGATGATCATATTCATATCTTAGGATTCATAATGTCATTTACAAAGTTTTAGTGTTCATATAGTAGTTTTCATAATTTAGGGTTCATTAGGTAATTATCATAAGTTTAGGGTATAATATGAAAATATCATCAAGTTACAGATTTTATAAGTTATGACCTTTGATTTTAGCAAAATATCCATTTATACCCTTAAGGTTACACAATAAACACATCACACCCTTTAGTTCACAATTTTACACTTTTATAACATCACACAGTTTTAAGTACAAATTTGTCAGGTTTTCCATAAATTCTAAATCGTATAAGAACTCAGTATTAAAATCCCCAAAAATTCCCAGAGGTGCTCATATGTCTAAACTATTTTATCAAATTTTTCCAGATTTTATTATGTAGTATAGTTATGTATTAAAAATCCACTTTCTCAACTCGTCCAGATTTCTGAGTAGTTTTACCATACGAAAAGTTATCAATTATAAACCCTTTAAGAAAAATTCACAAAAATCTAGAAAAATTCTAGGAAGTAGCACACATCTTATAGATTACCCAGTTCAAAGGACTCTTCCTAACTCAACACGGTTTGAAAATTAAAAATCAAAAACCCGGACGGATTTTCCAGACTCACAAATCCGACCAGACATATAATTTTCTAAAAATCAAAAAGTACCCTTCCAGGCCTCTAAAAATTTCAAAATAAATTTCTCCAGATAGCTCTTTCAATAAAATTAGTTTTGGGATTTTAAAACACTCAAAAACTCGATTCCATCATAAAGTTACAGCCCTTCAAAATTGAACAAAATTCGAACTCAGAAACAGTCCACACAGCAACTTAACCAATTTAGGGTTTTTCATATCCAAATCACAAGTTATTCATCCCAAACGATTTTGGTTGAGTCCATAACATATTTTGGTCATTCAATAACATATTTGACATGATTCTCACGAATTATTTCACACCAAAAGTGGCAGCCGATTCATATATATAGTTTTAGGGTTTTGTAACTTTTATTATTTCATGTGATTACTCTTGTGGTTAACTCGACTAGAATCAAAAGAAAAACAAGAAACAATGATCGAGTATAGTAGGTGATACAATACCCTCGTAGACCACGAAGAACACGAACACGACGAGGATCAAAACACCACACAAACTCTCCTTTCTCCTCCTTCTTCTTGCGTCGCACAGCAGCCACAAACCGAAACAAAATGGTTTGTTTGATTAGTTTTTGATTCACAAAATTCGAATGGATCATTGTTAGTGTTAGAGGCTTACCTTGTGATGATCTAAACACGAATTAGAACAAGATTTCGAGGCTCTTTTGAGGGTTCTTGGAGCGTGGCAGCCACCAAAAGAAAACAGCCGAAGGTTTTGATTTTGGAGAGGACTTAGGTTTTTTTTTTTTTTTTTTTTTGTATGGATCGGTGATATGAGATAAAGGGAACCGAAAATTTTGTTTAGGGTAAATTAGGAATGTATCAAATCACATTAAGGACATAACATATATATGCAAATCATGTATTTGGTCTTATTTTTGGTCTAAGGGGGGGGGGGGCGGCAAACACTAGTCTTTTTCCTTTTTTTTTTTTTTTTTAACAAAACATATAATGTATAGTTTTGTAATTAAGTTAGACTTAGGTTAATTTCATTTAATTCGTATTCGTAAGTTCTCAAGATTTAATTCAAGGGCATTTTGGTCTTTTCATCTTATGTTAATTTGCGGGTTTTACAACTCTTCCCCTCTTAAAAAAAATTTTCGTCCTCGAAAATTGAAGTGCGAAATCGAAATGAAATGCGAAATCGAAAGCAATAACGAAATGAATACGTACCAAATCAAAAAGAGAAATTCGGATAATCGGATCGTATTGACTCTTCGGTTTCCCAAGTAGCCTCGCTCTCAGGATGGTTTTTCCAAAGAATCTTTACGAACGGAATGGTTTTAGTTCTCATGACTCTTTCCTGATGCCCTAAACAGCCTCAGGTTCTTTACTATACGAAAGGTTTTCCCGAATCCAATCGAATGGGCAAAACAGAACGTGAGGCGGATACTACTCATACTCACGAAGAAGTGACACGTGGAATACATCGCATACGAAGAATAAATGGGGAGGTAACGCCAAGCGATGAGATACCTCGCCAACCTGATCAAAATCATAGAAAAGCCCTAGGCTCTCATAATTCACAACAAATTCGTTCCAAGGAATACGAAGCATCAATGTAGCGGATAACGGTTTAAATCTCACACAGAGATACATGAAACACTCATGCCTGAAAGCAATACGAAGGTAGTACTAAAGAGTAAAATCTCATCAACTCAGTCCAGATTCTTAACGAAAAGGGAACTAGCGCATAATTATAGAAGCTCTCATCATTTCCAACCAGATACTGATCGAACTAAGGAACGTACCACCGGTCAATGAAGCACGTGACGAATCATCAAAGTATCAAGAGTTCTATAAGAGATAGATAGTATAATAGTACGGATGATCACTCGAATATAACTCGAAATATTAACTTATATCAAAACGCATAATGAGATGGTTAGCATAGTCGTACCGACGATCAATAGAGTATAAGTCGGAGGGTCGAAATGCATAAGAAACAAAACAAAATAGATCGAATAATAACATAAGCATAAGACTTAAATAATACAAATGAATTTCAAATGTTACAAGGGAAAATATGAAATTACAAGATTACAAATGAATTACAATAATTACTAAGTCTAAAATATCGTCTCTTCTAGTCATCTCTAATCCGGAATGGCTTCTAAGTCAAAGACACTCTCCACTCATACCCAGCTTCCTACTAAAAACCTGCCGCAGGAAAAGAAATGCGGCTGAGCTTAAAAAGCCCAGTGAACGGATATATACGAATAACAATTCATAAGAGTAAATAAGCATAAGCAACGAAGGAAAGAAAGATACGAAAACATAGTCATAAGTCATAAGTCATACGAATCAAAGCATATCAAAAGTTAAGAGTACATGAGAACTGAATAAGAACTGAATATAAGAACGAAATGGAAATAAGGAAAATGTCATATAAGGATGTGCCATATGAACTCCATACAAAATCCGTCAAATCATATCATATCATGTCATATCATATCATATCATATCAGTGTACGAAGAGGGGAGACCTCTAAGTACCAAAAGTGTGAGAAGGAGTGTAAGGCACACACCACCTGGTCACCATAATCATACATACACATAAATCCTAGGATGCATCCATACGCTCCCTAACAAAAGTATGTATGCCAGTACTAGACTGGTCACACACACGCATAAATGGCCAATAGTGTACACAAAATCATATCATATCATAAGGGGAACGCCGTAGATCTATCACACCTCTACGGGAGTGTCATGCCTAGAGTGCCATCCTAGACATGGTCCTGGTACCTCCAGAACTAGTTAAGCTCAGGCACAGATCTATCATATCATACCAAATCATAATCAAAGTCAAAGCATAGCAAGAGAAACGAAAGTGTATCTCAACAAATCATGGCAAACACATAATCATATCACAGCAGAGACATTTAAACAAATGTCAGAATGAATCATATAAGAATGGCAGTCATACAATGAAATGCCAAGAATCAAACAAAAGGGAATCATAGCAGTCATCGGATCATAAGAAATATCCCTACTGAAAAGGGAAAGCATAAATGTACGAAGCAACGCGTCTTAGAGTAAGACAGAATATCCGTACCTCGACAAAGCACACCAAATATCAAGGCAACAAAAGAATAGGGATGGATGATCACTCCCACTTCACCCGATCTACAAATACACATAAGTTCTCTTAAGTTTCATATCATCGAAAGGTTTCATTTTAGTTCTCATTCCATGTTAAGTAACTTTGATCATTAACGTTCTCGTATTTCAAATTAAAGGATTAGAGATGATCATATTCATATCTTAGGATTCATAATGTCATTTACAAAGTTTTAGTGTTCATATAGTAGTTTTCATAATTTAGGGTTCATTAGGTAATTATCATAAGTTTAGGGTATAATATGAAAATATCATCAAGTTACAGATTTTATAAGTTATGACCTTTGATTTTAGCAAAATATCCATTTATACCCTTAAGGTTACACAATAAACACATCACACCCTTTAGTTCACAATTTTACACTTTTATAACATCACACAGTTTTAAGTACAAATTTGTCAGGTTTTCCATAAATTCTAAATCGTATAAGAACTCAGTATTAAAATCCCCAAAAATTCCCAGAGGTGCTCATATGTCTAAACTATTTTATCAAATTTTTCCAGATTTTATTATGTAGTATAGTTATGTATTAAAAATCCACTTTCTCAACTCGTCCAGATTTCTGAGTAGTTTTACCATACGAAAAGTTATCAATTATAAACCCTTTAAGAAAAATTCACAAAAATCTAGAAAAATTCTAGGAAGTAGCACACATCTTATAGATTACCCAGTTCAAAGGACTCTTCCTAACTCAACACGGTTTGAAAATTAAAAATCAAAAACCCGGACGGATTTTCCAGACTCACAAATCCGACCAGACATATAATTTTCTAAAAATCAAAAAGTACCCTTCCAGGCCTCTAAAAATTTCAAAATAAATTTCTCCAGATAGCTCTTTCAATAAAATTAGTTTTGGGATTTTAAAACACTCAAAAACTCGATTCCATCATAAAGTTACAGCCCTTCAAAATTGACCAAAATTCGAACTCAGAAACAGACCTCACAGAAACCTAACCATTTTAGGGTTTTTCATATCCAAATCACAAGTTATTCATCCCAAACGATTTTGGTTGAGTCCATAACATATTTTGGTCATTCAATAACATATTTGACATGATTCTCACGAATTATTTCACACCAAAAGTGGCAGCCGATTCATATATATAGTTTTAGGGTTTTGTAACTTTTATTATTTCATGTGATTACTCTTGTGGTTAACTCGACTAGAATCAAAAGAAAAACAAGAAACAATGATCGAGTATAGTAGGTGATACAATACCCTCGTAGACCACGAAGAACACGAACACGACGAGGATCAAACACCACACAAAACTCTCCTTTCTCCTCCTTCTTCTTGCGTCGCACAGCAGCCACAAACCGAAACAAAATGGTTTGTTTGATTAGTTTTTGATTCACAAAATTCGAATGGATCATTGTTAGTGTTAGAGGCTTACCTTGTGATGATCTAAACACGAATTAGAACAAGATTTCGAGGCTCTTTTGAGGGTTCTTGGAGCGTGGCAGCCACCAAAAGAAAACAGCCGAAGTTTTTGATTTTGGAGAGGACTTAGGTTTTTTTTTTTTTTTTTTTTTTGTATGGATCGGTGATATGAGATAAAGGGAACCGAAAATTTTGTTTAGGGTAAATTAGGAATGTATCAAATCACATTAAGGACATAACATATATATGCAAATCATGTATTTGGTCTTATTTTTGGTCTAAGGGGGGGGGCGGCAAACACTAGTCTTTTTCCTTTTTTTTTTTTTTTTAACAAAACATATAATGTATAGTTTTGTAATTAAGTTAGACTTAGGTTAATTTCATTTAATTCGTATTCGTAAGTTCTCAAGATTTAATTCAAGGGCATTTTAGTCTTTTCATCTTATGTTAATTTGCGGGTTTTACAACTCTTGCGCTAGTTCAGGCGTGACTCCTTCTAGCGCGAGGATGTCTGTTTCCGAATCAGGACCCTTGTTTCGGATAGGCGCATTTGGCGGTTTAGTAAGGTCTAATTCTGGCATGGTGAGAGGAGTGCGCTGTAGGTCTTCCGCGCTAGTGGTTGTTGTAGTAGCATGAGTAATCCTTGTGGGCGGTTCTACTGCAGTAAAGACCAGATCTGAGTATGATCCTCAGTTTTTGGGCGCACTGGTTGTTCCAGAGGCCTGCTTAGTGGCTGAATCAGTTTGCTGCTTATCCCCCTGTAGGTCACCATGCGTTTTCTTCGCCTGCGGAGTCCGCAGGTTTGGGTTTCCGTGCTTTGTCATTCTAGTTCTTAGTAAAGTTCTTAGTGTATGGTCCCACGGATGGCGCCACTTGTTGATACAAAAGTTGGGCGTTCCTTGTTTGGATTCCTGTTCCCGTATCAATTAGATCTTAATGCTTGAGACCTGCGCACTAAGAGAACAAAAAGACACCGTTAGGCTTATCGTGGGATTGTCTCCCACGATTATCCTCCGGCGTGAGAGTAAGTAATCGGTTTTAGGGTTTAGTTGAAGAGTTAGGGTTATTAGATCGTACCTTAATGAGAGCCGAGATGCCCTCTATATATACATGAAATCCTTGTTGGTTTCGTGTTCCTCACTCTTCGGTGTATCCCGCCTAAGTCGGTCGTTTGATACATATCCCATAAATAAGAGATATCCTATATCAAGACCATAAATAACTTCGGGTTTGGGCCTTCGTAAGCCCAAACCGTTATCGTGATAGCCCATTCGTGATGGGCTTGAGTGTTAGTAGCGTCCATTGGTCGGGTTCGTGACCCGAATGCGGACTATACGTCATCAGTTGCTGTTGTTTTGAATCCTTCCATTACAAAATCAGTTTTTGTTGTGCCATGTATAACTTGTTTTTGGTTCTCGGGTTTATCCTAACAGTAGCGATTCTAAGATTATTTAGATTACATATTTTTATAAGAACAAGTGCATCATATGTCAAGTACATTGGTTTTTAGTTCACGGGTTTGGACTTTAGAGAAGTCCATACCGTAATCTACCTCGTAAATTGGTATGTCTCCCCAGCATTTCATTTTCATAGTAAATTACCGCTCTGTCAATGTGCATATGACCCGGTACTTACTATATGCTGCTGATTCTATATGTGCTGGTTTGTTTGATATATATGATTAGAAGAAGAAGAATTTCGACATTCAAATTACTACTAGTATCTTTTATTCACGCCGCAACTTTCAAAATTATAAAACTACCTGGTATTCTCATATCTTTATCATCATACATACATGTATAGTACACCCTTAATGCTGTCCTGCTGATGCTTATTGGATACCATACGCGACATTTACCTCCAGATATATCGTCACACTTTATTGTCCTCCTATTCAAGTATATACTTGCTTGTCGTCTTCTACACTACGTTTCCTACCTCAACACACACACACACAAACGCATTCTCGCCAAATTTTTCACCAACGAACTTTCTTCACTTTCAATACTCATTTAAGCCACGGGGCTTGGATTCCCATTTTGAGTTCTATTCTTGACAGCATTCAGCTGGTCTTGATTTCAAATGTTATCCAAAAAAACCCAAACTACCCGCTTACACGCTTTAGAAATGCTCCAGGTTCATAAGTCTCTGATTGCGAGTAACTAAAAATTGATACCATCAAATCTATTTTCTTGCAGAATTTTCTATGCCTGGAATTTATGACGCTTCCATGGGCCTCATAACATCTCATGTTTGTAATTACACGCCTTGTGCTGCACCACCAGACGCATCACTGCACATTTGATTATTCTCTTAAATCTCAAAAGCATTTTGTGGCCACATGTCATGCTAATGATTTAGACAAAGCTAAAGGTGGTTATCTTGCCATTTATGACACGAAAAATGTGTCGGAATATGTGAACTATACAAATCTATAAACACATAAACATCACAAGTATGCGCAGCGGATAGATCTACATAACATATAATTAATTAACATAAATTTAAATAGACGCGTACCTTTTCGATTCCTAGCAAGAACAAGGAATCACGTGCTCCAAGAACAATATATAAACCCTAATAGGGTTTTAGGATGGATCGACAAGGGTAAGTAACACTTCCAAGATCACAAGCTAAAGTAAGCTTGTCACTCGTTCCTGTACACACGTATTACTAGCGTCTCAATGTGAAAAGCTAGGTTCATGTATCACAAATAAAACATCACAACACCTAAGGTTTGATGTTCTTGATAATACATGATCGAACCCTACTAACATGAAGATGAATTACTCTACATCTTAACGAGAAGATAATGGAGCAATTAATTTACATGCATATGCATACAAGATTACACGTACAGTACATGCACATGAATAAGATTACTATGCACATGCCTAGTACTCCTATCATTGCCCTTTTACTGTTCGAATAATTTTTGTCAGTAGGTGAAGAAAAAAGTGAATCGATTTGTGAAATCGTTTAGGGATAAATTTTGTGTCAACCGATTATGAAGCTATTGAGGGGTTTATATACACTCCAAACTTGCTCACCAAGTTTGAGTCAAACACCTCCTCAAGTTTCATAAATCGACACTCAACCCCCTCCACTTTTCTTGTTCGAGCATATAAATATTTGTGATTTAATAATTAATCATAAATAATTATATATTAATTATTAATACATTGAGACTCATACGTAATGTGTGCAATCCCGAAGTCTCGGGTTCGAAACCGGACATACAAATATTAATAAATAATCCATAAACTCTAACAGCTCCCACTTGGATATTCATTAATATAGTAATGACATGGGTCAGTCTAGCTTAACCTTCCCAATGCCCCCAGCTTGATCCGAGTTGTGGTTCTCCTGGAAAAACCACGTGATGATATTATCATCATACTTATCCTTTTGTTTCTAATACCGCGTTAATATGGATATGGATCTTGGTCATTCCATAATTAACATTTAGTTTCTCGTTTATACGTAATTGAACAAGATTACCAAAACATCTGAACGTCTTCCAGATAGACTTTGGGCGTGGCCACGCAAACATCTTGTCAATCCTACGAGTGGCCAAGCAGTATTAAACTTCAACACAGAGTTGAAGGAACAAATCCTTTATTGACTGCGAGCATAACCCTCGAACTTCGCATCATTTCTGAAAATAGCCCTTATAACTACCTTTTACGGTTAGCGTTAGACCACCTTACAGAAAATAAGCTACATCCTCGGCAATTATCTGTCATCTCAAGTCTGAGGATAAATATTCATGATATACTTGATGAAGACAATCCATAAAGTATAATCATGTGGTTGGGATAAGTCCTATATTCAATTTATCCAATATTGAATATCATGTGACATTGGTGTCTCAACCTACAGTCCATTCTACCAATCCTCACATTTGTCTTAGTTCAATAATATTCCCATATTATTAATTGACAATGGACTATTTAGAATAAAATATAATAATTTTACTCATGGATTTAAACATGCAAATATATGACACAAATATTAATAATGAGAATAAATGCTATCCGCACTTTATTTCATTAAAATAATAATTGTTTACACGTCCCTTATCCAAATACTAACTAGATCAATGCATGATAATTCTCATTAATGAATTATGCCACAAGTCATGTTCCACATACTCGTTGACAAGGCATAAATCAACTAATGTTGATCTATCGGAATTTTGATAATACTTATTTCATATAATGAAATTCTTGTATGTGTGCATTCATCTATCTAGATATTGCCACATACTTCATAAAATGCGTGACATCCTCATGCACGAATTTATGACAATTAAACTACCAAACCTTGTAGTTAAAGTATTCTAATTCTTTTTGTATAATGCAACTATGCTCATATTGAGCACAACTAGTATACATGGTCTCCTAATAAGGATGAGCTCCTACCATGACTAGTATTGAGTGTCATCTCAATCTTACTAGCATCATTGTATCCAAACAACAATATGCTCTTTTAAAGTTCCGTAAACTTTAACATTCATCGTGTAATGTTTTGATATCTTCAAATCCTTCAAGATTTGAGCACAATATCAATCAAGCAACAATATGCCATATGGTTCATATTTAGAATTTTGGAGCAAATCCAGGCTGAGGATGTAAATTCTAAACCATATCCATTACACTTATCTATCTAATAGTTTCAATTAGATATTAATGTTGTCAATCATCTTGCATCCAAGCATGACACAACAAGCAACATGATGTACATGAAAAATCTTTCCAAAGATATGTTTCTATCTAGTTCTTCTAATAGAATATCATGTTCTTTTAGAATTAGTTATTTTACCGCTTATGTTTATAATCAAATAAACATATATTTCAAGGTTTTATTTTCTATATGAAGTTTCATTCCAAACTAAAACTTAACATATAAATGTTAATGGAATGTTACTTCCTATATGTTATACAACATATATGAAATAAGAAAATAAATACATCACTCCCACTAGCTTTCAGGAATATTAAGAAATATCTTATTTTAATTATAAATCAAACAAGATTTAATAACTAAAAATAAGTATATCTTTTAGATGCATGCATTAATCCATTTTCAAATGATTTTGCACTTTTGTATACTATTAAAGATTATTTGAATTCAAACACTCCTTTCAATTACTTTTCGTCCTCGCTCAAGTAATTATCCAAGAAAGAGTTTTGATATTCCATTATTAACTTCATATAAATGAAACTAATAATGACAATCATAATCTTTATATATTTAATGTGCTTAGAAAGAATCTCAATCACATTTAATTGCTTAATTGCGATTGATAATTTTTTCACATATTAAATATGTATACAAATATTGTCCATATGATTTCTACACAAGAATTTTAAATCACTAGGATTTTCATTTCCTTTGTAGAAATTCATTTCTATTCTATAGTGTTACTATAGAGTCTAAGATTAACTACGTTTCCAAACTAGTTATCCTTTTGGACTGCATCTAATTTTTCATAGTATGAGTAATTTGCCAAATAACATTTGCAATTCATTAACAGGCATATCACTATCCTGTAACTCATAACCCTCAACATATTCTACAAATATTTGAGATATCCTTACGGATCTATGAATTGAGAATTCCATCATCTTTGAGATTTAACACTAACATGTTAAATCCTCATTATGATTTTGCTAGGGTATTTAGAAGATTATGTATCTTGTAATTTTATCTCATCAAGATAAAACTCCCACTCGCCTTTTGGAATTTATAGAATATCTATAAATTCTTTGGCCAATAGAGCAACACAAAACTTGTTCTCTTTTTGGGACTTTTACAAATACAAATTGACAGTTCCTAACCTTAATTTTGTTAATAACCTACCCAACAAGTAGTTTAACAAATTCTGAACTTCAATTTTAAGACTTAATGTGATGCGTCACATTCCATAATCAATGGTGTCTTATTAATCTTCTAGGTTGGAGTCTTAATTGAGTATCTTTTAGGAAGATTAGAAGATATAGTTATCTTTAATCAAACAATTTTTCAAGAGTTTGATTTTCCTAACTGAACATACCATCAATACTATGTATTTCATTAGGATTAATATTGTAAGTTAATCTTACAATATTTAAGATAAATATATTTCATTTTTGGCTTACCTATTTACCAACTAAGTCAATTTAATGGTACAATAGATTTCCAAGCCAATTGCATAATTTATAACATAAGTGCCTTATTGACCAAGCCACTTAATATCTATGTCTTACCAAAAAAAACATAAACTTGTTATAATCCCAATGTACGTTACAAATCATTGATCAACTCAATGACTCCTTGTATATGTCTTAATTAAAAAACATAACAATATAACGTCTTACTTTGTTATAAGTCTTAAAAGACTTCATATTTATATCTTTATACTAAAATATAAATATGTATAACTAAAGTAATTATGAAACCCACAACTTGGTTTCAATAGTTTTTTAAGTTAATTTATTTACTTCATATATTTATGTCATTGCAAGAATACATAAACATCTAAATATGAAGTAGTATAAGATTACTTCATTTATTTATGTCATTACAACAATACATAAATATTTACATTTGAAGTAGTCTTATTATCATATCGACACTTGTTCTAATAATTATCTAATTTTTAGAAACTTGTAAATTAACATAGTTTCATTTCATCAGTCGAGGCTGATAATGATGAAAGTAAGTAATTTACCTTGTCATTAATATCTAGTAATGAAAGTAGATATTAACTTCAAGTGTTCCATAAATTAGAATGTGTTTTAAAACACATTAGAACATTGATCTCTTACCTTACAGTCAAGAGATCCCTTTAAATCATATTCCTTTATGTTGTTGCTTGCACACAATAAGATCTCTCCCACTTGTGCATGGAACAACATCACGTATCGAATAAACAACACGTCAATAGTTTGCTTATTTGATCAATATGATTGTGTCATAGATCTAAGTAGATATAGAATCACCTCGTCTACTAAGGAAACGTACACGACTATCCTTAATACCACAAGTGTCTATAATTGGAAAATATTTATCTCAAGAGATTCTAGAGATAATCCGGGTAACTACCAAGACTTGTAGCTCCCACTGAATTTAAGATCACTGCATGAACTCATTATTCAGTAATTTCAGCACTATGCTCCCACTGGCTTTGACAACATTATAAGTGTTGCATTACCAGTAAAAGCAAATAGCGTGATGTTTACTTTCCTATACCCTTGATGAATTCCTTACGTAATTCTACTAAGGTACTCAAGAAATGTATTCTACTTCGTAAATGATGGAATATCCATCAATGTAATTAACTTGAAAGAATTGGGTATGCAATTTCTTCCTTAATTAGGTCTACCATCCCCATCATGGTATGTAGCACCTTTAAATGGTTAAAGCATAACAACTAGATCAACTATTCTAGTTAGCCTTTTACCACTTTTTCGGTAATTAGTCTAATTTCTAATTTAATAACTCCTAACCATGCAATTTCTTTAAAAAATTCGCCATGAGTTATTTCTTAGAATATAGACAATTCTAATTTTCCTATTATACCTTTCTCATTCATGAAAAGGAATAGGATTAAGTCTCACTCTTCACACGGAAAGTGGACTCAGTTTATTCTTTTCAGCAAAAATTGACTCTATCCAAAACCCTACGGGTGTAGATCAATTTACTACTAAAAGAATATCTTTTGTTTACGGTTTTAACGTTGCATTAAATACATTAAAAGAATTTTCAAAATTCAATTTAGTATTTTCGATAATAACTTTTCAAGAAAATTAAACACCCACGGTAAATAAAATTTCACCATTTAATTTTCATTGAAAATTAGGATCCAAATTGACGTCGTTTCATCACATCAGCTGAGGCTGCTAGCAATGAAAGTACTCAATAAGGTAGAGCTACACTCAATTGCCAATATCCAATTGCAATTCCTAGAATCATGGGACTTAAATTATATTGCCAACATCAGTTGCAAAATGTAAACATGTTTCATCCCCAAATCTTTATGCCTTGACGCCGTTCCATCACATCAGCTGAGGCTGCTAGCAATGGAAGTGCTCAATTAAGTTAACCAATTTAGAAACGTGTAAATTGACGTCGTTTCATTACATTCAACTGAGGCTGCTAGTAATGAAAGTGCTCAATTTACGTTAACCAATTTAGAAACGTGTAAATTGACGCCGTTTCATCACATCAGCTGAGGCTGCTAGCAATGAAAGTGCTCAATTTACCCCTTTTGACTACCATCTTTGAATCATTACATCAGATGAGGCTGCTAGCAATGATAGATGTCATCTTAGGTGTTTCCGTATTAATTGGTTGGCATATTACTTAAATTTTAAGGGTATTATATATTTTGATGTGTAATCAAAAAATATGTACAAAGATGTCATGCATTCATCTTTGTATCATATGTTTTCTACAAAAAGCTGTTTACTAATTCGCAGCTTAAATCAACAAAATTTAATTGATGGCGTTGAGAAACTTACAACATTGCCTTAAGATGCTTCGTACTTTTTCATGGTGTACTTGGTAAGTCTAATATTGACGCACAGGCGAGCGGAGGGGCAAACGTCCGCCGAAGCTAATTAAAAACGCGCCCCTTTCGGATGACAATTTAATGTCAAGCCTCCTTATACCCACTTTATAGTTTGTCAATAATAGGTCCGCCGCTTCGACCACTTTTGTACAGTCGCATCAATCAATTAAAACTTTAAGATTTAAAGCTTAAAACAATTTTATGTAGTAAATTATTAATTGCTAGTCTCGCCTGGGAGCAAATTACCGTGCGAAGCGAACCACTGTCGGCACATAAGACTTGGCAATTAAATGGTTTACTACAAAGGTTTCATAGTTATTAGGTCCATTTATTTTTATTTGAAAAATTACCCTCTTTGTTGTTACAATCCATCATAATTAAACACACAAAGAACAAGTAATTTTAAAAAAATAAATAAACACATGATAACACATATATGATCATCAACGATATCATATAGCCACATGCAAACCTTTTTGATAAATCCTATTAATTATCTATGTGAATTTTCATGTATCTAATCAATAAAACTCCCATTGGTTTTCGAGCTCATTGTACCCAATGGACCACAGACACCAAATAAATTTGGCCGCGTAAGTTTTGATCAATTAGATACCACATTGCACATAACCAATTTTAATTAATATATTAGGGTCTTCCCTAATTTAAGATCTATCTTAAAAATCATGTGGCAATTAAATCAACAAACATTCCATGACAAAATATGCAAGATTTTGTCATGGATCCCATATTGCACATATAATCATGTTAACACATATTATCATGTCAATATATCCTGTACGCAATCTAGTTAATTAATGACATCACATACGGTACTCATTAATTAATCCTTAAAAATTGCATGCAATCCTAGGGTTTTTCTACAAAAACCAAAAACCCTAAATCTTTTAATTTAGGTGTCGACCTAATATTAGGTTTACAAAAAAATAAACCCTAGATTTATAAATTGCATGTATCTAATTAAAGATTCAATTTTTAAGGTTTTATGTAATCAATTACATGTTAAAAACGCGGCTCATGATGCCACTGTTGGAATATGTGAATCATACAAATCTATAAACACATAAACATCACAAGTATGCGCAGCGGATAGATCTACATAACATATAATTAATTAACATAAATTTAAATAGACGCGTACCTTTTCGATTCCTAGCAAGAACAAGGAATCACGTTCTCCAAGAACAATATATAAACCCTAATAGGGTTTTAGGATGGATCGACAAGGGTAAGTAACACTTTCAAGATCACAAGCTAAAGTAAGCTTGTCACTCGTTCCGGTACACACGTATTACTAGCGTCTCAATGTGAAAAGCTAGGTTCATGTACCACAAATAAAACATCACAACACCTAAGGTTTGATGTTCTTGATAATACATGATCGAACCCTACTAACATGAAGATGAATTACTCTACATCTTAACGAGAAGATAATGGAGCAATTAATTTACATGCATATGCATACAAGATTACACGTACAGTACATGCACATGAATAAGATTACTATGCACATGCCTAGTACTCCTATCATTGCCCTTTTACTGTTCGAATAATTTTTGTCAGTAGGTGAAGAAAAAAGTGAATCGATTTGTGAAATCGTTTAGGGATAAATTTTGTGTCAACCGATTATGAAGCTATTGAGGGGTTTATATACACTCCAAACTTGCTCATCAAGTTTGAGTCAAACACCTCCTCAAGTTTCATAAATCGACACTCAACCCCCTCCACTTTTCTTGTTCGATCATATAAATATTTGTGATTTAATAATTAATCATAAATAATTATATATTAATTATTAATACATTGAGACTCATACGTAATGTGTGCAATCCCGAAGTCTCGGGTTCGAAACCGGACATATGTATATTAATAAATAATCCATAAACTCTAACAAAATGCTCATTTGCAGGTACGCTTTCTTTGCATGGATGGTCTTGACTTTTGTCCACTTAACCAAACTAGGATCATTTGCCCTTATGGTTTTGACTTCTTCACACTATTAACCCGTCTTTATGATCCGGATCTTTTCTGCAACACCTGTTTACAAGCATCGACTCCAAAAGTAAACAATACGTTTGAAATCCAGCTATTAACTTAATACTTGTGTAAATGTTCTTTGTGTAGGTGTTGCCGTGAGTGCATTCCGTTTTGTTATTCTTTAAACAACTTGTACTTACACATACATCTATTTGATGTTAGTTAACAACTCAGACTCTGCTTGGTTTTGTCAATTTCAAAGTCTATGAATCGATTAAATTGAAATATCCACCGATACTTGATCCTTGATTGAAAGCTTTAGGAGCAGGTTTGAACTTAACTGCTATCTCATGATACATCACTATATACTTGAGTGTGTTGTTTTTAGAGATGTAATATATTTGATACTTTGTGCAGATTTATATATGCTTTGACAAGGTATGTTGATGCTAAAGACCGGACAAATGGAACAAATGACCAACAGTACCTACTTCCTAGGAATGAACCAGGTGCAGTGACCAATCTTGTTTGAATGTGTGTGTTTACGAACTAATTCCTGTGACTTGGAGAATCAAACTTAGATATTCAGCTCTTTCGTGTTATGGGTTGTTAAGTAAACAATTTCCTTCTTACTCGTCATCTGCATCTCCAAATCCGACATTTTCAGGCCAAATAATCAGAATTCACAAAATATAAAATTTTCACAATTATTTCTTTGTAATACAGTTAAAAATGGTTCTTGATGCTTTATGTTGCAATACTCGCATTAGACGCACAACCAATCATTTCCTAGTGATTTCCTCAGCTGATCAGTCGATGCATATAAGACGATGAAATACACAAAGGAGTGTAAGAGGATGAACCGTCTAAGGTAAAATTCTTTTGCATATTCTAGTGATGCAAATCTATCATAACTACTTTCCCACTAAAGTTAATCATGGCTGATCGTTACCTTGCTTAGGCGTCTTAGTACAAATTTCCTCTTCTAAAGTGCATTCAAAGGATGGCGATGAATAAATGGGTGGGTAGGCAGGTTGATTTACAGACTTGGGTAAAAAATGATACTTTTTGGTACAGGTCGGGTTATGGCGTGGGCATAAATCTTGGTGGTATAAAAATTTCTTTTATTTACTCTCTTTTTTTTTGAAGGGAAAATTTTTTGCAATTCACATGACGAAAAAAAAAATTCAGCTTTTACTCTTTTTTTTTTTTTTTTTTTTTTTTTTTTTTTTTTGCAATTTACTCTTTTATATAACGATTTTTGAAGGGATGGTGTGTGTTCATCTAAATCGAATTACTTTTTTCCGAAATTACCTCTACACAATTTACTTTTTTTTTTTTTTTTTTTTCAATTTACTCTTTTATATAACGATTTTTTTCGTCTTACGAAAAAAGTTTTTTACATAAAAAAAAGTTTTTATATACGAAAAAAGTTTTTAATATAAAAAAAAGTTTTTATATATGAAAAAAGTTTTTTATATAAAACGTTTTTATATAAAAAAAACATTTTATATAAAAACTTTTTTATTTTTATATAAAAACTTTTTTTATAAACTTTTTTTTATATAAAAAACTTTTTTCGTATATAAAAACTTTTTTATAAACTTTTTTTATATAAAAAAGTTTTATATAAAACCTTTTTATATAAATACGTTTTATATAAAAAAACATTTTTATATATGAATGTTTTATGTAAAAAACGTTTTATATAAAAAAAATTCACATGATGAAAAAAAAAATTCAAAAAAAACGGGCGAAAAAAAATGTGTAAATTGCAAAAATCGTCCTTGTGGTTTATTTATAACGGCTGTTAGTTTAAAGGATGTGCGCTGCAACGATCGTTAGCCAAAAGGGCTAACGTGTAAGTGCTAACGGAACTCACTTAACGCCGGTTAACATGGGGGACCAAAAGTGCATGAAAGAGTGCCAAATCCAGACCATCTTTGCACTTAATGAATCACAGGGACGAAACGTGCAATTTGACCAAACCACAAGGACGATTTTTGCAATTTACTCATTTATATATAGATAGAATCTCATTTTATTCATCAAACACAATACCATTCATTCATCACATATTGAAATCTTCAAAAGATCATCCTCAATCACATATTCATATTTGTTTCTTGTTACAACCATTTAGTTAGCAAGAATACTACTGCTAGGCTACAAGCTCTTTTGTAACAATAATGGAATTGAAAAAGATGGTACCAATGGTTTCTCGTAGCGGACGACATTTGCAACGTTACAATAAAGGCCAACAACGTCAAGTCGTTGGATGTATACCTTACACAATTAACAACAATGCATTGGAAGTACTTGTGATTAGTGCACAAAGAAAAGGCAAAGGAATGTTGTTTCATAAAGGAGGCTAGGAATGCGATGAAACCATTAAAGAAGCCGCACTAGCTGTGTTTGGTGACACAGATTATGAGAGATTATGGGGGCTACAGCTTTTTTTTTTTCACAAAATAATCTTTTATCTAAAAAGTAGCATTGTTTGGCTGAACAACTTATGAAAGATTATAGTAAAAATAATCTCCAAAAATAAAAGCTTCTTGAACCAACTTATGAAAGATTATGGGGGCTACAGTTTCTTTTTTTTTTTTATAAAATAATCTCCAATTATGTCATTTTACACTTTTAATTTACAATTTCAGCTAGTTTGCCAAACATCACTAATATATATATATATATATATATATATATATATATATATATATATATATATATATATATATATATATATATAGGGTAAAGTTAAAATAAAAAGATAAATATCCGTACACTACGTAAAAAGAATTTTTTTTTTAAAAGTTCGCGAAAAAATCCCAAAAAATTCCACTAGATCGGGTATGTTGGTGCATAAAACTTTTGTGAAAGAAGTTTTTCTGATTTTGAGTTTTTATACGTTTTTTTTAATGCACAAAAAACGAATTTTGATGCGCAAAAAAATTTTGATGCACAAAATTTTCAACTTGTTTTAGTTAGATGCGCAATGTTATTTTGATTAAAAAAGTCAAAAGAACTTGGGTGCAAAAACAAAATTTTGATGCACAAAAAAACGATTTAATGCACAAACGTATTTTTTCATAATTTTTTTTCGGAAAAAATATCCACTTTTAGAAAAACTTCCTTCACAACTTTTTCATGCACCAACATACCTGATCTTGTGGAATTTTTTTGGAATTTTTTGAGAAAATTTTTGAAAAAAAAAAATCTTTTTACGTAATGTACGGATATTTGTCTTTTTATTTGATCTTTATCCTATATATATATATATATATATATATATATATATATATATATATATATATATATATATATATATATAGGAGGCTTTATTTTCAGAACTCTGTTAAGTGCGAGAACTGTGAGAACCCTTCTAGACCAATGAGCTTTTTTTTAATATTAAAGATTATTAAAAAGAGTAAACTCCAAAATACATCCCTGTGGTTTGGCCAATTTCGCACGATACATCTCTCCCGAAAAAGTTGCAACATACACATCCTTCCGTTAGTAAAAGTCAAACACAATACATCCACGAGGACGAACGGTGCAAAGATTGTGTCGTTAAATTGGACACGTGGCAATTATCTCTTTTTAAGCAAGGGTATTTTAGTCCTTTTATCATAAACACAAATACAAAACACAAACACAAATCCAGAACTCAAACACAAATCAAACACACAAACACAAATCCAATTTAAACACAAACACAAATCGAGATCAAAAACCCAAATCAAAATCAAAAACACAAACACCACTCTTTTTCCAAAACACAAACACAAATCAGTTAAACCGAAGCAACCTATTTTATATCACTTGGTGTTTGTGTTCGTTTCGTGATGGTTTCTGGTGAGATACAGGAAACTTTAACCGAAGCAACCCATTTTATATCACTTGGTGATGGTTTCGGTTATTGATCTTGATGGTCACGGGTAAGTGTTTTTCGTGTTGCTTCTTGTTAAAGATTCTTAGATCGATGATGGGTTCTTGGGGATCTTTAAAGATTTTATCTTCAAATGCTAGAACCCGAGATCTTTTGTTTGAATCTTTTTACTTCGTTAAGGTCTTGATGTAGTGAGAAGGTTGTTGTGTTTTTTTGTAGTCGTTGATTTGGATGAGACATGTTGACTGAGATATGTTGTCTGATAGTGATGGTGTGTTTTGGCACAGTGAATGTGTTTGTTTGTGTGTGATTTTACCGGTGAGATTTATCCGGCTTTATTCTCCATTCGGACTTGACGAGATCCGGTTAAAGAATGGCCAATGATGCTTTCTAACCTCACTTTGTACTCTTTTTATATTTTTTTTTAGAGCTGGTGGCAGTTTATGCTTATGCTGGGTGAAAGTTGATAATTGGTTTGAAGCAAAACTCAAATATAGGATGATTGTTTGGGTACGTGATCATGCGCAAAGTTGTTATCTGATATGTTCAATTTACATATTTTGAAACTTGAAGTATCTTTCAAACTTCTACATTGTATATCATAAAAATGTCGAATTGTGGTGATGTTGGCTTCGATCTTAGACCTCAAAATCATGCTAAAGGTGTTATATTTTGAAAAAGAGTGGTGTTTGTGTTTTTTATTTTGATTTGGGTTTTTGATTTGGATCTGGATCTGTATCTGTGTTTGTGTTTGTGTGTTTGATTTGTGTTTGAGTTCTGGATTTGTGTTTGTGTTTTGTATTTGTGTTTATGATAAAAGGACTAAAATACCTTTGCTTAAAAAGAGATAACTGCCACATGTCTAATTTAACGACACAATCTTTGCACCGCTCGTCCTCGTGGATGTATTGTGTTTGACTTTTACTAACGGAGGGATGTGTATGTTGCAACTTTTTCGGGAGGGATGTATCGTGCGAAATTGGCCAAACCACAAGGATGTATTTTGGAGTTTACTCTATTCAAAGATTATTATTTAATCTAAAGGGTATTATAGTAAAAAAAACAATTTTTATATTTTTTAGATTTTTTTTATTAAATCCCGCTTTTAAATATCTCATAATTTTCGGTTTTTTTTTTTTTTTTTTTTTTTTTTTTCATTTCTTATCATGCATGTTTTTAGAAAGTCAAGGTGGTGCATATATGTTTTTTTATTTAAATAATGTAAATTTACATGTGTTTTTATTGTACAATAATTTAAACTTCAAATGAGTTTTACTTAAAAATATAATTGCACATATGTTTCTGCCGTATATTCTATAAACTTCTTAAATAAAAACTAAAAACATAAATTATAGTCGTAACCTTTAGATTTCTTACAAACCAAGAACATAAGATAATACATGTTGGTCCACGAATTGTATATGGATCACTAAGTAGTCTTGAATACCTAGTAGATGGTTAGGATAAATCCGAACCAATCTAAGTGAGAAACCCTAGGTGATTGTTATTGTTAATGCGGAATCTTAACAAGAACAATTAAGAACACAAGCAGAGATATCACTAACTTCGTATATTGATTATAATCACAATTAGTGAACTCGTACAACTCACACACGAACTAACAATCTTTAGGGATCCTTTTATAACATAAGGAAACCCTAACCGACTCAGAAGATATACACAAATCTTCTATAAAGATACATACACGCATTGTATCTTTTCCTAACATAACTCTAACAAACTTTCCTAACTTCACGACCAGACTTAACTTTACAAGTCAACCAGACTTAAATATGCTACCAGACTTAACATTACATTACCAGACCTAATAACACAAACAGACCTAACTTAGATAAACTACCAGACCTAAGTTGTCTTCTCTTGATTCGTATTATAATTCCCAACAATCCTCCCCTAACTTGATCTTCATGCATCATGAACTTCAAGTTCTTCTGATTAAGCTTTCTGAGGATTGAATCTTAAACACTTTGAATTGTATTTAGGTCTTGATCCTTTCTAGCAGCTTGAATCTTGATAAGCTCTTCTGATATGGTCTTTGCAGCAACATTGACTATATGTACATCAATTCATATTAAGTTTCATATCTATTCTCATCACTTCCAGGTGTGTTAACTCCTGTGAGAGGTGAATCATTGAAATTTAATGGATTTGATGTCTCTTTACCAATAGCCATCACTACTGGAGTAGCCAAATGTTTTGGTGTGTAAGACCATGGTACACTGATAACCATATGATTTTTAGCAAATCATCAGCTTATCAACGGATTTGTTAAGTCTTTACCAAAAGCCGTTTGCTTCTGGACTAGTCAATTCTTTGATGGAAAAACACCTCATCATGGTGAATTGATTACCATTTATGGTTTTCCACAGCCTTTACCACAAGCCATAACCTTGTGGGCTAGTCAACTCTTCACTTATCTTAGATATGGTGAGTTGAATACCATACAATTTTTGGCAAATTGTCAGCCATAAACGGATTTGAGCAATCTTTACCTGTTAGCCGTTTGCTCAGGATTAGCCAGTCCTTATGTTGATGAGACAAGGTGGACTGATAACCTTTTGATGTGTTAGTGCAAAGCACCTCCACCAAGTGAGAAGTTCCAATAGTCTCACTTAACAACTTGTGAAAATTCTTTCAAACATCCTTAAGCTACATCCTTCAAAGACTGCTTCTTAATCAAATCCAATAACATCTCATATCCTTCATCCTTTTTACTAGTATACAACTTTTTGCTCATCATTTCCTTGCAAACACTTGATGATAAAGGATATTCCACTTCTGCAAGCATATAAATATCAACATTCTTTAATGAAACACAATGTACCTTGCAGGTATGAAAATATCTCCAGCTGACAATGTTTTGCTCTTCAGGAAGTTTCCACACTATATCAGACTCAGTTGGTGGCTCAAACATCACCTTCAAATTGCCCCAAAAGACTCTTTCAAATTTATCTTCAGGTGGATGATCCCCATATTTAATGTTTACCAACTGATAAAGTTCCTGTAGATCCTCCCTATTCACATCATTTAGAATTCCAGCAAAATTCATATAAACAATGTCAGAATTATCTTCCCTTATTACTTGATATGCAGCCCTCTCACCAGTCATTATTAGTTGATACTTGACAACCTTAGTTGGTTCCTTTGTGCTTTCAATAGTCCCCATTGTGGCTCCTTCAGATGAAGGTTCTTCATCTAATTCCTCTTCAACAGCCACTTTCTTGGATTTACTTTTCCTTTCCAAACCTTTTCTTCTTTGAAACACAATAGGCTTTATTACTTCATCTTGCACTTCTTCTGTTGACTTTCCAGCTTCAGGTTGTATATCAATCACTTTATCAGGTTCAATGACCAGTTCAGTCTCTTTAGCCTTTCTACCTTGAAAGCAATATTTCTGCACATCATCATAATCAATAGCTTTGTAACCTTGATCTCTCTCAAATGCCTTGAGATATGCTACTTGTATTTCTTCATATGACTTCCTTTTCATCTGTTCCAAAGAAAGATGCATTTGATTCTTAAGATACATCTTCATATCATACTTCTTTTCTGCCATAGACATCTTCTTGGGAATCTTTGATTTCTTCTGAAGCTTGAATTTTTCTAAGAATCCACCCAATGTATCATCATTATTTCTTGCATTTATGAAGTTAGCTAACTGTTTGGCTCGTTCATCAGCAGTTAAACCTTCAATAGTTAGCAGCTCTTCATACTTTGCTCTCACTTCATCATCAACATTGAGCAGCTTTGTAAAATCATCAGATTCTTCAGCCAATTGTCTTGCATAAACTGCATCTAGCATCTTTTGTCTTTCTTCTTCAGCAATATCTTGTGCCATAATCCTTTCAATTTCAGCCTCAGATGCTATTTCTTCTCTTGTTTTGTTCTTAGACTTCTTTGACTTTGAAGTTTCACCCACAACAGATTGTTGCTCTTCATTACCAGAACTAAGTTCATTACCAGACTTTCCTTCACCAGACTTTTCATCAGATATTGTCCCAAACTTTTCAACCTCTTCCTCAACAGACAAAATTAACCTTCTTCTCTTCCTATCCTGTTTAATTTTGCCCATTGATTGAGCCAAAGTCTCTGCTACTTCCAGTGTCTCTGGACTAATTGTGGTGACATTATCTTGAACAAGTGGTTCTTGAACTGGTGTTTGAAGAATATTTTCCTGTTCTTGCTCCAAATTCCTCCCCTGTTTGGAAGAATTTTCAGCTTCACCTTCCTCATCATCAAAAGAAACACCCTTTTTCTTCATTGCTACTCCCATTTTCTTTACTTTCTTCACCAAAGTCACATAAGCTTTTCTGAGTGCCTCATTAGACTTTTCCAAAATAGCAATCTTCTTTTGTAGTTGAGGAACAATGATAAGAAGATTTTCCATAGTTATGGGATCATGTTCCTCCTCCCTTGCAGGACTTGGAACATTTGGTTGTGGAGGTGAAGATTGTTGGATAGGTGTAGATAATCTTTCAGCAGATGGTGAGGGACCTGGTTGAGGTGATGAAATTGGAGAAGATGTAGGTGTAGCAGACCTAGATGATGCTTGGTCTTGTACTGCATCAGGGTGCACTTGTGCAGCTCCAGAAGTACCTGCATTGTTAGTACCAAGCATAGCAGCAAGCAAAGGTTTGTTTGTCCCTTGAAAACTCCTTTTTAAATTTGCAAAAAGTTTGGGAGTAAAGGCCACACTGATGTAAGGCACTTTATCCTTAGTTTCATAATTCAAGATCATTTGCAAAAATCGTGGATACATTAAAAATTTTGGGTCCTTAGCATTTTTCACCATTCCTTCAAAAATTAGTTTTGAAAAGTTAAATGTCCTTCCAAATGATAAACAGACCAATGCAGAAGCAATTCTGCTTCCAAATTGATCCCATCCACCACTCTTGGGACTTAAGCTCTGAAGTAAATGATGTACTAAAAACCTCCACTGAGGTGAAAAATGACTTTTCCAAAAGGTAAAACTTCCATCTGTGGGGTACCCAATGCTATTCAATCCCTCCAAAATATCATCACTAGGCAAATCAAATTCTCCTAAAGCATCATCCAATTGGAGACTGTCCCTAATCGAGGCTTCAGTAATGGTAAAACCATTTTTATCTATAATTGCCCTTAAACATGGTGTCCCATCATCAAGAGTCTCAGAGGTAACCGACCTCCAGAACTGCTTGACAAGGGACTGATAAATAGTAGGATTATGAGTTAATGAATAACAAATGTAAGAACCTTTTAGGAAATCCACAATCTACTCGAAACCTGCACTTTGATCTGGCTTCTTCAAGAAACCAACTTGATTATGCTTGTCCACAAACTTGAGATTAGCCATGGATGAGTTAATGATTTAGGTCTGGTTGATAAGAAAGGTAGGGTTTTGAAAAATATTTGCGTAGAAACAGAGTCGTGAGATCAAAATAAAAAAGATTTAAATTTGGAAGCAAATAAAGAGTAAAAGAAGATAAATAATATCAAATTTTAATCTTATATACTTCATAAATATCTTGTTTTACCGAAAATAGTGCAACGGTAATATATTAGTAAAATCTTTATTTACTCTGACCAGATCTAACGGTCATAAAATTAACACTACCCGACCTAAAATGGTCAACCAGGCCGAATCATAAACTTACCAGACCTAACCAAGAGAGTGGACTTACACACTGAATATAGCGAATGCAAGGCTTTGCATCATCTCATTCCAATCTTTTCTGCAAGAATTAGTTGAAACAACAAGAAAAAGGAGACAAAAACCAATCTTTGCAAGACATACAATCTACCAGATTTAACACTTAAGTTTACCCGATTTAAAAACATGTAAAACTTGTACATTTGCCTCCCCTTAAATGTACATTACCTCCCCTTAAGTGTAAATCTCCCATTTTTATTTTTTATTTTATTTTTTATTTTTTTTATTATTTTTTTTTTAATATCACAACTTAACCAAAATAAAACCTATGGTCAACTTTCCAAAAATACAATCAATAACTCTTTTCCTGCAAGTATTAACCCATACACCAACCGAGCATTAAATGACATTAAACCTTGATTTTCCCTATAAAACCACCCATTGTTTTATCACAAAACCATCACAAGTCAAAAGAAAAACCTTATAAGCATAATGAATCCTTCCAACTCAGATATCATAGAGATATCATCCGATTCTTCCTGGGATCCGAATGGCTCATCTTCTGATGCATCATCAGGAGGATGGGGTGGATACTTCCCACCAGGGTATTCATCAATCACAAGAAACAAGACATTAAGAGAATCAACTCTGAAACAATGGCTAGCTGCTTATGATCTTACTGAAAAGGAACCAGACAATGAAGCACCAAAGACTTCAAGACCAATTCCCCCTTCTGATGTAGATGATAAAAGTGCTGAAGAAGAAGACCCCTCCAAAGATGATGAAGAGACTTTTCCTTCGAAGGTTGTGCCATCCTTGAGAAGTGGTTCTATCCCTCGTCCACCACCAAGCAGCCTGATTCTTGGACTTCCATGCCCAAAAGCGTGGAATCAGTTTGGTGGCAGAGGAGCCAAGAAGACCATTCCTGACTTCATGGGCAAAGGGAAACAGAAAGTGTAGGTGGTGATGTTTGGCTGGTTTGTGTTAAAGCTTTTGTCTTATGAAGCATTGTAACTTGCATCCTAGAATGCAATTTCTTGTTAATAAATAAAAAGCTCTTTGGTTCTGATGTTTTAATTTTCACATATGAATTACTTGCAATAGAGAAGAGTTAACAACTGCAAAACAAAGTTAAGCACAAAATACCAAAAACACACATACTATGGAAAGCAGAAAACAAATTAACTACTGAAAATAAGAATAACCAAGAAGAGTAGCAAGATGAAAAACAAACAAATATACAAACTATACAAAGTTAAGAAAGAGAATCAGTTTTTCTTAACAACCCAGGCCTGAGTGGGCTTGAGTCCTTTCTGTGGAGCAACATACTTATAGGTCTTGTATGAACTTGCTCCAGTGAAACCATGTTTGGACTTATAGGTAAATTCATTTTTAAATGGATTCCAAGCCCAGCAATCAGAGAAATTATCAGCAGAACCCCCATTTGAATTTGTTTGTCTCCTTACAGGTGAATGAGCTTTATAAAAATTATTTCTTTGAAAATTTGCATTCACCTGAGGTTTTTGAAAAGGTTGTTTGGGTCTCACAAAACCAGTGTTCACATTAGGCCTCATAGAATTAACATTTTGCCTATTCATATTAAAGTTTCTGTAGCCAGACCTAAAATTTGGTCTACCAGAATTAACATAAGAGTTAGGTCTGGTAGTGTTATTTAGTTGGACAGGTCTGGGAACAAACTGGTTGGCATGATTAATTCTACTAGCATTATTCCAAACTGGTTTATTTGAACCATGACCCTTATTAACATTCATTCTCTTTTGCTCAGCCTCTCTTTTCATTCTCTTTTCATGGAAGTCACAATCTCTTATTAAATGACTCAAACTTCCACACACAAAGCATCTTTTAGGAGCATAAGTATAACTACTCCTACTTTCTCTGTGAACAATATTGCTTCTAGGTGACTCACTCATTTTAACAGATTCCCTAGGAGATTTTATGTGATTGACACAACTAGGTTTAACTGTCTCAGCCTTTTGTTCAGTCACTACAGGTTTAGTAACAACAGGTTCACACTTCTCAACAACCTTAGGTTCAGGATTCTCTTTTTCCTCATTATTTGTCTCAGACTTAGAGTGATCAAAGGAACCATCAATAGATCCTTCAGAGTCATTGGATTGACAAGAAGAATACCTACTGGATTTTTCCTCTGAGGTGGTTGGTTCAGGCACTTGAGGACCTTTCTTACCATACACAAAGAGTGAATCATCCAACTCTTCTTTTTCAAGAGGAGTATAGTCATCACTCAAAGGTGGTGGTACTCCCTTAAAGTCACCAGTCTTAACAAACCTATTATACAAAGGCTTATTAGCATAGTCCTCTTCTTTATTCTTAAATATAGCCCTATTCTCATTTTCCTCATATCCTAAGCCACATTTTTTATTTGACTTAATTTGAGAATCCCAACACTTAAACAAGTTATTATTTGAACTGTTCCACTGATCTACCCTTTTTCTCAGCTCATCCCTCTCCTTCTGAATTTTAAGCCCTAATTGTCTATACCTTTTAAGCTTTTCATCTTGTTCGTATATTTTATTAGCTTGAAAGTATAGTTTTTCATTTAAAGCAGCATGTTGGTTTTGAAGGGTGACCTTTTGTGCTTCTAAAGTTTTTACAGCATTTTTATGTGCTAATAAATTTACTTCTAGATCACCTATTTGTTCTTGCTGCTCATCACACAAAGCCTTAACATGATTATATGAGTCAGTGCATAATTTAGAGCATAATGATACCTCATTACCAATGGCCATGAGAGCATGATCAGACTCCTCATTTACTCTTGGATGCTCACCCCAGTTGACTCCTCCAGCTTCCATTGTCAGCAGGCTCATCTGATTCTTTTCCATCTTCCCATCATCATCTCTTTTCCCATCAGCAGACTTCTTTTCTGGACAATCTCTTGAAAAATGTCCATGCTTGTGACAGTTGTAGCATTCAACTGTCCTCTTTGTGTATCCCACTGGTGATTTGTTGTTGAAGTTGATGGTCCTTCCATATTGCTTCTGAAATCGTTTGACCCTTAAAGCAACCATGGCAATGTGCCATTTTATGTCCATCTCCTCAACTTCAGCATCATTAATCTGTTCAAGGTCTTCACTAATAAAGCTCTCATCTTCCGTTTGGTTGGCAAAGAAAGAATGTATCACTTCATCAGTAAAACTTGAAGCAGACCTCTCACTTGAAGGAGTTTCATAGTTACCAGACCTAACACCACCAGATTTAACCTTGTAAGTACTGCTTTTGTTTTGTGACACAAAAGCAACATTTGATGAACTGGTTGAAGCCTGAGTGTTGTTACTGATGTCCCTTTCAAACATCCTGAGATTATTGTATAGGTCATCAGGTGTCATAGAATCTACTTCCTCCTTAATCCTCATCGCCACAGATACATTGCCCCATTCTGATGGTAAAGATCTAAGGAATTTGTGATTTGCATCCTCATTTGAGACTGCTGCACCATGAACTTCCAATTGTGTTAACAGATGTTGAAATCTGTCATAGCCCTTCTCCAAACCTTCAGTCTTTGAGACACTGAATGTCTCAAATTGCTGTTTAAGAACAGCCTTTTGCATCTTCTTGGAGTTAGCATTGCCTCCAAATCGTTTCTTGATAGCCTCCCACATCTCCTTTGCATCAAGAATGCCATGAAACCTTTGTAGATGCTCCTTAGGAATAGCCATAAGAAGCAAGGTTCTGGCCTTCTTTTCTTTCTCCACAGCCCTAATCTCCTCAGCAGATACTGGTGGCATTATTCTGATATGCCCATCATTCCCTTGTGAAATTCTTTTCTTAGAATTTCCCTTTTGAATCACCTTCCATACATCGCTATCAATGTATTCCAGATAATGTTCCATCTCCATGGCCGATATATCATACTCTTATCTCTTCAGTAATGGAAGTTTTATGTTTGAGATTGTGGTTGTGGAAGGGATGGGTTGTTGTTGTGTTTGTGAGTTACTGGTTTCGGTTTTTCCTTCATCTTCATGGTTTGATTTCTCATCCTCACTGTTATGGATTGAGAAAGTTTCAGTGTTAACAGGCTTATCGAATTCAGACATTGTGAAGGGTGATTTGAGTGAGAATTAGATTTTTGAGATTTAGTGTTCTTCGAATTCAGAGTCTCTCTCCTCGCTCTGATACCACTTGTTGGTCCACGAATTGTATATGGATCACTAAGTAGTCTTGAATACCTAGTAGATGGTTAGGATAAATCCGAACCAATCTAAGTGAGAAACCCTAGGTGATTGTTATTGTTAATGCGGAATCTTAACAAGAACAATTAAGAACACAAGCAGAGATATCACTAACTTCGTATATTGATTATAATCACAATTAGTGAACTCGTACAACTCACACACGAACTAACAATCTTTAGGGATCCTTTTATAACATAAGGAAACCCTAACCGACTCAGAAGATATACACAAATCTTCTATAAAGATACATACACGCATTGTATCTTTTCCTAACATAACTCTAACAAACTTTCCTAACTTCACGACCAGACTTAACTTTACAAGTCAACCAGACTTAAATATGCTACCAGACTTAACATTACATTACCAGACCTAATAACACAAACAGACCTAACTTAGATAAACTACCAGACCTAAGTTGTCTTCTCTTGATTCGTATTATAATTCCCAACAATACACAAATTTTTATATTAAATGAAATACAAATCAAATGTATCATTTTGAATATACATATGCACGCCTTCTAAGAACATATGTACACAAAACATATGTATTTGAAGTTTCTCATCAGATTCTTTCGAACATGTGTGCGCATCTTCTAAGAACATGCATGCACGCCTTCCAAGAACATCTATGTATGTTAGAAACGAAGCTGGACGATATTTACGTGAATTGGAATTAGACAACTAGTTTGCATTTAGTGCAAGGACCTATTGTGTAATACTCTTATAGTTGTCAAGTGGGCATATAAATACCCTTCAAGTTGTCACTTGAAGGGTGTGGCTGTGTGTAACTTTCAACACATAATATTATCCAAAGTTTAACACTCCTCCTTCTCTCTAACTTCTCACTAAAATAAACATGGATCGATCTTACTTTCATGAACCTCGACCTCCGGAAGGTGTTAAAACATGATTCTTGGTCGTTACAATTGGTATCAAGAGCAAACTTGGGAGATTCAAGGTGAATCGTGGTGTGTTTTAATTCTTTATATTCGGTTTGTTTTAAAAAAAAAAACCAACTGTTGTGTTTTTTTTGCTTCTAAAAAACATGACAAAGTGTTGTTTTTTTTGTGGTCAAGAATAGCAAAAATCATTTGCAAGGTTGTGTTTATTTACATATTCATGATTTGGCTTCTTTTTAAGTGAGTATTTCTCTTTTGTGTGTTGAAAAAGCTGGGGAAATACTGCATATTCTTGGTGTTCTTAGTTGTTAGATCGAATGAATTTTAAGAAAGAATCACGTGAGGTGTTTTTATAATATCTTTGATGTGATTGGTCCTAGTGGTTAAAAAGGTGTAAGAGATATGTGCAAATTGGGTGAAAAGTTGTAAGATACCACGTGGGAAGGTACTCAAAAGTCAACAAAAGTGGCAAAAAGTTGAAAAATCTCGTAATTGCTCAGATCTATCGGAATTGTGCTTCTCTCTCGCAATTAAAGCATTTTGTCGCAATTCAACTTTCTCGCAATTGCTGCTTCTGTCGCAATTGGTGTATCGCAATTGCTCTCTCGCAATTGGAAACTGCTATTGCAATTGAGAGTCTCGCAATTCAGCTAGTGTCTCGCAATTCAACATTTATCGCAATTGCCTGATTGTCTCGCAATTCAAGCTAAGTTTCGCAATTGGTGATGTTCTTTCGGAATTGGTCTCGCAATTCACATTTTGGACTCGCAATTGATGCAATTTTCAGAATTGACACTTTTGGCCCTCGCAATTGTGATTAAAAGACTTCAAAGTTGAATAACTTTCAAGGATTTGATTCGAACGTAATTTCGTCAACTCGAAAGTGAACTCGGTATTTTTACTCTTGTATAAGAGTGTAAAATACTTCGACAAACAGTGATCTAACCTTTTGTATAAAAGTGTTAGATTTTATATAAATTACCAATTTATATAAATTAGATATATTTCTATCTGAATTGATATTTAGCCATAATTTGTATAAATTTTGGTCAAATTGAAATTTCTATAGAAATTGTCGAGTTTATCTAAATTGTAATTTACATATCCTTTTGTCAAAATTGTAAACTTTTGACTTTGTCTTAATTATACTTGAATCAAGTTTCGTAACGTTATTTAATTTGTTACAACACCATCGATCAACAACAACACAACAAGACTTCACAACAACAACCAAATTTAACCGTCAAAATCACCACGTTTTTGCCGAAAAGATCCTGATCAAGAATCGCAATCAAATGACAATGTCTAAATCTCTTATGGTTAAGAAAATGACTATGAGAGAAGAATGGTATTATTGAATTGATCTTGAAGTAACATTTTTCGTGCATGTGTACTTATTTATCTCAAAGTCTAGAGGTTGGTTGGATGCATGACTTTTAGAGATACTTGTTTGGGAACTCATGGGTGTAGTGATTAAGTCTTGGATTATCTAGTTTTCATAGGTCAAGGGGTGGATGGACGAAGACCTAGTTAACTATCAAAACTGAGATGGAGTACTCAGTGACACACAATGATGTGGATAATTCGAGAGAGGTTCATATACAGATAAGGAAGGTTGGATGGGTATATGAAACGACCTATGCTTTAAGGAGTTACGTTGTAGTGCTCAGTATAGGTTCTTAGTCACATTATCGTACAAGATTAAGTCACATTTGAGGGGGGATGTTTACTTCGTTTTCAAATTGGTCATATCTGATTGTCTCCAAATGTGGTTATTTAATAAAAGCCGTTGATTTGATTCAAGAGGTTTGAGAAGAGATTGATCTGAAGAGAATCGTAGAGAGAATAGTTATCGACATCAACTCATGGGGTATTGATTTGTTTGTTGCTTCTAGTTGATATGTCTATGTACACATATGTAGGATGAGTCCGAAAGATCGTCATCATCCTGGAGGGAGAAATGTATGAAATGTGTACATCGGGGCTATTTATTGAAGAACTGGAAGCATTCTAAGTGAGCTGAAGATGTCGATATGATGCTCCCCAAAGAAACCTGTGAAGAAGTTACAAGTCATCAGTCTAAAATCCATTTTCCGCTGTGCAAGAGACTGAAGACAATTTGGCAAGATTTCAGAGAAACTTCTTCTACAAGCTTCAAGGCTATATCAAACGGGTTGTCATTTTGGGAGGGAGCATGTAAAGAATATGCCTCACTAATTGGGAGGGAGTAATAACCCAATTAGGTCATTACAGTGATTCTGCAGGTAAGTCAAGCAAGCTGAGAAAGATACGAGAAGATCAAGAGCTGTGAAGACATCCTCAAAAGGAGACTGCTCTACATCAGCATTGCTTTTATCATTGTTATGTATTTGTTAGGAATCATTGTAACCAATTCACGTATATCTCCAGCTGGAGGGAGATTGTTAGAAACGAAGCTGGACGATATTTACGTGAATTGGAATTAGACAACTAGTTTGCATTTAGTGCAAGGACCTATTGTGTAATACTCTTATAGTTGTCAAGTGGGCATATAAATACCCTTCAAGTTGTCACTTGAAGGGTGTGGCTGTGTGTAACTTTCAACACATAATATTATCCAAAGTTTAACACTCCTCCTTCTCTCTAACTTCTCACTAAAATAAACATGGATCGATCTTACTTTCATGAACCTCGACCTCCGGAAGGTGTTTAAAACACGATTCTTGGTCGTTACAAGAACATATATGTACTTCCAGTTTCTCATCAGATTCTTTCGAACATGTGTGCACGCCATCCAATAACATACATGCACACCTTCCAAGAACATATATGTACTTCCAGTTTCTCATCAAATTCGTCAAAAATATGTGCAAGCCTTCAAAGAACATATTGTCACGCCTAGAAAAAATAATAATCAAGATTAAATACTTTTAAAATAAAACTCAAGATAACATAACACACATGCACAAGCTTAAACATAGATTAATCATCTATATAGTTTCATCAACATCCACTTTATAACATGTATACCAGTATCTATCTATTATGTTCAAATTAAAAATCAATTAATCAAATGATTCCCCTTCTGACACCATACGGATAATTACACATTTAATTTTTAATCATCAGAATAAAACAAATTCATCCAAAGATATATCAATCATTTTGTAGTGCAAAGCACCTAGTAATAATTTTATCAATCACATAAAAAACAACATAAACGCAAATACTTAATATGACTACACGCCACAAAAAATTATACACATAAACATGAAGAAGAAATCAAATCGAACAAACCTTTTGGTAGTGAAGCATCTTCTTTTGTTTTACCAACAATATCCATAGGTTCCATCTTTAATTCTGCAAATTCAACCAAAAACACTATATATCATTAGATTTTTTTTTGGGTCAAAATATAGATCTGAATAACATAAAGCATACAATTACAATTCACAAATAATATGAGATTTATACAAAACAATAACAAAACGGAATCGCATATATCATATAATCATAGATCTAATACGATTATAAATAAGTCATTGTTACCTTGTAGGAAGACGGAAGCAAAACCTGTAATTTAAATATGATTATAATAAGTCATCGTTACCTTGTAGGAAAACGGAAGCACACGTGTGGAAACTGGTGACATGAAAACATGATTTAGATCGAAAACATTCTGCTCGATAACCATTTTTTCAGATCGAAAAAAAAGAAGAAAAAAAATCGATTTACAAATTATATATATTTCGAACAAAATAATTCCGATTTTAATAAGGATTCAGGAAGTGAAGGATGGTGGTGTGGCAGGGAGATATAAAGATAGGCGGCTAGGGTTTCATTGTAGGGAAGGAGGTGATTATGTGAGAAAGAGAGAGATGGGAGACGTGTTTATTTTTCTTTTTTACGGATTCTCACATTTAATATACAAATAATAAGGAATACTTTAAAAAAAAAGAATTTGTAATCTCTAAAATACCCTCCCACCATTTTGACTATTTTCAAAAGCTAACCTGTTGTTTTACTTTCTTACATTTATGGCACAAGTGATTTTAACCCTTGATCAAACTAATCCAACGGTTTAAAGGGAGTTCTCGCAGTTCTCGCACTTAAGAGAGTTCTGAAAATAAAGTTACACTATATATATATATATATATATATATATATATATATATATATATATATATATATATATATATATATATATATATATATATATATATATATATATATATATCTACATATTATATATAACAGTATGCGCATGACGTCATCAAATGCAGGATTGATGAATAAGCGCTGGATTGATGACTAATCATGCTCTTATTCCAACTAAGCAGTCCACCTAAGCAAGATTTGACCAAATAATTCGAAGTTTGACCTTTAAATCCGGATTTAATTTGTACAAAAATGCAAGATGTTGGATTCGAACCCGGGTCTGTTAGTCCACAAACAAGCCTTCAACCAGTGGAACAAGCCAGAAGTTGTGATATGCAATTCAAAATCAAAATGTAATGTCTTAAATCCAATAATAATCCAAAACATATTATCCATCTTTAAATTTACGTAAAAAAAATTATCAGTTCATTCATAATAACATTGTCTCAAAACCCTAATATCTTTTCCTCTAATCCCTAAAACATGATCGGAAAAAAAAAAAAAAAAAAAAAAAAAAAAAAAAAAACTGATCGTTACATTATGTATGATGCACATCCTCCTTCATTCCTATCCTCACAAAACCCTAATATTATTAGTCTCTTCTTCTGAAAACCTCATTCGTAGCCTCACAAAACCCTAATATTATTGAAAAAAAGGTGTTTCTTCTTTTCTCATAACCCTAATAAAACTATGTTATTTTGATGATTTTGTGTATGCATATGTTTTTTTTTTTTGCAGGTTTGTATGTTTAAAGAATTGGTAATATAATTTGTCAGGTTAATATGATAAAATACACGAAGCTGTTAATCTATGTAAAGTTATCAGAAATCAGTTATACGCATCCTGTTATATAATAAATACAAGCAGTACAAACGAATATATACCACCAGTACTAACCTTCAATGGCAGTACTAATTCGAGATCGTAGCAGTACGAATGTAAAAGACAAACTGGCAACATCCCAGCAGTACAAAGTGTTCATTTGTATTTTTTTTAGGCATTAGCTCTAATATCATTCATGTGAGGTTCCTACAATTGTGGCAAGCATGGCTAATTTATTTGGTTTAAAAATATGATTTTGTTTAATATATTTAGTGTCTTTACAGTGGTCTTTAGTGTCTTCCATAATTGATGGATGTTGTTTTTTACAGGAAGATTGTTTCAGCTGCAAAGGCAATAAAAGTTAACATGTCATGGCTTCGAGCTCACTTAGAAGCCATTCACAAAAGGACATAAGCCAAGAAAAAGTGCAGTTTGCTGATGCGACAGCAAACACCAGTTTGGTTACAATAGCAGCCAAAATAGATCTGAAAGTGATGCGTCCAGAGCTTATGACTGCATAAGAAGAGTTTTAAAAGGCTGAAAGGTGTGAGGAGGGTGACTAACCAAAGTATATCCAAGCCGTATGAGATTCAGAAACAAATTTTCAAAGATAGTGAGTTGTTGACAACGAAGAAGATCCTTCCTTATCACTTTGTAAAGAGACCAGGTTGAAGATACTGATGACCAGCACCAGAAGTAGAGGGTAAATTTTCTCAACGACTAGAATTAACTAAATTACGTTAAACAAACAAGTATGGTGTCATGCAAGGACAACAAAGTGATTTATATGGACCACTTTTGATGAGCTTCAATAGGCAAAAACAACAATACCAGCAACAAATGCAACAATGCTGCAATGAGCTCGAAAGGGTGGAGACCGAGTGCCTTGCGAGGCTTTGTAGGAGGTTTACAGGCAAGCCAAGAAGCAACAACAAGGTAGCCATCATGGTGGACAACAGGTCAGCGCCTGATGCAAATCATGTGACATATTATGTTTACCATGAGGACCGTGGCCCACAGTTTATTCGTCATAGGCCTGAGTTTGTCAACGTTATTTTTAATGATTCGGGAATGGTTCCCGGTCCGCATTTTTTAACTATTGTATGTTATTTATATTTTATTCCAGGTAATACATGATACAAGATACCAGAAACAAGGCACATCCAATGTATATCTCCATCGAAAAGCTACTCAGTAACCGATTTGCTATCCAGGTAAATGTTTTCACAACTTTTTCGTATTCAGAATGAAGTTTGATTCAGATGAAGGTAATAATTATTTGTTGAACACCAAATGTTTGATAGACATCTCTAAACATGATTATATTTTCTGTGATCATTACTTTATGTGTTCATCATAGACATCTCTAAACTTATTTGGTTATTTTTTTTTAAAAAGGGGATGATCTTAAAATATTGTATGTTTAAGAAGGGTAATAAATGGTGGAGGTGAGAAGCAATCTTTTTAAATTTATGCAGTGTCATTGAAAATTTAAATTTTATAATAAAAAATATGCATAATCTTTTAAAGATTGTATCAAAGTCACAATTGTGTTCATATTATCTCTTTGTATGATTTTTTGATGGTATGTATTTGTTATGTTTGAATTCTATTTTCATGGTTCTGCTGCTGTGAGGTGAGGGTGGTTTTCAATGGCTTCATTACTCGAATGAAAAATGATGTTAGTAACAAGCAAGCCTACTTCTTAGCGAGGTCAAAAGAAAACAGGTAATTGTGACTTTTGTCTACCTTTCTTCATATTCAAATAATCTGATGCAAAGAGTTTTTTTTGCAGTAATTTTTTTGAAAGATTTGGCAGCGGTGTTTGACAAAATCATTCCAATACTACCTGCTTCTTTCACCACTTGACCCTTCTGAACTCGAGGACTGATACCACGGTCACATATCTCAATCTTTCCTGCAACTACATGCGGGTCCAATGTTCCTTCCAAGCACAAAGATCCTGGATCAGGGCTGCTTGAATTGCTCCCAGTATAAACCATAGGATACATCATATCTGGTGAAAGATTTCTTCTTCCTTTGTAAAGAGAAACCCCTTTCAGCGTCGCCCCTGATCCGAGCTTCACAGAACCCGGGAAATCTCGGTCCATGAAGCAACAACAAGGTAGCCATCATGGTGGACATCAGGTCAGCGCCTGATGGAAATCATGTGACATATTATGTTCACCATGAGGACCGTGGCCCACAGTTTATTCGTCATAGGCTTGAGTTCGTCAACGTTATTTTTAATGATTCGGGAATGGTTCCCGGTCCGCATTTTTTAACTATTGTATGTTATTTATATTTTATTCCAGGTAATACATGATACAAGATACCAGAAACAAGGCACATCCAATGTATATCTCCATCGAAAAGCTACTCAGTAACCGATTTGCTATCCAGGTAAATGTTTTCACAACTTTTTCGTATTCAGAATGAAGTTTGATTCAGATGAAGGTAATAATTATTTGTTGAACACCAAATGTTTGATAGACATCTCTAAACATGATTATATTTTCTGTGATCATTACTTTATGTGTTCATCATAGACATCTCTAAACTTATTTGGTTTTTTTTTTTTTTTAAAAGGGGATGATCTTAAAATATTGTATGTTTAAGAAGGGTAATAAATGGTGGAGGTGAGAAGCAATCTTTTTAAATTTATGCAGTGTCATTGAAAATTTAAATTTTGTAATAAAAAATATGCATAATCTTTTAAAGATTGTATCAAAGTCACAATTGTGTTCATATTATCTCTTTGTATGATTTTTTGATGGTATGTATTTGTTATGTTTGAATTCTATTTTCATGGTTCTGCTGCTGTGAGGTGAGGGTGGTTTTCGATGGCTTCATTACTCGAATGAAAAATGATGTTAGTAACAAGCAAGCCTACTTCTTAGCGGGGTTAAAAGAAAACAGGTAATTGTGACTTTTGTCTACCTTTCTTCATATTCAAATAATCTGATGCAAAGAGTTTTTTTTTTCAGTAATTTTTTTGAAAGATTTGGCAGCGGTGTTTGACAAAATCATTCCAATACCACCTGCTTCTTTCACCACTTGACCCTTCTGAACTCGAGGACTGATACCGCGGTCACATATCACAATCTTTCCTGCAACTACATGCGGGTCCAATGTTCCTTCCAAGCACAAAGATCCTGGATCAGGGCTACTTGAATTGCTCCCAGTATAAACCATAGGATACATCATATTTGGTGAAAGATTTCTTCTTCCTTTGTAAAGAGAAACCCCTTTCAGCGTCGCCCCTGATCCGAGCTTCACAGAACCCGGGAAATCTCGGTCCATGGTGCTTGCTCCAACTGTAGTAATCCATGGAGAAACATTAGTCAAACTGACTGGATCAGGCCCACCGTTTCCAGCAGAGCACGAAATAAGAATCCCTTTCTCCATAGCTCCAAAAGCTGCAATCGACAAGCTGTCACGATTGTATGATGAAACTCCACCACCTAAAGAAATAGACATGACATTGACTCCATCTGCAACCGCCCTATCAACAGCAGAGAGAATATCTGAGCTAAAACAACCACCAGTCCAACACACTTTATACGCTGCAATTCTTGCACCAGGTGACATTCCTCGCGCTGTGCCATAAGCATAGCCCAATAGATTAGCCCTATGCACCGGTGAGCCTGCTACGGTTGCTGCAGCATCTGTCCCATGCCCGTCCTGATCTCTAGGAGATTTGTACTCTTTCTTCTCATTGATACTCCCAGTTGCAGCTTCATACCCATGGTAAAAAGCCCTTGCACCTACAATCTCTCTATTACAATGGCGCTTTTCGAACCCACGGCCCACTTCACACGCGCCTTTCCAGTGTAGTGGCAATTCGATGCAGGCATATAGTAGAGCCGTTGAAATATATGAACAGCTACTAATTATGTGAGGTATTCTTAAATTTTCAAGATGAGGACTTTCGATAACTGATATAAATAACTTTCTGTTACAGGAAAACCAGATTGATTGTTATGCTGCTGTACGGAAGAGATCACAAACCAGGTAACATATTCTAGGAATTTTATTCCGGTGTTCATTTTCTTAATATGTTTGGATATATAAAGTAATAAAAGTTTCTATCTTACTTTGCAAAACTCTGATAATGGGTCAAATGGATTTGGGAAAAACCAAGTAAAATATAGGTTTGCGAAAATAAGGATGATGAAAACTTGGATAGTATGAGGAATGATGTTTGCATATGATTCTTTTGTAAAAAATGTGAGAACACTCGAAAAAAGGTTTTAAGCTAATTATGTTCTGTTCTTGCAGACGCGTTTAGCCAAACCTCAAATCAGTGGGACTCAAAGCCAATCTCAGTTAAATGTTATGCAACTTCGATCACCAGAGGATTTACCAAGTTCTACAAAAACTTTCACTTCTATTGGATTCTTGAAGGTATGCTAATTGTCACTACTGAAGTAACGTGAAGGGGTGTTTGGATGTCTGTTTTGTAATGGTCACAATGTATATGCAAAACCCCATAATAATGTCAAACTTATTTAGAGGTTGCTATGGGCAACTTATCGAAAGTGAACTGAGAAAGCTTATCAAAAGTGAACTGAGAAACCGTGTCACGCGCTCAAGACCGGTACACGAAATAGTATTTTGATTGGCTTTCTCTTTTCATAAAAAAGTGGCTTTTTTAATGTTTAAGAAAATTTCTTATTAAAGGATTTAAAAAGTAATTGTTCAAAACCTTTTTTTATGTATTTTTATGTATTGACTATTGAGTGGTGCTTTGTATAGCAAAGATGATAAAATCATTTGATGACAACTCCTCAAATAAAGGTGTACATGCAGAAATTGAAGTCGCGTTCATCCCGACCAGTAATTCTTTTTTACTTAATTATAACATATCTCTAAAGCGGAGCAGCGACAACAGGTTTTTCTTTATCTCAGGTATGTAACCAATTAATTATTTAATATATAGTATTATAGATACTCATAGTTGTAGCTTTCAGGGTCTGTATACAAGCGAGTTGGATGATTCTCTAGAGTCATCATGGGCATGGGTGTTGAAGCTTAAAGATGAAATATATTCGATGGCATACCAGGTAAGTTAGTGATTTGGCATAACCTCTATGCATAAAATTGTTATAGCTAAGAATTTTATTATTCGTATGAACAAATCTGTTTTGATGTGGCAGTTATTCAATGATAGCTTGGGCCGGTTTCCTAATCAAAGGAAAATAACTGGACGTAAGCTATGATTACAAGAAAACAAGTGGGGCTGAAAAAGGTGAGTAGTTGAAAAGGAAAAGTGGTAGACCATGTGTAATTTTCCTCGACCGAAAATTATATTTAAGAAAAAAAGGAAATCTGATTATTAGTTACTTAAAGCTTATTTTCAGACCTATCGACTTATGTAGATTGCACATGAGCCGATTGAAGAGGCTCAAACTCATCTATGTGCAGCCGATCGAAGGGTATCTGAATATACTGCATTTCGTGCCTCTGCTGTCAAAATCCGTTGTCTTTTTGAAAGGCTAAAAACCCGTGTTTCATCAAGTGGTGTGGCTGCTTTCTCAGTCTTTACGTGCTTTAGCTCACTCTCTTGCCAAGTAAGTTCAAAGCTTTCAAGAGGAAGCTTGGAAAAGATATAACCGCCGTATGCCCGTGGAATTTCAAGAGGAAGCTTGGCTGTGCGAGTGTGCACCAAAGAGCAGCTGACAAAGGGAAACAGCCAGTGCAAGGTAACAAAGTGTTGCTTATTATTGTAACATTCTGATGATTTATTGAGTCAATGCATCAGATGTGTGATGGGGGACGCTTACGGTAACTCATGTCTTTTTAGGCTGCAGATACACCATCTGGGAGTCACTCTCCTGCTCTTCCAGTGAACACGTGGGCATCTTCACGTGTGTGACAGGATGACTTGACACACGATTAAGGTGGTTAAACCTTCTAACTTTGTGTGTATGATATGTTGTGTTAAAATGATTAAGTGCGCGGAATTCACTCAACCAAACTTAGAAGGTTGTGTATGTTATGGAAATGGAATTGTTATGTTTGTTAGTTAGCAATGAAACACATAAATATTATCACTAAACGATTCAATATTATTAAAGATAATAATACGAGTGATCTTGAAATATCACTAGGGTTACAACCTTGAATCTTTTGTTTCTATCACTTGTGATATATTTGTGTTTTTTCTAACAGTTATGCATGTTCTAATATATGCATGGATAATATCTCTCTCACGTATATCACTACACTAAGATCTCTTTTATAGTCAAAAGATCTTTACATATTGCTTAAAGTCCTAGCCGACTTACTTTGTTAACTTATCCCTTTGAGTGTCAGTATATCAGATACAACATGTATCTATGTATACAATTTGGTAACTAAGCACATGGAGTAAGATATTATCTACCGTATATTGTTGACCAAAATACAATAAATATCTCTTCGATCTTATCCTTTCATCAGCAGAGTTGTTCACTATCAGCAGGAACAATCTTTTGTTATCAGCAGAATCCATCAGCAGAGTCATCAGCAGAGTTGTTAAGCCTATCAGCAGAGTGAAATGCTCTATCAGCAGAATCAACATCATCAGCAGAAACCATTTTGCACTATCAGCAGAATTATACTTAGAGTAGAATACGATATTAAACATCTTGAATATTTAATTCCCAACAATCCTCCCCTAAACATGTGAATCCTTTCAAACATGTTTCTGAATTAAATCTTGGATTGAAGATCTTTCAAACACTTATGTTCTTCAAGATTGAATATCTTCTCAGTAATTCATCTACTTTGCTCTTCTTTGACTTTAGCAATATCAAAACATATTGAACCTATCTTGGACTAAAAGATGGTGCAATTTCCTTGGATGGAGGAATTATAAGAGACAATGATGCTGTGTATCTTGGATGCTTGTTTCAACAAGTGAAATCATCTAACCAGCATGTCTTTGAAGTGAAATTGAAACTTTTCTTCGTTTGATCTAGATAGAACTTTCTCCTTTGGAATGTTCTTGTCATTTTCAACCTCCTCATTATCTTGTATGCTCTTGTCTTCTCCTTCCTTTTATTGGATTATCTTCCTTTTCTGGGCCATTATTTCCTCCCCTGAGATTGTTACCTCCCCTGAAGCAAATAACTTTTGTTTCATCCTCCCCTTGTTTGGAAGATCTCACTATGTACCTTTGACTGATCTATGAATGTGAACTTGTTGTCAGACAATATTGTACATGAAGCCATCAATTCCTTAAGAGTTTAAGTCACTGCCCTCATCACTTCTAGGTGTGTTAACTCCTATGAGAGGTGAATCAGTGGACATTTCGATTCATGATCCATCAATGGATGGTTTTTGTGAATCCTTGAAAATCCTTTTAAGAAAACATTTGACTTAGTAGTATGTTCAGGATTTTAGAATTTAAAAATCATACTACTTTCAACCATTTTGAAGGAATCAAGTGTATAACAGACACTTAATTAGCATTTCGGTTTAAAGCAACCTCTGGTTGTGTGAGAACCAATATTTTTTCAGTTATCACTAACTGCCTGTGTGCAGATAAACTCATTCAAAGAGCTTTCCTGACAGGGTTTCCAGCTCATAGTAATTGTTACCTCCAACACAAGTGTTAGATTCACTTTTACTAGCTGTTCTTTCTATCAGATGTCCTCAGACTTGCACATTATACTTAAAAGTATAAAATGATAGAAAGTGAGTTGTATCAGTTACTATCTGATCAACTAAGTCATCAATTCAATGTGAAATATCATAACTAGATTTCAAGAAAGAAGTTTTAAGGAGCTTTAAAGTCCCAAACTCAGTCCATCATAAACCTATTATGGTCAGCAGCTAATATCTCAATTCTGCTGTTTCCATTTCACTTGAAAACATCCTTTGTGTTTACATATTCATACCTGTAATTGTTAGTCAAAAACCAAAAGAACAATGTACAAAGTACTTGTCTTGCATTAGAATAATCATAAGACCAACTATATGAATAACACAATTTTCATTTGTACTAGCAACACCTTGTGTGCTTTAGCAGTACCTTATGATACATTAGCAGTACCTTATGAATCAGTAGCAACAACAAAAATTTATTTACAAAAACACATCATATTGAACATTTAAAGATTAAGCATTCCAATACTTGCTACCAAGTACTGAAACCTTGAAACATCAAAAGCTTTTGTTAGCAGATCTGCAAAATTATGTTCTGAAGCAATTTTAAGAACTTGAATTAATCTTTTCTCATTGCAGTCTCTTATAAAGTGATGTCTAATTTCAATGTGTTTTGTTTTAGAATGTTGTACTGGATTTTTAATAATACAAATTGTACTACTATTATCAATATAAATAACAGTGTTTAAGAAATTGTACCCATAATCAAGGAGTTGGTTTTGAAGCCATAGAACTTGACTAGAGCAACTTGCAGCAGCTATGTATTCAGCTTCAGTTGTTGAATTAGCCACACTTGTTTGCTTCTTACACTGCCATGAAACAAGTCTACACCCAAGGAATTGACATCCTCTAGTTGTTGACTTTCTGTCCAAGCTAACACCAGCATAATCACTATCCGAATATGCTACCAAGTCAAAGGGAGATTCTCTAGAATACCATATACCCAACCTTGGTTGACCTTTAAGATATCTAAAAATTCTCTTGACTGCAGTTAAATGAGAAACCTTTGGAGTAACTTGAAATCTTGCACAAACACAAACAGGGAACATGATATCAGGTCTAGATGATGTAAGGTACATCAAAGAGCCTATCATAGATCTGTAATTGTGTACATCTACATTTTCTCCATCTTCATCTTTCAGAAGGTGCTTCTCAGAGTCCATTGGTGTGCTTGCTATTTTTGAATCAGCAAGTTGAAATTTTCTAAGTATCTCTGCAACATATTTGTTTTGACTAATAAATATGCCTTCAGATGATTGCTTAACTTGCAAACCCAAAAAGAATGTAAGTTCTCCCATAGAACTCATCTTAAACTTATCTTTCATAAGTTTCTCAAACTCTAAACACATATCTTTCCTAGTAGATCTGAAGATAATGTCATCCACATACACCTGCACTAATAGAAGATCCTTCTTGTGCTGTTTGATGAAAAGTGGCTGATCAATCATTCCTCTTTGAAATCCATTTTCTAATAAGTAGGAAGCTAGTGTTGCATACCAAGCTCTTGGTGCCTGATGAAGGCCATAGAGAGCTTTCACTACTCTGTACACTTTGTTTGGATGTAATGGATCAATGAAACCTGGAGTTTGTGAAACATACACCTCTTCTTCAATTTCACCGTATAAAAATGCACTCTTGACATCCATTTGGTAGACTGTGAAGCCTAAAAATGAAGCATAAGCTAGAAACAGCCTAATTGCCTCAATCCTTGCTACTGGAGCATAAACTTCATCATAATCTATCCCTTCTTCTTGTGTGTACCCTTGTGCTACTAATCTAGCCTTATTCTTGATCACAATTCCTCTTTCATCCCTTTTGTTCTTAAAAACCCATCTAGTGCCAATTACCTTCACACCTGTAGGTAAATCAACTAGCACCCAAACCTTTTAAATCTTAAACTGAAGAAGCTCTTCTTGCATAGCCTCTAACCAGCTTGAATCATCTAGGGCTGTAAGAATATTCTTTGGTTCAGCTTGTGAGAGAAAACATACAAACAAACAAGAGTTTAAAAGCTCATGTTGTTTTGAAGCATAAAGGGCATCAAGAAGCCCTTGTTGGTCTGAAGACTTCAATTATTGTCTTGTCTTCACACCTGACTGTATATCTCCAATCACATGATCCAGGGAATGAACTTTGTGAATTCTTGATTGTGGTGTAGTAGGAACTTGATAATTTGATGGAAGATTGTTGTAATCCACCTCATTATCTGAGAAGTCTGCTTCTTTTGTTTCTGAAGAGCCATCAGCAGAGTCACTTGGCAGAACAGCAGAATCAGTAAGCTTATCAGCAGAGTCATCAGCAGAAACAGATACACTACCAGCAGCAACAGAAATACTACCAGCAGAAACACTTTGTTGTTCCTGAGTTCCATACTCTTTACTTTCATCTTCAACACCTTCTTTAGCTTTACTAGAAGAAGATTCATCAGTTGTCGAAGTTGATTCCACAATTGAACTTGACCATATTGGCATTATCACATAATCTTGATCTTTCTCTAACACTGCCTCATTTGTTGTATTTGAACCTGCAAAATTATTAGTTTCTGCAACAAAAGGCACATAATTCATTGAATTTGTTAGATATTCCAGATCAAATAGCCATTTTGGTCCTTGACCTTCTACATTGGATTTGTTTTCTAAAAACTCCACATGTAGATTTTCTTCTACGATTTCTTTTCTTGTGTTGTAAACTCTAAAAGCTTTACTATTAAGAGAATAACCAACAAAGAAACCTTCATCTGCCTTACCATCGAATTTTCCTAAATGGTCTAAGGTATTGAGAATTGTCACATGACATCCAAAAGGTCTAAGAAATCCTATTGCAGGAGTTCTACCATTAAAAAGTTCATATGATGTCTTATTGTGAGGCTGCACAACTAAAACTCTATTTTGAACATAGCAAGCAGTGTTGACTGCCTCTGCCCAAAAATTTATTGGTAGCTTAGAATCAGCTAACATTGTTCTAGCAGCTTCAATTAGTGTTCTATTCTTTCTTTCAGCTACACCATTCTGTTGTGGTGTTCTAGCAACACTAAATTCTCTCTTAATACCTTTTTCTTTGCAGAAATCATCCATAACTCTATTCTTAAACTCTGTCCCATTATCACTTCTAATGACTTTTACTTTCTTGCTTACTTGATTTTCTATCTGTGTAATGAAGTCCTTAAGGATGCTGGATGTCTCATCCTTAGTGGCTAAAAAGAAAACCCATGTAAATCTACTATAGTCATCAGTAATAACTAGACAATATCTCTTATGCATTATGCTCATCACTGAAACAGGTCCAAATAAGTCCATATGAAGCATAAACAAAGACTGATTGATAGAGTTAAAAATTTTGGGCTTACAAGTGGCTTTGTGTTGTTTGCCTTTTAGACAAGCAATGCATGTTTGATCATTTTCAAATCTTTTGTGAGGTAAACCTCTTACCAAACCATTCTTAAAAATTTTATTTATGGTTTTGAAGTTAATATGACCAAGCCTTCTATGCCATTTCATTGATTCATCCAATGTGGCCTTTGCAACAAGACAAGTTAAATTCTTTTTAGAGATAATGTTCTTCATGTCTACACTGTACATGTTGCCCTTTCTAGGAATTCTAAGGAGTACTTGACTTTCATCAGGCATCTTAAAATCAGGAGAAAGTACAAGACATTCAGTCTCACAGAAAAGAACATTATTCTTTTTGTCACACATTTGTGAGACACTAAAAAGATTATAATTTAGCTCTTTTACATAGTACACATCTTCAAAATCTAAATTTCCGGTTTTGATTGTACCTTTACCAGAAATTTTGCCACGAACACCCCCTCCAAAGGTAACATATCCTCCATTTAAAGCTTCAAAATCTGAGAGATAAGACATGTTGCCTGTCATGTGCCTAGAACATCCACTATCTGAGTATCCTTGATCATCTACCTGATCATTTGAATGTCCCTGCACACAAATAAGAGTGTTAGTTTCTTTTGGGGATCCAAGCCATTACTGACTTGGATCTGCCTCTTGCATCAATATAGTTAAATCTTTTAAGGACTGTTGATGCAACATTGGATTTGAGAATCCAACATGCTGAGGCCTTAACAGCATTTGCCCTATTTCCCTTATCAGCAGAGTGAACAACATGCTTATCAGCAGAATCTGCTAACTTTGTAGTTCTACCCTTTGGTTTCCAAATCTGTTTATGGACCACTGATTTTAATTGAATGGGACTTAGAACAGTTGTAGGTGCATGTTTGAAAAATGATTTTGCACCCTTAGCTGTTGATTTTGGGTTAATAGTCATAAATGGTCGAGCAGCAGAGTAAAATTTGCTATCAGCAGGATCATTTGGTCTATCAGCAGGATCAGATTTTGAGATAGACTTATTTTTTACTACTCTGGGGTTTGTCTTCTTAGAACTAGAGTGAAAGTGAGATTTAGGTGTTTGCCTTTTGTGATTCACTCTATGGTTTTCATACCCAGATACCCATTGGTTGCAGAAAGCTGCAAGATGGTCAAAACTACCACATATATAACAAGCTTTATTATAAAAAGCAAAGTCATCACCTAATTGGTTAGACTTGAGGTTGTTCCAGTTCCTTTGGTTACCTCTGGGCTTGTTGGTGGTTCTATATTGCTCACAATATCTAACTGGTTGCCTAACATGCTTAATGTTTGATTCAGGCCTATCAGTATTGTGTTTGACTATCTTAGGAACACTTGTTCCTACTTTCTTAACCACTTCAGGTTTAGACATAACCTGTTGTACTTCATCATCATCACTATCAGTTGCACAATCTTCAACAACTATAGCATCTCCTTTCTTAGCAAAGGACACCTTGTCCTGATAATGTAAAGTTTTATCTAAACTTTTACTTATCTTTGCTACCTTAAGACTCTTACTAGTCTTAGAACCATATTCCATGATTGGTTCTTGGAACTCAGCTAAGCCTGTATGTGCTAGGTCAACACCTGGAGGTGAAGGAACACCTCTATATGGTGGAGGAACAGTTTTGTAACCTACACCTGAATTAGCTTTATCAATTACCTGAGCTTCCCAAATCTTATTCATTCCTTTTGAGGAATGTGCTAGAGTATCTATAGTCACCTTAACATTTTCTTTCTCATTCTTGGCTTGAGTTAACTGTCTACTTTGATCATTAAGTAATTCATCTCTGAATGCTATACCTCTTTTTAATGCATTCATATCATCAGTAAAAGTAGATTCATTCTTTTGAAAATGTTGGATCTTTTTTTCTAAGACTCCTACACACCTCTTATGATTAGCTAAATTATGAAGGGCATCAATTAATTGTTCTCTAAAAGCATCAAATCTCTTTTTAATGTCTTCATAATTTTTAAGATTAGGACATGAATTAGTACAAGTAGGAATAGTATCTACCTCTGAATCAGAAGAAGCCATTAGAGCAAATTCAGTGGCCATAAGAGCAGCATTTGGTGGTGCATCCTCTTCAGTAGCCATAGAGCTCCAATCATATCCAATACCATCAATGGCCAACATAGCCTTTGGCTCTTCCACCAGTACTTCCTTATTCCTCTCTTGTTTATACCAAGTGTTCCTATTATCCTGCTTCCTTGGGCTTCTACATTCTTTAGCAAAATGTCCCAACCTATGACAGTTAAAACATTCTACTTTCTTCTTATCGAACCCAGCAGTATCATTACCATTTATGGTAATTTGCTTTCCAGTTTTCTGCCAAAACTTCTTAGCCCTCATGCTAAGTAAAGCAACTTGCCACTTAATATCCATCTCTTCCAAATCATCACCATCAACCTGCTCAAGGTCTTCATGATTTAAAGGAGAACCACTAGCTTGACTGGTTATAAAGGCATAAAATGTTGGATCACTAAGTCCAGCAATATCCTTTTGTATACTAGTAGAAGGACCACCATAAGTAACATTAGAAACACTTTCAACTTCATCTACCTCTTCTGTATGACTAACACTAGGAACTGATAGGAGTGCAGCATTCCCAGAACTAGTACCATAATTTCCACCTCTCTTTAGACTTTGTTCAACAATTTTGAAGTTGTTGAACAAATCATTGAGCTTCATTGTTTCAATTTCTGGCTTGTTCATCCAGACAATAACATGAGTATGGAATTCACTAGGTAGACTTTTCAAGAAATTCATGTTGAGATCTTCCCTCTCAGTCTCAACACCCAACACAGCTAACTGACTTACAAGCTTGTGTAGTCTTGAAAATAGCTTATCAAGAGACTCATTACTAAAAGCAGTAAAGTTTTCAAATTGGTGCTTTAGTAAAGTCTTCTGTGTCTTTTTGGTAGTTTCATTACCACCAAACCATGCACAAATCTCTTCAAAAAGAGTTTTTGCATCAAGATATTTGTTAAAAGATAGCATTTGCTCACCAGGAATGGTCATAAGCAACAGGTTTCGTGCTTTCTGATCATTTCTCTTTTGTATCTTTTCATCATTGGAGACTGGTCCAGTATTTCTTTTTCTTACTGTCTTCCCTTCAACAAGAACATCTGAGTAGCCTAAAGTGAAGGAATCACCATACTGAATTATGTCCCAAAGAGCATAATCTTGAACCATAAAATATTGCTCAACTCTCATCCTCCATAACTCAAACTCATTGGGTTTGATCATGGGCAACTTTGCAGCAACATTTGTTTGAACATCTTGTACATCCATTTCTAGTTTCTTCTAAAAACAACAATATCAACCTGTAGGCTCTGATACCACTTGACAGGATGACTTGACACACGATTAAGGTGGTTAAACCTTCTAACTTTGTGTGTATGATATGTTGTGTTAAAATGATTAAGTGCGCGGAATTCACTCAACCAAACTTAGAAGGTTGTGTATGTTATGGAAATGGAATTGTTATGTTTGTTAGATAGCAAAGAAACACATAAAGATTATCACTAAACGATTCAATATTATTAAAGATAATAATACGAGTGATCTTGAAATATCACTAGGGTTACAACCTTGAATCTTTTGTTTCTATCACTTGTGATATATTTGTGTTTTTTCTAACAGTTATGCATGTTCTAATATATGCATGGATAATATCTCTCACACGTATATCACTACACTAAGATCTCTTTTATAGTCAAAAGATCTTTACATATTGCTTAAAGTCCTAGCCGACTTACTTTGTTAACTTATCCCTTTGAGTGTCAGTATATCAGATACAACATGTATCTATGTATACAATTTGGTAACTAAGCACATGGAGTAAGATATTATCTACCGTATATTGTTGACCAAAATACAATAAATATCTCTTCGATCTTATCCTTTCATCAGCAGAGTTGTTCACTATCAGCAGGAACAATCTTTTGCTATCAGCAGAATCCATCAGCAGAGTCATCAGCAGAGTTGTTAAGCCTATCAGCAGAGTGAAATGCTCTATCAGCAGAATCAACATCATCAGCAGAAACCATTTTGCACTATCAGCAGAATTATACTTAGAGTAGAATACGATATTAAACATCTTGAATATTTAATTCCCAACATGTGATTAATGTAAGAACAGGAGGGTTACTCGATATTAGGCTTATCATTATCTTTCGAACAATGGTTGTCACAAGAAGTCTGTACTAAATATTCCAACAACTGATAAATCCCAGGTTATCATTTTTAAGCGTTTATGTATTTAGGTGATCTTATATTTGTAGGGAAAACAAAAGAACAAACGTTGTGTGAAATTTTATTTCGCATTTGATTTAAAATCATATGCTATGTTCTTAAGAATAATTTTGTAATTTTTAATTGTCGAATAAAAGTTAACGTTCCTTTATTTTCATTGCTAATGCATTCAATATAAAAATTGGTACGTTTATATCTAATTTTTCATTAACTTATTTATTTTAACGATATTCATACATCATGCCCGCCCATCGGGCGGGTCCTCAGCACTTTTGAGAATAAGATGGCTTAAAAATTTAACCGTAACCAATTGATTATTGCAGTGTGTCTTCATGTGGCTATCTCAAAAGTGGGAAACAAAAAACATTAGACAACTGATTATTGGCATACGGATGCTAATTCATAAAAAATAATGACTAACGCTTCCTATAAACAACTATTATGAAATGTGTACACCTATATCTTATTATTCGTTAACTAATACCTTCAAGCGATATTTATAACTGATTCCCGCCCATCGGCCGGGCTTCCCAAATAGTATACAATTGCTTGCTGTGGTATTCTCAACAACTATTAATTAAAGTAAACACAAAAATCTCCACATGTATGCCTGGTCTTCAGTGACGAGTTTTATTTCCTGACAAACAATATGCAATTGTCTCAAAAGTGAATAAAATAAGCACATTGAAAATTGTTATTTGTCAAATTCTTTAATAATTAATAACAGTCAACTAATTTTCATGTTTGACTCATTAACAAAGAAGCCCTACTTAACTAATACCTTACAAGGAACTTTATAAAGTCTTGGTATGCAACATATGTAATTTAGTATGTTTGTATCTTTATTTTTGGTAAACTTACTTTTTTCAATGATAATCACAAGTCATGCCCGCCCTGTGGGCGGGCTTATATGCCCGGGAGGGCTTACAAGTCATGCCCGCCCATTGGGCGGGCTTTGAAGTCTAGTATATATATATATATATATATATATATATATATATATATATATATATATATATATATATATATATCCTATATAAAGGAGTGTTGCCCTACTATTTCTCCCTTCAAAATTCTAATCAATTGCCACGTGTATATTCACGATTTTTACTGACCGCAGATTTCTTCTATCACTTTTTGGGCGGAACATGTAAACAGCTATCCATTCCTCAACTCCCATCTCAAAAGAAAAAAACACACACAATTTTGAATCCTCTCAAACCCCTAATCAAAAATCCCCAAACCAGATTGTGTAAACAAAATTCGTTCTTCAATCAAACCTTCAAGAAATTCATCATCACTATATCAACAAAATTTAACTTCGACATAATCAAACTTGGGTCAATAACCTAATCCCACTAAAACCGGATTCACTTTCACCAACACCAAAGATCCCTCTTTTCAGAAAACCCTTAATTGGTTATCAATATCATAAATCGATCAACACATTATCAAACTCACAAAATCGATATGGCCGATTCTAAGGTATTTAAAAAAAATTGTTTCGATTGAATAAGTTTACATCAAAATCCGTTCAAATTAAATCAAGTTTACAACAATTGATCTTTTTGGGGCAACATTCAATCTCGGATCAAGCTATATATTTCCCATTTTTTGAGAATCCTAACTCAAAAACACAACATCAAAATCCTATCCATAAAGAATTAATCAATCCGAAACCGTTCTAAAAAAATTGATGTTGTGTTTTTGATCGTTGTGTCTGGGAATTAGAATAGAGCCGGTTTATTAGGCCGTTTTATTATTGACTGCAATTTATTCCGGCGACCTAATTGACAATTACAGGTTATTATAAAAAATTAATATTTTTTTTTGTCTCAATTACATGTTCATGTTTTTTTTTATTATTATGATTATTTTAACCTGGTATTTTTAATGGGTCACCAACTGTTTGTGGAAACGTCTAAGACAAACAATATTAAGGAAGAGGTATTGCTTTGATGTAAGTCTTATGATATCTATTTTAAAGTTTAATGGTTGGTTTTTTATGCAATTAAGCTGATTTTATGATGTGGGTATTGATTAGAATGATAGGGTGGTTGTGTTGTATACAGAGGATGATGAGGTGCAGGGTGATATGAGTTGCAGGTGTGATGTGAGAAGATGCGGATGTGGATCGGAGTAGGAAAAGGAAGAGGGATTCTAAATGTGAAGATGGCCCAAAAGCAAGGTATGGCAATTAGGGTCTAATGGCGCAAATAGCCTCACGTACATTGTTTTCCGAAACCGCTCACGTAATAGCTGCTTAAACATAATGTACTCCTGGAAATGGTGTTTGGATTTGCTTATTTTCAAAAATTGCTATAATCCTTGAAAAATATAGTGGTGATTTGCTTGACAGATTGTTTTGTGCCTGGTGTAAGGTGACGCCGCATTGTTGTGAATGAACTTGCTTAATCCTGCTATGATTTTGCATTTTAAATTTTTCTGAAAATTATTAGGTGTTGATTGTAATTAGTTGTAATCATTCAGTGTTGCTTGCATTTCTGCTGTTTGGTGTCGGTAACGCGGTTGTGGTGCTACTTGTTGTGTTTGCTCATTATACTCTATCGAGAAAAGGTAAATTATCTTTATGATGAATTTGATTTATTTGTTGCAATTGGAGAATCCTGTATGTGAAGCTGTGCGATGCACTATTTTCGCTAGAATCTTATTACGACCGCACCAACATAACGTGTTATTGAAAATTAGGGTCATGATAGGAGACTCATGTTCTTCGCAAAAAAATTTAATCAGGTTAGGCAAAAAAATTAAAAATAAGAATAACGTGTTATTGAAAAAAGTTTTTCGATGTTGTTTATTTGATATTTATTTGCTTCTCAGTCATTTTAATAGTCGTTTTATTAGATCTTTATTTGTCCAATATACACTTAGTTTATGTTGTTTATCCTGTTTAGTTCATCTCTTTTTTATCTTTGTTTTCATTACATTCATGTTATCATTGATATTATTTCAAATATATAATTTGTTTTGAGTTTATTTTGGAAAACAGCACATTTAATATTCTTGACAGTCAATTTTTTTCAAGTATAAAACATTTTCACTATTTTTTAGGAAAGTTTGAAAAATCAATTCATAATTGAGGAAATGTTAACAAACCTTATGATAACATTTAAACCTTTTAAATGTCAATAACAAACCAAACATTTTATCTTAACTAACATCCTGGTTTTTTGCCAAAAATTTTAAATGTTGAAGATTTGCCCTACTGCAATGCATATATTTTCTGCATTTAACCTAATTCATACCATTATATATTTGTGTGCACCCTAATCAAATTCTCATTCATTTCTTATCACTTCTTCTTATAAAATAAAACTAAATGTAATTTAGATGCCTTCCCTTTTATTTTGTTATCAATATTGTTTATATGATTTTGTATTCCAAAGCTTTATTAATGTTTTATTATCTGTAGGCAAAACATGGCTGATCAAGCGATTACTGCTTTGAGTGACATTGACCCTATGCTAGATGATGCCAAAATTTTGGTGAGGGTGGTACGTGTATGGAAGGCTCATCCTTTCAGTAGGCCGAATGAAATTTGGAGTTTAGAAGTACTATTCCAAGATGAACAGGTTATTAACATACCATCTTTATTAATTTTTAACCTTGTCCTTTATATAACTAATTTTAGTCGTATTTCAGGTTAACCGTATTCAAGCTTCAATTAAGAAGGTAGATATGAATAAGTTTCAAGCTATTCTCGATGAAGGGTCTTGCTACAAAGTGGGAAGCTTTGGTGTGGGTGAAAACGGAGGGAAGTTTCCTCTGCTCAGTCACCGTTACAAAATAGGATTCTATAAGAATACCTCCGTGACAAGAGTGGCACCCTTTGACCAGAATACATGTGGTTTTAGATTTGAACCCTTTCAGAACTTTACGAGAAGGCATTTCACTGAGACTGATATTGTTTGTAATAGTCATTTTTTTCAAATATTTTAATTTTTTGATTTATATGTTTGTACACTTTCGTTTGTAATGGTTTATTTCAATTAGTCTACATAATCATACATTTATCTTCTTTTTTTTACTCTTTTACTTACATATAAATATTAACTTGCAAATGTGATTGGGACCATAATATCTATATCTGAGCCAATCCCGTATGAAGGTTATGGTGGTCAAAAATTAAGAAGGATAGTCACCTTGGAAGATGTTGAGTAAGAAATATACTTTTAATTTATATTAATTTATCTATTTATCTACTTATATCTACTGAACTTTATAAAAAAATACAGTGGGGTAACACTGGATTGCTGTTTCTTTGATGGTTGGGTTGATCGATTCAACACTTTGGCCCAGCAATTGAATTCAATGAAAAATGTTGTAATGATTCTTCAGATTGGAAAAGTGAAATACTTTAATGGTACAGTTTTATATATAAATTATGGATGCTTTTATTTTAGTTGTCTTTAATTATTTTCAATAACGATGCTATTATACTACTACAGGTAAGCCCTCTGTTAGCAATGGGGCATTTGCAACGAAGCTTTATATAAATGATAACATTCCAGAGATTAATACTTTCAGAAAGATGTAAGCACTTAATTTACTAAAGTAATAGTTACTTAATAATATCACCTTTTGTATTATTTTTATGAACTGACGTCGTATACTATACACACGGTTCACTACATTTCATACGCCTGACTCATGTATTAATATACTCTGTTTTATAGGTACCAAGAGATGGATGGATATGTTGAGAAAAATATTAAATTGAATATTTTTTCGCCAACCAAAAAGGAAATCACCGCTGATGAGTTTTTTGAAAATGCTGTCAGGAAAATGGTTGGGTCTATTCGTGAATCTGAATACGTGAGTTACATTTTTTTCATTATCACAATATTTTATTATGATAGTGAAATATTTTTTACTAATTTAAATAAGTTATTATACAGCAATTTGAATGCATTGTGTATGCAAAGATACACAAAGTACATCGAGAACATGGATGGTGGTATCTCGCCTGTAAGAAATGTGGTTGTGTTGCGAAAGAGCAAGACGAACATGGTGAATCATCATCCTCAAAAAAGAAATCCAAAACTAAGGTGTGGTTCTGCAAACAGCACAAAGAAATTACTAATGTTCGCCCAAGGTAACTTTGTTTTTTTTGTATTTTACTGAATTATCCGAATACACATACATATTACTATTTCAATTACATACTTGTGATACTATTATTGTACGTTGAAATTTAGATACAAAATAATTGTACGTGTCATTGATGACACCGGCTCAGCGTCTCTTTTGCTTTACGAAGATATTATCACCAAATTGGTTGATATCCCATGTTCTAAGCTGAAGGAGAAGTATGGAGACCACGCTGATGACGTATTTCCTGATGAATTAGTTCCCATTGTTGGGAAAAAGTTGTTGTTTCGCTTTTTATATTCCTCATATAATATAAACAACAACAACCATGTTTACCAAGTGAAGATGATCTCAGATGACGAGGATATGATAAAGATCTTCAAGCATGGATTCATCGATGAGGTTCTTTTAAAATACCATTAGTATATAATATATTATTCTCATATTTTAAACCTTACGTATGTATAACTGATTCTTACATTGTTCTAACACAGGGGAATGAAGGAGAAATGCATACACCAGTCACCCCTGCTGTTGCCACATCCAAATTAAATGGTTTTGAAAACATTCCTTTCAACATTGAGACCACTCCTGAAGTTACAAAAGGAGTGCATAATGATGGTGGTTCAGGTAGCGGTTTTGGAAAATCAAAGCGTGATGCGATCAAGTTGGATGCTGGGATGCAGGAAGATAAATGTGGCAAGAAATTGAAGAATGATGATGAGATAGAAGTCCTCAACGAAAAGGATGATTGATGATCATTCTTATAGACATATCAACATCCCAAATTTATTGCTTTTTCGCTTTTTTCCTTTGGTTTATGCTTCTTAAAGACTATTGTTCCAGTTATTTGTTATGTTTTGTTTGATTCTCAGACATTTTGTTTGGTTTTGTGATTATATCACAAATAACATTTTCATGTGATTTGTTTAAATAAATTGGATGTTGATAATATATCTGTCTTATGTCTTATTTATATATTAAATGAAGTTTGTATTTATTTCTTTAATATTACATGGTCACACTGTATTACCATTTTTTTAATAATATGTTCCGTACTTGAAATAAGTATCTCAAATTAAATCAACTTTAAATTTTCACAACCATTCCTTCAAATGACAACAAAAGGTTGAAGGTTCTATGATAACATCTTATTTTTATAAATGTTACAAAATGACCGAATCGGAATACACTTAACAAACAGTATTATATTAAGTTAATGTTAAACGAATACTACAATTACACTTAACGCACACTAACATGATAATGATATGTTTCATTCAACATGTATCATTTCCAACTTTTACTGGTCAATCTTATCATATGAAACCTTTTTTAACATGGTATAAAACATAACATGTTTTTTAATTTGAAAAAAATCATATCTTTATTCATATTGATATCAATTTAAATTATTAACCATATCAACTCCTAAAATAGAGTTGATCACCCCATTATATATCATTCAACACACATCCAAAACAAATAAAAAGTATCAATCTCTTTTGATAAAAAATGTCTTCACCTCCAAGAAAGATGTTGAAAACTCATTCATCAACTTCTTTCACCACAGAAACTAACGAGCAAGATCTTCAAAACATTCAGTTTCAAGATCCACCAAAAGAAATTGCTACACAGCATCAAAACGATGGTAATGCCAAGGACAAAAAGAAGGCGGATACTCGACAAACGTCTGAAGGTATTCTATATGTAATGATATATAATACAAAAGTATCATATATTATTTTGCAACATTATATTTATAATGGAAATATTGTCTACAATATAACTTGAACAGACAGGTATGTGTGCTATAATCGCATTTGGCATAAGATTAATAGGAAGCATGTTTGTGATGCCGATTGGAAAAGCATGATGGATAGCATCAAACATGCTAATGAAATGATCCAATGTCTACGTGCAGCAGGACACATGATCACAGAGAATTATATGGTTGATCACAACATTAGTGACGACAAATAATAACTTTTCGACATGTCTGCTAATGTTGGCTCATTCTCATTATCACAATACTTTGTCATTTTCATTTAATGTTTGTTTATTTTAAATTTTTTCAAGTACTCCTTTGGCCATATGTGTAATAAGTACTCCTTTCAAGTACTCCGTTTGTTATCGTTACTATGTTCGTATCAAATTAGTTTGTTTTTTACATATTTCTTCCCTTTTTCCTGATGTCAATTTATATTTGCTAATACATGTTAAAACTATATTTTTAAACAACTTTCTAATTGAAATGCTCCAACCAAAACTTAGTATCGAAAACCATAACTATACAATATTAAAAAAAAAATGTTTTGTTACTTGATTGATTTCAATATGATCAATTGAAGGCCAATGGTTATTATGTGTCCAATTTAAATTGTTTGCAATGCACCAAATCCTTATGTGGAAAACTAATTATTCTCTTAAGTGGACTAATATTAAAATAAATATAACAAACAATCAACTTTTGAATTGTATGTTCCGATCAACTTATTAAATGTTTTAAATATCATATCATACCCTAAAATAGATAACTATCGAGTCTTTATAAGTACCATCAGCATTGTCATCAATTTCACAAACTTATATTTGCAAGTCATTTTACAAATCAATGGAACAGCCATGTTTTGTTTCTGTATAATCTATATATTTTTCGTCAATATTACCAAAATTATAAATGTATACTATATGTATTTTATAGTCCCAATCACATCTATTTTAAAACCAATTGTTATCTTAATTTATCTACAATCTTCTACTAAAATAAAAATAACAAACTTTCAACTTTTGAATTATATGCTCCAATCCACTTTTTAAATATTTTAAATATGTTATCATATCCTAAAATAGATCAATATTTAGTCTCTATAAATACCATCAACATTATCATCAATTTCACAAACCTGATTTTTGCAATTAATTTATCAATACCAATGGATCAGCCTAAATCAGCTAAGGTCAAAATGCTTTGTTTATGTATACCGTGTATATGTTTTGTTATTATTTCTTAATACCACAATTGGTTAAATGATGTATTTTAACAGTTATGGTACGTTTTCAGGCTTTGAAGGATGCGGAATATCCAAAACAACCAACTAGTGGAGACATTAATCACAATGTCATTATCGTTTCTGATGATGATTTGGTATGTGTAACATATTATAATAGTTTTATGTAACTTATTCTTCCTTCTAACTTATTTAAATAACATGCAGGATGTCACAATAACAAAAAAACACGCAAGAGAAACCAAAAGAAATACTACAATGAAGAACAGTGTTATTAATATTATTTCTTCTGATGATGAGAATGATTATTTGTTATCTAATAACAAGGAATGTCAAGAGCAAACAAAAAAGAATGAAATTTTGGTATTATCCATACCATATCAATTTTACTTCTTTTTCACTTTATTAATCCACATAACAAATTCTCACTATAGTTTTACTTATTACTAACTCATTTTTGTTTTTTCATGAATAATATAAATTAGGATTCTGAAGATGACATGCCAATTCAGTTTAGGCGTTCAAAAATCCCAAAGTCAACTTCCTCTTCAAAAAAACAAACTTGTCGTCTTATTGATGAACCAACTGACGACGAGGACGATGAAGGCATTAATTTGACACAAGGTTTTGTCAATTTAATTGATGATGAGGCAACAGACGATTTACAAGACAGTGAGGAAAACATTTTTGACGAAACTGGTGATCAAATTAATTTAGAAGACTCTATTGACGATGAAGTTTCAGCGGAGGAAGCTACTGATGAGTTTGACAGTTTCATTGATGATCAAAACGTCGAAGATGCAACTAACGAAAAAAGTTCTGATAGCGACAACTGAAAATAAAGATTGATAGATTATTCACATGTTCTGAGTAATCCTAATAATCAGTATTTCTTTCCACATGTTATCAATTATCTTATTAAAATTATCAGTCTTTAGTTAAATCCCTTACACGTATCCAAACGTCCGATATTTATAAAGTGAATTTATCGTGTGAGTTATTATCTAAATTTAACCTTATTAACTGTTAATTACACTTTTGTTTTTATAATGTGAATTTTGAATACTGAAACAACAGTTAAGATTCTAAATACTGATACTGAGTAATACCAGCAATAAGAATATTTACATAACTAATGACAATAGTTTAAAACGAACAACAATAATTTACATATTTATACTTTACTATGTAAAACATATTTGTTTTCAAAGTTATGTTAGCATGATACTAATAAAGCAGACACAAACTGCTAAGTAAACATATGTTACCCTACTGTAAATAAGTTTCCAAACATTTTTTTTGTTCCAGCATAACCATCAAAATAAGTTGATACCCACCACATATTGTCAAAACAGTCTAACACACATGAAACACTGGATAAGGTGTTGGCCGAGCACCTTCCAAGTCTGTAACAACGTACATCAACTTGAACCTTAACATCTTGGTGTATTGAAAACGGCATTCTTGTCCAAACCATCTCCATTCACCTCTCATTATCACATGATTTGTCCTTCCAGGATTCTCTAAGTGACGGTCCATCCTGACATTGAAAGGCAATTCAATTTCCTTGTGTTTCAGAATAGCCTTTGTGTACAGGTGCATTGGGTTATTTTCCAGGAATTTTGCCGGTATTGCCTACAATTATACATTAAATTTTATTACTCACAGTCCCTCATTGCACCAATTAAAAGTGATTACATAAAAGATACTTTAAAATAAAACTTACAAGACGATTGAATGCCAAAATTTCAGAGAAACGCTTATAAAACACATGTGTTCTTTCACCAAAATGTTCTCGATGGCCAGGCCACATGCATAAATGCTGCATTCGGTCATCATCTGAAAATCAACAAAACAAATTTATTGTAACACTCTTAATTAAAGTTTAAGCTAATATAAATATTGTATTCAATGAATTAACGTGTATTACTATATATAAAAGTAATCCGTATTTAAAAGCTTACTCTTATCTTCTGGTGGTATCTGTGGTTGCATTATATTCAGCCGAGTTGCACCAAGGAATTGAACGTTTGTGTTACCACTGCCATCAACGTTGAACGCCATTAAATTTATCAAATCATTCCTGATTTTCGTGAACACCAGTACATCACCAAAATCAATTTCCTTTTCCTCACATAAACCATTCCAATTTTCTTGGTTCAAGACATAATTTGGAAGAACACCATCACCATTTGGATTAAGACGGCTAACACGGACATTAAATTCTTGCCCTTCACACCTAATTGTTATGTCAGCTTCATTTCCCAAACCAGCTAAAAAATCAGCAGGAATAGTCTGTAAAAATGATTTGTGTCAACTCAAATACATCCTACATTACTTAATACATCTAGGGTACACTGGCTCGAAACAACAAATACCTTTGATTACCCTCTATAACCATCTACCAACCATCCCCCTTAGTAAATTATATGTATCAAATTTAGAATAATTTATATAATAAATATTGGTTACTACCTGATGTGTTTCTGTGTAAGCTGTTGCACGTGACTGAAATCGAGAATAGCGTGAAACATGAACACCTTCATATCCTCCAGTTTCTATCCCATCATTGTCATATCCTGTTACGTAAAATGATGAGTCCCCTTCCTCTATAAAGTGCAAAACATTCACATCATCATCCATGTTTTCCGCAAGAAACTCACTCCATCTTTGACCTCTTATCTCCACAACTCCTTCTGTTTTTTTTTTTTACTACTGTAACCTTTTTTCTCATTCTTCTTATTCCTGCCAGATACAAATTCCTGTTTCCAGTGTAGGCATCGTCATAGAATACTTCAGGTAGTTCAAGATGTTCAGTATATTCGTTATGGTGGATCAGTTGCACAACAAATTCAATCGGCATTTTCCTACAAAATAAGCAAACCTTAAATATTACAACACTTTTTAGCTACCATATATGTTATCATATAACTTCATTTCACTAGGCTGTTTCATGTCATCACTTCTTATTTCCTTTACTAAGATAAAATATTTTCTTATAAAGTAAACAACATTCATCTTCATCCTTCGATATGCAGTTTGGTACTAATCGTGTATCAAAAAAGCTTACACATTCATAAACTCAATAAACTTTAATCTACTTCCATACCGGAAATTCTATGTAATTACATCATACTCCTTTTTTTTCCTTTTATTTCATTTTTTGTTGATCAGTATACTAAAAATAAACTAATGGTTATTTATACATCATATGAAAATCAATAATTTCTTAAATCTACCTAAATTCAAAACAACCATTGCAATACTTATTGTTTGATCTATACTTCATAACATTTAAAATCTTAGACACACTATACTCTTAACCCCAAAAATCAAAGTTAGGTTTAGTATAAGGAACTAAATGCATAACATATTTACCAAACATATTCAACAATTACATGAAAAATTAACTACAATATAATATTAATCAACAACCACATGCATCGCATACTCAAAATCTTTATAAAAAAAATTAACGAATGGTCGGATAGTATCTACAAGATTAACAAGATGATGAAGCGTTTTTATTAAAGGCTTACAACATATAAGTATTGATTCAATGTTCTGGAAGTCTTACTGTTACTATTTAGTTGAGGAGATGAAGTAGCTGGGAAGATTTCCGATGAACAATGTGATGACTTGATGGAAATCCAATGAATATATCTAATAATTATAATATATTTAGATTAGATATGCTTGGAAACTATGCTCTCTATATTGTAGGTGTGAGGCTACTTAAAATCCGGTAATGATTATACTGCATGAAAAAAAATTCGTTTCATATTTTTTTTTAAATTGTTTTTTTTATTTATAACAATGTATATAATAATATTAAATTGTATCACATGTAAATTAGGAGTTGGGCCTTTATAAACCAATACATTTATTTGGTATACATTGTCCCTAATTTGTTTTTGTTATTAGTTTAAAAAAGTGTTTTCATAATTATCAACAATAATGATTTTTTTGTCTATAACAAATTTCCAATTTTAAAGATTATGCTTCTATATACATTTAAAATTTGTTCTTAGCCATATCATTTCCTTTAAACTATTTGTATCTATCCTATTGTAACACCCCGAAAATCGTAATGAAACAGCGGAAGACTTAAACGGGGTATTACCAATTTGATCACAGTCATAAGTATAGATAATCATTAAAAGTTGCATTTATATCATTCAAAGAAAACTCAGTATTCAGAGGATTACACATTGGTTGCCAAAATGATAGTTTTTCACAAAAGTGATGAGGAGTTTGAAAAGAATGATATAGTTATTTGAAATAAAAAGGGGTAGATTCCCAATGCCCATGCCAACTCCGTGCTTGAGATTTCCTTAGTTACCTGAGATAAACGTGCCTAAAAAGTCAACACAAAGGTTGAGTGAATCCATAGAATTTAATTTGTAATAGTTTGAACACAAGTTAAATAGTAGTGGAAAACAATGATATTGCGGGGTAACATATAGATAAACAAATATTGCCCTAAGCCTCATGACACGCAAACCTTAACTTGTAGGGGTAATAATAATAAATATCCCACTCATAGCAATGATGTGGGTGATAAATGCCCTTGTCGTAGGAGTTTTGCCATACTCATAATTCGAATAAAGTGCATTTGTCTATCAATCCGGCTAACACAATGGCTATCTATCTGGCTAGTACAAATGGGTTGTCAACTTCCAATAGATCTATTCACAAAATTCGCGTTCACTCGCAAGTGATTAATGGTTCATGATATAAGGGACTTTTCTTTGGCAGGGTGGTAACTTAGGCAATAATATTTAGCAATATCAATCAGGATAGCATACAGAAAAATACTTGTGTTTAGATTTATAGCATGTATCTCCCCACGGGATTTGAAAACATAGTAAAAATGTGGGACTACGAACTCACCTTAGTAGTAGTAGTAATCTGTGATGCAATAGAATCAACTGGTAGGTAGTAATCCCAACGCGTGACCTAGATTAGTATGGCATAATTTAGTTATCCGACTAAGTTTAAGACTCCACAATTTAATTCACGAGTTTGATGTTGTCGTTTCTGGTATGGCAGCATTTAAGTTTGAAAATATATTTGTCTAAATATTTGTGTCTATTGGCTCTTGGAAGTACGTTCGAATTACAAGGATGAAAATCTTTAGTTTGGAAATAACTAAAAGATTACTGAAGGAACGGATAATTGTATGACTTCGGTGATATGACGGAGAGTTATTATAATTGTGTATATATGAATTTCGCAAAGTGTGTATATATATATAGATATATATGTGTCTATCATTATAGAAGAAAAGTTTGGAAAATAATTAATCCTTGTGTTAATAAATTATAAGATTTACATAGAAATCATTTCATAGTTCATAGCTTTATTGTGGGTGTTGATAGAACATAACAAATTTTAAATAGTTCGTGAAGTTTTAAATATAAGATTGTCATGTTTTATTAGTTTGACGAGTAGTGACGATGGCATATGTATACGGAACGAGTAAACGTGACACGACTTCGTGTCAAAGGTGGGTCGTGGCCCAGTCATTTTTCAGCCGAGTAGACATATACATATGCAACAGATTTTTGCCCTTTGTCTTGAATAAATGGGCTGTGATAGGAAGTAAAAGGAGGTTTCAAAGATGGGCTTGCTTGGTGGGCTGCGGCCCAACCAAGCCTTTTACTCAACGAGCCCCTTACAGACTCAAGAGGGTTTTTGTGTGGTGAGTTTCTTAACTCAAATCAACAGCAGGAACAAAAGGGACTTTTCATTTCTAAACCAATTCTAATATCAAACTTTTAGACTCACAAGGTTGTTTACCACATGTCCTTTTCCCCAGTTCATATTAACACAAAAATAATTTGTGACTTGTTATAGCCTGTTTATGTAGAACTCATTTAGGATGACTCGAATGGCCTTATCAACAACTCGAGTTGAGTACTACTCAAATCCACTTCCAAAACCATCACAACGCAACACTAGAGAACCATTTGAATCCTAACAAGACTCAAGACTAACGGACTTATGAGCATTTGCTAAATATTTTCAAAACTTAGACTTTTCTTAGACATTAACATTAACACATCGCGAGCAACATGATCAAACATTTTGGCGAGTGTGACTCTTAACCAAGTCCACACCATTTCGAGTTCAAATATAACACAAATGTAAGCAAACGTCGAACACTCAGCAAAAATCCGAACACAACTGAAGTTAACCCACTTAAAACAACTAAGCTAAGTCCTAACAAAGTGAGTAACCAAAAGCTACCCAAAGAGCAATTAAAATAAGCACTTCCAATCAAGAGCCAAACTAGTTTTTTTTTTAATCTTTGTTTTAGTTTTTCTATTACTAAAATACCACACGATTTACATCAACAAGAAAATATAATCAATCGCAACAAGAAGGTAGCCGATTGATTCTCAGAACCCAAAAAACAAGATTTACATTATAGTAGGAAAATATTAGCATCGCTCAACTAATATCCATCACATGTGAATGACATCAAAACAAAGATAATCTCATAAATTATTCAACAAGGGAAGACTAAGAACCTTACAAAAGAATGTAGTCGATTAACAAGGAGGTCTAGAAAATCAAAAGCAACCCGAATCCGTCTTCAAGTGAATCCTCAACTCCTTGATGAGATTGAACCCTACTATGAATTTTTTGGTGAGAGTTTGAGAGTGTGGATTCACTTGTGGATCGGTTGGCTTATGAAGAGTAATACAAGGAAAGCTTGATTCCTCTTTCCTTGAGTACCAGACACTCCTAGGCTCTAAAAGGGAAGCTACAACATCATCTTTTTGGCTCAATCGGTTGACTTTAGGCTCGACAGAGTGGCGGCAGACGCTCTCTTGGACTTATCGAAGGAGATGAGCTTGCTCTTGTCTCTTCTTGCATCATCTTTGTGTTTGTTAGTAATATGGAGGTGAGGACAAATGGAGGTGACGATCTTGTTTTTGTTTTGATGAGAGCTGGAAACTCAGAAAAAAAATATGGTTGTTTGTGGAAGAGAGAGAGAGATGGTGGGGCGTGGGTTTGGGGATAAGAGAGGGATTTTATTATTTTTACCTTTTTTTTTTTTTTTTGTATTTTGAGTATAATAAGAGGTGGTAAGTAAAAGGTAAATGTTAAGTAAGAAAATAAAAAGGTGAGTGTTAAAAGGTGAGACGTGGGAACACTTTTGATTACGTAACTCTCGAGTGAATTTAACGAGCCTCGTATTTTAATAACTCTCGGTATTAAATTATTAGAACTATGCCATACTATCACGGTGTCGGAACGCGTGTGGTTCCAGTAAAAAAATGGAACGTGAGTTTTGTCACATTGTTTGTTTGGTGATATCATTTGTCGTTTCTCAGTTTACACAGAGTAAAACTTTAAATGCGAAAATGAATAAAGTAGCTTGAATAAAACTTCATAATTGATTACTTCAAGTTTACAGGAAATTAATAACTTGAAAATTACGGGTTATTACAGTACCTACCCCTAATTCTGAATTCCTTCCCGGAATTCTTAGTCCGTGGTAGTGGTCGGTGTTGCCTCGGCGAAGAGGTGTGGATATTTGGCGCGAATTCGATCTTCACGTTCCCACGTGTACTCTGGTCCTCTATTTGAGTTCCATCGGACCTTGACGATGGGAATGCGGCTTAGTTTTAATTGCTTCACATCCCGGTCCATGATTTCTACCGGTTCCTCTATAAAGTTAAGCTTCTCGTCGAGCCGAAGTTCTTTGAATGGAATGATAAGAGTTTCATCTGATAGACACTTCTTCAGGTTTGACACGTGAAAGGTATTGTGTATTCTACTGAGCTCCTCAGGGAGTTCAAGTTTGTACGCCACTGGACCAACCCTTTCTAGGATCTTGAATGGTCCGATGTATCTTGGATTTAACTTTCCCCGCTTCCCAAATCTAATCATTCCTTTCCAAGGGGACACTTTCAACATGACTCTATCCCCAACTTGAAACTCCATGGGTTTTCGTCTTACGTCGGCATAGCTCTTTTGTCGGTCACGGGCAGCTTGTAAGCGTTGCCTGATCTGTACGATTTTCTCGGTTGTTTCGTGGATAAGCTCGGGTCCTGTGAGCTGAACATCTCCAACCTCTGCCCAACAAACCGGTGATCGGCACTTCCGACCATAAAGTGCTTCAAAGGGTGCTGCCTTGATGCTAGCGTGATAACTGTTGTTGTAAGAAAACTCTGCTAATGGTAAGTGCTTATCCCAACCTTTCCCGAAATCGATCACACATGCTCGTAGCATGTCCTCCAAGGTCTGGATAGTCCTCTCACTCTGACCATCAGTCTGTGGGTGGTATGCAGTGCTCATATCTAATCGGGTATTCAAAGCTTTCTGTAATGACCGCCAAAAGTGTGACGTGAAACGGCTATCTCGGTCCGAGATGATGGAAACCGGCACTCCATGCCGAGAGACTATTTCTTTCAAATATAGCCGTGCTAGGGTACTCATATCATCAGTTTCTTTGATTGCCAAGAAGTGCGCGGATTTAGTGAGACGGTCAACGATTACCCAAATCGTGTCAAGTCCACTCGCCGTCTTAGGTAGCTTTGTGATGAAGTCCATGGTAATCCTCTCCCATTTCCACATTGGAAGCTCGGGTTGAATCAACAAACCGGATGGTTTTTGATACTCAGCTTTCACCCTTGAACATGTCAAACACTTCCCGACATACTCAGCGATGTCGGCTTTCATGTTTGGCCACCAATATAGTTTCTTGAGATCCTGATACATATTATCAGAACCCGGGTGGATAGAATACTTAGACTTGTGCGACTCGTGCATGATAAGGTCACGTATTCCTCCATAGAGTGGAATCCAACTTCGGTCCCTGAAAAACAATCTCCCGTCTGATTTCCTCACAAAGCCATTCTCATTTTCCGGCATACCATGGATCTTCTCTCTTGGTCTGTTTTCTTCTTTCAGGGCTTTGGCCTGAGCCTCTAAAATCTTGGCTGGAAGTGGTGACTTAATTGTCATTCCCAAAGATCGAACTCTAAGGGGTTTGATTCGTTCCTTTCGACTTAAGGCATCAGCCACAACATTTGCCTTTCCAGGATGATAGCGAATCTCACAATCATAATCACTGAGTAACTCCAAACATCGGCATTGTCGCATGTTCAGCTCCTTCTGGTCTAGTATGTGTTGAAGACTTTTGTGATCTGTAAACACCGTGCACTTGGTGCCATACAAATAGTGTCTCCACATCTTAAGAGCGAATACTACTCCTCCTAATTCAAGATCATGGTTCGTGTAGTTCTTCTCGTGGGTTTTGAGCTGTCGGGAAGCATATGCGATAACTTTACTCCTTTGCATTAACACGGCTCCTAGTCCTTGAATAGATGCATCGCAATAAACCACGAAGTCTTCACTTCCTTCGGGTAGTGCTAAGATCGGAGCTTCACAAAGCTTCTGTTTCAAAAGTTGGAATGACGTCTCTTGCTCTTCTCCCCAGTCGAACTTCTTCTTCTTTTGCGTCAATTCCGTCAAAGGTTTGGCGATCTTAGAGAAACCCTCGATGAATCTTCGGTAGTACCCAGCAAGGCCTAAAAATTGTCGTATCTCCGTGGGGTTCGTAGGAGATGCCCAATTCTTAACAGCTTCAATCTTTGCGGGGTCCACGTGAATTCCTTTGCTATCGATCACATGCCCAAGAAATTGCACTTTCTCAATCCAAAAATCACACTTGGAAAATTTGGCATACAGTTTCTCTTCTTTGAGCAGTTCCAGGATAGTTCTCAGATGTTCTGCGTGTTCCTCTTTGTTACGGGAGTAGATGAGGATATCGTCAATGAACACAATTACGAACTTGTCCAGATAGGGCTTACACACTCGGTTCATTAAGTCCATAAACACAGCTGGTGCGTTCGTCAGACCAAATGGCATCACTTGGAACTCATAGTGCCCGTATCGTGTACGAAAAGCTGTCTTCGGTATATCTCCCTCCTTAACTCTCAGTTGATGGTACCCTGACCTTAAATCAATCTTCGAGTATACGCTCGACCCTTGCAGTTGATCAAACAAGTCGTCGATCCTAGGTAGCGGGTATCGGTTCTTCACGGTGAGCTTGTTTAACTCACGATAATCGATGCACATCTGGAAGGATCCATCTTTCTTCTTAACAAACAGTACCGGAGCTCCCCATGGCGAAGAACTCGGGCGTATGAATCCTTTATCTGACAATTCTTGTAATTGCTCAGATAGCTCTTTCATCTCGGATGGTGCCAATCTATAGGGTGCTCGTGCCACTGGTGCTGCTCCTGGCACTAGTTCGATTTGGAATTCTACTTGTCGGGTTGGCGGAAGGCCAGGCAAGTCTTCGAGAAATACTTCGGGAAAATCCTTAACTATCGGTACATCTTCCAGTCGCTTCTCCTCCGACTTCTTCTCAGTCACTTGAGCCAAAAACGCAAGACACCCTCGATCGATATACTTCATCGTTTTGAAGCATGATATGATGCTTAGTCGGGTCTTACTTCGTTCGCCACGGACAATTAAAGTTTCTCCTTCACATGGAATGTGAACAACTTTCTCGTCGCATATAATTCTAGCATGGTTCTTGGACAACCAATCCATGCCGATGACTACGTCAAAACTACCAAGTTGAATGGGCATGAGGTCTATGTCAAATGGTCGATTTAGTAAAAGCAAGGTGCAACCTTGGATCATGGTGTTAGTTTCTACTTGTTTATCGTTGGCTAGTTCGATTTCGTAAGTGGTGTTCAATTTAGTCGGGGTAATATCAAGTAGGGATGCTGATGCGTGCGATGTGTCGTTGCGGTTTAGCAGTATTAATGCCTACTCAAGTTTTAAATTTATATTTAGCCGACTTATCAATAACACACACACTTAACGAGCAGTGTACCCGGTCAGTATGAATATAATGGTAAGTAGAGTGTCGATCACTAAGAGTGGAACGTATTATCTAGTTATTCTAATCAGTATTTTAATATATTAAGTTAGCTATACAACCTATTCTAACGCAAGGGGGTTCAGCCTGAGAGACTGGCACGATTTGGTTGCAATTAAATAATAAACTAAACCAATAGGCACGAATCAGCGAATAGCACACACGTACACAGATAGATACTCGAGACAATAAGAAGACTGTCCTGATAGATAAGTAGTTTGTCACTTGTTTTATTGCTAGTTTTATATGAAGTGTATAGTTCGATGCAACGCACCGAGATTAAGTCCTTTCTCGTTGGTTCTAATCTTATCGGTGAGTAAACCCTTAATGATTACTTATGACTATCCTATTTATCTTTCTTCCTACTTTTCTACAGACGATAGAATGCATAGGCGATCTAATAAATAGGCGAGGGCAGAGGCATGGCGACCCAATCAACGCTCAGCTAGACACAGAGGTTATCAATGCACTAATAAAAGTCACCAAAGACATCAACATATAAACTTTAATTAATGAGAAAGCAGTTTTAAGGGAGTGCAATCTTTCCATTGTCACATTACACAAGCCACCAATCTTGATGAATTAAAGTTTACTAACACAATAAAACAAAACTACTTAATGAATTAAATACATGCAGAACCTTCTTACAGCTCTTGTATCTTCGTTTGGGTGTGTCTTGTGCTGCCTATTCGTCTGAATTCGGCTTTAGGTTTTGTACTTCGTATATAATATCTCTGACTAAAGCTACGGAATTCGTCTGGTCTTGGGGTATTTATAGTTTCTGTCTGAGGGTAAGATGCGGCGCATCTAGTAAGTAGATGCGGCGCATTGACTTAACTTCGCGTGGGGTCCAAGATTAATATATTCAGGAATATTCGTACACCGCCAGAAGATGCGGCGTAACTCCATTCTAGATGCGGCGCATGTCCTCTTGTATCTTGGATCGTATCTGGTGAAATATTGATAGTGATGCGCCGTATGTAATAAGTGAGATGCGGCGCATCTGGAGCAGATTTGTCTTGATCTTGTACATTTCGGTAGACTCTTAACTTCTTGCATGTTTTGCTCCATAATTAGTCCAAAATCGCCAAGTTTCACCAAATGCTTGTTTTTACCTGAGAATTACAAAAGTAAACGATTAAGTATCAATCCTCATACATAATATAATAAAACAAGTCAAATTAATAGGATAAATGATAGTAATAAAATGTACTTATTTGAGTTCATCAAATATCCCCCCACTTGAACTTTACTTGTCCTCAAGTAAACCTTAGAATTAATCTTATGAAAATGTATCCTAAAAGATATTAGGATTTATTTTTATATTTAAGCATGTATTCATTTTTGTCATAATCACACAACCAAACACTTAACGAATTAGAAGTAAAATAAAATATTTTGATAAAAGCAAATCTAATCGTTTAACTGTCCAGTCGCGACGAATATTCTATCATAAGCTTGGCAAATATACACATCTCCTCCACTAAAGCCAAGGAATAACAAGTCTAAAGCGGTAAAAAGGGTTTTGAGGTTTAAGGGTTAATCATTCTCCTTAATCTCTATCGATCTCAAATTCCAGAAAAGGCGACAGAATCACAAATACATGATCGAATCCACGAACACGATACTTGCAATTGCTCAAATCCTTAACTCGAATAGGCTAAAGATAGGTCCAAACTTTACCAATAATAATATATCAAAAAGGGCTACAAAATCATAAATACATAGCCGAATCCACGACTATGATATTTAAGATTGCTCAAATCCCTAATCTCAATAAATCAAAGGTTTGGTTGGATAAAGAATAATAAAGGGTATGGATAAATTTTGGGATATAAATTGGTGTAAAATGAAAAATAAACAAAACAAATAAATTAAAATCCTAAGTGTGGTTAATCACTATCCCAACCATCCCATGAATAAGACTCATATCATTGAATAACTCACGCTTTAACACTTGAAACACATGCTTTAGGTAGACACGAATTATACTCAACAAGATCTCAATCAAAGAATAAACCTTAGTTGGTGTTCCCATAACTGCCAACTCCCATTCAATCCATAGATATAATATACAACAATCAGTGGTGATATCGACCACTTAATACAAAACTTTACATCGTTGGTTTAAAACAAACATCCAACTTTTCTTTTTTTCTTTTTCTTTTCTATTTATTTATTTATTTATTTATTTATTTATTTTTATTTTTTTACTTGAAACATAAACATAGATGTGTAAAATTTCACCACATCACTATAATGATAATTCTGGATAATTATTTCATACTTTTCATGACTTCAGAAATAACGATAATAGTGAAAGTAGTAAACACACGAAAAATAAATTCAAAGATATACAATATTTACTTTCACTCCAATTGCATTGTGCAATTTCCCGACCTAACCATAGATAATGAATTACGCACGCGAACACAGGTAATGTAAGGAAACTCACTTTGCCTATAGCAATTAACCAACCACGGATTCTAATCTACAGGGTAGGCTAAGGTTTAAGGGTGTAACGAAACATTTTAACAAAGGTGTAAGAAACGAAAGGAATGGTTCTGAGTGTTTTTCTAGGGGTATCTTACTCTAAAAGTGAGAGTAACAAAAGGGTTTATACGGGGGTTAACTAACCAGTGTAGTTAGTTAATAACACATAACATATAAAGGCTTTTTGGGTGTAATCCTAGAAATTTACCAATTTAGACAAGTCATTCCAATTATATAAATAATACTCATTATGGTGGTCTCGAATAGTATACAAGCCAAGTTCTAAAGTTTACAAGTCACCGGCACACTCATAGATTTGTGAATTTTGAAAAATCACAATTTTTGAAAATAACGTCATGTGTGCAGCTATGCAACTTAGACTTTAAACAAAAACATGCTAAAAATTTTAAATTTTGATATATTAAGCACATTTTAAGCATATTTTGAAAAGTTTAGGACAAGTAAGTGTTAAGTGTTCTAATTCTCCAATCCCCCCCACTTAAGTTAAACAACGTCCTCGTTGTTTGTATCAAAGGTTAAAAACTGGAAAATAAAATAATTAGAACAGAAAAACTCCCCTGAGATTTGCTCGGTATGATCCTCCATTAGTATAAGAGCAAAAATCATCTTTCTTGTGGATTAGAACGTTTAAGCTTCATATTTGATGTATCCACAGGAAATGCAGGAATCTATAATACCACCAAGGCTTTAAAACACACCTAATAGTAAGAAAGGTTCAAACTTGCATAATACATTAGTAGTTAGATAAAAATAAAACAAAAAAAATAAAAAAAAAAATGAAAATCATCAGGTCAGTCGATGCGCCGTATCTTATGGAAGAAGATACGCCGTATCGAGCCTGGAATAAATACGGATCAGAATAGAAGATGCGTCGCATCCTTAACCAGGGATGCGCCGCATTAAAATAAACTGATAAAAAGTTTTAAAGTCGAAAATAAAAAATGCAGAAAAATAAAGATATAACCATTGCAGGAGATGCGTCGCATCTCAGGATGGAGATGCGCCGTATCCTCTGCAGCCTGATTGACTCGACACAGAATAGAAAACTAAAAGATAAGCATGGGTTGCCTCCCACGAAGCGCTTGTTTTTGTTCGAGTCACGAGCCTGACTCCACCCTTATTTACTGTGTAATAGGGTGTTGTTCCCTCCACTTGGGATCAAGTGTGGGTGATAGTAGCAATAAACACGAAAAGAGTGTAAATTTGCTAGTAAATATGGAAGAAATAAATAAAGATCATACCTTGGCAATTTATGTACATCATTCCTATTCATACCCGGTTTGGTTGATAAATTGGATGACTTGACCACTTCATCTGAAAGAGTAGTATGTTGAGGAAAAATGAGTCTCCTTTCTTCTTGGTTAGTCTCTTTAGTAGTAAGGCGTCCCTTGACTTCCGCAGAAGATGAGAAAGGGTCTTTGGCAAGTAAAAGTTCGAGTTCCTCAATAACCTTCATAGGTTCGAAATCATCATCTTCATCAATCATAGCAATGTTTAAGAGCTCATCACCAAACTCTTCTTCGAGCTCCACCAAATACGGGTTGACCACAGGTGCTTCAATAGGTAGTGTAATAAATTTCACCTCATCATCTTTTTGTTTTGCAACCTGTTTAGGAAAACTAGCAAGATTATTAGTAACGGGATTAATAATATTAAATAAATTTGTACCACTTTGTGTTGTAAGTGACTCCAATTCATCTTGTGAATCTCCATCTTCAACTAGTGGTCTTGCAATTTCAGCATCGTCCCGAATTTCATCCTTAAATAAGTAATCCCAGATTTCTTCAAAATCCCTCGTTGGGTCAAAATCTGGTTGAGGTATGTCATCATAAACTATGGCGTCAAATGGTTCGAAATCAGAATACTTTTCATCTTCATCCGTTGGATTGTCTAATGGTGGTAATACGATTGCAGAATATTCTTCAACGTAAGGTTCCGTATACACATCATCTTGTGCAATCTCCGGAGAAAAAGTACTATCAATAACAATTGCTGGAATTGGTTTCACGGTATATGAATCTTCTTCATCATCATTTGACATACACCAAGTGTGTTGAAATGGCAATTTGTTTCTTTCTTTCCTTGACTTTTCTCGTCCAAGAATCAAGTATTCTTCCATAGTGATTTCTTTCGTATCAATGACTTGTGCACCATATCTTGCTCTTTCCCAATCGTAGATCCCATTATTGCTCAAGGCTCTTTCCTCTCCAAGTCTGATATATTCTTCCATTGTAATATCCGGATCGTCCATCTTCCTGAAATAAAACTTACTCGTGCAAAAGAAGGGTGAAACGATCAAAGTAAAATAAAAGCGGCTGATATCTGCTGCTTATGCGCCGTATCCTATAAATGGGATACGCCGTATCTTAATACGTTAAAAATAAGTCAGACTTTTATTCAGAAAATAGATACGCCGCTTAGAAATTTGAATGCGCCGTATCAGTTTATTAATCAAAAATCGATATTTATTAAAATTAAATGCGTTGTATTAACAAAAGTTAATGCGCCGTATCTTCGTTACGTTTCAAAATATAAGATTTTTGATTCAGAAGATGCGCCGTATCGATAAAAATCGATACGCCGTATCTGTTTAATAATTCGAAAACTGTTTTTAATTAAAATAATAGATACGCCGTATCTGCTAAAGCAGATGCGTCGTATGGTGTTAACGTTTATAAAAATTTTTTATCAAAAACAGATACGCCGTATCTTGGGGAAAAGATGCGTCGTATCGAATTAATTAAACACGTTGTATTTAATAAAAATTAAACGCAATACGCCGTATCTGAGAGATCAGATGCGCCGTATCGTTTGATTTAGCTCAGTACAACGATAGCAGAACACAAAAATTACGAAAAATAAAAACAAATAAAAACACACGAAAATAAACACAAATAAAAGCAAACAATTAACACACAAAAACAGAAAATATGCAAAATAGTACAATGAATGCAAATTAACCTAATACACAACAAAATTAGCGGTTAGATTAAAAAAAAAATTAAAAAGAAAAACCTAATTAAAATACTAATCAAATTAACAGATAATAACAATTCACTCCCCGGAAACGGCGCCAAAAACTTGATGCGTGCGATGTGTCGTTGCGGTTTAGCAGTATTAATGCCTACTCAAGTTTTAAATTTATATTTAGCCGACTTATCAATAAAACACACACTTAACGAGCAGTGTACCCGGTCAGTATGAATATAATGGTAAGTAGAGTGTCGATCACTAAGAGTGGAACGTATTATCTAGTTATTCTAATCAGTATTTTAATATATTAAGTTAGCTATACAACCTATTCTAACGCAAGGGGGTTCAGCCTGAGAGACTGGCACGATTTGGTTGCAATTAAATAATAAACTAAACCAATAGGCACGAATCAGCGAATAGCACACACGTACACAGATAGATACTCGAGACAATAAGAAGACTGTCCTGATAGATAAGTAGTTTGTCACTTGTTTTATTGCTAGTTTTATATGAAGTGTATAGTTCGATGCAACGCACCGAGATTAAGTCCTTTCTCGTTGGTTCTAATCTTATCGGCGAGTAAACCCTTAATGATTACTTATGACTATCCTATTTATCTTTCGTCCTACTTTTCTACAGACAATAGAATGCATAGGCGATCTAATAAATAGGCGAGGGCAGAGGCATGGCGACCCGATCAACGCTCAGCTAGACACAGAGGTTATCAATGCACTAATAAAAGTCATCAAAGACATCAATATATAAACTTTAATTAATGAGAAAGCAGTTTTAAGGGAGTGCAATCTTTCCGTTGTCACATTACACAAGCCACCAATCTTGATGAATTAAAGTTTACTAACACAATAAAACAAAACTACTTAATGAATTAAATACATGCAGAACCTTCTTACAGCTCTTGTATCTTCGTTTGGGTGTGTCTTGTGCTGCCTATTCGTCTGAATTCGGCTTTAGGTTTTGTACTTCGTATATAATATCTCTGACTAAAGCTACGGAATTCGTCTGGTCTTGGGTATTTATAGTTTCTGTCTGAGGGTAAGATGCGGCGCATCTAGTAAGTAGATGCGGCGCATTGACTTAACTTCGCGTGGGGTCCAAGATTAATATATTCAGGAATATTCGTACACCGCCAGAAGATGCGGCGTAACTCCATTCTAGATGCGGCGCATGTCCTCTTGTATCTTGGATCGTATCTGGTGAAATATTGATAGTGATGCGCCGTATGTAATAAGTGAGATGCGGCGCATCTGGAGCAGATTTGTCTTGATCTTGTACATTTCGGTAGACTCTTAACTTCTTGCATGTTTTGCTCCATAATTAGTCCAAAATCGCCAAGTTTCACCAAATGCTTGTTTTTACCTGAGAATTACAAAAGTAAACGATTAAGTATCAATCCTCATACATAATGTAATAAAACAAGTCAAATTAATAGGATAAATGATAGTAATAAAATGTACTTATTTGAGTTCATCAAATATCCCCCCACTTGAACTTTACTTGTCCCCAAGTAAACCTTAGAATTAATCTTATGAAAATGTATCCTAAAAGATATTAGGATTTATTTTTATATTTAAGCATGTATTCATTTTTGTCATAATCACACAACCAAACACTTAACGAATTAGAAGTAAAATAAAATATTTTGATAAAAGCAAATCTAATCGTTTAACTGTCCAGACGCGACGAATATTCTATCATAAGCTTGGCAACTATACACATCTCCTCCACTAAAGCCAAGGAATAACAAGTCTAAAGCGGTAAAAAGGGTTTTGAGGTTTAAGGGTTAATCATTCTCCTTAATCTCTATCGATCTCAAATTCCAGAAAAGGTGACAAAATCACAAATACATGATCGAATCCACGAACACGATACTTGCAATTGCTCAAATCCTTAACTCGAATAGGCTAAAGATAGGTCCAAACTTTACCAATAATAATATATCAAAAAGGGCGACAAAATCATAAATACATAGCCGAATCCACGACTACGATATTTAAGATTGCTCAAATCCCTAATCTCAAAAAATCAAAGGTTTGGTTGGATAAAGAATAATAAAGGGTATGGATAAATTTTGGGATATAAATTGGTGTAAAATGAAAAATAAACAAAACAGATAGATTAAAATCCTAAGTGTGGTTAATCACTATCCCAACCATCCCATGAATAAGACTCATATCATTGAATAACTCATGCTTTAACACTTGAAACACACGCTTTAGGTAGACACGAATTATACTCAACAAGATCTCAATAAAAGAATAAACCTTAGTTGGTGGGTCACGGCTGGCTCGCTTTCGACAGTGGGCCTTGTTGCACTGCCAGTGGGAGTCGTGGCTGCAGCTTGAGCCACTAATGCGGCGGTTACGCTCTCAGTGATCAACCGGCGGATCTCTTCTGGGGTCATGATCATTCCGGCGACTGCATCTGTTGTCCTGCTGCGGGTAGCCATGTTCTAACAATGACATAAGAACACATATTTAGAATTTTCTTTTGTGATTGAGTTGATGTTGGAATATGGTCAATTAACAAGGTAATTGTATATACTTCATAACAAAATTATCATAATGTAACACATCGATGCTGAGGAAAAAGAAAATTTTTATGATAAATATGTCACCATCATGCAAACACATAAAGTGATCGTCTCTACAATACATCAATAAATATCACAATTAAATCATAAATACAACATATTCGAGCACCATCCACAACACATACAAATAGAATGAAACAATGAGATAATCATAAATTTTACATCAAGTTCCAGAAATCATAACATACAATATTTGTTTTCATAATCTTGATTCACTTGCTTACAAAACAATCAAATACAAGTTTCTTTATTACATCATGATGAAGCGAAAAGTGTACCGCTTTTAGGGGGTCATTTAAGCCCTAAATCGTATTTATTTGATCAAATATTGCCCTAAATCGTTCCTTTTGTCATTTTAGGTACTTTGGAGAAGAAATCTGGAAAAGGATGCATTTTGGACGTTTTTGGAGCATAAAAGTGAAGAAAACGACAAAGTCTCAAAAATCTGCTGGAAAAGTACCTGTGACGGCGTCAAGCCCTAGTGTGACGCCGTCAACCCTTGACGCGCCAGAGAGGATTTTGGAAGATTAAAGGGGGACGGCGTCAAGAAGGTCGTCAACCCTTGACACGCCAGAGAGGATTTTGGAGGATTAAAAGGGGACGGCGTCAAGAAGGCCATCAAGAAACCCTAACCGCGGCGAGGTGACGGCGTCACGCTCTATAACGTGACGCCGTCAGATCTGTTTTCCTATATATATTTTCATAATTTTTAGTCATTAGTGTGCAACTTTGTGAGGAGAAACCCTAAGACGATTTTTCTGCCATTTTAAGGGTTTTATACCCTTGGATCTCCCATGTTCAATTGAAGATAAGTAATCAATTAATCATTCAATATGTCTATGTGTTGTTTGATTATATCTTGTTCTTGTCTTTTATTTAACATGCTAGGCTAGATTTATCTTGTGTTTGCTTAGATCTAATGAAACCTAACTATTGATTATTGGTTGTTAGTGTGTTATTAATTGTATTGGATGATTGTTCATCGATGTTAGGCTTAAGAAAACTTGCTAACCTCCTATACGGTAACTTGCTTGAACGTCTTAAGAAACATGAACCAATGCGTACTAAGGTTTTTATGGTTGTATTTAATGCATGAGCGAATTCTAATTATCCCATGTTAGGAGCTTCTTAGCCGGCTCGACATAGGAGTGAAGTAGGAGCTTATAGAGTTGGGGAAGTACGTACGCCACCCCACGATTGGTATTAAGGAATACACCCGTCATCCACGCAATTAATACACACTAATCAACCGGTAAAAGATAGTTAGGGAGTAAGGAAATCTAAGTAAACACATTTCTCTCCATATAAGTTCCACAACCTTTTTATTTTCAGTTACTTTATTTTATTTGCAATTGTAGTTATTTGGGTTAGTTGACTAGCAACTAATTCCGCCCACTCCTTCAAACCCGAGATTTTGCTTGCTTTTATAAAAATATAAAAAATACAAAAAGAATCTTCCCTCACCCTTAGACCTATTAGAGTAGTTTTTCAATCCTAACGATACTATTCCCCTAGAGAACGATCAATCCCCCGGTACTTGCCACTACACTATACTACATCGGTCAGGTACACTGCCTGGTGGGGATTGCAAGCCTCTTGAGATCCCTCGAGAGGTAAAACCTGTTGTAAGGTCGCAAAACCACGCATCACATCACAAACGGTACGCTAGATGTCTAGCCACAACTGATATAGTAAAATCTAAGAACTACCCGATGCCTTATCCAAGCGGCGCTGTAGTGCTCGAACTGTCTCAGTCAACTCCTCAATCCTAGCATCTCTCTGTCTCTCCCCAGCCTCCAATCTCTGAATGCTCCTCCTGGTCATGTGGAGCTCCTCATCCTGAGTCTCGATAATGCCCTGCAGAATCCTAGATATGTCCCCCTGATCCTGAGACTCCTGTCTCATGCTCTCCTGCCTCTCTCCCATGCCTGTGATGTGGTCCCTCTGGTCCTGGACCTCCTGCTCCATCGCCTCTACTCTATCCCTAAGATCAGTAATAATCTCCTGCGCCTCCTGGAGGCTAGTACCCATCATATCGAAAACCTCATCCATGGCTACTCTCCCTACTACGAGGTTCTCCACCTCCTCCTCAATACACTCGATGCGCTCGAGTGAAACATCTCCGATGAAACTGAGTAGGGCATCAAGGCGGTCCTCATGCCTAGAGAGTCTAGCTGCTAACAGTGGAATAGTGTGATGAATGGGCTCTCCCGTGACCAGAAGAACTCTAGCAGCAGCGGTAGATGAACTCTCTCCCAACTCCGCAGCTCTCGGGGCACCCTCCTGTGCTCTCCATCTACGGATCACAGCCAACAGAAATGACCAGCGGCGTGCATCAACCCTCCTGTGGGGTTGAGCAGCGGCCTCCGCAACAACCTCGACATACGGATCTGATGATGAAGGGCCAAAGAAATGTGCCCTCTTGCGGGGAGGCAAGGGGTCAGTAGGCTTGGTCAGATGGGTGGGTGACGTGACTGGAGATGTCACCAGGACAGTAGTGGTCTGGTGATAAAAGACTCTAGGTGCTGGGGTGAATGGGTATGGTCTAGTAACTGAGTTAAAAGGAGGGTCAACTCTGACTGGTGGTGGTGATGGAATCATATAAGGGTGTGGCTGAGGTGGTGGTGATGGTGGTAGTGATGATGGTGGTAAAGGTGATGCTGTTACAGGTGATGGTGATGAGGATACTGGTGCTGGTGCTGGTGGTATGACAGCTGGTGGTGGTACCAATGGGGCTGAAGGTGCACGTACCCGTTTCTGGGCAGTGTACTTCTTAGGCGGGCCTCCCTGGCAAGGCACATAAAGTTTCCCGAATGGTGCGGGCTCATAAGGCTGTAGAAATCTGACTGCCCTACGCCGGCGAACCGGTGCAGGTGGGGGTGGTATGGGTGAAGCTAAGTCGGAAGAGTCGGAGTCAGATGACTCGTCATCCGCCTCTGATCCTGAGGAGTAGTGGTCATGGGTAAGAACTCGACGTAGTGATGGTGGAGGAAGATCATCAGCAGGCAGAAACTGCTGAGTCTCCATGTACTGATCCCATGTCAGGGGACCGTACACTGGTGAGGCTGGGTGGTCAGGAGATGTAACGACCGGGGTAGGAGCAACTTCACCCTCCTCGAAAGGCTCAGTCTCTCTGGACATGGTCTCTGATAGAGTGGCAGTATGGTCAACAAGTACAGTAGTGTCAGTGTCAACATCCTATGATATGAGGATAGGGGTAGGTGAAGCAGCTGGTGTAGCATCAGTCTCGACATCAGATAGAACGATAACTGGAATCGGTGGAGACATGGTACTGTAATATCCCAATAATAATAAGTGTAAGTTATTAATAATATACATATGCATTAGCCATAATAACATTCGTAGGTGATAAAACTAATTCGTTATGTATAATCTGCCAAGCAAATCTCAATGCATGAGTTATTAAAGTGTAGATATTCATTCGTTATGCATAATCTGCCAAGCAAATTGATTTGTCGTTTTTATAGTTTATTTTTCCAAGAAAAACACAACGGATGCGTTTTCCCCGGGTCGTGTTCCCAACGAATGTCGAATTTGAGTCGTCGTTTACGTTGTCGAATTTGTGTGGTGAATGTGTGAAAAGAGAGTGATGATTGGTGATTTTACACTACGTATAATGAAATTATAAATGAAAACAAGTACTAAGGCAATGGGTACTAAAGCACACTATTCTAAAAACGTGATTTGGGATTTAAAAACGTACGTAACTAATTTTAAAAACGTGACTAAAAAGTGAATTTCTAAATTTCATGACCTAAAAATGTAAAATTATTTTTCCTAAACTCTAAATATTAAAAGAAAATTTTAGAAAAAAGAAATTTATTTATTTATTTTTTTTTAACTTTTTATTTATTTTTTTTATGAATTTAAAACTTAATTAAACTATTTAAATGATTAAAAATATTAAATGATTATGGAAAAATATGAAAATTGACAGAAAAATCTAAAATGAAAATCAGAAGCTAGGAAAAATGAAATGGGAACTTTTTTCTACCCAAATAAGCAGAATTGGGAACAGAATGGGCTAATAGCTGAACAAGGGTTTCATTTCAGTAAAAAGCTTATCAATAAGCTCAGAGCAAGAATTCTATAAGTCCTAGGGGTCTTATTCTTCAATGGATAAGCTCAAGTGCTTATTGAGTGATAGTTGACTTTTGTTGACTTTTGATGATTTTTGAGACTGACTTAGATTTGAAAGACCAAACACTCACAACAAGCTATTAAGCTTATATGAGCTTTTACTGATGAGAAAATAGCTTATTGAAGCTATGTTTTGACATTATTTTTGTATTTTCTAATATTTTTCAATGTTTTTGGATTTTTGGAAGAATTTGAACATCAATCAAATATGAAGTTTAAAATAAGCTAAAGTAATTTTTAACAAGCTACTTGAACACTTCTGAATAAGCTAAAATAAGAGATAACACATAAGAGATTAAGATCAAAAGTGGAACAAGACTAAATTTTCATTAACTAAAATTAAGAGTTACAAAGGGAATTTTAAAAACTACAATTCAGAGATAAAACTGACAGCATAACAATACTAAAAATTACATTCTAATGAAGAAAAATACATCCCTATTTATAACCGAGCGAGGAAGGATCTAGGAGGTGAGGCCTCAAGTGCCAAGCTGGCAATCCGTGTGCATCTGTGCTTCTTCTGAGTCATTATCAGCCCTTGATCAATCTTCAATCATTCCCCAATCAATCACAACCCTAGGATCGATGATTGTGAGGTGTCGTGCCCAATAAGCAGCTGCCACGTATCATTCTTGTGCTTCTTTTAGCTCTGACACCTCTGACATGCTTCTAGATGTGCATGATTGGACCGTACTACCCTTAATTACGGTAATTAAATCGGAACAGTAACTAGGGTTCATCCCTGGGTAAATATTGGGGAAGAATTAGGCGCGCTTGTGTGAGTTTTATTTTTTTTATTATTTAACTGGATATTATAGTGGTTTGACCGGGTGTGTTTGTGGGTCGGGTTTTGGGCTTTTTTAATTAGAAGGTGGGCTGGTAGATTTGTGGGCTGGGATTTTGGTGTTGGATTGGGTTGGTGTATTTAGTGTAATGAGAAATGGACTAAATTTTGGGTTTGTTAATGTTTAAGCTTAGGATTTTAGTGAGAATAGGATTTAAGGTTTAGGGATAATTTTTGCCAAGTTGTGAATTCAAGGGACTTTTTCTGCCATTTATTTAAAGTTGATCCAAGGGTCATTCTTGTAATTCTTTGATTCTGAGGGTTGATTTTGACTTTTGAGCAAAAATATCTCTCCCGGCTTCGGCTTTTATTCACTCTTCCAAATCCCGTGCTCGGTTTGTCTTTTTATCTCGATATTTGTCCATTTTTATAATATCCATCCCTGCACAATCATAAACACAAAAACACGAGATATTTGGCATAATTGGTTAGTTTTTGGTCTATTTGGGTCCAGTTTTGGTCAAATAAGCGTATGTGTTTAAGCACATACCACAAATCTCAATGCAAAAGTTTGTAAGTGTCGGCACGGAGGGCATAGGGTGGCAGAGTTTTAAAAATGGTCCTTTTAGAAATTGCGGTTATAGTCCAATGTTTTAAAAATCAATTGGTTCTCTATAACCTGGCTCTGATGCCAATCTGTAACACCCCGAAAATCGTAATGAAACAGCAGAAGACTTAAACGGGGTATTACCAATTTGATCACAGTCGTAAGTATAGATAATCGTTAAAAGTTGCCTTTATATCATTCAAAGAAAACTCAGTATTCAGAGGATTACACATTAGTTGCCAAAATGATAGTTTTTCACAAAAGTGATGAGGAGTTTGAAAAGAATGATATAGTTATTTGAAATAAAAAGGGGTAGATTCCCAATGCCCATGCCAACTCCGTGCTTGAGATTTCCTTAGTTACCTGAGATAAACATGCTTAAAAAGTCAACACAAAGGTTGAGTGAATCCATAGAGTTTAATTTGTAATAGTTTGAACACAAGTTAAATAGTAGTGGAAAACAATGATATTGCGGGGTAACATATAGATAAAAAAATATTGCCCTAAGCCTCATGACACGCAAACCTTAACTTGTAGGGGTAATAATAATAAATATCCCACTCATAGCAATGATGTGGGTGATAAATGCCCTTGTCGTAGGAGTTTTGCCATACTCATAATTCGAATAAAGTGCATTTGTCTATCAATCCGGCTAACACAATGGCTATCTATCCGGCTAGTACAAATGGGTTGTCAACTTCCAATAGATCTATTCACAAAATTCGCGTTCACTCGCAAGTGATTAATGGTTCATGATATAAGGGACTTTTCTTTGGCAGGGTGGTAACTTAGGCAATAATATTTAGCAATATCAATCAGGATAGCATACAGAAAAATACTTGTGTTCAGATTTATAGCATGTATCTCCCCACGGGATTTAAAAACATAGTAAAAATGTGGGACTACGAACTCACCTTAGTAGTAGTAGTAATCTGTGATGCAATAGAACCAACTGGTAGGTAGTAATCCCAACGCGTGACCTAGATTAGTATGGCATAATTTAGTTATCCAACTAAGTTTAAGACTCCACAATTTAATTCACGAGTTTGATGTTGTCGTTGCTGGTATGGCAGCATTTAAGTTTGAAAATATATTTGTCTAAATATTTGTGTCTATTGGCTCTTGGAAGTACGTTCGAATTACAAGGATGAAAATCTTTAGTTTGGAAATAACTAAAAGATTACTGAAGGAACGGATAATTGTATGACTTCGGTGATATGACGGAGAGTTATTATAATTGTGTATATATGAATTTCGCAAAGTGTGTGTATATATATATAGATATATATGTGTCTATCATTATAGAAGAAAAGTCTGGAAAATAATTAATCCTTGTGTTAATAAATTATAAGATTTACATAGAAATCATTTCATAGTTCATAGCTTTATTGTGGGTGTTGATAGAACATAACAAATTTTAAATAGTTCGTGAAGTTTAAAATATAAGATTGTCATGTTTTATTAGTTTGACGAGTAGTGACGATGGCATATGTATACGGAACGAGTAAACGTGACACGACTTCGTGTCAAAGGTGGGTCGTGGCCCAGTCATTTTTCAGCCGAGTAGACATATACATATGCAACAGATTTTTGCCCTTTGTCTTGAATATATGGGTTGTGATAGGAAGTAAAAGGAGGTTTCAAAGATGGGCTTGCTTGGTGGGCTGCGGCCCAACCAAGCCTTTTACTCAACGAGCCCCTTACAGACTCAAGAGGGTTTTTGTGTGGTGAGTTTCTTAACGCAAATCAACAGCAGGAACAAAAGGGACTTTTCATTTCTAAACCAATTCTAATATCAAACTTTTAGACTCACAAGGTTGTTTACCACATGTCCTTTTCCCTAGTTCATATTAACACAAAAATAATTTGTGACTTGTTATAGCCTGTTTGTGTAGAACTCATTTAGGATGACTCGAATGGCCTTATCAACAACTCGAGTTGAGTACTACTCAATTCCACTTCCAAAACCATCACAACGCAACACTAGAGAATCATTTGAATCCTAACAAGACTCAAGACTAACTGACTTATGAGCATTTGCCAAATATTTTCAAAACTTAGACTTTTCTTAGACATTAACACAAACACATCGCGAGCAACATGATCAAACATCTTGACGAGTGTGACTCTTAACCAAGTCTACACTATTTTGAGTTCAAATATAACACAAATGTAAGCAAACGTCGAACACTCAACAAAAATCCGAAACAAACTGAAGTTAACACCACTTAAAACAACTAAGCTAAGTCCTAACAAAGTGAGTAACCAAAAGCTACCCGAAGAGAAATTAAAATAAGCACTTCCAATCAAGAGCCAAACTAGTTTTTTTTAATCTTTGTTTTAGTTTTTCTATTACTAAAATACCACACGATTAACATCAACAAGAAAATATAATCAATCGCAACAAGAAGGTAGCCGATCGATTCTCAGAACCCAAAAACAAGATTTACATTATAGTAGGAAAATATTAGCATCGCTCAACTAATATCCATCACATGTGAATGACATCAAAACAAAGATAATCTCATAAATTATTCAACAAGGGAAGACTAAGAACCTTACAAAAGAATGTAGTCGATTAACAAGGAGGTCTAGAAAATCAAAAGCAACCCGAATCCGTCTTCAAGTGAATCCTCAACTCCTTGATGAGATTGAACCCTACTATGAATTTGTTGGTGAGAGTTTGAGAGTGTGGATTCACTTGTGGATCGGTTGGCTTATGAAGAGTAATACAAGGAAAGCTTGATTCCTCTTTCCTTGAGTACCAGACGCTCCTAGGCTCTTTAAGGGAAGCTACAACATCATCTTTTTGGCTCAATCAGTTGACTTTAGGCTCGACAGAGTGGCGGCAGACGCTCTCTTGGACTTATCGAAGGAGATGAGCTTGCTCTTGTTTCTTCTTGCATCATCTTTATGTTTGTTAGTAATATGGAGGTGAGGACAAATGGAGGTGACGATCTTGTTTTTGTTTTGATGAGAGCAGGAAACTCAGAAAAAAAATATGGTTGTTTGTGGAAGAGAGAGAGAGATGGTGGGGCGTGGGTTTGGGGATAAGAGAGGGATTTTATTATTTTTACCTTTTTTTTTTTTTTGTATTTTGAGTATAATAAGAGGTGGTAAGTAAAAGGTAAATGTTAAGTAAGAAAATAAAAAGGTGAGTGTTAAAAGGTGAGACGTGGGAACACTTTTGATTACGCAACTCTCGAGACAATTTAACGAGCCTCGTATTTTAATAACTCTCGGTATTAAATTATTAGAACTATGCCATACTATCACGGTGTCGGAACGCGTGTGGTTCCAGTAAAAAAATGGAACGTGAGTTTTGTCACATTGTTTGTTTGGTGATATCATTTGTCGTTTCTCAGTTTACACAGAGTAAAACTTTAAATGCAAAAATGAATAAAGTAGCTTGAATAAAACTTCATAATTGATTACTTCGAGTTTACAGGAAATTAATAACTTGAAAATTACGGGTTATTACACCTATATATATACTATCAACTATGAAGAAAATACACTTGCCTATACTATTATCTAAACCTTCATATAATAACATTAGATGGATTATCAGCACAAGAATTCATCAATCGTGTCCAAGGTATGAATTTCTAAGTATATTCATAACTATACTTTTGTTTATGGTAAATGCATACTTATAACATTTGTTTATTTGTTTCTAAACAGCAAGGAGTTGATAAAGAAACACCAAATGATTTTTGGATTCAAGATCCACCCGTCATCATCATATCAGATGATGAATTGGTATTGGTTTCATTACTTCAATATCAAATATTAACAAAGCTTTTATGTTATTTTACTTATATTATTGATAGCAAAACTATTGTTACTTTCAATATCAAATTTTAACAAAACTATATGTTATAACTTCTTTGTGTTTCTTTTAAACAGCAAGTAATTGATAACCAAACTCTAGATGATTTTTGGATTCAAGATCCACCGGTCATCATCATATCAGATGATGAATTGGTATGAGTTTCCCTAACTTTCAATATAAAATATTAACAAAACTCTTATGTTGTTTTACTTATATTACACTATTTCCAGGACGTCCCTCCAAAAAATAAACCACAAAGAGTTGGAATTTGTGGTACAATTGAGAAGAGCGATGCTTTTCATATTGTGGATGCTAATGACAATGATGACAAATGGATGTGTGTAAAAAATGAATGTTTATACCATGTTAAACATGACGACACATTGGTATTAAACAATTTTTTTGATGATAAACCTCTTTTCGATGAATGGATGTGTGTAAAAAAAAATTGTCTATAAAAAAATCATGTTCTCCTTTATCATGATGACCAGAATTGCGATGATAAAAGCATTTAATTATTATTAACATTGTAATTTTAATTTCCTGAATAATGATATGATAAATTTGTTTGCCATTATCTAATGAAGTTTGATCATCATATTGTGTATACAAAGAGCTTTGATTTAAAACTATGTTGGAACATATATTGGTCGTCGGATGATGATATTTTACATCACAAGATCCATTAACATGTTGAGGCATGTTTACCTATGTATAATAAAGTTGTTTTAGGCAAATAATATTGCTTTCACATAATGCTTATAAAGTATCACATTCAGCTTATGTGTGAAGGTTCATAGTAGCGCCCATACTAAGATGTCATATCTGTTACAAGAATCCACTACATACAATAGATGTTAACCTGGAACTTTGATCTATAAACAACTACTACTAACTTTGATGTTGATTTTCCTATTGATAATCTTACAAAATGTTAAGAAACTAAACTTTCATTATCCTCAGAGTTGGATTATCTTTTGCATTCAAGTGAAAAGACAACTTAGGATGCAAGTGGTAGAAAGCAATGCTTTTATCCGACTAAATACGCTTCATATATCCCGACCTAAAATATCTCCAACATGTTGGTCTAATGTACCAAAAGGTTGTTTTCTTGGCATGTATATATTGAGTTGGCCCAAAATCATAAATCGTATGTTTTGATAAACCAAAACGTATATTATTTATGGAAAATGCTAAAAACATGGTAAATATAATATATGATTTGTTACCATTCAGCGAATTTATGGTAATCAAAAATCAACTTATTTAAATTTTAACATCATTGTCTTTTAGTTGTTACCAAATGAATATGAATCAGAAGAGTCTTCAACCAAATCACAAACAAAATGTTGTTCATGAAGATCCCAAAAACATGCCTCGACATCTTAATGGATCTTGTGATGAACAACATCATCATCCGTCGACCAATATATGCTCGAACATTGTTTTAAATCAAACCACTTTGTATACACAATTTGATGATCAAAATTCATTACATAATGGTATGTTATCGATTATTCATTAAATTACTTATTATTTGCTTGAAGTTGTATTATTTACGCCATTTTTTGTTAATTTATACTCAGTTTATCCATTACAAGATCATCAAGATATCCGTAACAAGAGAAAGTCTGCTGTGGTGGACAAAACCCTAACTGATGAGGTTTTACGTTTCAATGATTTGCCATATAATAATGTTCTTAACTATAACCCCATATATACGCCGACAACTGTTACACCCATTGGTATGTTTTGAGAATTAGTGAAATATACTATTATAGATGATAAGTTTTTTTTCAAATTATACTCTCAATTAAATGTTTATGATTTACATGGTTTATCGTTTTGTTTTTTTCTTAGGCTCTTCGCATCATTATAAATGGCAGAAACGTAAATTTCTGTGTAACAAAAATAGTTATCACTCTAAAGCAGTTTATCGAGATAAAGAAATATTGTCTACTTTTACTCAAGATTTCGAGAATAATGAGAATGTAGACATGTCAGTAAATACCGTCCAACGTTCAAAAGATTCAAGTGTTGTTGACGTATTTGCTAATATGCAATCTCAACGACTTCCTCTACATGACATAACAACGAGTAATTTTATATCCATGTTCATAATGCAATATTTATTTCTATGATATTGAAACATTATTTGACAATATTTGTTTATGTGATAGGTACGAATGCAAACATGAAACAAATTTTGCAACCCTCACAATCAGGGAATATTGTATCGGCTTTCACAAATCCTACTCTAATTAAGAGAGGACGTGGACGTCCCCGTAAGAATACTTTAGTTGCTCAGTTATCACCAAACGTTTCTGAAAGAGCATCAACGGTGCCTGTACAAACAGGTTCTTAATTTACTATTTTTTTTATACATGACATAACTAAAAGTGATGTTATATCCAAATTCATAGTGAAATATTAATTTCTATGTTGTTCACATCTTATTTCACCATATTTGTTTATGTACTAGGTATGAATTCGAACATGAACCAAATTTTGCAAACCTCACAATCAAGGAATATTGCATCGGCTTTCACAAATCCTACACCAATTAAGAGAGGACGTGGACGTCCACGCATGACCAATGTAGTAAACTTCAATTCGCCACAAGTTGCCTCTGGACCATCTAAAAACTTTGCTATACAGAAAGCAAGTATTCCTGTTCTTAATGATGTTACAAATACGATAGAAAATACAAACAAAGTAGGACGTCCCCGTAAGAAACCTTTAGTTACTCAAGTATCATCAAACCTTTCTGAAGGAGCATCAACGTTGGCCATACAAACAGGTTCTGAATGCAATATTTTTTTGTACATGGCATACCTACGACTAATATTATATCCAAAATCATACTGCAATGTATATTTTTATCTTCTGTAAACCTTATTTGAAAATATTTGTTTATGTACTAGGTACGAATTCCAACATGAACCAAAGTTTGCAAACCTCGCAATCAGAGAATATTGTATCGGCTTTCACAAATCCTACACCAATTAAGAGAGGAGTTGGACGTCCACGCAAGACACATACAGGTAAATGCTTTTAGTACATGATCTATAAACTGTAATTATTTAATTATTGTAGAGTAAACAAAATATTTATATTTTTTGTTTTAAAATTGAATACAATAAATAACTCCACCAGTAGACGTGTTTGGCCAAACACATCACAAGGTGCTTCGGCGGAGTTTACTATAGGAAATGTATCTGAACGACGCGGAAGGCCTCCCGAAACAGGTACATTATTTAATAACAAAACCCTTTATTATATATATATATATATATATATATATATATATATATATATATATACACTAGACTTCAAAGCCCGCCCAATGGGCGGGCATAACTTTTAATTTTAGATTGATTTGTTTTGATCAATTTTAAATTATGCTTTAAGTTCGTTACATGGAACACAATAAAATATAAATACTTATATATAAACACAATAGAATATGGATAGTTTTGATCAATTTTAAATTAAGCTTTTATTACGTTACATAGAAGACAATAAAATATAACTACTTATATAGAAGCACAATAGAATATGGACAACTATATTGTACATCTTAATAATTTTGTACGAAAATGCATTTTACATTTTAATAATCTCTAAACATGATTTGTTGTATATTTCTAAACTTGTTGTTTATTTATAAACATGAATTGTTGTATATTTATAGGTATAATATTTTATAATGAATAGATTTCAAGCTAGTCATTATTATTCAAAAGAAGGTTAGGTTAGGCTTTACATGGTATTTTTAATTGCGAAAGAAAAATATATATTATATATTAGATGGTTTTGATCAGTTTTAAATTATGTTAGCAATATTGTACGAAAGCACAATAGCCACTTATATGTTAACATAGTAAACAACATTTTTATAACCTGAAAACATCTTAACACGGTTTAATATATATTGATATGTATATACTTTATGGGATGGAAATAGGTGGGACCCATGCGTAGGGAGGGTTCTTATAACACCTCCCTACTTTATAATAAATAAATTTCAAGGCATTGATTACTATTCAAAGGTTAAGTTAGCCTAAACATGGTCTTTTCACTTTCAAGTGATTAACAATTATTGTTAAATTTAATAGACCAAATATATTTTGATGTAAATAATCCAGTTGATTTTTTATTTATTTAAATTTTTTTTTTGCATGACCTTTCGTTTGTGAATTATTAAGAGAAACATATTTGAGGAACATGCAAGTTGTGTAACATACTACTCATAATAGGCTATTCCCATAGACTTGCTACATTGTCTTTTCATCTTACTCATAGCGTTTCTTCACACCGAATCATTACATTCTCGAAAACACCAAGTGTTTACCGATCAAAATATCTGTGGCCGGATCAACAAAAGGTTAGGTATTGAATCTTGATCTAATATTTATGTTCATGTTTTCTTAACCTCTTGTAACCGTTTTTCTTATTGAAAAGACGAAACCCTGAATCGTATGATTGTTAATATCCTGCTCATTTTATGTATTATTGTTTATCAACTTAATGTTAGAAGATACAGCTGGTAAATAGTTTAGAATTAACTTGAGTAATCATTTGGGTAGATATTTATCAACTTATACTCCGTAATTAACTTTAGTAATCATTTGGGTAGATGTTGATGAAACCTGTTTGTTATACTGTTTCTTATTGATCAGTTAGGAAAAAATAGTTTAGAATGGTAAGAAGATAATAAAGGTTTATTTGTTAGGGCTTTCAGGTCATAGTAACACAGGTGTTAAGCTTAGGAATGGAAACTCGTCTGGTTATTCTGGATCAGTTAGCAAAAATTGCTAATTCAAGACTTGTTAAGGACATGATGATTGTCCATTATAGGCGTGAAATTGATGTTACTTTTAAGGATGAGGAAGATTTGATGTCTAAGGCTTCACAGATTAGTGCGCGAGTTGATGATAGGGATCAAATGATAAATGAACTTCAGCTCCTTTGTGGCTCAGACTCATCTTTGCATTCCATCAATGACATGATGAAGATGCAGACGCAAGATTTGGCTGAAGTTGCTGGGTTGCTCTTAGGTGTCGCGAAAAGACATGACCGACTCCGTGATTTATTCTCTTTCTTGGAGAAGCTGGTGTTAATGGAAATTTGATGTAGTATATGTCTGTAGCTTCGAAGATATGGTCTTTTGGTTTGACTTTTGGTTTGGTATATTTTTTGGGAAAGTCACTTGGGTTATGTAAATCTTAGTTTAAGTTTGTTTTAGAGTATGTCAATGTTTATGGGTCATAGCTTTTGGGAAAGTAGTTCAAACTGAATGTTTATAGTTGTTAAACATTGTCTATATTTAATCATCCGTGGTGTGTTTCTCTCTTGATGTTTGGAAACATATATGTGGGCATGTACAAACAGTTTGACTTTAAATGAAAATGATTTTTTTTTGTTTGGTTTGTGATTGTTTGTTGATTAGTTGGGGTAGTTTATTTGTATTCATTGTGGTTGTTGTTAGGACATGTACAAATAGTTTGACTTTAAGTGATGTTTGCGAGATGCAGATGTTTTGTTTGGTCGTTATTTTAAGCATGTTGTAGTGGTGTTTGTTATTACAACTGTATCTGAGTGTGTATTTGAAAGATTTGTCCGAGTTTTATTCTTTGCTAAATGTTTTGTGTTTTTTTAATGGTCGCAGAACAATGACCACACAATTCATCACGGATTATAATCATGTGGAAAATATGGGAACATTGGTAGGTATTTATGGAATTATATTCCCATAATAATCTTCTTATACGTGTTATTTTGTTTTTGTAAAACCGTAGGTACTGCCTGATGAATGAGTTTGTTTTGGTTTTTGTAAAACCATAGGTACTGCCTGATTACTATCATATTAACTACTACAACAATAATGACTATGTGTACCTGATTAATAATAATCGGGTTAAAAGGAAAGTTTTTATTTGCCGGAGAAGAGGTACCGAAGAATGGAGCATATCTGGTGCAGGGTGGGATAATTTTATAGAGCTGAGCGGCTATTTGAATATTAGGACTTTGCATTTCATAAAGGAGGCTGCAGACACCTTTTTTGTTACAGCATATGATGCAGATGGATTGGAAATCGGTGGTTATGGGATAATTCACACACGAAACAGACTGGTTAGGTGCATTGCTGAAGTTGGGGCTGATCAAAGTTCATCACCGGTAAAGTTATGATATAATTGTATATATGTAAAATTCATGGAATTTATAAACCTTGTTTCAATATTTTTAAATTTTGTTTTATTAGTGGTTTTCTGTGGAGTTCCTTCAAGGCATTGAACGTGATGATTTTTTGATTGAATTTTCCGGTTCTGAGATAAACGTGGGTGCAAAGCAGAGTGTTATTCCTGGGACTTTGGATAGTGTGGGTTTCCAGTTTAATGTTCACTGGAATACGGTTGTTCAGCGAGCAAATCTAATGGTTGGTGAGCGAGTTGTATTGACCAAAAAGACTGGTATGCGGTTGGCGTTGATGAGGTTTGATAATGATGGTTTTCAGCTTATACATGAACATCATTACCCCACACGTCTTGCATTTGTTCAAGGGCATGATACAAATGAGTCAGGTAGTAATACGTTCTTTTAAAAAATATATTCAATGTTACATGTTTATTTGAGGTGAATCAGTTGTATTTGTTTGCGAATATGTAATGTTTACTTTGTGGATTGTATTCGTTAGATGCAAGGTTGGTCCACGACTGTAATTGGTTCCAACATGCAGTGCATTTGTCTGAAGAGAATACTTTCTACCGAAGGCTTTTCCCGTTTGTGATCGATTCCGGAAGAATGGTAAGGGTTGTCTCTTTATATACATTATGTATTTTCGTAATTTTTAATAAATATTTAATAGTAAAAGAGTTGAAGTTATCAAGTTGTTGTAATTGCTTTCAGACCATACCAAGCAATTTTGTTTCTGACAACAATCTGCAACAATTTGGTCATGCGCTTCTAAGGAGGATGGAAAGTGAACGCCGTGTAACCATGAAACTTGAACGTCATGCTGATAGGCCATGGAGAAACGATCACATGAACTTTAGGACAAATTGGAATACCTTGGCCGAAGATTTCCAGTTTCCAATGAACAAAATGATCAGATTCCAGATGGTTGGAACAACAGTCGATCCGGCTTTTGAAGGTCAGTTGTTTAACGGTCCTGTTCCGTTGGTGGCTGTGTTTGATGTATGTTGAATCGCTAAACTAAAATATTTATCAGGTTAGGATGGAATCTGATTTTGAACACCGGTTGTCTGTAATGGTGATAAATAATAACAATCAAGTATGCTTAATTTTCGATAAATTGTAAGATGCAAGTATCCTACTGCCAAAAAATGAAAATACCAAGGTTCATAAAGTTAAGATGCAAGTATCCTACTTCCAAAAAATAAAAAAACATATGTTAAGATGTTTACTTTCATTTTTCCCAAAACATATACTTAACATTATTTGATTTGTTCATTTACATGAGCATTGTGATGGTACCATCTGCAAATGTGATGCATTATCGGGTCTGCAATAATATTGTGATTGCGTTGTTAAGCAGTGTGACAATAGATGTATAGGATAGTTTGATATGTATTTGAATTATAAGAAAATCTAAAAACCATATATGTTAACTGATATGAATCACGTATTTTTAAAAATTCACTAACAGTACCTATCGGTGGTACTGTTAATATCAATACTAACAACATCAATTATGTATATAGGTTTAATATAGGTTTAATTCACATCTAAAAGAAAAATGTGTCAATTATGACGGAGGTAAAATTTGGTGTTAACGTACCTCAAACATAAATCCCTAAACACATATAGATGTAGTGCACGTATGAATCATAACCAATATGTTACATGGTACGGCTTTGCAACATAAAACATGTATTGACTGTGATAATAATATTAAAAAACGCAAAGTATGAGTAGCGGGTAAAACATTGTGAGGGTTTGTTATCATATAATCGCCACTACAACGATTGAATTGTAAGTTACGATTATAAACCTTAATCAGATTTACAAATTATTAAAAATTAAATATTATGCTTACCCGAAGATTTTTTAAAGAGTTGTTGATTTTCCAAGATTTGATATAAGCTTAATGAAGAAGGATATTTAGTCAAATAATTATGAGGGGATGGAATATATGGAGAGTTGGGCTGCATGTTTTATTGTCTCAAACCGACTTTGTGGTTAATATATATATTTATTTTTTTCCTTTTTATTTTTTTTACCCCTTCATACGAAAAAATATAAATTCATATAATGTTGCATAACACAATGTTTATAAACCCGAGTACATGTATATACATACATCGGGTTTCAAACATGGTGTATACAACATGATACTTAATCCTACACACGCAACTAATGGATCATGTGTCTTATAAAGTATAACCAATTATTTTGACTAACTGATGTGGGATAATAAGCTACTCATTTGACACATGAGTTAGTCCACATTCTTTAGCGGAATCAATTGTCGGGTCAAGATTATTAACGCCTTATGTGTTTACATCATATTCTTAAACATCAATCCCGAAACAAAAATTCATCTAACACACATAAAGTATTTATAAAATTCACCAGTACTATTATACATAACATCTATTCAAAAGGTTCTTAGCATATGTAGCATAACATTAAAGTTTCTTAACATTCAAAAGTTTCAAAAGTGCCTAACATGTGGCATGCCAATATAAACAAAATCCAACTACTAACTTAATTTAGGGTGTTGAAGCAAAAGAGTATGCCAAATGCAAGTCATCATAAGTGAAAGTTTCAAAGTCTTCAGGGTCAATGTCGACTTCGTCTCGATCGACATCAATTTCTTCATTTATGCCTTCTGCATTCTCAAAACCATCACCTTCTTCTAAAATTTTCTTAGCATTTTGTCTTTCTTTTTTCACCTGCTCATCTCGTTCCTCTTTACGTTGCCATTTTGTCATTCTCTTGGCTAATTGTTCAGAAATCAACCAATCATAACAGAACTTACGCTCTGTGTTTCGTCATCATTTTCAGAATCCTCAACTTCTAATAAATGAATAAATATAAGTCAAACACAATAGTTATATACCATATCGTTTTTAACATTAATTTCATCATGTTAACAAAGTACCTTCAGATGATTCTTCTTATTCAAATATTTCTGCAAGTGATTGGTTTTCACTAGACAGCACCTCGTGTCCTTCCCGTTTGGGCTGCTTGCTACAAAAAAAATCAAAGACATTCAGTTACTAAATATATAGGGTAACACATAGTATAAAAATTTTAACATACTTTGGTTGGTCTTGTTTGTGGTCTTCAATATCTGCAATTTTTAGGGTTCTTTTGTTAGTTAATGACATTTTTTTGGTCAACAGTACCTTCAGTTTAAGATTTTTTTTTTTTTTTTTGGTTTAAATAAAATGACAACTATGATCATCAAATGGTGTTTATACAAAAAATTATAACCGATATGACATATGAACAGTTTAGCCGTAGTTTGCATTGGAAAGTGTATACGTGTAGAGTCAAGTTGGGAATATAATGATTATCCTTTAACTTCTTTTGTAATTATGATAAGTATTTTGTTTATTTAAATTAATAAACTTTTACCATTATCATTAATATTGGATGAAATATTTAAAAATTTGATATCTTCCAATATTGTAAATATATAGAATGATTTTTGCTTGAATTATATTTTTATCTGTTATGAAATTTTAAATTAAAAACCACTATAGTTCGTGTCTAAACATTTAAAAATGTTGTTAGAGTTGATTATGTGTAAAAACAATGGACTACGTTATAATATAACCTTTATGAATTGGTTATAAAATCAGTACCAAAACGGCTGCGTAGCAGTACAAAATTAAAATACAAAAAATATCAGAAACATGGCGACAACTCAGCAGTACAATTCTATTATGTCCCCTTCTAATTTCCGAATAACATTATCCTTTTGTGCAAACACGTTATGGAAATAAAATTAAATAACTTTAGAAATAACATAATATTAAAAATATAATATATATGAATTCAAACGTATCTGTGTATATAGAGTATCTAACTACAAATGTTTGTTTACTCTTTTTAGTATTTTTTATAACATTTTAAACGGGTTTTCATGCTAACATTTTAATCATTATATTCTTATAGTTAATGACATTTTTTTTGGTCAACAGTACCTTCAGTTTAAGATTTTTTTTTTTTTTTTTTTTTGGTTTAAATAAATGACAAATATGATCATCAATGGTTTAAAAAATATAACCGATATGACATATGAACAATTTAGCCGTAGTTTGCATTGAAAGTGTATACGTGTAGAGTCAAGTTGGGAATATAATGATTATCCTTTAACTTCTTTTGTAATTATGATAAGTATTTTGTTTATTTAAATTAATAAACTTTTACCATTATCATTAATATTGGATGAAATATTTAAAAATTTGATATCTTCCAATATTGTAAATATATAGACTGATTTTTGCTTGAATTTATTACTATCTGTTATGAATTTTAATTAAAACTATAATAGTTTAAATAAAAATGTTGTTAAGTGTTATGTGTAAAACAATGGATATAATATATCCTTTAGATTGTTATATAAATGGGGGTAAAAATAAATGGTACTACAATATAATATTTCTTTATGATTTATTGTTATGAAATTTTAATTAAAACATATATCGGCTAATATAAAATTTAATTACTATTGTAAAATGACTGTTTTAATATTTTTATTGTTATAAATTAAAAACCCTGTTGTTCTAAAAATTTAAAAATGTATTTAGAGTGATATGTGTAAAACAATGGACACGTTATAAATAACCTTTATGAATATGGTTATAAAATCAAAATACAAAAAAAAACGGCTTAAGTACTGTAGCATGTAAGTCTGTTAAAATTAAATACAACAAAATATTACTTAGAATTGTAAACTCATGCGTGACAACTACAGCAGTACAATTCTATGTGTCCCATTTAATTTCCGAATAACATTATCCTTTTGTCAAACACGCTATGAAATAAAATTAAATAACTTTAGAAATAACATAATATTAAAAATATAATATATATGAATTCAAACGTATCTGTGTATACAGAGTATCTAACTACAAATGTTTGTTTACTCTTTTTAGTATTTTCTATAACATTTTAAACGGGTTGGCGTGTCTACCCGCTTTAATCATTCTTTACAATGGTAATGTTTTCTATAACATTTAAACGGTTTTCATGCTAATATTCCTATAGTGTAATAGCCTCGTCCTTTACATGTTGGGTCAACAAAAAGTCGTGTGTTATATTCTTAGGGGTATAATAGTCCAACCACATTCATAACTATTATAATCTATTTAAAGCTAACCCAAAAGCTGTACCGTAATATTGTTTCCATTTTACTTCAATTCACCCTAAATAAACAGCAACACACATTCAACCAAAATCCCAAATTCGGTAGCTATGTCACAAAATGATAAGGGGAAGGCTTTGTATAGTGGGTTCAAGAAAGAGGATCGCTGCAATGAAGATCGTTTGGGTGTTAAGAAGGACATGGAAGAGGCTGCCGACATCGGGTTGTCAAAGGCTTCTGAAGATCGTTTGGGTGTTAAGAAGGACATGGAAGAGGCTGCCGACATCGGGTTGTCAAAGGCTTCTGATTTGGAATCAAGGATTAAGAATCTTGAAGCTGTGTTTAAATTTCTAAAGGAAGTGAAGGAAATGAAAGAAAACAGTGGTACTGAAAGTTGTGGGTCTAGCTAAGTGTGTGTTTAGATGACAGGGAAGTTTGTAATGGGTGTAAACATGAAACCTATCAATAAATGTTTGGTTGTTGTTGGTAAACGTATAGTTTCACCATTACAAATCAAAAAAATTTGCCTTCATATTCAAGGTCGATGTTCAATTTCTTTAAAGCACCAAGAAAACATGATAAAATTAACGATTTATAAACTTAAAATTAAATAAGTATATACAAAAAAATTATACATAATGAAATGTTATACAAACAAAAACGAAATAGCAACCATCTTTTAATTAGATCCATCATATAATATGTGCTCACCAATTGAAAAATAACAAAAGCCCACTAACACAACAACAAAATTAGATATCGTTTCATGCACAATAAATACATATAGCCAAAAGGAGTTGTTACATGTTACATAATGCACAATGAAGGGGTTTGGTAGCGGAAAATGGTATTTTTCTACAAACTGTTCCAAATTGGTGTAATTAATCACACCCATTACCCACATGGCTGGAATTAAACTCAAGTTTTGATGTTCATGGGATATTTCCAAACAATTCACTTCTTTTTCTTCTTCAGGCATCGTGTCTCTTCCTTTCAAACTGATCATATATCCTGTGTATTAGATTTTGGACTTCTTCAGAATTTTCTTCATACTTGAGCTGTAAAGAAATCATCATTGCAAGTACTTCATAACTTAATGGATATTCTAGTTCAGCTAACATGAATATATCGATTCCGTCTTGTGCCGACAGACGATGAACATTGCACGTACCATAGAACTCCCATACAGTTGATAGCTCAAAGAAAGGAAAATACCAACGATCATCCGAAGGATCTGGTTCGTATAATCTCTTTAATTCAACCCAAAGTTCTTGCTCTTTCGCATCACATTTCTTCTTTATTTTAAGCTTATTTTGAACTAACCTCCATAAAGCATCCAGATCTTCTCTATCAAAGGCTCTCAGCAAATTGTCAAAATTCTTGTACACTGCTGTCTCTCCACCAAATCTAGTAACCTTCCAAGCTGACCCAAATCTGTCCATGTAAATATCCCAGTCAATTATTGGATGTCTAGATTGGAGTGGTTCAACATGTAGAATTTCTGGCACCTTAGCTAACATTTTGCTCATCTTCTCTTGCGATACTTTTACTCTCTCCGTAGATGTGTCCACATTCACATGTTGTGCTTTCTTAGCAGCCTTGAGTCTTTTTGGTGATCTTTCATGTTGGTCCATAGGAATTTTCGTTCGAACAGTTTTGTATGCATTGTAATACAGAGATTGAATTTCTAAATCTGATTTTCCCTTCAACTGAACTGCCGTCAACCCAGCTTCATTCATAACATACGTCTTCATCTCTCTGATGACTTGTTCCTTTGTTGGGTTTTTATTTCTCTTTTGACCTTTATTCTTACCAATAGTCTGTGTTATCTGATTATAAGATTCTGCATAACTCTTTAAGTTAATAAAATCTTCAAGCATGTCTGACTTTTTCCCATCAGCTATGCGTTCATCCGCTAAAAGTTCTATACTCTTCTTCCTCACAACCATATCAGAATCAATTAGTTGTTGTATTTTATCTTGTTCTGTCACAATAGTATCTGAAGATACTCTCCTCACTTGCAATTTCGGATTTCCCGTAGAACTTGCAACTTCATTTCCACTTGCTTTCATTGCTAATTGTTCATCCAAGTCAATTTGAACATGTGTTTTTGGGTTAACTTCATTTTTTTTCTCAGGTTCCTGCTCAGGTTCATCTACTGTCATGGATGCCTTTCCTTTTTCTACCCTTTGAATTTCAAAAGCATCAACAGCACTACTTTCCATACAAACATCTTGCACTTTTAACTTTGTACTGTCAACACCATTTCGACGACTAATACTTTCTTCATCAATATTTGTTTGATTCCCATTCTGAACCAAATAATCATCCAATTCTATTGGTGCTCTTTCCTTCGTTGACAATTTCCTTGATGGTTCTTGCTCAGCCATTATTCCTTTTCCCTTGTATGCATTTGATTTTCGTGGTGTCCTTGTATAAAATGCACTGGCAGAACCTTTATACCCAGCATCCATTAAACTATGCAGGATAGCAGCACCCTCAACAACGCCAACATCATGTTCTGTCTCATCATCACCATCACCAAATCCACCAATACTTCCATCAAAATCTGCAGTATCATAATCCATCTGATGTTCTTGCCTCTCCTGAGTCTCATACTGCTCCTGAACAATAAAAACAGATGGATTTTGGTCAATCTGAGCAATTTTCCCTCCATGTTTGGAAGAACCCACATCTTTACCTGCATCTTCACCATCCAATGAACTTGCTGAAGAAGATGATTCAAAAGATGATACCATGTTAGCCGACCCTTTTCTTTTAAGTGTCTTGACCTGTTTTTCCAAATTTTTTATTTTACGCACCAGCTTTGTATACACATTGCTGAAAAGCTTTTTGTGAGAAGTGAGTTCAGCTTCCACCGTTTCCATTTTTGAATCCTTAGAATTGAGATCAGACTCCAATGCAGTAACCTTTTGAGACAAATTTGTACATGTTTCCATCAATTCCTTAAGTGTTTGGCTGCCCTCAATACTTCCTGATGTATTACCTTCATAAACAGGTGCATCATGAGACACAAATTCATGATCCACCATGTGCTGACTTCCTGAGCCAACAAATATATCGCGTCGGCTTGCGATTCCACCAATAGTACTGGGTTCACATGAACTTGGTACTGGAGGTGTTGTCACAGATTCTTTATTATGTACATTGGTTTTGTCCTGCCCATTTTCTAAACTCGCGACAGTAGAAGCATCCCTTTTTTTTAATGACAACGCCAGACTCATCTGCTACATGGAGAGTCACAGGGTCTTGATGCTGAGGAACAACAGAGCCCTCTCTGGATACAGACCTATCTAGTGTGTGATGGGGCGCAACTTGGCATGATGATCCTTCACCGTCTACTTGTAACATGGAATCAAATAAAGGGACCTCTTCCTCATTATACCATTTTGAGGGCATCTTCATATTACTGAAAACTTTTTGGGAAAGCTTGGGAGTGGGATAAACATTTTTATGATGAAGAAGTTGATGTTTAGATTTGTTCAAAATACTTTGTATGAACCTGGGATACATCAAAAATTTTGATTTGATATAAACATTTTTAAGCATGGCTTGAAAGATAAGTTTAGAAAAATTGAAAGTTCTGTTAGTGGCCAAACAGATGAGAGCGGTCGCGATATTGCTACTGAACTGTTCCCATGAGGTTTTCTTAGGGCTGAGGCAGTGAAGGATGGTGTGAATTAAAAACCTCCATTGTGGGGCAAAAGCCCCTTTTTGGAAGGTTAAAGCTTCTGATTCTATATTGTAACCCATTTTAGTTAAATTTTCAAAAATTTCAGTGTTTGGCATAGAACTAATACCATTTGAGTCACCCAATCGGAGATGCCGCCTGATTGATGATTCAGTAAGAGTGATACATTTACCATCAACTGTTGCAACTAATTCAGTATGACCATCTTCAAATGTTTTGACAGTGGAACTCTGCCAAAACTCTTTGATTTGGGGAACATATATAGTAGGATTTAATGTTAGAGAATACCTTATGTGAGAAGCATTTAAAAAGTCGATTATCTGATGGTATTTGGTGTCATCCTCTGCCTTTTCCAAATAAGCTACCATGTTGTGTTTGTTGGCAAAGGTTAAAGTAACCATGACTGCTGGTAAATTGTTGATTTGACTGCTGGAATTAAAGTATTTTGGATTATAAAGTGAGATGAAGAATGTGAATTGGAATTTTATGAAATAATTATTAGGGCTTGTATTGGAGCACCGTCAAGTAAAATAAGTATGTTTTTCCATTCAAAAAAGGTGAACAAAATATATTAAAAGTCAAAATATACAAAAAATAGTCCCTTTTAAACAAATATTAATAATAATATAAACATAAGTCCTCAACGGATATTTTAATAAAGACGTAAATTTCGACCCAGTACCAACGTCTATCTAACAGTACAAATATATTGATAGCAGTACTAACCTTTACTAATATAAACTGCCGATACTTTAATATGACGTTTATCCAACAGTACAAAATGATTCTGCATTTAGATTGGTATGTCATTTGTCCATGTAAACATTAGATTAATTATACAACAACAACAATTAAAATACAACAACGTGATTGATTATACAACAATGATTACCTTTTAAAGGAGTACCCGTACTATTCTTATGAGACCTGCTTCCATTGGATTGCTTAAAGAACAACATCAATAAGAATATAACAACCAAACAAATAGATGTGTGTTATACATATGATTGTCCATGTAAACATTAGCTTAAGTACAACAACAACAATATAAAACATATATGATTGTCCATGAAAACATTACATTAATTATACAACAACAACAATAAAATCACAACAACACATTCATTAACAACACAGTGGTTACCTTATGAATTCTTATGAGACCCTCTTGCATTGGATTGCTTCAACAAAAACATCAACAACAATATAGCAACCAAACAAATACGTGTTTGCTATATATATGATTGTCCATGTAAACATTATATTAATTATATAATAACAATAAAATTATAACAACACATTGCTTAAATTATATATAAAAAACAAACCTTCTAAAGGAGTATACGTATTATTCTCATAGGATTGGCTTGAGAAGAAACTTTATATTTTATCCACATATAGTGTAAAAGTAGGTATATGATCTTAAATATAGGAATAAAATATTTATACAAAATACATTGTAAACTTATCTTTAAAATCATATCTTCTACAAATTAAGCATATTTTGAAAAATAAAACGGGATACATGTTTAGAAAATACATATATCTTTCCAAATATTCCGCATGGCCATCAAAAAATAAGATTATAGTTATTTTTTTTCGTAACTATAACACAAAAAATAATTTGGTCTAATGGTAACATTGATATATACTTAAGACATGTAAACAACCCAAGTTCGAATCTTTAGAGACTTTTTTAAAATTTCGGAATTAAAAGTCAACATACGAATTTTATTCGGTCAAATCTTGCTCAGGTGGACTGCTTAGGTGGAATAAGAGCATGATTACTCATCAATCCAGCGCTTATTCATCAATCCTGCATTTGATGACGTCATACGCATCCTGTTATATATATATATATATATATATATATATATATATATATATATATATATATATATATATATATATATATATATATATATATATATATAATCTTTTTGAAGTTAACAATCCTTTTTTGTTCAAATCGAAAAAATAGATGGTTGTACCAGTAGTACTACAACGCAACCTGTACCGCACATATCTCCAATCAATGTTAGTGGATCTCTAAGTCCTAATATGTTCACACCAGTTATACATGAAAACATCCCATTCCAAGATATCGATTCCAGCAGTAAGTTGTGTCATATTATCTAAGTAAATTAATTTTGCATCATAACACATTATAAGTTAACCAATTATTAACCATGATATATAGGTAACATGTCAAAGAGAACTCGCAGATCAAGATTAGGCAACAACACTCCAGTTCATTTTGACATTGGTGAGCATAATTAGTGACACTAAATTCCTATTCGTGTTATATTAATAATTCATACACTAAAATATTGTTGTATATAACTATATATGTTATAAAGGTAGTCCGACTATTGTCTCAACTCAACGTACAAACAAAGACAAAGGCAAATCAATAGCACATACAACGTTACTTGATTTATCAGATGAAGTCTCTGAGGATGAACATGGATATATTGAACGTATTTTAGGCATATCTAAAGGTATAATTATTTGAGAAGCAAATTTTTTAACGCTAATTTCTTTTAGCTATTGATATGTTTGAGTTACTTTTTATCTTTTTGTATTATAATAAAACAATACATTTTATATATTTTTTTAGATTACCTCGACCATGGTGATCAGAATGTTCAATGCATAAAATGTGGAGCAATGTTGTGGCATGCTGAGGTTAAAAGAGGAGCATATAACAACGCTAGCGATGACTCATTTTCTTTGTGTTGTGGGAAAGGAAAAGTTGTGTTACCTGTTTCATTGAAGGAACCTCCTCAATTGTTAAAGAAACTAATGAATGGGGAACACAGAAAAAGCAAGTCTTTTCTTGAGAATATACGGCGGTATAACTCGATGTTTGCTTTTACATCCATGGGTGGTAACGTTGACCATACAGTTAAAATTGGCCGTACACCTTATTGTTTTAGAATACAAGGCCAAAACTACCATTTAATCGGAGATTTGTTACCCAAAGATGGTGATCCACCAAAGTTTTCTCAACTTTATATTTATGATCCAAAAAACGAAATTCAGAATCGCATTGATGTTGTCAGGTAAATTTAATCTATAACGTTTGGTATTATTATTATTATTATTATTATTATTATTATTTCTTCCGTTTCATTTTAAGTTTAAAAGATTATAACTAAAATACACTGACTATAACTTATTTTTCTAATTCATGACAGTTCCAATGAGCCTGGATCTTCTTCTTCTAATCGAAAAATAGATCGTCAGCTAACTAAAGACCTTAAAACAATGCTTGATGCTAATAACCCTCTGGTAAAGAAGTATCGAATGGCTGGTCTGCAAATTGCTAATGGAGTAGAAAATGTTAAGATCAGGCTGATAGGAAGGCGTGAGAAAGATGGGAGGCAATATAACCTTCCTACAGCAAATGAAGTGGCTGCACTTATTGTTGGTGACTTTGACAACAATCATAATGAAAGGGACATTATGGTGCACAAAAACAGTGGCAAGAAGAAAAAGATTAGTGAGTTACATGTTTCATACCTTCCATTACAGTACCCGTTATTGTTCCCTTACGCAGAAGATGGTTATAGAACTGACATATACCATCAAGGTATTACTGATGAAACACCAGACAAGTATAAAAAGTATGTCACAATGCGTGAATGGTTTGCTTACTGTATACAAGATAGACCAAATGTTTTTTCAACTATTTTAAACAGTAAACGTTTATTCCAGCAGTTTTTGGTCGATGGTTACACTATGGTTGAAGCCGAGAGGCTGTTATATATAAAGAATAAGAACAGTGAATTAAGATGTGAAACTTATTCCCGATTAGCTCAAGCTGCTGAATCGTCCAACCAACAAAACAAGAAACGTGGAAAAAAGGTGATTTTGCCGTCGACCTTCACAGGTAGCCCAAGATATATGATGCAGAACTACTTGGATGCTATGACCATGTGCAAGTTTTATGGATACCCTGATCTATTTATAACCTTTACATGTAATCCAAAGTGGCATGAGATTACAAGGTTTTTACGTAGCAAGGGTCTTAAATCAGAGGATCGTCCCGACATTACCACAAGAGTGTTTAAGATCAAGTTGGATAACTTGATAAAGGACATTAAGGAGAAACGTATTTTTGGTCGCGTTCGTGCAGGTACATTTCAAACTTTACTTAACTTTTCTTTCCCACTAAAAGCCTTATACAACTCCCTTTTTATTACTACCGACATGTTTATTTTTGTTTTTATTACAGAGGTTTACACAATAGAATTTCAGAAACGTGGGCTGCCTCACTGTCACTTGTGTGTATGGTTGGAATCAAATGACAAGTTGAGATTTCCCGCGGATATAGATAGATGTATATCGGCTGAAATACCAGATGTAGATGAAGAACCCGAACTACACCAATTGGTTAAGGAATTTATGATTCACATTCCTTGTGGTCCTGATCATAGAAGCTGCCCTTGTATGGTTGGAGATAAGTGTTCCAAGAAGTTTCCAAAGCCATTTAATGAATCTACTTTCATCGACGAAAGCGGCTACGCTATATATAAAAGGACAGATGATGGCAGGACTGTTAGAAAACAAGGTGCTGATCTTCACTGTGGTTTTGTCGTTCCCTACAATCCAACATTATTGAAAAGGTATCAAGCTCATATCAATGTTGAATGGTGCAATCAGTTTGGATCCATCAAGTATTTATTTAAATACATAAACAAGGGACCGGATAGAGTTACTGCTGTTGTCGAAGATGAAGAGAAGGATGAGATTAAAGACTTTTACGATTGCCGTTATTTATCAGCTTGCGAGACTGCGTGGAGGATATTTAAGTTTGATATACACCACAGGTTTCCTCCAGTAGAGCGTTTACCATTTCATCTTCCAAACGAGCATTCTGTTGTATTTGATCCCACTGAAAGTATAGACTTTCAACTCGATCAGGCCTCAGCTAATACTACCAAGTTTTTGGCTTATATGGATCTCAATAAAGAAGATGAATTAGCACGATCGTTGTTGTATGTTGAGATCCCAAAATATTTTGTTTGGAACAGTCAAGACAAAATATGGACTCGACGAAAGCAAGGGAAAAGCATAGGTCGGATTCATCATGTTCCTCCTTCTTGGGGCGAGCTATTTTATTTGCGTATGCTTTTAAACAAAGTTAAAGGAGCAACAGAATGGGACGACTTTAAGACATTTGATGATGTAGTATATCGTACGTATAATGAGGCTTGCGACGCACGTGGATTGTTACAGGATGACAAGGAATACATCGAAGGAATAATTGAATCAAGTGCGTGGGGAACTGGTGAATACCTTCGTAATAATTTTGTTATGTTAATACTATCAGATAGTATGTCAAGACGAGAGGTCGTTTGGGAGAAGACGTGGACTCTTTTAGCAGAAGACGTGGAAAATTTGGAACGGAAAAAAAGAAATCATCTAGGTATCATAAAATTTTATTATAAATCATATATAATAGTACACTTTTAAACGCAAAATTTAATTGCATATTTGTTTGTCAAAGTTGTTCAACTAAAATTCACTCTTTTTGTGCAGCATTACAACTAACGGATAAACAAAAGTACAATATATGTTTAACATATATTGAGGACAAGTTACTCAGCAATTTGAAAAGCCTCAAAGATATTGTCAATATGCCGTATCCGGATTCAGATTTCACAATGGATGGATACATTAGGTTGATTTACGATGAACTTACTTATAACGTGCCGGAATTGATACTCCAACATCAACAACTATGTGGGAGTTTGACAAATGAGCAAAAAGGAATTTATGATACCATAATAGATGCTTGTGATAATGACAAAGGAGGTATGTTTTTTGTATATGGTTACGGAGGTACAGGGAAGACTTTCCTGTACAAGACATTGACAGCTGCTTTAAGGTCCAAGAGTCAAATAGTTCTAAACGTAGCATCCAGTGGTATAGCCGCGCTTTTGCTAGATGGTGGTAGAACAACCCATTCTCGGTTTGCAATCCCTATAAATGTCGTTGAGGATTCAATGTGTAGTATTAGTGTTGATGGTGATCTTGCTGAATTGATTCGCGAGGCAAAGTTAATTATATGGGACGAAGCACCAATGGTTAACAAACTTTGTTTTGAAGCTTTTGACAGAACTTTACGAGATATATCAACAGGTACATTTTACTTTATTTTTTATGCACTTTTTTTACATTTGCTTAGTATTACATTGAAATTATTTATACTTAACATATAATACAAACTTTCTTTACATATCAGCTGTTAAAAAGACAGTTAATAATGTAGATTTAGTTGCAAGAGGTTGTTAATTATTTTCTATATTTACTAACTTTTAACACGTATGCATCATTTCTAATTAACCCATTCAATTTATTCATTTTAATTCTCATTGTAAACATTCATTTCTAAGCATTTAGAAAATCATATGGGATCCGTACTCGCTTATTATTGTTGCCAAGTTAAACATAGTATATTAACATGAAATAATGAATGTAGAAAAAATATTCATTACCAGTATAATGTTTTATTTATGTTTATACGTAATATAAACACAGTATATTTGTAAACTGTATGTATTAATGTTTAAATTGTCTTTTTAACAGGTACTTATACGGCAGTTTCAAATAAGGTGTTTGGAGGTAAGGTAGTTGTCTTTGGTGGCGATTTTCGTCAAATACTCCCGGTTATTCCAAATGGTAGCAGGCAAGATGTCGTACATGCTTCCTTAAATCAGTCTTATCTATGGAATCATTGCAAGGTTCTTAAACTTACTGAGAATATGAGGCTTCGCGTTGGTTGCAACCCCGGAGATGCAGATCAGATTAAGGATTTTGCTGAATGGATATTGAGTATTGGTGATGGGAGAATAGGTGGCACTAAAGATGGTACTGCTGAGATTGAATTCCCAGAAGAAATGCTAATACCTGATTCTGATGATCATGTGCAAGCTGTAATACAAGAAACTTATGCTAATTGGGAGGATAACCTTTGGGATCCATCTTATTTCCAAGATCGAGCCATTCTTGCACCAACACATGAGCAAGTTGATAATGTTAATGACCGAATGCTTTCTCAACTTAGTGGCAGAGAGAAAGTATATTATAGTTCAGATACAGTGTCAGATTTAGACGTTGATTTTAATCATAGCGAGGATATGTACACTACAGATTTTTTGAATACAATCAAAATGTCTGGACTTCCACACCATAAATTAGTTTTGAAGATTGGCACTCCGGTTATGTGTTTGCGCAACATTGATCAACGAGGTGGATTGTGTAACGGAACCAGGTTACAAGTAACGAGAATGGGAGTCAATAACATTGAGGCAAAGATTATATCAGGGGGTAAAGTGGGTGAGGTTCGCTCTATACCTAGAATGCTTATAAGCCCATCCGACAAGAAGATGCCTTTTCAACTTAATAGGAGGCAATTCCCTATATCCGTTTGTTTTGCCATGACTATAAACAAAAGTCAGGGTCAAACATTGTCTAAGGTTGGGTTATATTTGGAACGTCCTGTTTTTTCACACGGACAACTTTATGTAGCAGTCTCAAGAGTCAAAAGCAAGAGAGGCCTAAAAGTGTTATGTTGTGACAAAGACGGCAACTACACCAATTCTACAACCAACGTTGTTTATAGAGAAGTTCTTCATAGATTATAAAGTATATGTTACTTTCTTATTTTCAACCGTAGGTTTTGTTAAACTTTATTATTTTATTAATAGTAGCATGTTTAATTTTTTTTCATTTATGTTGCTACACATTCATGCTTATATTATTATTAATTTTATTGTATAATCAAATTCTTAAAGATAGCCGATGATGAACATACTGACGACGATTTTGATATTTAGAATGCTTATATTCGTTATTATTTTGATTCACTATGTATATGTTACAAAATTTAAAAATTTGTTAAAACATATGTGCACGCCTTTTTTTATTCACAATGGTTATTATTTTGATTCACTTGTGTGTATGTATAATATTTCAAACCGTGTATGATATATTGTGGTTGAAAAAACTATAAGCTAATAAGCCTCTTTTTCATACATGCCTTCAACATTATATGTGACAACATATGCAACACCAAAAAAAAAAAAAGTTACCCCGCAACAAAACTAAACAGAACTTTGACTCTTAAACTTTTCCAAAATAATAGATCGTAAAGTATAACTATCGAGAAACCGTCAACGTCTAAATAGGCATGCTAATCAATAGCATGTCTATCATTCTAAACTCAACAACTAACAAAACATTTGTATCCGATGTCGATTGAAATTGAATACTATCACAAATTCACAATTAATATGAATTAACCTCATTCATCAGCAACAAATTCACATATTCATCCAAATTCAAGTATTAACTAAAAAACGACATTCAGATCTATATACAAACAAATCAAACTACAGTAAATCCTATCTCAATTACTTTATGATAAACCTCCTAATCCCCTAATCCGAGTTACTTATTCATCGAAAACAATATGGTTACCTTTACATATGATATTACATAAAAGGATCTTGAGAGGTACGATATATATAAAAAATATCAAGAACATTTGGTTGAACTTGTGATTCTTTTTCCTGCTATAATTAAGAACAACAAGTACTAATATTCATTCCCACAATAAACATAACATAAGCATATGCATAGTGATAGACATTTCATTAATATGATAACCATATTACAACTATTTTAGTTTAAACAACCAACACCTAACTGAGTCATCATCAAAACTGCTACCTTCCAAACCATACATCAAGTAGCACTTAAACAAACATTATGACAGCAAAAAAGAGCTACCTAAACCTTCAACATCACTACTACGAATGATGACTATTTACATAATCCATCCCACACATTTCCACCACTTACCCATAATTAGTTTAAGATAGTTAAAAGCATAAACTTACAAAAGACAGCTACTTACACCCACCACAACGACATTCCGACTTAATCAACTTTCAATAATTTTTTTGTCATCTTAAACTTCTCATAAGCACGACGGCCACTTACCTGGCGCCTCACATTCAACAAGCCAACTTCCACCAAATCCTCTTGCTGTGCCAACCTCAGACGTTCCAACGGTTCCTGAAGCACCAATGGGTTACCAAACTTCTCCAGCTCCTTGATAACATCATACCTATGCTTAACACGACTTTCAATCTCCTCCCTAATATTTTCATATGCTAGCTCATCAGCCCTGTTTGCCTTTCTCTCCCGTTCAAATAGAACGGCAAGAACATCCTCAAAACGGCGAGAAGGAGCTTCCTGTGCTAACATATCATACACTGGAAACCTAGAAGCCATGGTTTTTAAGAGATTTTATTTCAATATATTTGGCCTAAAATGAAGATATTTTATTTTGAAGATACATGAATATAGGTGAATATATAGAGACAATGTGTAATCCCTAGCCAACTAAACACCTCGCGAAGGCAAAGCATTGAGTAGAAAGTAATGATGAGCTTAAACGCATTTAATGGCTGTTTTGTGAGTATATTTTACTAACATTTTATAAGAATAAATGGTAAATATTATAGTAACACTTATAAAATAAATGTGTCCATATTATTACCCTAAAAACATATTACACTACAAAACATAACCATTGTTAAAACCGACACAAATGCATCATATAAGAATTATAATGAAACCTAATTTCAACAAAGAAGCTAACTCAAACTTACATATTCTTGTCGTTACGATGATGACATTTCATTATTGATAATAAAATATTGTAGTATATGTACATAATAAAACAATTAATAAAGGTATAATTATTTTGGAAGTTCTTATTGTTTATTAAATAATAAAACATATTATAAGTCGTAATTAAACTCATTTTTTACAAAATCCATATTAAATACTATATCATACCCTTTTCTAAAAAGTCGTGTTCTGGCTTTATTTGCATAAGCTGTGTTGCTCCAAGAAAATTAACTTGAGTTATTGAACTCCCATGCATGTTAAAAGCCTATATACCCAAAATAGTTATTCCTTTTCCTCATGAGCACCAAAAACTGTCACGTAAATGCATATATTTATTCCTTCTCTTTATGATAAGGTGTCTTTGCCAGCGATTTTCAGCAAACACTCCCGGTTATTCTAAACAGTAAAAGCCAATATGTCTTACATGTTTGCTTAAATAAGTCATATCTGTGTAAAACCGATAAACTTTTATTATTTATTTTAACACCAAGTATTTAATTTATTTCATTTATGTTTCTACACTTTCATACTTATATTATTATTATTTTTATTGTATAATCAATTTCTTAAAGCTAGCCGCCCCACCGGGGCGGGCCTTGGATCTAGTATATATATATATATATATATATATATAGGGGAGAGTTAATGTGAGAACTTTCTTAAAGTTGTTAAAATGAGAACTAGTCTAAACAACCACTAAAAACATTTATGAATAACCATTTTAGCAATGATACACACAAAAATAAAATATTAATACAAATTAACATTTTTGCAAGTAATAACCAACTTATACATGAGTTTGTATTACTGATACATAATTATAAATTTTGTACCGACATATCAAAATCTCAAAAAGCTGACATTTTATAAATAAATTGATACACCTAATACGTATAAACCACTAAATAAACTAATACACATACGAAAACCTGATACACATTACTCGTCGAATCGAAGTGTATCACCTAAATTTCGTCTGTTTTAAAAAGAAAATCATCGAAACTTTAACAATTTTAGTTATAATTAATTAAATTTTTATTTTTGTTTTAATGAGAGTGTCATTTATCAGACTTTAGTTAGTTCTTATTTTTACAACTTTAAGAAAGTTCTCATTTGATCTAGATTCTATATATATATATATATATATATATATATATATATATATATATATATATATATATATATATATATATATATATATATATATATATATATATATATATATATATAATTTTAATCTTTTTCAGCACCAGCACCAGCACCAGCAACAGCTATTGTTGCCAAACATACCCTAAGAGAATCGATAGAGGAAGCTGGAGTGTACGGAATTGTCGAGGGAGAATTGGGTACATGGTGTTTTAAAAGCAAAGGAAACGATGGATATTACGAAGGACATATGTTTCTGTTACTTGTGAAGGAGCAACTAGAGTTTTGGCCTGAAAAAGACATTCGGAGAAGAGCTTGGGTGAGTGTTGCGAAAGCTAAAGAAGTTTGCCAGTATACTTGGATGAAGGAAGCGTTGGATTTGTTAGTAATGAGACTCGAATATGCTCCCTTAAGTAACTTGTGAGCTGTGAACATACATGATGAGATGGTCAAATGTTGTATGACAAGATTTGGTCATATCTAAAATGGGAGCTTCAATTGATCCCAATGCAATCAGAATTATGCTTGGCAATAGTTTCTCGTCAATCCTGCAAAGACTTTGGGTTCAGCATGTAAACTGTATCTCGTTTACATCTAAACGGGTTGATGGTTCAAGCATGACTGATCAGTGATCACCCATCTAATCCATTAAACCATTCAAAACTAATAACACCATTCAAGAACTTTCTTTCCACAATACCAACTAACTTTTTTTAGTTAATGTACACAACTTGTTCAAATCTTTTATCATTACAGTTATTATTTTTGTAAATGTTATTACTGATCCTATTGAAAGGTAAACTGAAATCATCAACGTGGTTCCATTATACTCTCTATTTTCTTTCGTAAGTTTCTTTTTACAAGTATTACATTTCCTGTCTTGAACCTTTTTACAATAATTGAGAAGATAGTTTAGTTATGCATCTGTTTCTTCTAGTGAGGGTAATTATACAAAGAGCTAATTCTCAAAATAGGACAAAATTTTGAATTTTAAAAAAAAAGTACAAAAATAATACCCATTCCCTAAATGGTCATGTGCGAACGTGCCCCACTAATTTGTTGACACGTTTCCAAATAAAAAGTACAATCCCAATCATTTGTTGGCCCAAACAGATGTGCGAACGACGGTGTGCGAATTTCAGCTAATGTGCGAACGGTAAATAAACACAAACAGAAACATATATACAAACACAAAGATATACATATCCACAAACACAAACATATACATACCCAGATCCACAGATCCAAACACCACCATCGACACCACCATCCAAACACCACCACCATCCACCACACCATCCAAACACCACCATCGACACCACCATGATCTCATCTCCAGATCCAAAGATCCAAACACCACCATCAACACCACCATCCAAACACCACCACCATCCACCACACCATCCAAACACCACCATCGACACCACCATGATCTCATCTCCATCACCAGATGATCTCATCTCCATCATAGCATCGTCAATCCGAATCAAACACAAATGCAGGAGGCTTCAAGATCCTAGGATGGGTCTCGGGTAGGTACTTTTGTTTTCAGTATGTGTAATCGAACACGAAAGAAGAATGAAACCGAATGGTTTTGTTCTTTCTTTTAAAAAAGTTCGTATATTGATAAGAAGCTTATGGTTCTATAGATCTATGATGATTATGTTCAAATTTATAAGATCTTTAAAGATCATTGACCGGTAATTGGACAAACTGAGATCTTTGATTTATTTTAATTTTTTTTCCGAAGCTTTATGTTGTATGAGATGGAGGATGGGATTAGCTTTATGTTGTATCAGATTGAGAAGGATGGGATAGGATTTAGAGTCGGTTTGTTGTTGGTGTTGTTCGATGTGGGTAAAGTGTTGGTGTTGTTTGTGTATATGTTTGTGTTTGTGATCTGGGTTTTTGGATGAAGATATGGGTTTTTGGATGAAGATTTGGGTTTTTGAATGAAGATCTGGGTTTTGGATGAAGATATGGGTTTTTTTTATGAGGATATGTGTTTTTTTATGAAGATCTGGGTTTTTGGATAAAGATTTGGGTTTTTGGATGAACATTGGGTTTTGGATGAAGATCTGAGTTTGTTCGCACATTCGCACATCCGTCGTTCGCACATTTGTTTATAAAAGTCAAACGGCACGTGTGATACAATTGATAGTGATTGTACTTGCAAATGATTGGTGTTGTACTTTTTGTTTGGACACGTGTCAACAAATTAGTGGAGTTGCACATTCCCACTTTCGCGCATGACTATTTAGGGAATGGGTATTATTATTTTTTTTTTTTTTTTGAAAAAAGTCAAATTTTTGTCCTACTGCTCTTATACAAATATACAAAAAAAAAACAAACAGAACATTATTGTAAATGTAATGAACAAGAACACAGAAGAGAATTCTAATTATTGAGATGTATTCATAATGTTACAATATGAGGTATTTATAAGGCATAGGAAAACCGTAACTTGTTAATCAAGATTAAGATGAATAGACATAAGCCCATAAGCCCATAATATTTTACAATACTCCTCCTTGGATATTCATCGTTCATTATACTTCATAGACTGCCTCATCAAAAACCTTATCAAGAAAAACCCAATGGGATAAAAAAACTTGATGAAGGAAAAGAGTGCAATGCGTATAATGCTCCTCCTCCTCAATTTAATGTATATATTTCAAGCATCGCATGCTAATCTTCTAAACGAGTTACTCGTATACTTTTGTTGGCAACAACTTTACAATGAAGTCCATCACATTGATGATGTTACGAATAAGTCCTGCAAAAATGACAAAATATATGTGTAGCTTCCAACCCAATATCAAATCAATTGGTTGGAAAGTATACAATGCATGTACAAATATTAAAAGAGAAAAAAATACACTCTCGTGACGCATATTAATTACAAAATTGGCATCCAAACCTCAATTGTACTTATGTATGGTACTTGAGGACCAATTATTTCTTTGAGACATGTGCAAAAGCAATTTATATAATATGCGTCCAAAATCATTTTGATCCATATACGGATTCATTCAACTTTATCAAATAAAGTTATTGAGAACTTTATTAATCGTATCTAGAATTTGAAGTTGTAAGCTATGCTTGAGACATTACATATCCTTCATAGAATACGAGAACTCTAATAAACCCAATTTTAAGGAAAAACAGATACTTATCTCATAAAATATCAATAAGATATTTACATCCACCTCGAGATAATTTGTCTCTCAATAATCAACTTATTGTTTTGTGAATTTATTTATTTCACAATTCAAGTATAAAAACACATAACTTTAGAGCTCTTATTTCGGTTTAGCACAAAAACCGATTTATATCCAATATATTTTACACATTGACGTGTACGAACTTCACGTTTCAAGACTTTTAGTATTTGCAAGATACTATGTCCTTTTATGTTGGCCAATCATTTCGTTGAACGCACATTTGGATATTAATTGATATTTGATCTTCATCATGCATAATAGCAAGCAATATATTGTATGTAGACAAATTTATCGACGTCATTTTGTGTCGATTCCATAATAATTCAAAAACAAGATAGAATTTACTGAGATCTCATTAGCTATCTGAGGTTCTTTGGAACCTTAATGTCTAGTGTCTCTTTATGAGACTATCATGGGGTCTTTTATACCTCGAACAACCATCTTATTTTCATGCTCCATATTTTTCATCGAGGATTTTATTTGGAATCGATTTGTCTACCATGCTTGAGGCATGTCATAATAAAATAGTGTCCTTAAGGGACAACTTCTAATTAGAGCATGAGTAGCTGAAATTTTGTTTTTGGCCAATGTTTATTTATGGCTATTAGATTATCCATTGAATAATCAATTCATAAAAAATTTCTTTCGAGGATCAACAGAATATGATAATTCATTCTGAATTTGCAGCTACTTCTCTCCTCCTGAAGGAATTATCCATCTTCTATATCCCATATATGTGCATTTAGGTGGAGTAAAATTTGCACAAAAAAAAAAACAAAAATGGGATATGTTTGGTTTATAAGCAAAACCAATTATAAAAGGGAGGATTTATAATAACATATTGGCATGATGCTAATTTTGTTGTTGTGCATATTATAATATGGCCCCATACAACAACACAAGTTTTTCTCTCAGTTTCATTTGATAATTTAGAAGTAATTCATCGCATTTTCATGATGAAATACTTACTCTGGAATGTTAGGCTCGCATTGAGCTATTAATCATGTAAACTTGAGGTTGCGATTTAATGACCATTTAGACGATGCATCAATTTTAAACTCTAAATGGTTCATACAATGGATTTGTATGCTTACATATATCCATTTGTTTTCTTTCCTATTAAAATTGAGGAATTTAATCCCCATTCTAGTTGATAGAATAATAATCAACTTTCTTTGAGAGATAATAACATTAGATTGAAGAATCTTATTCTTCTATAGCTTTCGCATCATTAATGACTCAGGATGGTGTAACTGGTCATGCCAAAATATTATAATTATTATTGCTCATAAACTTAAGTTTATGGCAATGAATAGCTTTTACTAATCTTTATATAATGCATGTCGAGGAAGATATAAAAGAATATAATGTATCTTTAATACTTAACTTCGTTTCTCATGACAATTTTATATTTCTTTTGTGGAGCAAAATGCGCTAGCACATATTTTTAAATCTATGAATATAGTGTGTAATATCTTTGACACACTTGTATTTCATATACATCACATTGCATTTTTTCATAAATAGCATTTTTGTTTGCTCATTTCTTATTGTATTTTCGCCACTACTAGTGGTTTGTCATTGACATACTACCTCGACCATAGCATTAACCATGATAAATGCTCTTTAACCATTTATCGTTACATTATCACATTCACATGAGGGAATGAAAATATTTTTGTTGCAACTTGAGGTTGCCAACCAGCTTCTTTTAACACGACAATATGGAGCAAATTTAGTAAACGGGTTTATCGTGTTTGTTCAAACTGTAACGCCCCGTGCTCGCTTATACTAAAACTTTAAAACTTTATACGCGGAAACGTTTAACTTTTACGGACATACTGATACTCTTTTGACATCTGACAAAATTTTATAAACATTCAGCCCTTGAGGCTATTTTTAAATGAAAGTACATTCAATTACCTTCGAAACGATAGGTCATACGACCTATTTCGACTTACGAATTAAAAGATATGAATTTTTGAAAATCGAGAAAATCTGGAATCTTGGCCCATACCGCCGGCATGAAATTCCATGCCGCCGGCATGGCCCCAAAATGGCCCCTATGCCGCCGGCATAAAGCCATACCGGGCGGCATGGACCTTCTGATCAAAATGGGAGTTCCCAAACTCTTCCATGCCGTGGGTTTGGCTTCCCAAACCGCCGGCATGGCCCTGCAACTTCCCAAATACATTTCGTTTCCATCCCGTTTTCGCTATAAACGACCTATATAACTTCCGATTAACACCAAACTTGACCAAAAGTATAATATTAGCATAACAAACATGTTTCAAGGGTACCTGACCCGTTTACATCCCAAAATGGGTAATTTCATACATAAACCAAACGCCCCTTTAAACTTTACTCAAAAACACATAAAACATGCTTAGACCCATCAAATGACTTCCAAATCGTTACACAACTCTTGACATACACTTTGCCACTTGTTTTCTCGTTACAAAACAACACTTGACTCGCGGGGGTACAAACTTATACACTTGAGCTCGGTATCTACCTAAGCTCTACATTCTTACCAAATCTACCCATATTGCATAACCATGCCTTAACCCATATATCCAAATCCTTATCTCACATATCCAAGCCATCCTTAACAACACGCCAACCTACAAAACGGTTAAACATTTAAACCGTAAGCACAACGGCTTAGTAAGTAAAACGACTATAACATACAATATACTTCAATCCACATGATGCTCATATACATAAAACACTTACATCAAGGCTCACTACTCAAATCTCAACTAGCACATAACATCAACATATCCATAGCATCATCTCATCACATAAGCCATAACATGGCATCACATAAGCATAATCCAAGCTCATCTTCTCATCATAAATATACATAACACATAATGATAGAAATCCATATAACATATGCTATCATCATTTTACTTACCTTAGCTCCAAGCTAAGCACATCAAGAACATCATCATCATCACAACCTTCCATCATCATCATCATCCTTCATAAATAACCACAACCTAACAACATATCAATAAATAACATAACAAGGGTTATCAAAACCCATCAAACATACTCATCTTCCTAAACATATCATCATATGATCATATCTTGATCATATGATGAAAACCCACTTAAATCACTAACTTGAGAGGGATTACTTACTTGATAATCAAAACTAAGAAGGATCATAAACATGGGTCCTTTATCTTCTTCATCATAAGCCATCACCTAGCTCTATCTTTCCCTCCTTTTCTTGGTCTAGAACCGGCCTTCTCAAAGACCCAAGAGATATGTGGATTTCTCTAGAAATCCTTGGATATATCTAGCTAAAACACAAGTTTGGGTCAAAGGCAAGAATGGCCCCTCAAGTTCCATTCCTTCTAATTTGGCCACAACAAACTTATAACATACTTATCACAATAGCAACTTAGGCCCCTTTAGTTATACATCATATTTACATTACCACTTTAGTCATATTTTGACTATAAATTGACTATCGGGTTTGACCCTTACGCAACAAATGTTGACTGGCCAATCACATGAGGCCATAATCTATTTTCATCTAGGGTGGGGTCCCAACACCCGGGAAACGGGTCTAACAATTCTACCCCCCTTATTTAGATTTCGTCCCCGAAATCTCTCGTTTAAAACTATCCAAAACTAAATTCACGACATATACATGTCCTTGTTCTCACGCTTTCTAAGCCAATTCCTTGCAACGATCTAAATGATCTTGCAAGTTCTAAACTTACTATACATAATCATAACTCAAAATCTACTAAAAAACACGCTTCTCATCGCAACTTGTCTAAAATTTCCAACAATGACTACTTGTCACATGGAAAATCTACTACTTTGACTCTATATGAGTCAAACTTCATCACTATAAACACAACATACGCCCATGCACTAACACGACATAACATCTTATACCGGCAAATTTCACATTCTACATAATACTAACACATAACTATACTAGAAACCGGTAACTTATCTCAAAATACACAAGGTACCATACAAACGGCACCTTCAAAATTTCTTACTCACGCATTACTTAAACAAACTTTCTTATTAATTCTTGGGAAATGCTCACAAATTAACTTATCAAATTAAAACATAATTCAATTTAGACGTCTAACTTAAGGTTTCACACATTACCTTAACGCCACTATAAGTTTTATTCGTATTTATCTTTTCTTATGACGTCTAACCGGTTTTAGTTTTCACTTTCTCATATCACTATCCGTACTCATGTCATATCGGCTACACATAAGCCCACTCATTTATAACTCTTTATTTACATAAAAAGGCGTCCCAATCTATGTAAACAAGGAATTATAAACTTATGGTTCGGCGATTTACAATTCTTCATTTAAATGAAAAGGCGTCCCAATCCATTTAAATCAAGAAACCATAAACCGTCCTACTTATATGCTTCCAACATAACATTCGTACATACTTTACTTTCCATATTTACTAGCCTTGGATCCAATCTCACTAACTTTCATCCATGCCATAAAGGCAAGCTATCACCATGCCATAAAGACATCTTAACATCATGCCATAAAGGCATCTTAACATCATGCCATAAAGGCATCTTAACATCCATGCCCAAAGGCAAACTAACATCCATGCCCAAAGGCAAGCTAGGCTATCCCGAAGGATACCATACTATATCACATGGCCATCTCGAAGGATACCATCTTTAACATTCATCCCGAAGGATCTTTAACACATGCCAAGGATGTAGGCAAACCATGCCGGTGAAGGCAAGCTAACAATCATGCCATAAAAGGCAAACTATACATCATGCCGAAAAAGGAAAGCTAGGCCATCCCAAAGGATGCCAAAACTAGAGCATTGGATCCAAGCTATATCTGTCTTATCATCTTTACTCACTTTAACTTTCATGCACTTTTATAATTTGGCACACACTATCATTTATTCAATTTTCATTGCCTTAAGCAATCTCAATATTCACTAACACGCTTACTATCACCTTGACAAGTTTATATATAACTCTTGCACATTTATTATGTTTGCATTTTCACAATGCAACTTATCTTTCATCCGTCAACCCCAAGTTGACTCATACACTAACTGTTGATATAAATAATGCCTAAACACGTTATTAATATTTTTCGATATCTCTACGTTTTGATAATCACAAAATGTAAAATCATTAATCGGAAAATTATGACGTAAACAAGTATTTAGTTGTAAATATCTATTTCTACAACTCAAATCACTTAAGGTATGAATGAACTAATGCTTAATGCATTATATGATCAAAGGAACATTTTCTTAATAACTAGATTTTTTATAAAACATCAAAAACATTTTATATATTTTTGAAAAACATTTTTGGCATTAAATAAAAATGTTTAATCTTTTATAAAAATATGAATTCAAATTTTTAACCAAAATCAGTTAAAATGTTCCAGAAAAACCTTCCCCACAAAAGGACAAAATTGGCCAACGGACAGAAGGGGCGGCCCCCTTAATTTTACTAGGCGGCCCCCTTAATTATTAAGGGGACCGCCCCCGCTCCAGTAGACTTCCAGCTGTCCAATTTTTCTCCTATAAATACCAGTCTTCTCCTGGACTTTTACTCACCTTTTGCATCCCAAACTTTCTGATCTAAATCTTGTAAATACTTTTTAATAATCCTTTGATCATATAATCTTAAGCTTTGGTTTCCAAGTGATCCAAGCTTCCCTCATTCAAGTGCAAAAGAAGAATACTTCTATTAATCAAGATTAGAAGTATTACAACTTAGTATCTTCTTGTTACTTAAGTTGTTAGTTTAACAAAGTTTGTAAATCATTCATTCATTTGTGTAAGGTGTGTATAGTAGATTTGTGTTGTATGTAAGTAGTGAAGAAATTGTATAAGTAGTTGTGGTATAGAAGTTGTGAAGACATAGTGTAGAAGTTGTGAAGCCGCGGAGTAGAAGTCGTGAAGCCGTAGCTTTGAAGTCGTGAAGTCCTAGTGTTGAAGTTGTGAAGCCATAGCGTTGAAGTTGTGAAGTCCTAGTGTTGAAGTCGTGAAGCCGTAGCATAGAGGTTGTGTAGCGGTCGTGTTGAAGCATTGAAGTCTTAGTCGTGAAGTCCTAGTGTTGAAGTCGTGAAGCCGTAGCATAGAGGTTGTGTAGCGGTCGTGTTGAAGTCGTGAAGTCTTAGTCGTAAAGACATAGTGTTGAAGTCGTGAAGCCGTAGCATAGAGGTTGTGTAGCGGTCGTGTTGAAGTCGTGAAGCAGTCGTGAAGCCGTTGTGAAGTAGTCGTGAATTAGTCGTGAAGAAGTTGTGTTGTGAAGTCGTGAGATTGGTTCTAGCTACGATTAGAACTCGACATTTAGCTTTGTGTCGTTAAGCCGGTCTAAGCCAAAGTCGTGTAAGGTTTTCTCCGCCATAAGGGAGGTTATTGAAGTTGTGAAGAAAACTCTCGAGCTCGGTGCTCGGGGAGTGGAGTAGGGCAAGGAAGGTGTCCTTGTAGCCGAACCACTGTAAATCTCTCGTGTCTCGGTTAGATCTTTCCATACCTTATTTACTTCTCTATTTATATCGTCATTACATTCATACACATAGGATTATATAACTGCTAGTATTTATTAGAGATCGACTTCACATAAAGATCAATTTGAAAATCCATTCAAGAAACCAAAACATTTACAATCAATTTAAAAGAATACATATATAACTAACAATAAGATTTAAGTTTTAACAAACTTGAATCTAAGTTTTTTAAAAGTAAACAAAGTTTTTATAATAAATTAAAAAGACATAAAACTATTCAACCCCCCTTCTAGTTTTCCACAATTGGTATCAGAGCCAGGTTAATCAAGATTTTTAAAATATACTGTATTTTAAAACTTGAAACGATCTATGGAATCTGAGAAATATTTAGAAGGGGAATTTTTGCAAACACCACCACTATTTGAAAACTATACTTTTCTTGAATGGAAAAATAAATTTGAAAATTATGTGAAATCAATTGATCTGGATCTTTGGCATGTCATTTCGATTGGTGATTTTCAACCAGCAAAAACAAATTTTGAAAGTCAAACAAAACCGGATTTTGAAACTCAAAATGATTATTTAAAAACAAAGAATAACAAGAATAATGAAGCTAAAATAATTATTTACAAAACCTTGCCGAAAGTTGAAAATGAAAAATTATCTTTCTGCAAAACGGCAAATGATATTTGTAAAAATCTCTTAAACATTCATCATGAAAAATGTCAAGCCAAAGATGAGGATTTCAATCTTGTACATGAATTAGTTATTTTAGAAAAATTAATAGATAAACACTTAGATAAAATAGATACATGTGCTACTAGTTCAAATGTTGTTAATGAAGGTATTAACGACGAAGACCACATGGATCAACTCCAAAGTGAACTTAATCCAATGTCATGGAGTGACACAGACGAAGGAGAAGATCATCATCCGATATGTGACAAATGCAAACTAGATAAAGCTCCAAATAAGGTACAATCCAAAACCGAACATTTTTGCTATGATCCATTCATTTTAGAATTTTCAAAACTAGAAAACGAGTTTAAATATTTTTGCTACATAGATCTAAAAACTATGTCTAAACATAAATCATCAAAAACTTTTGAAAATAATCTTGAAAAAGAAATAATTTTAGAAGATAAAATGTCTAGATTAGAAAGTAATATTGAAATTAATCTAGAATGCAAAATATGTCAAGATTATAAACTTGAAATTAAAAGATTAAATGAAAGAGCAAAAATATTAGCTAAATTTGAAGAAAGTTCCAAATCTCTTAAATTCTTACTAAGTTGTCAAAAGCCATTTAATGATAAAACCGGTTTAGGATTTAATTCGGATAACTCTTCAACAAGTAAATCAAAACAAATTATAATTAAAAAACCTAGTAGAGAAATTTAGATATAAGGCTATTTACTGTGATTATAATTTATAAGTCAAGAAATCCATTGTTTGTTCTTTAAAACAAACTGTCAAGGAAGTCTTGTACTTCTTGGTGACATCTTCTTCACATGCATATAAATGCAATGGATGTCCCCAACTAACCATCTCGGACCCATGAGAATCTGGGTACCAAGTTGTTTTATTTGATTAGGTAATGAACGCAAAATGAAATGTAACTCAAATCTTGCGTTAACCTACTCATATTCAAAACACGCGCATGAAGACTTGTTTATCTACAAAAATGAGGTTGGAACGAAGTGGTACTCATCTATTATTCACTACCTCATATCATGAAGAAATACTAGACCTGAGATAAGTCTTCTTTTTAAACTTTCCTGAGTAGTTACTTCTTGCATATAGTTATGATAATCACTGCCTTAAGATATGCTTAGTTTGATAAGTTGCTTTGCTCTCACACTACTAATTATATTACTTGCTAATTAACTAGAAAACCTTAAGTTAATTCTCCTAGGCATTAAATAAAATGTTCTTTATCGAACATACAATATTTAGTCATCACTATCGTTTAAATCTCACAATTTATTGAAAAGGATAGCATGAGACAATAGCCTTAATTAACCAAGCATGAGATTTTGTTTTAAAACAACTCCTTTTAAAAATGAAAATCTTCATATTTTGGAAAATAATTTTCAAAAAGATTATGTCACTTCTCTATTAAACATGTTTTTATCAAAACTAAAAAGTGTAACAACTTCTTTTTATTTCCTTATAAAAACATTTTGAAACAAATTCAAATCTACCTTGATGAAATAATTTTCATACTCAAATAAAACCTACTTTCAAACATTGTTGAATAATGCCCAAAAACCTTACTCAAATCATGCTTGATCCAAGTCTAGAAATCCATGCTATCACAAAATTCCCATCACATAGACACTTGTTAGGATTAATTAACTAGCTTACTAATCGTCATAATAATGGCAGTATGAATTACTTGGTAATTATATGTTGTTTTCTTGTTTATATATACATATATGCTTCTTGGTAAATGAATAGGTTGCATGATAATTAAAATTGCTTAATTGAATGTGCTTAGCATACATAAGTTATTAAACTTTAAATTGCCTCAAAAAGAAATTGGACTTGCTTGAAGCTAAACTCAAAAACACAACCTTTTCTACAAATTTCTACCAAAAACCCATTTTCAGAAATCTGGGAGTCAGCAGATGGGCGGCCCCCTTAAATACCTAGGCGGCCCCCTTAATTATTAAGGGGACCGGCCCCTATTTAAGGGGACCGGCCATCTGGAGACCCGGTTTACTGTTTCCTTTTTTCAATTTTCAACCCATTTTATTCCATACTTCCCAAAATTCACAAACACACTTTGTCATAAACCACCCACCAAAATTTACCTTCCTAAACCACATCATTCCTTCACTATAAATGCACCTTCCCATCATAAATGCCCATTCACATCATCCACTCAAACATGTCATCCTCCAACTACCCAAAATCAAAACCTTCAAGAGTTGCCAAAATCTCGGTGAGACCAATTTGGAGAAGGAAGCTTGAAACTTGCCATAACCCAACTAATGATGTTGTTCAAACACATAACCAATCATCCACTCCTAACCCTTCATCTCCCTATGATCATTCCCAAAACCTCAATCCAAACCTCATCCACACTCAACCCACCTATTCATCAAAAACACTCACCACTCTTGGAACATCCACTTCATCCACATCACCATCTTCATCCACTCATGATTACCCAAGTTCACAAACATCTCCACCACCAAGAGTGTCACCACCACCTCCTACCAATTCACATGCTACTCCTATGTTGCATGTGCAAACATCCATCCCTCATAACAACAACACTTTACCACCAACACCTTCATCCAAACACTTGAAGTTCATTGAGGAACTCAAGGATGCTCATGAGCTTAGTGCTCTTCTTGCCCTACACCTAGCCCAAAGAAACCTTGATCAACCTCCATCTAGCTCTCCTACATCACCCCACAACCAAAACCAAGTTGAGAAACATGTCAACAATTGTCCTTGTTGCATCTTTCTTCAACAACAAACCATTGCTCTTAATGAGCACTTTACTTGGATTGAGTATCTTCTCACTAGATCCAATCCAATATCCCCAATTGAACAACATCAAAACCTTCATCCATCATGGTCCACTCCAAGCTCTCCACCTCAAATGTCTCCACCATCACCATCCACAACCTCCACACACCCAAACATATACCTTCATTGATTCCATTCACTCACCCTTTCATTTGTCCCTCATTTCAAAAACCACCTTCATTATCAAGCAAGTCAAATGGATTTCTTAGGCAAATTAGAATTCTCTAACAAATGTATGCTTTAAGCACTATGTATGTTGTAACAATGATTATGTTTGTCACATAATCATTTTTAATTAATGAATGTTTGTTTCTTTCTTTCCTATATATGTTTGCTATGAATGTGTTGTTTCTTTTCTTGTTTAATTAAGATATATGCTTATGACATGCTTATAATATGATTTTAGTAGTTTACATATAACCATTTTTCCTTTTAATAAGTTTTTGTTATTATTTAATCATTCTTAATATACATAATCCAAATGGAACTTGCTGCAAAAACACCCTAAAAATGACCTTTTTCTGAAATTTTTCAAATTTGGTCGCCTGGGAAATCACCAGATGGGCGGCCCCCTTAATTCCTTAGGCGGTCCCCTTAATTTTAAGGGGGCCGGCCAACAATTAAGGGGACCGGCCATCTGGACAGTAAATTTTACTGTTTTCTTTTGCATCTTGTGACCACTTTTATCTAGCCCCAGCTACCATTACCCTTAATGCACGAGCTGGACTTGGAATATTACCACAAAATCTCCACAATTTGCCTAAATCAACCACATTTTCACAATATAAATACCCTTCTTACAATTACCTTTCACCTCATCAACCATCACCTTCATCAAACACCCATTTTCATCCACCATGTTGTCACCAAAATCATCCATCTCTAAAACTCCAAGAAAGCAAAGACTTGTCATCACACCACCAAAACAACTCTTCATTGACCTCACCCAAGATGACATCAAAACTCCATCACCACCACCTCAAAATTCATCCCCAAGTGCACCTAATACACCATCAAAAACACCCTCTACCCATGGAGCTTCATCTTCCTCCATTCCATCCACTTCATCCATCAATGACTATATCCATACTCACCTAACATCATCACCAAAAATATCATCACCACCATACACTCAAGAACCTCCATCCATTCAACTTGCCATTTCCTTATCACCCATTACACCACTTGATTCTCACTTTTCACCTCCACCAAACCCACAACCATTTTTTCCCATTCCTTGGCCACTACTTGAAACCCATGGTGACACTTGTCTTTGTTGCATCCATAACCGGACCATAATCTTTGGTCTTAGAGATGAGATATTCTTTAGGTTTTCATCACTTGAAAACATACTTACCAACCAACCTCAACCACCACCACCACCATCCTCACCCACTACACAACCACCACCTCCATTGTCACCCAAGTAAGCACATGCAATGCTTACTCAATAATAAATTTTCCACCCATTTTGTAAGCAAGCTCCATGAAAGATTATGTTGTCTAGGATGATTATGTAGTTGGACTTATTAGCTAGTGTAGGAATGCTTGTACTCATGTATGGTTGTGTAATTATACACAACATTTATTTTTATGAATGTCTTTATTTTTCATACATGCTCATTATTTGTGCTATATATATGCTTGTGCTTCTAACATTTTTCTCGCAAGCGCTCCATAGCTCGTTTCCTTGGTGCCCCCAAACGAGGGGGAGTACACATCAAGGGGGAGTTCTCGTCCCGACAAATTTGATTCTAAAAATTGTCGGCTTAACCTTTTTGATTCTACAAAAAGGGGGAGAAATAGATGTAAACTCACTAAATACTTGTCTAAAAACTTATTTTTAGATTTAATGAGTTTAGATTTTGTAATCATCAAAAAGGGGGAGATTGTTGACATAAATAATGCCTAAACACGTTATTAATATTTTTCGATATCTCTACGTTTTGATAATCACAAAATGTAAAATCATTAATCGGAAAATTATGACGTAAACAAGTATTTAGTTGTAAATATCTATTTCTACAACTCAAATCACTTAAGGTATGAATGAACTAATGCTTAATGCATTATATGATCAAAGGAACATTTTCTTAATAACTAGATTTTTTATAAAACATCAAAAACATTTTATATATTTTTGAAAAACATTTTTGGCATTAAATAAAAATGTTTAATCTTTTATAAAAATATGAATTCAAATTTTTAACCAAAATCAGTTAAAATGTTCCAGAAAAACCTTCCCCACAAAAGGACAAAATTGGCCAACGGACAGAAGGGGCGGCCCCCTTAATTTTACTAGGCGGCCCCCTTAATTATTAAGGGGACCGCCCCCGCTCTAGTAGACTTCCAGCTGTCTAATTTTTCTCCTATAAATACCAGTCTTCTCCTGGACTTTTACTCACCTTTTGCACCCCAAACTTTCTGATCTAAATCTTGTAAATACTTTTTAATAATCCTTTGATCATATAATCTTAAGTTTTGGTTTCCAAGTGATCCAAGCTTCCCTCATTCAAGTGCAAAAGAAGAATACTTCTATCAATCAAGATTAGAAGTATTACAACTTAGTATCTTCTTGTTACTTAAGTTGTTAGTTTAACAAAGTTTGTAAATCATTCATTCATTTGTGTAAGGTGTGTATAGTAGATTTGTGTTGTATGTAAGTAGTGAAGAAATTGTATAAGTAGTTGTGGTATAGAAGTTGTGAAGACATAGTGTAGAAGTTGTGAAGCCGCGGAGTAGAAGTCGTGAAGCCGTAGCTTCGAAGTCGTGAAGTCCTAGTGTTGAAGTTGTGAAGCCATAGCGTTGAAGTTGTGAAGTCCTAGTGTTGAAGTCGTGAAGCCGTAGCATAGAGGTTGTGTAGCGGTCGTGTTGAAGCATTGAAGTCTTAGTCGTGAAGTCCTAGTGTTGAAGTCGTGAAGCCGTAGCATAGAGGTTGTGTAGCGGTCGTGTTGAAGTCGTGAAGTCTTAGTCGTAAAGACATAGTGTTGAAGTCGTAAAGCCGTAGCATAGAGGTTGTGTAGCGGTCGTGTTGAAGTCGTGAAGCCGTTGTGAAGTAGTCGTGAATTAGTCGTGAAGAAGTTATGTTGTGAAGTCGTGAGATTGGTTCTAGCTACGATTAGAACTCGACATTTAGCTTTGTGTCGTTAAGCCGGTGTAAGCCAAAGTCGTGTAAGGTTTTCTCCGCCATAAGGGAGCTTATTGAAGTTGTGAAGAAAACTCTCGAGCTCGGTGCTCGGGGAGTGGAGTAGGGCAAGGAAGGTGTCCTTGTAGCCGAACCACTATAAATCTCTCGTGTCTCGGTTAGATCTTTCCATACCTTATTTACTTCTTTATTTATATCGTCATTACATTCATACACATAGGATTATATAACTGCTAGTATTTATTAGAGATCGACTTCACATAAAGATCAATTTGAAAATCCATTCAAGAAACCAAAACATTTACAATCAATTTAAAAGAATACATATATAACTAACAATAAGATTTAAGTTTTAACAAACTTGAATCTAATTTTTTAAAAGTAAACAAAGTTTTTATAATAAATTAAAAAGACATAAAACTATTCAACCCCCCTTCTAGTTTTCCACACTAACTATGTGCCATTTTTATTTAGACAAGTTCTATATATAAGTAATTGCTTGTCTATTCCAATTTACACATCTCCACGTGTTCTTTCAACACACTCTTACTAATACCCGTCAACCCCTTGTTGACCATATTCTCTCAACTTACACTATCGCTTCACATGGTTTATTCAACTTGTATGCATATGAACCTTACATAGGTTTATTCCATAACACTTTCACAAATCTCATCATACATATTTCAATATATAGATTAGCATTATTATATACGTGTTTTACAATTCTTTCTAGCACGCTTCAAGTCACTTATGACTTCTAGCACAATCGGCATATCATTCATCACTTCTATTCCTTTATTACTAACACGTTTTAATTATCATGTTTTAATTGCACATGATCTCATCACGACTTAACTATACTCTTTAACTTTCTCATTTTAGTTACCCATATAAAGATTTTATGCCTTCAAGCATCTATTCGTTATTATAACAATCATGTCTTTCTTATCATTAAGCTACAAACATATTTCATTCTTCACTTCTTACTGATCTAAATCTTTTTAAGAACTTATGCTTTTCAAATAATTAACACGCTTCTTAACTCTTCTCACATATCAATATTTCCTTTTTAACTTTACCGACCACAACTAGGTCACACATAACATGCATTCCAATGCATCTATCTCAACTCATACACTTCTACGCAATCGTGCTCTCAAGCACTTCACATAAAACTTAAACATACCATAACTTACCATAGACTTATCATCTCAATAGCAATCATATCATAGCACTTAACACTTATCCGACAAGTGTTAAAACATTCATAATCAAAATCAACTTACATAGTCTATGGCATCATATATCACGTTGCACAAGCAATCTATGTCTAGGCATCAACATCTAACTAGCCGCAAGCAATAGCCTACCTTATAACTAAGGCCTCATAAACCTTAGTCCACTTACCAACCCGTCTCTAATACCTCTTAGCATTGCTACTCGCATTCCATCACTATAGCTCTATCATACATTCACATATCACAATACAATCCCCGACACCAACCAAGGTGCACGGCTATCTAATCATATAAACATTCCAAGTCCTCTATGGACTTACATCACACAATCACAATACCAACACCGGCACCAACCAAGGTGCACGGCCGACTAATTATCTAAGCATCTCAAGTCCCCATGGACTTGTATCTCATACCCAACAACACCATCACAAGCATACATCACCTATCATCAATAGGCTCAACTAGCATAAAACATAATCCGCCTAACACTTAGCAATTAGTTTCCGCGCGACTAACACTTACGTCTAACGCTTCTACGAGTGGTTTAAGTCTAGGCAACCTAAAGGAAACCTAATTCACTTAAACCGAAGCTCTGATACCAATTTGTAACGCCCCGTGCCCGCTTATACCAAAAATTTAAAACTTTATACGCGGAAACGTTTAACTTTTACGGACATACTGTTACTCTTTTGACATCTGACAAAAATCTATAAACATTCAGCCCTTGAGGCTATTTTTAAATGAAAGTACATTCAATTACCTTCGAAACGATAGGTCATACGACCCATTTCGACTTACGGATTAAAAGATATGAATTTTTGAAAATCGACAAAATCTGGAATCTTGGCCCATACCGCCGGCATGAAATTCCATGCCGCCGGCATGGCCCCAAAATGGCCCCCATGCCGCCGGCATAAAGCCATACCGGGCGGCATGGACCTTCTGATCAAAATGGGAGTTCCCAAACTCTTCCATGCCGTGGGTTTGGCTTCCCAAACCGCCGGCATGGCCCTGCAACTTCCCAAATACATTTCGTTTCCATCCCGTTTTCGCTATAAACGACCCATATAACTTCCGATTAACACCAAACTTGACCAAAAGCATAATATTAGCATAACAAACATGTTTCAAGGGTACCTGACCCGTTTACATCCCAAAATGGGTAATTTCATACATAAACCAAACGCCCCTTTAAACTTTACTCAAAAACACATAAAACATGCTTAGACCCATCAAATGACTTCCAAATCGTTACACAACTCTTGACATACACTTTTCCACTTGTTTTCTCGTTACAAAACAACACTTGACTCGCGGGGGTACAAACTTATACACTTGAGCTCGGTATCTACCTAAGCTCTACATTCTTACCAAATCTACCCATATTGCATAACCATGCCTTAACCCATATATCCAAATCCTTATCTCACATATCCAAGCCATCCTTAACAACACGCCAACCTATAAAACGGTTAAACATCTAAACCGTAAGCACAACGGCTTAGTAAGTAAAACGACTATAACATACAATATACTTCAATCCACATGATGCATCATATACATAAAACACTTACATCAAGGCTCACTACTCAAATCTCAACTAGCACATAACATCAACATATCCATAGCATCATCTCATCACATAAGCCATAACATGGCATCACATAAGCATAATCCAAGCTCATCTTCTCATCATAAATATACATAACACATAATGATAGAAATCCATATAACATATGCTATCATCATTTTACTTACCTTAGCTCCAAGCTAAGCACATCAAGAACATCATCATCATCACAACCTTCCATCATCATCATCATCCTTCATAAATAACCACAACCTAACAACATAACAATAAATAACATAACAAGGGTTATCAAAACCCATCAAACATACTCATCTTCCTAAACATATCATCATATGATCATATCTTGATCATATGATGAAAACCCACTTAAATCACTAACTTGAGAGGGATTACTTACTTGATAATCAAAGCTAAGAAGGATCATAAACATGGGTCATTTATCTTCTTCATCATAAGCCATCACCTAGCTCTTTCTTTCCCTCCTTTTCTTGGTCTAGAACCGGCCTTCTCAAAGACCCAAGAGATATGTGGATTTCTCTAGAAATCCTTGGATATATCTAGCTAAAACACAAGTTTGGGTCAAAGGCAAGAATGGCCCCTCAAGTTCCATTCCTTCTAATTTGGCCACAACAAACTTATAACATACTTATCACAATAGCAACTTAGGCCCCTTTAGTTATACATCATATTTACATTACCACTATAGTCATATTTTGACTATAAATTGACTATCGGGTTTGACCCTTACGCAACAAATGTTGACTGGCAAATCACATGAGGCCATAATCTATTTTCATCTAGGGTGGGGTCCCAACACCCGGGAAACGGGTTTATCATGTTTTTCAAACATGCCCATTTTTTTTATATCAAAGCATCGTTCTTGATATATGAGTATATTCAAGGCATTAACCATCTCATCGTATTTTTTCTTTTCATCATTCAGATGTACTACTTAATATTAAAAAATGTGCCCGCATTTGCAAGAATCTCTTGCTTATGATGGTAAAATCTTTCTTTTATGTGAAAAAAAGGTGCATACAATCATAGCGAGATTTTTTTTTTGGGAATATTACTTTCTTCAACTGCACTTGACTTTATGTGAAATCTTGGCGCATAAACAACTAGTTTATGACCTCGCGTGCTTCTATTGCATCTTTTTATATAAAATTCTAATAATATGAAGAACTCACATTTATCCGATTAGCTCTTTTATATCATTCACATAGTTTAATATAATATACACGTTAGCTTATAACATTATCAAATAATAAGATATATTTCTACTCTATTTGAGTTGCACCATTAGCAAAACATGTATACGCCATCAAACAAACTGATAAGAATATTATATTCACCCGACTTTGGCAAATTTCACAATAATTTTTGGTATTTCGTCATTTTCAAGATTTTTGTTTTTGTATTTCCGTTTACTCCTAACTCAATATGCCACTTTATTGACATGTCGTGTTCTTATAATATGCACCATAGTATTTCCCTTAACCACGTCCACAATTATGCTGCTTGATGCCTATTATGTGATCATGTTCAATTTCTCAAGACGGAACATTATCAAGTAAAAAACGCGTTTAATGATATTTATTTAATAGCTCATTATTTTATGCGGCCACAGTTAAATAATAGTCTAAAATTTATCTAGACAAAACTTTTCACAAACTTTCTCTAGATAATTTTCTCCGCAATATATTAACCAATAAGTGATTACATGAGCAAATAATTTTTTTTTTCAAGTAAATTTATTTGTGACGAGCTTTAAGGAGAATTATCTAGTTTCCACATTAACCACTTTAATAATATTTCTATGAATGCAGCATTCGTTATATTTGCATAGAACAAACCTTTAACACTCTGAATACATTATTTAACATGCTTTTTAGTGGTGGCAAGTGCCACTAAGAAAAAATAACACAAAACATGTGACCATCAGACCATGCATGGTACATCTATTAACTGCTTATCGTTTTCTTTATCTTGGTGATCATATATAGCAATACCAATGAAAAGGAGATAAGAATACAGTGACAAGTATTGTGCACACATAAGAAACAATTCACTTTCATAGTCTGATCATGTGCTAATAAACTTTAAGATGCATACATGCATCAAGTAGTGCATGCGATCAGATGATTAAAATGGTGTCGCGTATCTTTCATTACCAATAAGATTTTAATGTTCGATGTAAACACAATAAGCATATAGATATACTAGATCAAGTCCTTTTATATAGTATAATATATCTCATATTTGAAAACATATTATAAGATCAGTCAGATATAATAACTTTCGATGACGCCCTTCATCTTGTCACTTTTAGTGACTTATATTTATTCACAAGTAATTGTTAAGATTTAGCAAATAGGAACATGCCACGATTTATTAGTGATATATAATCAATTGCATACTATAAGATATAGATTCAATTTAAACGCACATATAATAATCATAAAAGCATGTGCCATTGTTGTTTATGAAACAACAACAATAACGATCAAGTGTAATATCAACACTAAGCCATCATGCATGCAATTGATTAACGTGTACAACTAAAACCTTATGATCAAGATTGTTAAATATTTTGCTCAATTTGGTAAAAAAAAAAAAAAAAAAAAAAAAAAAAAAAAAAAAAAAAAAAAAAAAAAAAAAAAAATCGTTACTAAAAATTTTAGATCCAAAATTTTCGTGTCACCAGGAATCTTATATGTGTGCCAAAGTTTTGCTCGCATTATTTTTTATTACTTTTCTACTTATTCGTCAAGTAACTAAAAACATAAAACATATATTCACGATAAGCAAATCAAGTTCACATAAAATGATTTGCGGATAAAAAAAAAAAAAAAAAAACAATCAAATCACCATGTTATTAAAATTGATGCAATAATAATATATCATCTTAAACAACGTTAAGTAGCTCAAGTTCTAGATTTTAACATATAATATATGATCAATTAATATTAATGCATATGGTTTACGATACCGATCAACTAATATAATGTTTAGTTCGTTCAAAAAAGTAATATATTTAAATTTAGGATATACCTTTTTGAAGCTTGAATAAAAGCCAATGCTAATGATTTCGTCAAAACGAAAAACTTCATCCGTCCTTCTTACATTGATCAAAATATATTTATACTGATTACACGTGGTGGAACATATTCACCAAGTTAATATTCTTACGGCTAACTTAAAGTGATATTATCTATGTCAAGCAATTTTTTTTTTTATTTATTTTTATTTTTTTTTTTTTTTAATTTACAGATAGTTACTTTATATTATTCCAAGTAAATAATTATATACTTGTTTGTTTCTATCGTATGCCTTCATATTTTCTTGCCATTATGCCTTAAAAAACTAATTCAATCAAGTGGTTTCTACGTCACTATGTTAAAATACTATTAAAGTTAAACATCAAATCATACGGAGATAAACATAGTGAACAAAAGTTAAAGCAATAAATCTAACAATCAAGCTCGTAAATAAATATAATAAGTCAATGTTTAGAATCGTAACCGTAACCATATTTTAACAATCAATTGCTAAGCAATCAAAATTGTAAGAAATTATATCACATAGAATAGAATAGGGCATCACTAGCAAGTTAAAGCATGCCGTCATCATCATATTACGCATACTCCTTTTCTTTGTTAACTATCATGCATATATGCGATCGACTATGATAATGATTCAATTACTTTATATATGATGCTACCTACAATTATACTCGTATATAATATTATTAAATTGATTTACTTTATCCAGTAAATTAATTTATCATAGATTCATAGCGTAATTCTCATTATTGATCAACAAGGTATTGTTAAGAAAATCAACAGAGTAGAGAAAACTTATCTTCGTAATGATTGGTTGAGCCATGAGGATCTAAAATAGATGGCTTTCGTCCTCCATGAATTTAATAAGGATTGAATCGTCTTTTATTTTCTTGGTGCATATGTATCGATCTCTCTTTTTGAGTCATTCGTGCTGATAACGTATTGTAAATGTAATGAACAAGAACACAGAATGAGAGAGATCTTATTATTTAGATGTCTTCATAATGTTACAATAGGAGGTATTTATAAGGCATAGCCTCCATGAATTTAATAAGATAGGGTTTTAATATGATTAACAAGTTAGGGTTTTCCTATGCCTTATAAATATCTCATATTGTAAATGTAATGAACAAGAACACAGAAGAGAATTCTTATTATTGAGATGTATTCATAATGTTACAATATGAGGTATTTATAAGGCATAGGATTATAGACATAAGCCCATAAGCCCATAATATTTTACAATAATCATAACATATTTCACAAAAGCCAACAGGACCGAACAGGACCGCTACTGGTTGTGTAGAAGCACACGCAGTCGAACTGCAGATCGATCTACAGTTCTCGAATTTTGTATACAATCACTCAAGTCTTGATCAGAAGTCATTAATATCCACTCTTCATCTTCATCAAGGTACTTGATCTTAAAAGTCCCATGCTTCAGCTTGAACTTCTTACCAATTTCATTCTCAACAGCAACAAATGTTGCTTCAGAGATACGGAGATGTAATTTGATTATATCATCTGCATACTCTGCTTTAATAACAGTATTTTCATTTCTCTTGACGGGTGAGGGGTCCTGAATTACTCCATTATCCTTTTCATGTGTGTGACTTTCTTTACTTTGATTTTTGTTGGAGTTATATGCCTTTCTCTGCGGTAAATCTGGTCCTTGCCACCCGGACATGCCCAATTTATTGTGCTTGCGTTTCAATGTAGACAAGGAAACTATAACAAAAAGCATATGAAATGAGATTTCTCAAACGTATCGTATGAAAAGGTGTAGCCAAATCGAAAACGTTAGTTAAATATGTTTACCTCCAAGATCTTTTGCAGCTTTTTTCATGGTCTTTCCATAATGTTGTTCAATGTCTTCACGAGATAATTTGATTTCCGTTGTATCGTGTTTCTCCTTGGAACATGCATTGTAGTTGACAACCATTGCTTTCTTGCGTTTATTCATTGCTTCAGGTATTGGTGATAATCTTCTTTCTTTGAAAATTTCGAAAAACTTAGTCTCACTCTTAGTGGAATTGTCAACATCTATAACATGTAACTGGTCACCAAGTTCTGCACCAGAAGCAAAGTTGAAACGTGGCAAACAACTTTTTAACGTTAAGAGTAGCGCCTCCAACAAGAGAACATAATTTGGATTATTGTGCCATATGAATTCAAATGCACAATTAAAATCACCGGTATCAATACTCATGCATATTGTAAAACCACTACATGCAACATCATCAGTTGATACCCATGCCATTAGCGTATCAGTACCCAGTTGAGAAATATTTTCACAGAAGCGTGGTTGATAATCTTGAAGTGTCTTTTCAACAAGTTCCTCCCCCATTTTTAGTGGAACCATATCGCAAGCATCATAATATTCCTTAAAACGCCAATGGCACGCGGTGGAATCCTTATTAACACTATTATAACCAGTCAATTTTAACGCTAACCTATGTGTGGTTAGAGTGTCCTCTGAAGAAAAAGAAAAGGGCACACGATTCTCATCCTCGTAAGAGATCCATACTTGAGCAACACTTATCTTATGTGATTCACATACACTCTTCAATGCCACTTGAATTTCGTCCCTAAAAAGTGTGAGACCATTTATAGTCTGTTCCACAATATTAGTGAGAAAAGGTCACTACTTTCAACTATAATAAAAAGAATAGATTTTCATAAAAGATCACTAATAAGGTATTTAGAAATCCTTACGTTGTATGGTATACGATCTTGTACATTAAACACATTCAGACCCTCTTGCTGCATCCAAACAATATATAAATGTCATTAATTTGCAATGATATAAAATCATCTTCTGGCTGGAGCTAAGAAATGAATTTCATAATTAATGAGAGTGTTAAAAGTTAATCGAATTAAAGTAATAAGATAATTGGTTTGAGATGGTTATGAATAAATTATTAGAAGCTCAATGTACATACATACCTCCAGTGCCCTATTCATGGTATTCACAATTTCGAGATTGATTGATGATATTGATGAACACTCGACAACCCCAATACAAGATGAGTAGTATTGAGAAGGACAACCAATAGGCAGAGTATAAGAAGTCCACAATCCACAGTCTGAAGCATATCGCATCAATGAACCCTCACGGTGATTTTTCGTGTCCAAAACTGCCTCTGGCAAACGATTCAGGAATGCATTGGTGGGTGGACCACTGATCATGGTCATGGGATGGTGGTCCTCATGTTGTTCAGTGTCGTCTTTAATAACCTTATTGTTATCATCATTCATATCGATATTACACTCATATCCCACACAACGTCCCCTATATTCTTCGAGGCCTTCACCAAAAACACTGACGGCAAATGGTTGACCAGAAGTTGAAAGTACAAGTCTGTTGCCACTTGTAACAGGTGCCCAGAACTGAACTATTAATTCCCCACCGTTAACAACCTTAGAAAAAGCAGATTTAATCTTGTCATGAATCATCCGGGTGCCAAGATCATCTGTGTACAGTGGTCATTTCTAGGTGATCAAATTACAATTAATTCAAAAAATAATTAACCAGTGAAAATGAAGATAGAAAGAGGCTACTTATGATCACCTGAAGATAAATTCTTTTGAGATCCTTCATCTTTGCTACAAAAAACCCAGAGGGCCCCATCAGTTTCAGGTTTCTTGTAAAGAATATAGATTGGGAAGGTTTCACGGAATTCAGAGAGCCTCTGATCATCATGCTCAGCCATCAGATTTCCATTACCAAAAATGTTTTCTGCAGCTGGTTTCATGGATAAAGTGTTACATATCAAAGTGCAGTAAAATATCAAGATATGTGTCCATATGGGTCATAACCAACTCCATTGGAATTATGTAAAACAAGTTGTAATTCTAGAAAAAAAAAAAAAAAAAAAGAGAAAGAGAGAGAGAGAGAGAAGAATTTCATTACCGAGAAATTTTTTTGTGGTAGATATTCCAAATTGCTGCTCAATGACTTGTTGAGGTGTGAGGACTGGAGCAGGCTTGCACTTCGTACCCAAAGGTGCTATGTAGTCCACAGCCACTTGTTTCTTCCCTTTTTTCAATGCTTCAGGTATTGGTGGTAACCTTTTTAATTGGAAAATATGGAACTTATTAATTTCTTTACCTACAGATTTGTCAACTTCTATCACATGTAATTTGTCACCTATTTCTGTACCGGAAGCAAACTTGAAACTTGGCAAACAACTTTTTATCTTTAAAAGTAGTTCCTCCAACATGATAGGATTGAATGAATTATGTTTCCATAAGAATTCGAATACATAATTAAAATCACCAGTATGAATACTCCTCATGCATATTGTAAGGCCCATACTTCCTTGAGTAACAACATACCGGTCCCATCCCATAAGCTTATAAATGCCCAGCTTCGAAATATCTTTACAGAAACGTGGTTCATAATCTTGAAGTGTCTTCAGAACAAGTTCCTCCCCCGTTCGTAATGGAATCAAATCACAAGCATCATAATAATTTTGAAAAATCCAACTTGTGGAATCCTTATCAATATTTTTATAACCAGTCAATTTGAGCCCTGACAGTGGTCTTGTTTGTGCCTCCTCCAAAGAAGATGAAACGTGCACATGATTCTCATCTAGAGAAGCAATCCAAACCTGAGCAAGAGTAATGTGATGCGATTGACATACAATCTTTAACGCCTCTTGAATTTGGTCCCTAGGAAGTTTAGGACCATTTATAGCCTGTTCCACAAGTGTAAAGTATTTATACACATGTAATTTCTCACAGTAGGATAAAGAAGTGAGAAAAGATGATAACTTTAACTTATTACATTAAGGACATATTTACAGAAAGCATATTTACCTTGTATGGTATACGATCTTGGACATTGTACAGAGTCAGACCCACTTCCTAGATGCATACAGTAACAGCTTCAGTAAATTGGTTTGAGATGGTTATAAATATGTTAGTAGAAACTTTTAAATAAAAGAAGGGCATACCTACCTTTATTTTCATTTTCATGTCAATGAATAATTTAATATTAAGAAGCCATGATGTACACTCGATAACACCAATACAATCAGAAGAGGAAGAGGTTTGAAAAGGACAATAAATAGGCATCAAAGAAGAATAACGCAACAATAGAACCTCCTGGGAACATATGCTATCTCTGGAAAACGATTGAGGAATGCAGAGGCAGGTGTACCCCTAAACTTACTATTCATATCAATATCATACACATGCTCCACACAAAGTCTCCTATATTCTTCGAAATGGGAGCCAAGCCAGCTGACGGCAAAAGGTTGACCGGAAGTTGAAAGTTGAAGTTTGCCGCCGATTGTTACTGGTGCCCAAAACTGAACTAAAAACCCATAGTCAGGATAACGAATCTTGGAAAAAGCAGATATAATCTTGTCGTGAATCATCGTCCGAGTGCCAGCATCATCTGGGTAATTACAGTGATTAATTTTGTATACAAATTAAAAAGTGAAAATGAAGATAGAAACACGTACGGTAGTTGATTATGATCGATTACCTAATGAATATGGATTATTTTCATCCTTGCTACTATAAACCCATAGTCCATCAAAAGGAGACCGAGGTTTGCTGTGAAGACGATAAGTTGGAAAGCCTTTATCCTCCGAGAGCCGGTAAGCCATCGTTTAGTTGACTTTTCAATCTACTCGCCTAACCCCCTCCACATATTCAGATTGTCAGATAAATCTTTAACTATATATTTATATTTGTCTTACATGACAGCGACACATAAGCGTAGAAATGCCACCTCAATGATGACTCAATGATGACATGGCATTTTAATGATGACATGGCACACACTAAGCATGCACTAAAATTCGGAAATATAAAAATTTGTCATTAGTGAGAATCGAACCCATGATCTTTGCTTAATGAAACAAGCATGCCTACCACTAGATCACTTAATGATTTTTGTTTAAAGCTTTCGAAACAAATACTACATGTGTACAATCAACACCTGCATTAACTCACTCCTTAATTATCTCCCTAAAATACAGTCAATCATTATCCTCCAATATGATCCATTTGCAATTTGAATATGGTGTAACTTTGTTTGACCGAAATTTGAATAAGCTAAAAATATGGAGCTAATCATAGAAGTTTTATATGCACAATTAATTATTTTGTCATTCACAGCTAACAAATGCAATCAACACTCATTCAAAATTATCAACTATTCAATTAAATCACACCAAATAATCCTAAAAAAATACGATCAGTATTTGATATACCAATCACCAATTCTAATGAACGATTCACTCAAACTACTAAGAGGTATGTGTTTTTTATCTTTTTCAATCATCTGTAGTTAATTTTCGTCCCGTAACATGTTTGATGATTCATAGGTCAAATTGACGGTTGAATATCAAATTTGTTACAGATCCTTAACATACTATAGAACCTAATCTTCGTAAAATATCGATCAACCAGGTATGTATTTTCGATTTCGAGCAAATACTATTATTGTTTCTCTTTTATTGTAAATGAATCAGCGTTTTCATTTGATTCTATTTTAGTTTTATGTTGGAATTGAATCATAGTTTAAGTCATAGGTGGATTTCGTGCGTTTGATTTTATTTTATTTTATTTTTTTCAGGACGATCAACATGGTTATGAATTAAAGAAAATGATCGATTTACATTAACCCAAGGTAAAAACTCAAATATATATTAGAATTGTTGAATTGTTTTTTATATGGATTTATGTCGTCTATGAAACAATTATGCACACCACATGTTTGATGAAATATATGGAGCTGTTATTATTTACATTTTTTTACATGTATATTATCTTTGTTACCACATGATACTGAACGGTTGGTTTTGCTTCTATATTCGCTATGACATGCTTTCCGGGCCTGCATATATGCATTTCAAAGATTTAAATGTCTTATATGAGTGCCGTTTTGTTAACTACATTGCTGTGCATTTAATTTTTGTTTTGCTCATGAATAGATTGTTTGTGTCATTATTTTTTTGCAGGGCACAGATGCAACACATGAGGATTCGAGCTGATTGGCATATTGTTATTCATCTCCGTACATAAGTGAAAGTGTATGTTTCTCAAATCATCTTGGTTATTGAGTTTATGAACCTGTTACAATATATATTTTAGGACCAGAAATGAGGGTAGATTAAAGGTTAGTCTGTTTTAAAAGTATAACTTTTATTATGCGTCATTAGCTCTCCAATTCTCAACCAGTTTCTATCTTCTATAATGAATATATGAATGCTTGACCCGTGATTAGTGAATGTGCAGTGATCAAACTGAGATTGCTTGGTTGCTTTTTTTGTTCTTTCATAGTAGAGCCATTTTAAAGTGATTTGTTGTATTATAATATGTTAATGAATATGTCAATTTAATTTATTGCTTGGCCAATGGGTTATCCCTGTGTACTTTTTTCAGGCATAACATGCCTTATGTTACATAAACCGTCAATAACTGATGTATGATCTTCAGGAAACGCCACACAATAAGTTACAAAAGCACAAGGAAGGTGCACCAGTCCTTGAACTACCAACATAGGTGTACGCATATCACCAAGTGTAATGAGATTATAATTTGAAGAGACGCAAAATGGTACTAACTTGCATTCTTTAAGTGTCAGTTTCCAAAATGATAATTTGTAAACATGTATATCTTCAGGGGATATTATTCAGTCACATGGAAAGTATACACTTAGTTGTTCTTTGATTATTTACCGCAAAATAAAGATAAACTCCTTTTTCGCATAAAGTTTGTATTGAGGCTTTTTCACTGATCTCCGAATTTATTTGCAGGACTATATTTCCTCCCCTGTTCCGGTCATGGAATAGATGAAATAAATCAATATTTGACCATTTCAGTGCCAATGTGAGTCGATCATATACAGGTCGTATCTCATTTATATTTGACATGTACTGATTTACGACAAACAGACATATATCTTTTTCAAGGTATACCTTTGAGTGGTAAAATTTGATTTCCATCTTACAGAGTGCTTATGGGTAACATGCAATAGCCTGCACTGGAAGTCCAACAAGCCTGCACTGGAAGATTGTATCTGTTTATTCACAGTCAAAACGCATTGCCAAACACCCCGTTACTCAATCTAATATGATGTTGTGTGTTATATGGTGTTGTTTGTTACAGAGCAAGGTTAAAGATCTTGGGCTAAAGCGGCAAACAGATATTGTAGATCAGCTGTGTTGGGATCCTGAGCATTTCTGATTTGATTGCCACTGCATCAGGTTACAAGACTGTTCGTCTTTGGGATGTTTGCAGTAAGTATGCTTAATGGTTACTGAACTTACTTTTCTTAATATTCTTCGAAGGATTTCTTTTTGTAATTTTTGTTAATAAGTGTTAATACCACAGGTGGAAAATGTTTACAACAAGCAGAATTTAGTGGGGAGAACATTAATATCACTTATAAGCCAGGCAGAACTCATGTAGCTATTGCGAACAGGTACGTTTTTTACTTTCTATTTTCAGCTCTTTCATTGACCTACGTTATCTTATGTTCAGTTCCTACCAACTTATGAAGTATCAGGAGTGGAAAATGCTTAATTTTACTCTATGTTGTAGGATGACGAACTGACAATACTGGGTGTTCGAAAATTCATGCCCATTCATAAACGCAAATTCAACTACGAGGTAACATTACATTTATAAGCAAGTACAACAACAATACCCAATCCCGCCATAACGGGTTATATTTTAATGTTCCCACTACTTTCTTTGGTTAGGTGAATGAGATTGCATGGAACATGAAGGGGGGTATGTTCTTCCTAACTACTGGAAATGGTAAGAATATTTTATATCGCTTAGTCAAGATAATGTTGTTGTTTACCACGTGTCACACGTGATAACGTTGCAATTAAGCTACTCTCAATTTATAGATCAATTCACGTTGTATAAATAACCCGCTTATATATTCTCCACCACTCCATCACAATAAGAACAATGTTCAATCTTCAAATGCTTAAATACCTTCATCTTTGAGTTTTTAGATATATGTGTACAACCCATCACGGGACCTAAAACAACACTTGAAAGTAAACAATCCATCTCTTTATGCAGAAAGATGCTTTGTTTCTAAGTTTTTGATTGGATTTTGAACATTAGAGGAACATGCCCATGTTGGTGGTGTAAAACTATATTGCTTTTGCTCACCCTAACAAACATTGTATTAGCACATGTCGTGATGACAAGACAATTTTTTTGGGTCACTCACATTACCGCACTTAACTTTTTGATATAGGTATAGGATGTTGTAGCTGGGCGTGGGTATACGCTTGAGGTTCATGAAGCTCCTGTATTTTATGTCTGTCCTCACTATAAAGAACAAATCCAGGTAAGTCTTATCATTCTTTTCTTTTTGCTGAGATCCTCGCTATAAAGAAAAAATCCAGGAAAGTCCTCTTATTCTTTTCTTTTTGCTGAAATTAAATTTAATAATACATTCTAATATCATAGAAAAATTGAATTTGTTTTGCGTAGCTTACTTTCTTTATGGAAATTGATGGGAAAGTAAAGGCTTAGCTTTATATTACATTCCTATATAAATTATTGTTAGTACCTAATAATGAGGATATTTTGACTATAGACCATAATTATGATGGGAAAAAAGGGCAAAAAGTGTTATAGAGTACACCCCAGAACATTCAAAATCTTATCTTAAACTTGAATGTGGCTCCATACCATTGTTGGAGAAACTTACATCGAGATAGTGATGGACGTCGTTCATGTAACTTTTTATTAACAAACAAATATCTTCACAGTAGATCATCTGTTAAAATGTCTTTGGTGAACATTATGAAGTGATTTTGATACAAGTAAATTGCTAAAAACATACCTGTATATCTTCTTGGTGTGATGGGTGTGGCCTCGATCGCTATTCACAACGAAAGGTGATATGGATGTGATGAGGACATACATATTTTGGAATGATGGAAGTAGTTAAAACTGCAACTTTTGGTATTTGTTTGATGGGTAGTATTTTCTGTTTTATATCTGAACCTTACACATGATCAGAGAGTGATACAACATAGCTGCTTCTAATGTATCATGTATTTAAAAAGAAAAAACATGGTTGTCTTTTATAATTTTTGGATTAACGTAAAAACGTCTACTGTCTACTGTGTTTAGGCTGCTCACGGCTGTCCTGCATATTTTAGGCGTGGTCGATGGTTAGATGTTATAAAACGGTATATGATCTGCTAGCATAGAGGCTATCAACTGAGGATGATCTGAGGTACCATGTAAAACTATTTACTATGTTTCAAGTTATATTACATTTTCATTAAATTGATTCAAAACTTATTTCGTTGTATTCCAGGCATGAAGTTGATTCAAAACTAAGATTCCAAAGATCAAACGCAGGTACGTTATTCAGTTGATTTTATTTATTTTGCTATACTGTGGGTCTGTAGCTATGACTTTATAGACTTTGTATATACTTTGACTAATTACTCCGTTGGACAATGGAATGTTGGGCTTAAGTGTTGCTTATGGAAGAAGAGGAAGTTGATGTTCCAGTGGCAAAAGAATCAACGAAGATGGACACAGATGTGCCTGCAACCAATGAAACTGATGTTAACATCCAGGATGCTTTTGGAACTGAAAATGGAGCTCCCGAAAAAGGAGATAATCCAGCTCAAATGGAGACTGATGCTAAGGTTAGCCAAACACACACACTCTACTACTGTCTAAATAAAGAATTGCATGATGATAGCGATAAGTCAATGGATTGGTTATGAATTTGATGTGTAATGGTGGTTTATAGATTCTGGGTATGAATGTGGGTCAGTCCAGGCTAAAATATAGTTATTGGGTATGATTATACTGCATTGTTGATTGCTGATTGCTTCGTTGGATCATTGGCTGCAAATTGTTCCAATTCTTCTTGAAATATAATTTAACAAACTGTTGTCAAACATTTTCAAGTTATCTTGATTAATAGATAAGAAACAACATGTAATTTCATACTGTACTGGCTGCACAATCATAATGATTCATAAATATAAATGATATACAAGTGTGATTCATCAATATAAATGATATTCACGGGTTGGGATGCTGTAGGTGGGGTGACGGTCAGTTTCAGCTTCTATCTACGGCAATAATGGATGGTTGGATGGCTGGTCTTGGTGCTGCAATAGTGATGGCTGTAACAATGTCGGGATGATGGTATAGATACAGCTACGGATGATGGTATAGATACAGCTACGATTTACGGGACTTCCCGGGGCTGAGCTTTTAGGCAACCTTTCAGGTAACTGTTTCTGTTCTTCACGGGCTGTTTCTGACGTGGGTTAACAAAAATGTTTGTTTTTTATTTCAAAAGGAATAAATATTTCAGAATAGGCTAGGTGACACACAGTTTAATTTTGTCTTTTGTTGATGCAGATAGAAACAAAGTGAAATCTTGAATGCAAAAGCGGTCCAAGACCCCAAGGAGGTACTCGATGTAGTTCAGTAACTAATCTTTGTTAATGTAAGTAATTTGATCTTTTTGCATGTGATAGGGTGCATGTAGTGTATCTGTGGATATTGTTTGAGCAATGTTGATCAACAAAGATATATTTTGCGATTGTATAGAGCTTGGTTAATGATAACTGATTTAGTGTTTAGAAGTTCGGCTAATGCATAATAGTTAGTGGCCCCTTAGTTATGTAATGCAAAGTTTCCACCTATGGAAAGTCTTTGGAGGTGTTGATACAATATGAAGATGTTGGATTACGAAAGTAAGTCATTGGCGATTAGATCTAATTCTGATAGCCTCCGTGCAGGGGTTGCCGTTGTTGATCGTGCCCATTCAGACCATTCTGTTACTACTGAGCGAGTGGCGCATGACAGCAGTCAAAATAGCTCCTGTTGTCAACCAATGGTGCCTTCTCAGATTCACAGCGACCCGGCACCCAACAACAACAGTTTTGCAGGTTTTGCTCCCATACTATCTTTTACTTTGTGCTTTAAGTTTTCATTCGTTTAAATTTGTGCTTAATCATTTTCTCACTATTTAATTATTGTCATTGGTTGCAGGTGATGCGCGTGATGTGTCGTTGCGGTTTAGCAGTTTTAATGCCTACTCAAGTTTTAAATTTATATTTAGCCGACTTATCAATAACACACACACTTAACGAGCAGTGTACCCGGTCAGTATGAAGATAATGGTAAGTAGAGTGTCGATCACTAAGAGTGGAACGTATAATCTCGTTAATCTAATCAGTATTTTAATATCCTAACGCAAGGGGGGTTTCAGCCTGAGAGACTGGCACAGTTTTGTTTGCAATTAAATAAAAAAATAAACAAATAGGCACGAATCAGCAAGTAGCACACACGTACACAGATAGATACTTGAGACAATAAGAGGGCTGTCCTTATGATTAAGTAGATTGTCACTTGTTTTATTGATAGCTTTATATGAAGTGTATGTAATTAACCCTTTCTCGTTGGTCCTATTCTCATCGGCGAGTAAACCCTTAATGACGACTTATGTCTAAAAGTTATTCCTAAGTGATCAATTTAGAAACAACCGTGGGAGCCACACCTTGTCCCGCAGTCGGGTGCCCGCAAGCCACTAATAAACACAGAGGTGGTCAATGCACTAATAAGTAGTAACCAAAGACATCAACATATAAACTTTAATTGATGGGAAAGTGATGCGCGTGATGTGTCGTTGCGGTTTAGCAGTTTTAATGCCTACTCAAGTTTTAAATTTATATTTAGCCGACTTATCAATAACACACACACTTAACGAGCAGTGTACCCGGTCAGTATGAAGATAATGGTAAGTAGAGTGTCGATCACTAAGAGTGGAACGTATAATCTCGTTAATCTAATCAGTATTTTAATATCCTAACGCAAGGGGGTTTCAGCCTGAGAGACTGGCACAGTTTTGTTTGCAATTAAATAATAAAATAAACAATAGGCACGAATCAGCAAGTGGCACACACGTACACAGATAGATACTAGAGACAATAAGAGGGCTGTCCTTATGATTAAGTAGATTGTCACTTGTTTTATTGATAGCTTTATATGAAGTGTATGTAATTAACCCTTTCTCGTTGGTCCTATTCTCATCGGCGAGTAAACCCTTAATGATTACTTATGTCTAAAAGTTATTCCTAAGTGATCAATTTAGAAACAACCGTGGGAGCCACACCTTGTCCCGCAGTCGGGTGCCCGCAAGCCACTAATAAACACAGAGGTGGTCAATGCACTAATAAGTAGTAACCAAAGACATCAACATATAAACTTTAATTGATGGGAAAGCAAGTATTAAAGGGAGTGCAATCTTTCCGTTGTCACATTACACAAGCCACCAATCCTGATGAATTAAAGTTTGCTAAAACAATAAAACAAAACTACTTAATGAATTAAATACATGCAGCACCTTCTTACAGCTCTTGTATCTTCGATTTGGGTGTGTCTTGTGCTGCCTCTTGACTGAATTCGTCCTTCTCTTCTGTTCGGTCTTTAGGTTTTAGGGTTTCCGAATCTCTGGTCCTCTTCTGGTCTACGGGGTATTTATAGTTTGTGTCTGAGGGAAGATGCGGCGCATCTACTTAAGTAGATGCGGCGCATGTACTTAACTTCGCGTGGGGTCCAAGATTATAATATTCAGGAATATTCGTACACCGCCAGAAGATGCGGCGTAACTCCATGATTAGATGCGGCGCATGTCCTCTTGTATCTTGGATCGTATCTGGTGATATCTTGATAGAGATGCGGCGCATGTTGATAGTGAGATGCGGCGCATCTGGAGCAGAATTGACTTGATCTTGTCCATGTCAGTAGACTTCCACTTTATGTACGTTTCGCTCCATTATTAGTCCAAAATCGCTAAGTTTCACCAAATGCTTGTTTTTACCTGAGAATTACAAAAGTAAACGATTAAGTATCAATCCTCATACATAATATAGTAAAACAAGTCAAATTAATAGGATAAATGATAGTAATAAAATGTACTTATTTGAGTTCATCAAATATCCCCCCACTTGAACTTTACTTGTCCCCAAGTAAACCTTAGATTAAAACTTATGAAAATGTATCCTAAAAGATGTTAGGATTTATTTTTATATTTAAGCATGTATTCGTTTATTTCGTAATCACACAACTAAACACTTAACGAATTAGAAGTAAAATAAAATAAGTCGATAAAAGCAAATCTAATCGTTTAACTGTCCAGTCGCGACGAATATTCTATCATAAGCTTGGCAAGTATACACATCTCCACCACTAAAGCTAAGGAATAACAAGTCTAAAGCGGTAAAAAGGGTTTTTAGGCTTAAGGGTTAATTATTCTTATTTACACTATCGATCTCAAATTCCAGAAAAGGCGACAAAATCACAAATACATGATCGAATCCACGAACACGATACTTGCAATTGCTCAAATCCTTAACTCGAATAGGCTAAAGATAGGTCCAAACTTCACCAATAATAATATATCAAAAAGGGCGACAAAATCATAAATACATAGCCGAATCCACGACAACGATACTTAAGATTGCTCAAATCCCTAATCTCAATAAATCAAAGGTTCGGTTGGATAAAGAACAATACAGGGTATGGATAACATTTGGGATATAAATTGGTGTAAAAATAAAAATAAACAAAACAAATAAATTAAAATCCTAAGTGTGGTTAATCACTATCCCAACCATCCCATGAATAAGACTCATATCATTGAATAACTCACGCTTTAACACTTGAAACGCACGCTTTAGGTAGACACGAATTATACTCAACAAAATCTTAATCAAAGAATAAACCTTAATTGGCGATCCCATAACTGCCAATTCCCATTCAATCCATAGATATAGTACAACAAATAGTGGTGATATCGACCACTTACATAACTTTACATCGTTGGCTTAAAATAAACATCCAACTCTTTTTTCTTTCTTTTTTCTTTTCTCATTTTTTCGATTTTTTTTTTTTTTTTTTTTTTTTTTTTTTTTTTTTTTTTTTAATTTGAAACATATATATGGATGTGTAAAATTTCACCACATCACTACAACTTTCTTTCCGGATAATTTTTCTATACTTTTCATACTTTCAGAAATAATGGTAAATAGTGAAAGTAGTAAACACACGAAAAATAAACTTAAAAGATACACAATATTTACTTTCACTCCAATTGCATTGTGCAATTTCCCGACCTAACCATAGATAATGAATTACGCACGCGAACACAGGTAATGTAAGGAAACACACTTTGCCTATAGCAATTAACCAACCACGGATTCTAATCTACAGGGTAGGCTAAGGTGTAAGGTGTAACGAAACATTATAAACATAGGTGTAAGAAACGAAAGGAATGGCTCTGAGTGTTTTTCTAGGGGTATCTTACTCTTAAAATGAGAGTAACAAAAGGGTTTATACGGGGGTTAACTAACCAGTGTAGCTAGTTAATAACACATAACATATAAAGGCTATTTGGGTGTAATCCTAGAATTTTACCAAGTTAGACAAGTCATTCCAATTAAATAAATAATGCTCATTATGGTGGTCTCGAATAGTATACAAGCCAAGTTCTAAAGTTTACAGGTCACCGGCACACTCATAGATTTGTGAATTTTGAAAAATCACAATTTTTGAAAATAATGTCATGTGTGCAGTTATGCAACTTAGATCTTAAACAAAAACATGCTAAAACAAATTTTTAAGTTTGATATATTAAGCACAGTTTAAGCATAATTTTTGAAAAAGTTTAGGACAAGTAATTGTTAAGTGTTCTAATTCTCCTATCCCCCCACTTAAGTTAAACAACGTCCTCGTTGTTTGTATAAAAGGTTAAAAACTGGAAATAAAAGAATTAGAACGGAAAAACTCCCCTGAGATTTGCTCGGTATGATCCTCCATTTGTATATGAGCAAAAATCATCTTTCTTGTGGATTAGAACGTTAAAGCTTCATACTTGATGTATCCACATGAAATTCAGGAAACTATAATACCACCAACACTTTAAAACACACCTAAGATAAGAAAGGTTCAACTTGCATAATACATTAGTAGTTAGAAAAATAAAACTTAAAAATGAAAACTGAAAATCATCAGGTCAGTCGATGCGCCGTATCCTATTGAAGAAGATACGCCGTATCGAGCCTGGAATAAATACGGATCAGAATAAAGATGCGCCGCATCCTTAACCAGGGATGCGCCGCATTAAAATAAACTGATAAATAGTTTTAAAGTCGAAAATAAAAATGCAGAAAAATAAAATAAGATATGACCATTGCAGGAGATGCGTCGCATCTCAGGACTGAGATGCGCCGTATCTTCGTGCGGCCTGGACTGACTCGACACAGAAAACAGTAAAATAAATGATAAATCCGGGTTGTCTCCCGGCAAGCACTTGTCTTTATTCCAGAGTCTTCAAGTTAGACTCACGTTCAGCACTTTAGTTGGTCCTTGTCACGGTCCATCCTTCTTCCTTCATCCGAAAGATTTTCCCGTATATCTCTGCGACGTTTTCTTCCGTTCGACTTAGTCTAGTATAATTCTTTGTTTTCACCGCAGTATATTCTTCATCAGGACCCAAAGAATATTTGATGATTTTAAATTTTTCAGAAATAATCATGGGTGGCTCATTGTATGGAATCCCAAGTAGTTGACACTTTCTTTTGGTGAACTCTTCTTCGTCCTTGTCAACAAACTTAAAATAAGGATCCTTAATCAAATAGTCATCTAGTTCCTCAATCAACGACTCATTATTATTATCATCTTGAATCGCCTCCCATTCTCTTTCCAAATCATATTGTAACCGTCGACTAAGCTTTGTGAAATCATCAAACTGTTTATGCACCCATTCCCAGAAAGTAGTATCCGATGTCCCCTTAAGTCCTTTCAAGCGTTCAATCCTGCCCTTTTCTTGTAAAGCCTCCGATTTTCGTGGGCAGTCTTCAACATTATCGTACCACTCATAATCTTCAAAGGTTACATCCTTTCCAACTCTTTTCATCCCAATTATACTTCCCCCATTACAGGTTCCGTCACTTTTATAATCACAGGTTGGCCAAACACTACTCCCGTCTTTGAAAACGAAGGGTGTACAGGTATGATTAATGTGCTCAAATTCCCATGGTTTATCCCAAACCCATGGTACTTGGTCATTCCATTCATAGTACCAGGTGTTTTTGAAATCGTCATAAGTCTTAAATCCTGGTAGATCCCCAGTAAGCACATCATCATCGACTCGAAGAAGGTAGTTAAATTCCTTGAACTGCTTGCACAAGGGTGTCTCATACTCTAACAAATCAATGTCAATTCTGAAAAGTTCTTCAATGCCCTCATTGATTGTTGAATCATGATGTGACAACCCATAATCGCTTTCTACTTCTTCGTCTTCTCCTCTCATCCAATATACCCATAATGCATCCTTAGTAGCTCGATCCATGCTCTTATGGTTATTAAACTTACTAGCTAACCATTCTGAAAAATCAACATCGTTAGGGTCATGGTTAACGTCAAAGCAAACCTTTCCAATCATATTCTTTTTTATCTCCATGAACTCGCTAAATTGCTTCTTAAAACTCCGAGTCAACCATGAAGTCATAATCTCCTTGACTTCGTTTGCAGGGGCAAATTCCGGACTACCATATTTGAGTTCTAACCAATCATTGAGGGAGAGGTCTATCAATCTTACTATCCTGCCATGAAATAGTAATTCCGCCAAAGCATAATTCATGTCATTATCCTGATAGTTCTCATCTAATCCCTTGTACCACTCGAAATAAGGCATATAAGAGTTTTGGGTATTGTCTCCACCACAGTTGTTGTTGCTTGAGTCCATGTATGCAAGAGAGAATTTCCCATCATCTTCTTCGATAGTAGTCCAGTTCAATCCTTCTGCTTCAATCTTAGGCCATAAGAGCGATAATTCTTCTCCAGTGTACCTCACAAATACATCATAAGAGAATACCTCTTTGTCAATGTTGCAAAAACGCATAAATTCCTTAAAAGCAGCTTCAAGAGGAGTCTCCCAAGAGAATAAGTCTGCATCGATCATGAGTACATTGAACGAATCTGAAAACAAGCATTCCTTAGCAAGATATCCGTTAACTGACATGTCTTCCATAGCAAAATCTGTCATCCAAGGTAAAATCATCAGTAGGATTTGTTCGCAAGGAGAGAAATTAATGAATATAGAAACGGATATAAGAGTACAAATAGCTGATATCTGCAGACGATGCGCCGTATCCAAAGAGTTCGATACGCCGTATCTTATAATCGTTAAAAATTTAATCAGACTTTATCCAGAAAATAGATACGCCGCTTAGAATTTATGAATGCGCCGTATCGAATTAATCAATCAAAAAATCAGTTTATCTAATTAAAATTAAATGCGTCGTATTAACGAAAGTTAATGCGCCGTATTTTCGTTACGTTTAAAATAAAAGATTTTTTGATTCAGTAAGATGCGCCGTATCGACGGAAATCGATACGCCGTATTTGTTTAATAATTCGCAAACTGTTTTTAATTAAAATAATAGATACGCCGTATCTTCAGAAGAAGATGCGTCGTATGGCGTTAACGTTTAGAAAATTTTTTATCAAAATCAGATACGCCGTATCTACAAAAGCAGATGCGTCGTATTACTTTATCGCTTAGAAAAATTTTCTCGTTAAAAACAGATACGCCGTATCTTGGGGAAAAGATGCGTCGTATCGAATTAATTAAACGCGTTGTATATAAAAATTAAACGCAATACGCCGTATCTGAGAAATCAGATGCGCCGTATCGTTTGATTTAGCACAGTACAACGATAGCAGAACAGAAAAATACGAAAAGTAAAAACAAAAAATTAAACACACAAACAAAAATAAAACACACAAAAAGAAAAATTAAAGCAAACAAATAATACACAATACAACAAATATGCAAAATAGTACAATGATGCAATTAATCTAATAAAAAGAAAAACCTAATTAAAATACTAATCAAATTAACAGAAAATAACAATTCACTCCCCGGCAACGGCGCCAAAAACTTGATGCGCGTGATGTGTCGTTGCGGTTTAGCAGTTTTAATGCCTACTCAAGTTTTAAATTTATATTTAGCCGACTTATCAATAACACACACACTTAACGAGCAGTGTACCCGGTCAGTATGAAGATAATGGTAAGTAGAGTGTCGATCACTAAGAGTGGAACGTATAATCTAGTTAATCTAATCAGTATTTTAATATCCTAACGCAAGGGGGTTTCAGCCTGAGAGACTGGCACAGTTTGTTTGCAATTAAATAATAAAATAAACAATAGGCACGAATCAGCAAGTGGCACACACGTACACAGATAGATACTAGAGACAATAAGAGGGCTGTCCTTATGATTAAGTAGATTGTCACTTGTTTTATTGATAGCTTTATATGAAGTGTATGTAATTAACCCTTTCTCGTTGGTCCTATTCTCATCGGCGAGTAAACCCTTAATGATTACTTATGTCTAAAAGTTATTCCTAAGTGATCAATTTAGAAACAACCGTGGGAGCCACACCTTGTCCCGCAGTCGGGTGCCCGCAAGCCACTAATAAACACAGAGGTTATCAATGCACTAATAAGTAGTAACCAAAGACATCAACATATAAACTTTAATTGATGGGAAAGCAAGTATTAAAGGGAGTGCAATCTTTCCGTTGTCACATTACACAAGCCACCAATCCTGATGAATTAAAGTTTGCTAAAACAATAAAACAAAACTACTTAATGAATTAAATACATGCAGCACCTTCTTACAGCTCTTGTATCTTCGATTTGGGTGTGTCTTGTGCTGCCTCTTGACTGAATTCGTCCTTCTCTTCTGTTCGGTCTTTAGGTTTTAGGGTTTCCGAATCTCTGGTCCTCTTCTGGTCTACGGGGTATTTATAGTTTGTGTCTGAGGGAAGATGCGGCGCATCTACTTAAGTAGATGCGGCGCATGTACTTAACTTCGCGTGGGGTCCAAGATTATAATATTCAGGAATATTCGTACACCGCCAGAAGATGCGGCGTAACTCCATGATTAGATGCGGCGCATGTCCTCTTGTATCTTGGATCGTATCTGGTGATATCTTGATAGAGATGCGGCGCATGTTGATAGTGAGATGCGGCGCATCTGGAGCAGAATTGACTTGATCTTGTCCATGTCAGTAGACTTCCACTTTATGTACGTTTCGCTCCATTATTAGTCCAAAATCGCTAAGTTTCACCAAATGCTTGTTTTTACCTGAGAATTACAAAAGTAAACGATTAAGTATCAATCCTCATACATAATATAGTAAAACAAGTCAAATTAATAGGATAAATGATAGTAATAAAATGTACTTATTTGAGTTCATCAGAAAGCAAGTATTAAAGGGAGTGCAATCTTTCCGTTGTCACATTACACAAGCCACCAATCCTGATGAATTAAAGTTTGCTAAAACAATAAAACAAAACTACTTAATGAATTAAATACATGCAGCACCTTCTTACAGCTCTTGTATCTTCGATTTGGGTGTGTCTTGTGCTGCCTTCTTGACTGAATTCGTCCTTCTCTTCTGTTCGGTCTTTAGGTTTTCGAACTCCCGAATCTCTTTAATGCGTCTGGTCTACGGGGTATTTATAGTTTGTGTCTGAGGGAAGATGCGGCGCATCTACTTAAGTAGATGCGGCGTATGTACTTAACTTCGCGTGGGGTCCAAGATTATAATATTCAGGAATATTCGTACACCGCCAGAAGATGCGGCGTAACTCTTTATTAGATGCGGCGCATGTCCTCTTGTATCTTGGATCGTATCTGGTGATATCTTGATAGAGATGCGGCGCATGTTGATAGTGAGATGCGGCGCATCTGGAGCAGAATTGACTTGATCTTGTCCATGTCAGTAGACTTCCACTTTATGTACGTTTTGCTCCATTATTAGTCCAAAATCGCCAAGTTTCACCAAATGCTTGTTTTTACCTGAGAATTACAAAAGTAAACGATTAAGTATCAATCCTCATACATAATATAGTAAAACAAGTCAAATTAATAGGATAAATGATAGTAATAAAATGTACTTATTTGAGTTCATCAAATATCCCCCCACTTGAACTTTACTTGTCCCCAAGTAAACCTTAGATTAAATCTCATGAAAATGTATCCTAAAAGAAGTTAGGATTTATTTTTATATTTAAGCATGTATTCGTTTATTTCGTAATCACACAACTAAACACTTAACGAATTAGAAGTAAAATAAAATAAGTCGATAAAAGCAAACCTAATCGTTTAACTGTCCAGTCGCGACGAATATTCTATCATAGGCTTGGCAAGTATACACATCTCCACCACTAAAGCTAAGGAATAACAAGTCTAAAGCGGTAAAAAGGGTTTTTAGGCTTAAGGGTTAATTATTCTTATTTACACTATCGATCTCAAATTCCAGAAAAGGCGACAAAATCACAAATACATGATCGAATCCACGAACACGATACTTGCAATTGCTCAAATCCTTAACTCGAATAGGCTAAAGATAGGTCCAAACTTCACCAATAATAATATATCAAAAAGGGCGACAAAATCATAAATACATAGCCGAATCCACGACTACGATACTTAAGATTGCTCAAATCCCTAATCTCAATAAATCAAAGGTTTGGTTGGATAAAGAACAATACAGGGTATGGATAACATTTGGGATATAAATTGGTGTAAAAATAAAAATAAACAAAACAAATAAATTAAAATCCTAAGTGTGGTTAATCACTATCCCAACCATCCCATGAATAAGACTCATATCATTGAATAACTCACGCTTTAACACTTGAAACACACGCTTTAGGTAGACACGAATTATACTCAACAAAATCTTAATCAAAGAATAATCCTTAATTGGCATTCCCATAACTGCCAATTCCCATTCAATCCATAGATATAATACAACAAATAGTGGCCATATGAACCACTTACATAACTCTACATCGTTGGCTTAAAATAAACATCCAACTCTTTTTTCTTTCTTTTTCTTTTCTCATTTTTTCGATTTTTTTTTTTTTTTTTTTTTTTTTTTTTTTTACTTGAAACATAAACATAGATGTGTAAAATTTCACCACATCACTATAACTTTCTTTCCGGATAATTTTTCCATACTTTTCATAACTTCAGAAATAATGGTAAATAGTGAAAGTAGTAAACACACGAAAAATAAACTCCAAAATATACAATATTTACTTTCACTCCAATTGCATTGTGCAATTTCCCGACCTAACCATATATAATGAATTACGCACGCGAACACAGGTAATGTAAGGAAACACACTCTGCCTATAGCAATTAACCAACCACGGATTCTAATCTACAGGGTAGGCTAAGGTTTAAGGTGTAACGAAACATTTTAAACATAGGTGTAAGAAACGAAAGGAATGGCTCTGAGTGTTTTTCTAGGGGTATCTTACTCTAAAAGTGAGAGTAACAAAAGGTTTTATACGGGGGTTAACTAACCAGTGTAGTTAGCTAATAACACATAACATATAAAGGCTTTTTGGGTGTAATCCTAGAATTTTACCAAGTTAGACAAGTCATTCCAATTAAATAAATAATACTCATTATGGTGGTCTCGAATAGTATACAAGCCAAGTTCTAAAGTTTACAAGTCACCGGCACACTCATAGATTTGTGAATTTTGGAAAATCACAATTTTTGAAAATAATGTCATGTGTGCAGTTATGCAACTTAGATCTTAAACAAAAACATGCTAAAAATTTTTTAAGTTTGATATATTAAGCACATTTTAAGCATAATTTTTGAAAAAGTTTAGGACAAGTAAGTGTTAAGTGTTCTAATTCTCCTATCCCCCCACTTAAGTTAAACAACGTCCTCGTTGTTTGTATAAAAGGTTAAAAACTGGAAAATAAAAAGAATTAGAACAGAAAAACTCCCCTGAGATTTGCTCGGTATGATCCTCCATTTGTATATGAGCAAAAATCATCTTTCTTGTGGATTAGAACGTTAAAGCTTCATGCTTGATGTATCCACAGGAAATTCAGGAAACTATAATACCACCAACACTTTGAAACACACCTAAGATAAGAAAGGTTCAACTTGCATAATACATTAGTAGTTAGGTAAAAATAAAACTTAAAAATTAAAACTGAAAATCATCAGGTCAGTCGATGCGCCGTATCCTATTGAAGAAGATACGCCGTATCGAGCCTGGAATAAATACGGATCAGAATAAAGATGCGCCGCATCCTTAACCAGGGATGCGCCGCATTAAAATAACTGATAAAAAGTTTTAAAGTCGAAAATAAAAATGCAGAAAAATAAGATATGACCATTGCAGAGGATGCGTCGCATCTCAGGACTGAGATGCGCCGTATCTTCGTGCGGCCTGGACTGACTCGACACAGAAAACAGAATAATAAAAGATAAATCCGGGTTGTCTCCCGGTCAGCACTTGTCTTTATTCCAGAGTCTTCAAGTTAGACTCACGTTCAGCTCCTTAGTATCGATCATTGAAGGAGTCGGAAACATCACGCTCCTTCATCGCCAATTCAGTAATATTGAACACTCCTTGCTCGTCCTTAATTTCCACGCCGTTCCTCTTTAATATCTGTATAAATAAAGTCCTGTCCCTTTCGGGCAGAGATGACAAAATGATAGACGGGAAATTCTTATAATTATGTAGGCACAAATAAGCAAGGTGGGGTGGTAGTTCAATAAACACATCATGATTCAAATTCGTTTTCTCAACTATTCTCCTACGTTTATTAATTACTACACAATCATACCACTCATCATCAGAATCACTAACAACATCGCGTCTAAGTTCGGTAGGTACATTAAGGTCAATGAATTCCTCAAAGTCTTCATGATTAGGATTAGTTGAGTTGTTTTGAATCAATGTTTCTCCCATAAGTCTAGCTTCAAGATCGAGGTCCATACGCTCTCTTAATCCTAGCACATAAATACCTCTAATAATGCTTTTAGCTGGATCTTGGCACTTATAGACTAGTTTATTATTCCCTACCCTTAATGAAATTTTTCTCTTAAACACATCAATCTTAGCATGGGCAGTAGACAAGAAAGGTCTTCCGAGGATTAAAGGAATCTTAACATCCTCGGGCATGTCTAGTATAATAAAGTCTACGGGAAAAATAAACTGCTCAATTTTAACCAGCACATTATTAGCAATCCCTTCAGGTCGTTTTACTGTTTTATCAGCCAATTCAATAAGTAATTTAGTTGGTGCTAATTTTCCTAGTCCTAGGGTAGCGAATGTCTTAAGAGGCATAACACTAACACTAGCTCCTAAGTCAGCCAACACATTATTGAAAGATATATTATTAATAGAACAAGGTAGAGTAAAACTTCCTGGGTCTCTTTCTTTATGAGGCAAGGCATTTGAATCGGTTGCAGGGCTCTCTTCTTTCATTGTTGCCTTGATTTCCTCTTCAATCTTTGTCTTTTCTTTTAGTAGTCTCCTTAAGCTGATCGAAGAATTAAAGAAAAATTTGGGTCTTGCACCATCATCACCATTCATCGATCTTCTAGGTATATTAGGAGTGACTTCTTCAGTAGTGCTTATGGCCTTGACATGATCCCTTGGGTTGGTTTCAGTTGAGCTCGGTAAACTTCCATATCCCCTTTCTTGAAGAACTTTGCTCATTTGACCAATTTGTTGTTCCAATGCTTTGATCGAAGCTCCTTGATTTCTTGTAGTAGTGTCCGTTGAAGCTCGAATTTCCTTGATCATAGCAGTATTCTCTTCATGTCTTTTAGCAGCATCGGCCATAATTTGCTTTAAAGTATCATCTAAAGTCTGCCTCCTCTCTTGATAAGCGGGATTGAAGTTGTTCTTTTGATAGAATCCCGGACTAGCTTCCCTAAATCTTGCTGAAGGTCGGAATGGTTGTCCAAATTGGGTGTAATAAGCTTCTTCAAACGTCTCACTTTCATTCTTGCTCGGGCAATCCTTAGTGTAGTGAGGTCCTTCACACTTTTCACATCCAACTTGGGCTGCATATGCTCTTTCATCGCGCTTCTTCATTTCTCTACTGATTTTATCCAATTGAGCTTGAATAGCAGCAATCCCGTCAAAATTAGTGCTGCTCTTAGATCTAGTAGAGGTCCCATCGTGCCATTTCTGAGAATGATCAGCAGCATCTTGGATCGCTTTCCTAGCATTAGTTGCACTCATCTGAGGTACAGCTCCCTTAGCATCCAAAATCTGTCTTGTAGGCACGTCCAATCCCTGATAAAACAATATTATTTCCTGCATAGGGGTTAGATAGTGTTGAGGACATTTTATCAATAAATCTTTAAATCGTTCCCAAGCTTGATAAAGAGTTTCATCAGGCTCTTGCTTGAAACTATTGATAGCCTCCATCTTCTTAGCAGTCTTAGCAGGTGGACAATATCTCTTCAGGAATTTGCTTTTCAAACCTTCCCACGTAGTGATTGAACTAGCAGGTTCATTCCTTAGCCACTTGTTAGCAGCCCCTTTTAGTGAGATTGGGAAGATTCTTAGCATGAGTTGATCGGTATTGACACTTTCTGTAGTAAACAAATCTGCAATCTCCAGGACCTTTTCAACATGCTCATTAGCATCCTCTTGTTCCGTCCCACTGAAAGCATTCTCTCTTAGTTCTTTGAGAAATTGTCCCTTCAACTCAAATTTTGACTTGTCATCAAACTTAGGTCTAGCAACTCCTGAAGTGTAATCAGCACGGGTATTGTTCATGTATTCCTCCATAGTAGTGTTTTCGCCCATTGTTTCTGTTTCAACTTCCTCCTTCTCTTCAGAAAAATAATCAAGCTCGAGTGAACTTGAAAGATCAAAGCTTCTTGTGTTGAAAAGCCTTTTAAGCGAATGTAGGGCTCGTTCAGGATCTTCGAAAGGTTGAATCAAGGTCTTCGTAGAACTCCTGGTCATGCACTTCCTGAAATCAACACAAAAATATCAGTAGGGTATGCTCGAGAAAGTAGTATATCAGATAATTAATAACGAAAACGGAATACGAAAAATTAAAGTTACTGATATCTGCAGACGATGCGCCGTATCCAAAAAGTTGGATACGCCGTATCTTATGATCGTTAAAATTAAATCAGACTTTATCCAGAAAATAGATACGCCGCTTAGAATTTATGAATGCGCCGTATCGAATTAATTAATCAAAAATCAGTTTATCTAATTAAAATTAAATGCGTCGTATTAACGAAAGTTAATGCGCCGTATTTTCGTTACGTTTAAAATAAAAGATTTTTGATTCAGTAAGATGCGCCGTATCGACGGAAATCGATACGCCGTATTTGTTTAATAATTCGCAAACTGTTTTTAATTAAAATAATAGATACGCCGTATCTTCAAAAGAAGATGCGTCGTATGGCGTTAACGTTTAGAAAAAATTTTATCAAAACAGATACGCCGTATCTACAAAAGCAGATGCGTCGTATTACTTTATCGCTTAGAAAAAATTTTCTTGTTAAAAACAGATACGCCGTATCTTGGGGAAAAGATGCGTCGTATCGAATTAATTAAACGCGTTGTATTAAAAAATTAAACGCAATACGCCGTATCTGAGAGATCAGATGCGCCGTATCGTTTGATTTAGCACAGTACAACGATAGCAGAACAGAAAAATACGAAAAATAAAAATAAAAATTAAACACACGAAACAAAAAATAAAACACTCAAAAATAAAAACAAAAGCAAACAAATAACACACAATACAACAAATATGCAAAATAGTACAATGATGCAATTTAATCTAATAAAAAGAAAAATAACCTAATTAAAATACTAATCAAATTAACAGAAAATAACAATTCACTCCCCGGCAGCGGCGCCAAAAACTTGATGCGCGTGATGTGTCGTTGCGGTTTAGCAGTTTTAATGCCTACTCAAGTTTTAAATTTATATTTAGCCGACTTATCAATAACACACACACTTAACGAGCAGTGTACCCGGTCAGTATGAAGATAATGGTAAGTAGAGTGTCGATCACTAAGAGTGGAACGTATAATCTCGTTAATCTAATCAGTATTTTAATATCCTAACGCAAGGGGGGTTTCAGCCTGAGAGACTGGCACAGTTTTGTTTGCAATTAAATAATAAAATAAACAAATAGGCACGAATCAGCAAGTAGCACACACGTACACAGATAGATACTTGAGACAATAAGAGGGCTGTCCTTATGATTAAGTAGATTGTCACTTGTTTTATTGATAGCTTTATATGAAGTGTATGTAATTAACCCTTTCTCGTTGGTCCTATTCTCATCGGCGAGTAAACCCTTAATGACGACTTATGTCTAAAAGTTATTCCTAAGTGATCAATTTAGAAACAACCGTGGGAGCCACACCTTGTCCCGCAGTCGGGTGCCCGCAAGCCACTAATAAACACAGAGGTGGTCAATGCACTAATAAGTAGTAACCAAAGACATCAACATATAAACTTTAATTGATGGGAAAGCAAGTATTAAAGGGAGTGCAATCTTTCCGTTGTCACATTACACAAGCCACCAATCCTGATGAATTAAAGTTTGCTAAAACAATAAAACAAAACTACTTAATGAATTAAATACATGCAGCACCTTCTTACAGCTCTTGTATCTTCGATTTGGGTGTGTCTTGTGCTGCCTTCTTGACTGAATTCGTCCTTCTCTTCTGTTCGGTCTTTAGGTTTTCGAACTCCCGAATCTCTTTAATGCGTCTGGTCTACGGGGTATTTATAGTTTGTGTCTGAGGGAAGATGCGGCGCATCTACTTAAGTAGATGCGGCGTATGTACTTAACTTCGCGTGGGGTCCAAGATTATAATATTCAGGAATATTCGTACACCGCCAGAAGATGCGGCGTAACTCTTTATTAGATGCGGCGCATGTCCTCTTGTATCTTGGATCGTATCTGGTGATATCTTGATAGAGATGCGGCGCATGTTGATAGTGAGATGCGGCGCATCTGGAGCAGAATTGACTTGATCTTGTCCATGTCAGTAGACTTCCACTTTATGTACGTTTTGCTCCATTATTAGTCCAAAATCGCCAAGTTTCACCAAATGCTTGTTTTTACCTGAGAATTACAAAAGTAAACGATTAAGTATCAATCCTCATACATAATATAGTAAAACAAGTCAAATTAATAGGATAAATGATAGTAATAAAATGTACTTATTTGAGTTCATCAGCAGGCCTACCGAACATACCACTGATCTTATATTTTCAGTCAGGGGACATCCACTGAAGGTTGTCCTACATCTCTAAATGATCGTGAATGTTCTGAAAGTTCTTCGGCACACGCGTGGGGCCTGGATTTAATTGTGAGCATTAACAATAGTTTTCAGATGAAACTATGTGCAGACGTGCGTTGATGGGGGCATTTTGCTGTTAGCCTAACGTGATGTCTCATGTTTGTATTAATATATATTAATATATTAATAATTTTAATTTTAAATAACCGTTCCTCAACTGAACAATCAAAATCAATCACTGAAAACTATTAATATATATAATATATATTAAATAGTACAAGAATGTTATATTAGATAGCATATATAGATCAATGTTAGTACCTGTTCACCACAGTTTGATACCGGATACAAGGACAAAACGCTAATCCTAATAAAGTTATATAACATAATGAAAATAAAAAAACTGAAATACTTTATAATATATTTTTACTTTTACACCACCTTTAGGTTTACACTACTTTCATGCACTAACAACGTGTTTTGATCATACTCTTAATGTTATTTCTACATATAATACATGATCAATTAATAAAGTCATTCCAGTTATTTATGTTAAACATAATCTTCCGATTATCAATATTTCATTATTATTAAAATAATTACGAAAAACAATTTAATGAAGCGTACCAGCCCATCGGGCGGGTCATGAAGCTAGTAAGTATTATATAAGCAAATCTATGCTAAATTTCACAAAAAGATCCTTCTTCTATTAGAGAAATTGCACTTCTGACTTTATATATCTATCTAGTTTCTGGTTTAATTAATTAGTGCATATTTTTTATAGTTAATTACAATAATGGTAGCCTCTCCTAATAAATCAAACTTCTCAACTCTCACAATCAATCAATCAAACTTCTTCTAAAACTTCAATGAAAAACATCAAACTATCTCATCATGGATCAATTTCTGAAGACTACAATTCATATAAATCGATTACAAAAGATAAGAATAAAACTATAAATTTTCTGTATCAATTACACGAGATCAAAAAAAAAATTCTCATTCAAACATTTCATCAAACACTTGGTGTGCACCAATCCAAACACCCTGTTAGGAATATGAATATTCAGCTGAAGACTCGGTCACCCCGAGTAATTATTAGTACATCATAGCTCGTAGGATTATTAGTAATATTATTAGTAGCTTAGTTATTATTATTAGTATTGTGGAGTGGGTCGGGTCTTTACCCTCTGTCAGCTCACTCTACAGCCCGCTAGGGGCATAATATATTGTAAGTATAAATACCCCTTCCCACACATGGGAAGGGTTGGAACTTCACATTATCTTAAGCTAATACACACATTGTTTCTCTCTCTAGAAGTTCCCATCACTTTCTCTCTCTAGTTCTTTGTCCATTCGATCCAATCTATAGCCTCAAACTAGTGTTTCTTGCATTGTGAATACCCTACAATTGGTATCAAGAGCCATGGTTAGGTCCATGAGAGTTGGTATTCACGGATTTGTGTAGTTTGTGAGGTTTTTTGGTTCGATTTGATAAGTTGCTTAAATTCCATTTTGTGCTTTGTTTAGTGATTAGAAGTAGTTATACCTTGTACTTTCTAGCTTAAGAATAGTATTAGAGTGGTATTTGGTGCTTGGATTCACAGATCTAAGAACGGTGTGGTGATTTTGGGGTAATTCGTGGGTGTTTAGTGTTGTGTTCTTCGCAGCGGTTTGTGTCCTTGGGACATGTTCTTGGACTCGGTTTGTGTCAATTCGTAGATACGGTTTGTCTTATTACTTGTTTAGGCAAAAAGACAAAAGGCAGTGAAAGCGACGTGCTTGGGAGTTTGTGTCTACTCGGTTTGTCCCTGCTGCGCGTACTCGGTTTGTGTAGACTCGGTTTGTCTCTGAGGAGTTTACTCGGTTTGTGTCTACTCGATTTGTCCCTCCAACGCGTACTCGGTTTGTGTAGACTCGGTTTGTCTCTGAGGAATTTACTCGGTTTGTGTCTACTCGATTTATCCATCCAACGCGTACTCGATTTGTCCCTCCAACGTGTACTCGGTTTGTGTAGACTCGGTTTGTCCCTGAGGAATTTACTCGGTTTGTGTCTACTCGATTTGTCTCTGCAGTGTTAACTCGGTTTGTATCTACTCGGTTTGTTCCAGCAGCGTGCACTCGGTTTGTGTCTTGGTGATTTTAGAAATTCCCGCGAAAGATTCAATTTCTCGGTTAAATCACAAGATCTGTAAAATCCCGTAGTTACTATGGCTACCACATCAAGCACATCATCAGATGATATTCAAGCAGCAGGATCTGACACTCGTCCACCTATGCTAGATAGGACAGATTATGAGTCTTGGGCACAACGAATAAGACTTTACTGCCTGGGAAAAGATAATGGTGTTAACATTCTTAAGTCAATTGACGAAGGACCCTATCAGATGGGTACCACCAGAGACGTTGTTACAACTGGTGAAGATGGGACTGTAACTTGGGGCATCGACAGACCTAGAAACTACAATGATCTTAATGAAGAAGAAAAGAAGAGGTATGATGCTGATATTAGAGCCTCAAACATAGTCATTCAAGGTCTTCCAAAGGATGTATACAAGCTCATCAATTTCAACACTGAAGCCAAGGCTGTGTGGGACAACGTTAAAATGTTGTTGGCAGGGTCAGAACTCACAAAGGAAGATCGTGAGTCACAGCTGTATGATGAGTTCGAGCATTTCAAAATGAACCCAGGAGAGAATATCACAGACTACTATGTGAGATTTCATAAGTTGGTGAATGATATGAGGATGATCAGAATGACTATGCCCAATATCCAACTTAACTCAAAGTTTGTGAACAACATGACTCCTGAATGGGACAGATTTGTTACTGCTGTCAAACTCAACAAAGGTTTAAGGGATACCAACTATGAACATCTGTATGCTTACCTGCAACAACATGAGAAGCATGCAGTCTACGATCGGGTGCTGAGAGAAAAGTTTAATCCTTCAACTACAAATGATCCACTGGCGTTCATGACAAATGTTCAACCGACAATCCAATCATCTTCCAACCCAAGCTATCATCAACTTCACTCACAAATACCTACTATGAGTTCTCAACTTGACTCAGGCTACTCTCAGACCGACAAAATGATTGACAACCTCACCAATCAAGTATCATTACTGGTTCAACAGTTTCAAGCATCACTCCCTCAGACCAACAATCAGTTAAGGAATTCATCTAATCCACGCAATCTAGCAATGGTGGAGGATGGGAAAATTGTGGTTCAGAATGTGCAAGGGAGAGCTGGTAGAAACATGGGTCGAGGTTATGTGCAGAATAGAGCAGGGAATGCCAATCAGGGGCAAGGGAAACAGATCAAGTGTTATAATTGTGGGGGGCTTGGACACATTGCTAGAAACTGCAATCAACCTAAACGTCCTCAGAACTCAGATTACTTCAAAGACAAGATGCTGTTAATGCAAGCTCAAGAGAATGGTGCTGTGTTGGATGAGGAAGAGTTATTGTTCTTGGCAGGAGATGGAGGAAATACTTTTGATGAAGATGTGGATGAGAAACCTGTTCAGGATCTAGCACTTAATGATCCTAACATCTTCAAGGCAGATGACTGTGATGCATATGACTCTGATGTAGATGATGAACCTACGGCTCAAACAATCTTCATGGCTAACTTGTCTTCCCTGGTCTCATCTCCCCGTCAAGCTGGTCCTTCTAATGCATCCGTGATATCTGAGGTACTAAAAATTTATGACACATATAATATTGTCGAGGGACAAAAGAATCCCGAAGAAGTACATCAGGCAGATGTTTCTGACCCAAGTAATGTTGACATGAAAAATAGCAATATTATTTCATATGAACAGTATTTGAATTACAACAACTCGCCTGATGTACCAAATGGTGAATCTTTTGTCAATAATGATGTTTGTGTTAGGAGTAATGTATGTGCCTTAGATAATGCGGATAATATAGATAATGCATGCGAGTGCCATGAGAACAAATTGCCTGTCCCTGATGATAACTTGATCACCAAACTAAACATCTATAAAGAACAAGTGGCTATGTATGAACAGCGTGCTAAGTTTGAGCTTAATGACCGTGAGCAGAAATTAGAAGGTCAAATGAGTACACTTATTAAAGTGTCTAGAGTGAGAGAAGAAACATTAAAATTAGAGTTGAGTTCTTTGAAAAGTCAGCTAGAACAGTCTGTCAAACAAAAACAGGAAGCACAAAAGTGTGTTACTACACTTAAGCAAGAATTCAAACAAAAAGAAACAACTCTTCTAAATGATTTCTCTAGACTCAAGACGTTAAAAAATAAGCTTGAAGATAAGTTGTACACACAAAATCAAACCATACAAACTGCTCAAATGATTCATAAGCACAGAAAGTTGAGTGATAAGCATAGTAAAATCATGATAGGTGAACTTAAGTCAACCATCCTTAGGGACATGAAAGTACTTCAACCAGCCCTATATGATGGTAATGTGATGCTTATGCCTATTCATGACCAACCTGAGCATATCTACACTAATGAAGAGGATGAGATAAGTGATAAAACGAGGGAAATAATGAATGAGAAAATGAGGGATCCCGAGTGCATAGCCAGACGAATAATAATCAAACCCCATGATTATTATGAGGAAAATCGTTTGACTGTGTTTGCTCCTCAAAAGAAGTTAACACCTGAACAGATATTTTGGAAACAAGATAATGAAAAACTTAAGGTAGATAAACTTAAGGCCAACACCCCCCTCATTAGAAAAGTTGCGTCCATAACGGTGTATCCTCCCAATACACCTAGGAATCTGGTGCCTTTGTCTCTTCCCACTGAATGCAAAACCTTTATTAGCTTATATGTGCTTTGGCAATTATTTGCTGATTTTGATAAAACATGTAAGAAGAGAATCACACCAACTGGCATTACTGAGGGGGAAAGGTGTTTTGAACATGCAAAAAGGTGTTACTTAACTGAGGTCATGCCATTCTTTAAGCTACTTAAAGAACACTTTGAAGGGTTGCAAACTGCCCTTAAAGCTGAAATAAAAGAAATGGAAGTAGTGTTTAAAGACATGGAAAATGAGGTGAATGAATATGCAATAGAGCTTAAGAGTCGAGAGATTGAAAGAAAAAACATACTCATTACTAACGACAACTTGATTGCTAAATGTATTGCACAAGATGTATTTTACACTGTTACTGATTCTGCATTGTCCGCTTGTCAATTTAATGAGTATGCTATTGCGTTAAATGTCACCCAGAATCGTGTTGTTGAGCTTGAGGGGGAGAATTTAAAATTGCTTGAAAAAATTCAAAATGATGACCATGATAATATGGTTAAACGTTTTTCAAAATTAGAAGTTGAATATCTTAATTTGCAATTGAAACATCAACATTTAAATGAAAAACATAAAATATCAAATGACAAGACATCCTTGGATGCTCCTGAATTTGATACTTATTTTGAATTAAGCAAACGAGATGAGACAATTCAAGCTCACACAAACACGATTCGACTGCTGAGGGCCCAAATTGCCCAATTGAAATCCAACAAGTATGAAGTGTATGGTACCAATAAACCTTCGTCTTCAGATTCTCAGAATTTTCAATACCAAAACACCATAAATAAGTTACATTATGAAAATGAGTGTTATCGAGAAGAAAATTCAAAGGTCAAACAACATTTCAAAGAGTTATATGATTCCATTAAAGTTACAAGAAGCAATCACAATGATCAAATAACTTCTTTGACAAATGAAATTGAGAATCTTAAGGCTCGGGTGAAAGGTAAAATGCCATGCACCACTTGTAATTGTGATGCACCAAAGGCTAGTGATAGTAAAAAGTATGATGTTGATGTTGGGCGTATTCCGTTTAAGCTTAGAAATAACAGCTTTGCTCATCAAACATATCTAGATCATCTTAGAGAGGGCCTTGACACACTTCGTGAGGTAGTTGAAGAGGATAGGACTGATAAGCCACTTGATAGGGCAGTTGTCTATGCCTGCAAACTCACGAAAAGGATTCAGGAAAACTTAGAATATGCCATAGGCTCAATTCCTAAGTTTAGCAGCCATAGAGATAGATTTGTTGCATCATCATCCACTGTTGAGAACAAGCATGTAGCCTTTGATCTACCACCAAAAACATCAGAACCCAACACATCATTATCAGGAAGGCATGTGACAGACAAACAAACTAATGTTACCTTCGATGCTTCTACAGGAGTAAAAAGTGACACCCAAGCTAGCGGGTCAAGGTATAGAGGAAATGCAAGAAAGGATAGGACCGCGCCAGCTAAGAATGATCACTTGAAGAATGTAGAAGCCCAACCTAGGAACAATAAGTTTGCAATGAGTAGGATGAATCGTGTTGATTCTAGTATCAAAAGTACTGTAATTAATTCGAATTCTAATGCTATCTGTAAAACATGCGACAATTGTTTAATTTCTGCTAATCATGATGAATGTGTTGTGTCTTTCTTGATGTCTTCTGCATCATCCCATGTTAAGAATGGTAGGATAACTGAAGCATGCAAAAAGGTTTGGAAAGCAACAGGAAAAACATTTGCTAGCATAGGCTATCAATGGAGACCCACTGGAAGGAAATTCAATTTAGGAAAACAGAGCACATTACCTAAAATGAATATGCATAAAATTGTGATGAATAAGGAATGGAGACCAACTGGTAGAATCCTGTCTTTAGAGTCACAATGCCTTCCATCTAGGTCTTGTCCTGCCTCTAGTTCTGTCTCCTCAGTAAAGACAGTAGCATCTGTGAAATCTGTGGTTCCGGAATATGTGTGTGCTGACCAAACGGACCCCAATTGCACTTGGGGATCCACATTTTTCAGTTATCCATTGTTGTCTGGTTTCAAATGCAGGTCGTACAAATCGTCCTGTGGTATTTGGACTCAGGCTGCTCAAAACATATGACTGGGGATCGCTCACGGCTCAAGAACTTCGTGAAAAAGTTTATCGGGACAGTTAGATTTGGGAACGACCACTTTGGTGCTATTATGGGTTATGGAGATTATGTGTTTGGTGACAGTGTAATCTCAAGGGTATATTATGTGGAAGGGCTAGGGCACAATTTGTTTTCTGTGGGTCAATTTTGTGATTCAGATCTGGAAGTGGCTTTCAGAAAGCATACATGTTTCGTCAGAGAATTGGATGGTATAGATCTCCTTAAGGGCAGTCGGGGCACCAATCTATATACCATATCGATTGAAGAAATGTTGAAGTCCTCTCCCATATGCTTGCTTTCTAAAGCATCTAAAACAAAATCATGGATGTGGCATCGTCGTTTGAACCACTTGAACTTCGGTACCATAAATAATCTTTCCCGTAAAGATCTTGTTAAAGGGATGCCCAGACTGAAATATGAGAAAGATCACCTCTGCTCTGCATGTCAACTGGGTAAAAGCAAGAAACAAACCCACAAGCCTAAAACCATCAACACCAACTTGGAAGTTCTTCATACCCTCCACATGGACTTGTGCGGTCCAATGAGAATACAAACCATAAATGGAAAGAAGTACGTTCTGGTGATAGTAGATGATTATTCTCGGTTCACATGGGTAAAGTTTTTGAGAACCAAGGACGAAACTCCAGAGGTTATCATTAAACTGATAAAACAGCTGCAAGTAAGGCTCGATAAAACTGTCAGAATCATTCGCACAGATAATGGTACTGAGTTTGTTAACCAACAACTCCGTAATTTCTATGAAAGTATTGGCATCACGCATCAGAAAAGTATCCCTCGCACTCCTCAACAGAACGGAGTGGTTGAACGAAGGAACCGTACTCTGGTAGAAGCTGCAAGAACTATGCTTATATTTTCAAAGGCACCGATGTTTCTCTGGGCAGAGGCTATTGCAACGGCATGTTACACTCAAAACCGATCCCTAATTCATCCTGTTCATGAGAAGACTCCCTTCGAGTTAATTCATAACAAGAAACCAGATCTCTCTTTTCTCCGTGTGTTTGGTGCACTTTGTTATCCAACTAACGATAGTCAAGACTTGGGAAAGTTAAGAGCTAAAGCAGATGTAGGTATTTTTGTTGGATATGCACCAGACAGTAAAGGGTATCGAATCTACAATAAGAGAACCCGTAGAATCATGGAAACCATTCATGTTACGTTCGATGAGCTGAGTGAGCAACCTGCTTCAGGACAAATTAGTTCTGGACCCGATCTTAACCTTTTGTCACCTGGACCCATTAGTTCAGGACTTGTACAGAATTCCACGCCTGCAGATTCTTATGTGCCACCTACTTGTGAGGAGTTGAAGAAGTTATTCGATCCTATGTTTGATGAATACTTTGAGCCAACGAATGGAACCATCCCGAGTGAACCTGCTATACTTCCTATGACTGAGGTTCAAGCCCCACAAGGCTCAGAAGGCACTACAGCTTCAGTATCAGTCAGTCACAATGCTCCAGCTGCCAGTCAATCGCCTTCGTCATCAAACACTCAATCTTCTCCAGTAATGCAAGAATCTTCAGATAATCATTCTTTGGAAGTTAATCCTTTTGCTCCTGTTGATGAGGTTCCTTTTGAAAACATATTTGCTCCTGAACATTCATCAGACACATCCTTACTTGAAGAACACAGCACTGCTACGTCTGTTCATAACCTTCAACCTCACGACCATCTCAGGAAATGGACCAGTGATCATCCAATCGACAACATTATAGGCAATCCCTCACGTCCAGTATCCACACGTAATCAACTAGCCACTGATGCAATATGGTGCTTCTTCAATTCCGTACTGTCCAAAGTCGAACCAAAAGATGCCAAAGAAGCAATGACTAAAGATTGCTGGTTCCAGGCTATGCAGGATGAAATCCATGAGTTTGATCGACTTGAAGTATGGGAATTAGTGCCTCCTCCAGAGCGGGCAATGATCATTGCTTTAAAGTGGATCTTCAAAGTGAAGCTTGATGAGTATGGTGATGTCTTAAAGAACAAGGCACGGCTAGTTGCTAAAGGGTTCAGACAAGAAGAGGGCATTGATTTTGAAGAATCGTTTGCTCCTGTTGCTAGAATTGAAGCCATAAGAATCTTCCTCGCAAATGCTGCTAGTCGAAATATGATAGTCTACCAGATGGATGTCAAAACAGCATTCTTAAATGGTGACTTAAAGGAAGAAGTTTATGTGAGTCAACCAGAAGGATTCGTGGATACTGAACATCCTACTCATGTTTACCGCTTGAAGAAGGCTCTTTATGGGTTAAAACAGGCTCCAAGGGCATGGTACGATACATTGTCCAAGTTCCTCCTAGTGAACGGTGATTGGCTCAAAAACAGTCAACTTAAATCAACCACGGATGTGGTCAAATAAAGTCAAACCAATTGAGAACACAATGCAATTATCCAAGGAGTATAGTTTTATCCCCGGGTCGTTTAAGTCCCAGCGAGATGTGAAATTGTGCTTAAAAACGGATCGTGATCAAGTGTTATTGAACAGAAAAGGGATTATGGTTTTGATTACACTAATGAGATAAGAAAATAGCTTTAACCAAGCTATATAAACAAGAATGGAAACCAAATTACTTAAAAACGTTTAAAACTAAAAAACGTACGTTTAAATTTAAATAAACGTAAACGTACGAAATAAAAAGTGAGTTTTAAGAAATAAAAAGCCTACGGATATGAAAATTATATTTTTACAACCCTAATAATAAAAGAAAATTATTTGAAAAAGAAAATTATTTTTTAGACTTATTAATTAATTATTATTAATTAAAAACTATTTAATAATTATTTAGACTAATTAAAATTCTAATAAATACTAAAAGATCAAATAAAAATCTGAAAATTTTTCTATAAATACTTTAAAGTGACAAGAGGCTAAGAAAATTATAAAAATGAAATTTGCTTAATTAAAATTTAAAAAGATAAATTCTATTAAATAGAAGCTATCACTATATTTCTATTTTTGATATTTTTTAAGGACTAAAAATAAGATTATATTTTTCCTAGATTAAAAATGACAAAAGAAAATTATGAAAATTGGATTTATATTTTTCTGATTAATATTCTATTTATTATGATTTAATTACTATTTTAAACTAATTAAAAATATTAAAAATACCAAATAACTTAGGAAAAATCTGAAAAATTTAAGTTAAGTCTAAATTAATATTAGAAGGCTAGGAAAATTAAAATTACAAATTTAATAAGCCCTGAGAGTTGATTTGGGTAGATAAGCAGTTGGCTTATAAGCACAAAATAAGCTAAAAAGCAAATAAAGTTGCCAAAAGTTCAGGAACAGGCTAATATGATAAAATAACCACAAATCAACTAAAAAACACAAATAATAACAAGAGATTAATCAGGTTAGGCAATTGACTGTTGTGAATGCTTAACACAGAAATTTCAGGAACAAGCAAACTTGCAGGCTAGATTAAGCTCTCAAATAAGTTGCTGAGATGCAATCTTAGGGGGGCAAAAGCTTCTCTATACTACTGAGAATCTTAAAAACACAAAAGCCCTATCACAATCACTCCAATTGATGTCCAATTTTGCCCAAGATCAGCAACCAAAAATCATAGGTCTGCTGATCTTTTGACTTTTGCAGAAAAGAACAAAGGTTGACTTTGGTGAGATTTGAATGATCACTACTGACTAATTATGTTATATTAGGATATATTAAGATGATTTTAAGCTAGATTAACAAGTTATGCACCACTGAGATAAGATTTGTAGTTCAAAATCCCAACAGTTGAGTACTAAGATGAGATTAAAGGTGATTTTGACTTTTTCTCAAATAAGCATTAGATTTTATGGTAGAACTGAGCTAGTATGAACTAGTATAACATGTACCAACAGAAAACAACAACAAACAAGCACTATAATCCCACTGATTCAGCAAATCCAAACACCCCTGATCAGGACAGGTTTACAAGATTTTCAAAGCAAACTAATGATTCAATCCTCAAATCTGTTTCAAACTTTACCACATCATCATAACAGACCTAATGAACACAAAACAACAATAATAACAACAAGAAACAAAGAGATACAGATTATGCTAATATGAACTGAAAATATGAAAACTTAGCAACTATGAATTTCAACTAATAAACTACTGATTTTAGACTATATTATCACTAAATAACTTCAAAGAAACATAAATGAACAGATTTTAACAACTAAACAACAAGGAACAGTAAAGTACAAAATCAAGAGGAATTTCTTACAAATTTCAATCCTGCCAAAACAACCAAGAACAAGGACTTAATATCACTCCTATGGGCTTTCCACAAAGCCACTAGCCCAAGGTCAATCCAAAATACCCCTTGCTCCAGCTCTTCTTGATCATAACCATGATTTTTGAATATGAAGCTTTTTTGTAATATTTTGAATATTTTTGAGTTTTGATTCTATACTGAATTTTAAAGTATCTAATAGCTTTAAGAAGCTATCTAGGAGCTTATGTGATCTAAAATAGTCCTTAACATCAACTATAACAACATAAAGGTAACTTGAGAATTTTGAACTTGAAATTGCAACAACTGAAATTGAAACTGAAACTTCAAATTTGATTACTAGAAAAGATTAAGAGTACACTGAATACAAATACTTGAAAGTTTAAAAGCTTGAAATGCACTGGAAATGTAAATTGACTAAGTACGAAATTAAGAAACTAAAATTACACTAGATATTCTATTACATACTCTCTCCTCTGTTCTTTATAGTTTCTTATCTCTTTGTCGACATCTCTGAGTGATTCCCACCATATCTTGACCTTTGATTTGGCCAATTTCATCTCAATCGTCCAAGTGGAATTTTTGGCGCCAAATATCAAAAGCAGGTTTTTCTAATTAATGAGTTTTGGGTGTTTGTGGAGGTGGAGGGGAGATTAGTGAGCTGGGGTGATGAGTTGGAAGGGTGAGGTGGATGGTGGTTTGAAGCAGTGAAGGTAGTTTGGAGGGGAGGTGGTTTTGGCGGGTGTTGTGTGTAGGAGACGGGTTTGACCAGGGTCAAACCCTGGTATTAGTTAATTAAGTTGGGGTTGGGCCGGGTCAAGGTTTAGATGGTTGGGCTGGGTTGGTTTTAGATAAGCAGCTAGGGTGTTGGGTTTAGTAAATAGGTGGGTTGGGTTTTTATTTTGGGTTTAGGGTATAAGTATGATCCGGTTATAAAATTAATCACAAGAACTAAATTGTAACTTTTGGATTTTTAAGGGGCTGAAATTGTAATTTTCCCAAAGTATCACAAGGTACCAATTTTGCCATATATGAATAACCCAAGGACCATAAATGCATTTTTTCCAATTTAGAATACCCGGGGACCAAATATGACATTTTTCAAAAGTTTAGGGACCTTTTCTGTAATTTTCCCAAAGAATCATTCAAGGACCAAATTTGACAATTAAGATTATTTTAGGGACCTTGAATGATAAAATTCCACTTTTTTAGATTCTAGGGACTAGATTTGCCAAATTATGAAAGTTCAGGGACTAAAATGCAAATTATGCCATTTATTGTTTGTTTTTCCCTGAAACTTATAAAAACACAGTCAGATGATATTTTTATACATTTTTAGACTTTTTAAAGTGTTTTTGACTGTTTCTGTAGCTCAAATGTGAAAGAAATGATGAGTATTTACACACTCATCAATCCCCCACACTAAACTATTGCTAGTCCCTAGCAATATTTTTGAAAATTTAATGGATGTATCTCTTTACCAGAAGCCATCACCTCTGGAGTAGCCAAATGTTTCAGTTCAAGTAAGAACTATGGTACACTGATAACCATGTGATTTTGAGCAAATCACCAGCTGTAAACGGTTTTGATTTGTCTTTACCAGAAGCCGTTTGCTTCTGGACTAGCCAACTCTTAGATAATTTATCAATATTATCTTTGGTGAGCTGATTACCAATTATGGTATTCCAAAGCCTTTACCACAAGCCATAACCTACGGGCTATCCAACTCTTCACTAATTAAAGATATGGTGAGTCGAATACCATACAATTTTTGGCAAATTGCAAGCCATAAACGGATTTGATATATCTTTACCCAGAGCCGTTTGCTCCGGGATTAGCCAATCCTTATGTGGGTTAGACATGGCGGACTGATAACCATTTATCGCGTTCTAAGTGAGAAAAAATTTTAAAATTTTGGCTAAAAATGGGGGTGCTAGATGAAACATTTGATAAAATTCGCTAGAATTTCCCCCCCACACTTAGAACTGAATATTGCCCTCAATATTCAAAGAACTGGCTGTTAAACCAACACTTAGAACGTGAAAGGGAAATACTGAATAGCCATTATTTTATATACACACAACCTTTTTTTTTTTTTTTTTTTTTTTTTTTTTTTTTTTTTTTGACTGAACATATTTACATATATACAACCTGTGGGGCATCTCCCCCACACTTAGATGGTAGAAAATAGAAAGAAGTCAGAAATATGGGTGAAAACCCATATGGTACGGGCTAATGTTTTTTTATCACCGAGTCACTAGCTTGACTCGACCCCGAATTAAGTTGATTCCTCCCGAACAGTCAGGTTTATCACGCAAGCTAACCGCTTGTGAACGGCCAACTGTAACAAAGGGTTCCTGAACAGCCCGGGAGAAAAAGCAATTTAAAAGTCTACGGGGAAGTAAGTGGAAGAGACCATCTCCCCCACACTAGGTGGTAGAAAAGAGAAAGAAAACAGAGACACGGGTGAGAACCCATGTTTTGCTAATGTTTTTGATCACCGAGTCACTAGCTTGACTCGATCCCCGCATTCATTGGTTCATGGGGAAAGTTTGAAGATCCGGGACAACCATGAATGGTATGTCCTCTCCAAAGTAGTGTTTTAATCGATGACCATTCACTTTGAAATTTGGTCCGTCATTTTGAGATAACTCAATGGTACCATATGGATAAACTTTTGTAACAGTGAATGGACCAGACCAACGGGATTTGAGTTTTCCCGAGAAAATCTTCAATCTTGAATTGAAAAGAAGGACTCGATCACCAACGTTGAAAACGCGGTTCTTGATTTTAGAGTCATGAATCTTCTTTGTCTTTTCTTTATAAATCAAAGAGTTCTCGTAAGATTGATCACGCAGTTCATTTAATTCATTCATTTGAACTTTACGGTGATCACCCGCAGTTTGAAGGTCAAAGTTTGCATGTTTCAAGGCCCAGTAGGCTTTGTGCTCTAATTCGATCGGTAGATGACATGCCTTTCCGTACACAAGCTTGTAGGGTGTACACCCGATGGGTGTTTTATAAGCTGTACGAAAGGCCCATAGTGCATCATCCAATTTATCCGACCAGGATGCACGATTTTCTCCTACAGTCCTTTCTAAAATTCTTTTAATACCCCAATTTGAAACTTCAACTTGCCCACTTGTTTGTGGGTGATACGCAGTAGAAAGACGGTGAGTTACACCATACTTTTGCATGACTTTGTCAAATTTGTCATTGCAGAAATGCGTACCACGATCACTGATTATAGCACGTGGGGTTCCAAAACGGGCAAAAAGAGCTTTCAGGAATTTTACAACAACTCGGGCATCATTGGTGGGTAAAGCTTTTGCTTCAACCCATTTTGACAAATAGTCAACAGCCACGAGAATGTATTTGTTTCCTCGAGATGATGGAAATGGCCCCATAAAATCAATGCCCCAGACATCAAAGATTTCACAGACTTGAATTGCATTTTGTGGCATTTCATTTCGTTGTGAAATATTTCCGTGACGCTGACAAGCTTCACAAGTTTTTATGAGTTCTTGGGCATCCTTATAGATTGTGGGCCAATAAAACCCGGAATCAAACACCTTTTTGGCGGTGTAGTTTGGACTATGATGGCCCCCCGTGGGTCCAGCATGGCAAGCTTTGAGAATGTCAATAGCTTCCTGTCCGTAAACACACCGTCGGATGACTTGATCCGCACAGATTTTGAATAAGTAGGGGTCGTCCCAGAAATAATGTTTAACATCTTTGAAGAATTTATTCTTCTGTTGGGTCGACATCCCTTTCACTATGAAGTTACCCGCATGGTAATTTGCGAAGTCGGCAAACCATGGGGTAGTAGAATCTCCTCGAAAAGTAACCGCATTGAGTGTCTCGAGAGGGAATGTTTCATTTATTTCCTTTTTCTCGAAAACATCTTGGTGTGGGTTCTCTAATCGGGATAAATGATCAGCAGCTAGGTTCTCAGCTCCCTTTTTATCACGTATAATGATATCAAATTCTTGCAGGAGGAGAACCCAACGGAGTAATCTCGGCTTTGCATCTTGTTTTGCAAAGAGATATTTGAGAGCCGAGTGATCCGTATACACTACACATTTTGTCAAGATCAAATATGGCCGAAACTTCTCAAAGGCATACACCACAGCCAATAATTCTTTTTCTGTAGTGGTGTAATGAGTTTGAGCTTCAGTCATGGTTTTACTTGCGTAGTGGATAGGCTGAAAATGTTTGGCTTTTCGTTGCCCCAGGACTGCACCGATAGCAAAATCACTTGCATCGCACATGAGTTCAAAGGGAAAATCCCAGTCGGGGGCAACTAGAATGGGTGCCTCAGTAAGCTTTTTCTTTAATATGTCAAAAGCTTTGATGCACTCTGGGGAGAAGATAAAAGGAGCATCCTTTTCAAGAAGATGAGTCATTGGCCGGGCGATTTTAGAAAAATCTTGTATGAATCTACGATAGAAACCGGCATGACCCAAAAAACTCCTAATACCTTTGACGGTAGTGGGATGAGGTAATTTACCAATGACATCAACTTTAGCTCTGTCAACCTCAATCCCGTTCTTTGATATCTTATGGCCGAGGACAATACCCTCTCTGACCATAAAATGACTCTTCTCCCAATTTAGACAAAGATTGGTGTCTTTACACCGTTTCAACATGTTTTCTAAATTGGAGAGACATGCTTGGAACGAATCCCCAATGACCGAGAAGTCATCCATAAAGACCTCCATTGTTTTACCGATCATGTCGGTAAATATAGCCATCATACACCTCTGGAATGTGCCTGGAGCATTACATAAGCCGAAAGGCATACGTTTATAAGCAAAGGTTCCATAAGGGCACGTGAAGGTAGTCTTTTCTTGATCTTGTGGATCAATGGGAATTTGAAAGTAACCCGAGAAACCATCAAGGAAACAATAGTACTCGTTCCCTGCTAATCTCTCAAGCATCTGATCCATAAAAGGTAGAGGAAAATGGTCTTTACGGGTGGCATCATTTAACTTACGATAGTCAATGCAAACACGCCACCCCGTAACCAATCGAGTTGGAATCAACTCATTTTCATCATTCGTGACAACAGTCATGCCACCCTTTTTTGGAACACAGTGAATGGGACTAACCCAAGGACTATCAGAGATGGGATAAATTAATCCTGCATCAAGAAGTTTGAGAACCTCTTGTTTGATAACATCGTGGATTTTAGGATTCACCCTTCTTTGATGTTGGACTGCTGGTTTAAAGTCATCCTCCATTAAAATCTTGTGAGTACAAAATTCAGGGTCAATACCCTTTATGTCGGAGAGTTTCCAAGCAATGGCTTGCTTGTGTGACTTTAAGACCTTGATTAGAGCAGTCTTTTCCTCATCACTTAAATCTTTAGCAATAATGACGGGTAATTTATCATCACCCTCCAAGAATGCGTACTCAAGATGAGGCGGTAAGTCTTTGAGTTCGACCTCAGGAAATTCATCGGTTTTCTCAACTGATTTGACTTCCTCATTATGAAGTTCAACGGGAGGGAGTGGAGGAGAATTGTCCTGATTTAACAATGTCTCAAGAAGAAGAATATCTCCCTCCAGATCAATCTCAGCGTCATCAATCCCTTCTAGGAATGAATCACACTTGAGAAAATCATCGATCTCTTCCAAATTGAAATCACTTCCCTCAAACGGAGTGAGAGAAGGGGAAGAGTCGGAAATGCCAGGTAAAGAAGATGTGGTGGTATCCCCACTCACAGAATTATGAGAATAACCAAGAAACTCTTGAGAATACTCCTCTGAAACAATATCAATGACATCGATTCGGTTAACCGATTCAGAATCATAATTTGAGGAGTACCTCGAAGTTTGATCGAGGTTAAAGGTAACAGCTTCATGACCCACACATAATGTGATTTCATGCTCAAATACATCTATGAGAGCACGGCCCGTTCTTAGGAATCCTCTTCCAAGAATGAGAGGAACCCTGGAATCAGCATCGAAATCCACAACCACAAAGTCAGCTGGAAAATGGAACTTTCCTACTTTCACAAATACGTCCTCCGCAATGCCAAGAGGACGAGATATTGAACGATCTGCAAGCTCAAGAGTCATGCAGGTAGGAGTAAGTTCAGGAAGAGAAAGTTTCTTCCATACTGATTTAGGCATCAGGTTGATGCTTGCACCAAGATCGGCCAAGGCATAGCATTCAACCATTCCTGGAAAGACACAAGGTAGTAGAAACCTTCCAGGATCTCCAAGCTTTTCGGGAAGCTTTTTCAAGATAACTGCTGAGCAGTTCTCATTTAATGGAGTCTTTGCCATTTCAAACAGCTTTTCCTTGTTGCTTAACAAGTGTTTGATTGTGGATGCAAACTTGGGCATCAGAATGATAGCGTCCGCAAAGCTTATGTCAAAGTGTAATTCTTGAAAAATTTGGAAGAATTTATCCATTTGTTGACTAGCTTTTTCGCGGAGCTTTTGCTCATTTAAACGTGATGGGTAGGGAATAGAAGTTTTGGATTTAGGGTTTTCAACCGGGGTTTCAGGATGTTCAAAGACAACTTGATGTTTAGTCTTGGGTTTTGGGACAGCTTGAGGTCGGACGTTGTTGGTACCTCCGTTATTAGTAGGAAGTACCGGGTCCTTAGTCACCTCAGGCTCACTTCCCACTACCTTGGGGGAAGAAGAAGAAGTGGTAGTGGAAATAGTGGGTCCCTCATATGAAACACCCGATGAAGCGAAAAGTGTACCGCTTTTAAGGGGTCATTTAAGCCCGAAATCGTATTTATTTGATCAAATATCGCCCTAAATCGTTCCTTTTGTCATTTTAGGTACTTTTGAGGAGAAATCTGGAAAAGGAGGCATTTTGGACGTTTTTGGAGCATAAAAGTGAAGAAAACGGCAAAGTCTCAAGAATCGGCTAAAAGTTACTCTTGACGGCGTCACAATTAACATGGGACGGCGTCATGCCTTGGCAAGAAAAGTTGGACATGAAATTTACTCATGACGGGCCAGTGAGATAGCATGTGAATTCTGACGGCGTCACGCTTTAACTTGATCGAGGGCGTCACGGCTTAAATCATAAGGGGACGGCGTCACGTTCAAGGTTCGACGGCGTCAAGCCTTGATAGGCCAGAATGGATTTTTGAAGAGCTAAAGAGGGACGGCGTCAAGAAGGTCATCCGGGAACCCTAAAAGCGGCGAGGTGACGGCGTCACAATCCATAAGGTGACGCCGTCAGATCCAAAAATCTATATATAGTTTTCTAATTTTTTGTCATTAAGGGAGAGCTTAGTGTGTGGAATTTTGGGATAAAACCCTAAGACGATTTTAGCTACTTTTTCAGGGCTTTTTGCCTTGAGATCTTCCATGTTTCATTGAAAGATAAGTTATCAATTAATCATTCAATATGTCTATGTGTTGTTTGATTCTATCTTATTCTTGTCTTTTGTTTAACATGTTAGGCTAAATTTATCTTGTGTTTGCTTAGATCTAATGAAACCTAGCTATTGATTATTGGTTGTTAGTGTGTTATTAGTTGTATTGGATGATTGTTTATCTATGTTAGGCTTAAGAAAACTGGCTAACTTCCTATTCGGTAACTTGCTTGAACGTCTTAAGAAACATGAACCAAACGCGTACTAAAGGTTTTTATGGTTGTATTTAATGCACAAGCGAATTCTAGTGATCCCATGTTAGGAGCTTCCTAGCCGGCTCGACATAGGAGTGAAGTAGGAGCTTGTAGAGTTGGGGAAGTAAGTACGCCACCCCACGAATGGTATTAAGGAATACACCCGTCATCCACGCGACTAATACACACTAATTAACCGGTAAAAGATAGTTAGGGAGTAAGGAAATCTAAGTAAACACACATTTCTCTACACATAAGTTTCTCACCAAACTTTTCATTTTTGTTATTTTATTTTATTTGCATTCGTAGTAAATTTGGGTTAGTTGACTAGCAACTAATTCCGCCCACTCCTTCAAACCCGAGATTTTACTTGCTTTCATAAAAAATATAAAAACATAAAAAAGAATCTTCCTCAACCCTTAGACCTAATTAGAGTAGCCTTTCATACCTAACGAACACTATTCCCTGTGGAGAACGATCAATCCCCCGTACTTACCACTACACTATACTACATCGGTCAGGTACACTGCCTGGTGGGGTTGTAAGCCTCTTGAGATCCCTCGAGAGGTAAAACCTGTTGTAAGGTTACAAAACCACGCATCAAGTTTTTGGCGCCGCTGCCGGGGAATAGTTATTGTTTAGGTTGAATTTTTATTTCTATTAGGTCTACTCACTAGATTCCTTTCTAGTGAGATTTTTATTTTATTTTTCTAGGTTTTCTGTAGTCTATCTATTTTCTTCGTGTCTTTGTTCGTAACCATACCATCCGACATCATGGAAGATGGTAATATCCTTAACCCCCACAACCCACCACCACAACAACCACCACCACCTCCTAGAGCCCGTACTTTAGGAGAGTATTCCCGTCCTAGCCACCATGGCTATCGAAACACCATTGAGCTCACTCAAGGAGCCAATATCACACCCTTGCGATCCGACACCATCCGGTTGGTGCAAAGCGGATGCGCATTCCATGGACTTCGTTCTGAAGATCCTAATCAACATCTCAAGGACTTTCTTAAAATCGTTGATTCTATAGACCTTGATGTCGCCACTCGAGAGACGACCCGATTGCGTCTCTTCCAATTCTCTCTGCGGGACCAAGCTAGTCAGTGGCTAGAACGTCAACCCGCAGGATCCATCACCTCTTGGGATGATCTCACCACTCGTTTCCTTGCTCAGTTTTTCCCACCAGGGAGAACTACCAAGCTAAGGAAGGATATCTTGATGTTTGAACAACGTCGAGGCGAAACCCTCTACGGGGCATGGATTCGATTCAAGGACTTACTTCAAAAAGTCCCTTACCATGGCATAAATCTATGGCTTCAAATCCAAATCTTCTATGACCATGTTGATTACCACACCAAACGTGCCATCGATCGAGCCGCCGGGGGCAGATTGCGCGACAAAAGCGCCGAGGAATCATGGGAGATCATTGATGAGCTTGCATCCGACGATGATGAATTGTGGCAAGTCTCCCACGACGTGCGCTCGGCAGTCAAGACATATTCATCGCCCGATACAGCCAATCAAATCACTGAGGAAAGCGTTAGTGAACTTGAGAAAAGGGTTGCATATCTTATGGAAAAGCAAAAGAGACCCTTAAGTCCACAAAAAGCAACAATTAACTCAGTCTCAAGCGTTAGGCAAATACCATTGTCCGAATCACCCCGTAGGGAAATTACTAAACCCTTCCATAAGCACGTTCCACCCAACTCACCACCTCAGGAACTTAGTCCAACATTCGAAGCTCGAATGAGAGAGTACATGTCAAAACACTCCGAACGGTTGGCAAAATTTGAGGAAGCCGTCTACAAACAAAAGGAGGAAATGGAAGAGAAGATGGCGGAGATGATGAATCTTTTGAAAGAATACACAAATACAAAAGCCCCTGAAAAAGTGTTGGTGAGGAATGACGTTAATGTTCCTAACACTAAATTTGTCAAGGCCACCTCCGTCGTCCAAGAGGGCGGAAATGATGGAAGAGGGAAATCCATAACTATGGAAGTTAACAAAATTGACCTCATCCCACTTAATAATGGAAACACCAATGCTTACAAATGCGATTCCGACAAGGGAGAGGAGGCGCCCTCTGAGGAGCGCCAATTGGTTGAACCGCCGGTGTCACAACAAGTGAAGCATTACTTGAAGCACGAAATAAACAAGGAGACCATAAACGATTGGGTGAGAAACTATCGACGTACTCATCTACCCAACAAGAAGTCCAAGAAGGTGGAACCGGATGATAAATCTGACACATTACCCGGTGGGAAATTGTATGAATGCCTCATAGGACAAAAGTTAGTGGAAAAGCAGAAATTCTACGGGGTCTTCGAAATACCATGCAGCATTGGAAAACACAAGTATCTGGATGCGATAGCTGACCAAGGTTCCGACGTAAATTTGATGCCTTTATCCGTTTATGTTCAGTTAACCGATGAGTTGCCATCCATCACCCATACTAAACTCTCCTTTGCAAAGCATTCTTATGAGTATCCGTTAGGAATTGCACAAGATGTGTTGGTCAACGTTGCCGGATTCCTGTATCCGGTCGACTTCATGATCATTGAGAGAAATGATATGAATATGCCAATAATCCTTGGGGCACCCTTTCTCGCTACCATTAGAGCACAAATCAATTACGAAAATAGCACCATCCAAATGAAGAAGGGGAAGAAAACAGTAAACTTCCCAACGATCCCACGACATATACGAGATGTTGCTCTGCAGAAGAAGATGGAGGCTAACAATAATATAGCCCGCGGTAATGTTCGAGAGAAAATTCTTGCATGGGAGGCAAGGATTAAGAGTTATATGGAAAATGAGATTAGAGAATGTAAGGATGGATATAACGATTATGTTGAGGCTGATGAGCAACCCAATAACCCCGTTGAATTTACAAAAGGAGACTCAGTGCTCCTAAGGCATTCAGAAACAGAAGCACCTACCAATGAACTAAGTCCCTGGTGGTACGGACCATTCACAATTAAAAGTTTACACCAAGATGGGATAGTAAGCTTGACCAGCAAAGGAGGAGGTGAAGTAACTGCGAATGTCGAGCGATTGAGACACCACCACCCTGATAACAAGGATCATATCTATCAGGGATACGTCATTATGAATGATGGAATCACGTAATGTACGTGACTTTGAGTCTAGCTACAAGACTCGTTAATAAAGAAAAGCGCTTCTTGGGAGGCAACCCAAGCTTTATTTGTTTTATTTGCTTTGTGTGTTTATTTATTTGTTTGTTTGATTTTATTTGTTTCCGTATGTGTGTTTAATTTTTATCATTATTGATTCATGTTAAAAAGAAAATTGTGAAAATGCTTTATTTTGTTTTTAACTTCGTCTTAACTACATATAAAGGTATTTTGCAAAAGATAAGTGTAAGGGAAATCTAAATTGGTTTATTAGAACACATATGAACATGAATCGTAATAATAATAAATTAGCATACATATTAGTATTTGTTTGAGTCAAATGCTTGTATCGAGTCATAATGATGTTTTGCAGGATTTCCAGGAAGTAAGGTAAAGGTTTTTCCAGAAATTTTCCGGAAACTAAAAATGAAAATTTTTGTCAGGTCATTTCTGACGGCGTCAGGAGTTATAACCTGACGGCGTCAGATTTAATTTCCAGAAATTTTTGAAAGTTTTGTTTTCATAAAAAGTTTTTATTAAATCTCCAACTTATAATCTCCAGGAATCTGCAAAATTATCATCCCACAAGCATTATATCCTTATATATAGATTTTATCCCGCCGATGTTATGCAGGTTTTCGTGTTTGTTTTCTCAGGCTTAACAGGTTATTTTGGACAAGGAGATGTTTATGGAATCAAGCTTATGGCGATGCATTAGTCATGGAGCTTCAACATTACCTTGGAAGAAGATTTAACCGTGTAATTTCATTATCCAACGAGCGAATCAGGGGAGTATTTGATTTCATTCTTTTATTTTTATTTTTTTCTTTTACATCTTGTTATTTGAACATTGGGGACAATGTTCATCTTAAGTGTAAGGGGAGGGTAAAAGTACGATTTTAGAGAATGCCATTGCGCTTGATTTTTGTTTGTTTAATAGTAGATGTGTAATAAAACTGAGAGAAATACTTGATTAAGGTAATTTTAGTGCCAAATTTAAAATTTTTTACAACATATAGGAGTGAAACTTTGATCTTAATGAGCGTCTCACGGATAGGAGTTATATGACTAGCACAAAAAACCGTACCACTAAAAAAATTTCCACCCCAAATATGTGAGGTTCGCCCCTAGAATTGGTAGGAAAAGCATTTATGCTATGATGTGTGTACCGGTAGCACTTAGATTCTAGAACTTGTGTTAGGACCATTCCAAGGCCACAAGTGAGACTACATTCGTGTAGTTAGATTTACTACATGATAAGAGGCATTAGGATTAACCCATTGTTTTACACCTGTGTTTTTGTTATAATTACATTGGCTACATTGGTCAAGTAATTCTCCCACACCCTTTGCGTTGTACTCATTTTTAGTACACGATACCCCTAGTACACCCCTCAGAGCCTATCTTTTCGTTTCGACCTTTAAGCATTTTACTTAAAGGAAGAATTTGTTACACCCCACTAAAATGTACACCCAAATCGCCTTAGCCTACCTTGTATGCACTCATCTTTAGTGCATTATTGTGACAACATTTGTTTAAACCCAAGTTAATTATCTAGTTGATTACATGGTTGCTAAGTCGAGTCATATCCTTGTACATATTGTTTTGGGACGATTGGGACTCATGGGTAAAGTACTAGTGTAATGGAGTAATGGGGAAGAACATCATTTATTACCCCCATATGTGCTAAATGTTTTAAAAGTACTCCAAGTTTTTCAATTATCTTAATTCGAGTCATTAGATTAGTATTTGTAAAGTTATGTAAAAATTCAAGTGTAAGGGGGATGCAACGCCCCTATGATGTATTATTTTGGATGGTAGGGTAAAAGTGTATGCAAAAAAAAAAAAAAAAAAAAAAAAAAAAAAAAAAAAAAAAATCGAAAAAATCAAGAAAAATACAAAAAAAATGAGAAAATGAAAAATAGAAAAGACATACGGACTACATCCTATGTTTAGTTTGTTTTATATTTTTGTTATTTTGTTATTTCGTTTTTAGCTTAAGATCGAGTCTAGTCTTGGCTTAGCAACATTGTATAGTACATGTAATTGACCAAGATCTTTAACTCGCCACCAGTAAAATATCCCGTATCCAACAAAACCGTGTTTTCCTTTTCCCTACACCTAACGTTATAACCCATTTAAAAGCCCTCTTTGATAGTTTATCTTAGGTGCTTACGCCTAGTGGAGGAGGTTTTCGATCCTTTCCCAAGCCTATGGTAATCTATTTGCTATGACAGGTAGTGAGAGATATTATCCGTTTTCATTTATGAGATTTATTTTGATGACACTTGAGAGATGTGAGTATCTAAACACTACTTGTGAGGTGCTAGTATGTAATCTCCGTGCTTATTATGATTGAAGTGGAACGATTATTTGTTGTAATTACTTTTATGTTAGCATTAAATGACCCCTAACTTGTATTTTGATTAGAATAAAAGTGCATTTGCTTGAGGACAAGCAAATCTCAAGTGTAAGGGTATTTGATGAAGCGAAAAGTGTACCGCTTTTAAGGGGTCATTTAAGCCCGAAATCGTATTTATTTGATCAAATATCGCCCTAAATCGTTCCTTTTGTCATTTTAGGTACTTTTGAGGAGAAATCTGGAAAAGGAGGCATTTTGGACGTTTTTGGAGCATAAAAGTGAAGAAAACGGCAAAGTCTCAAGAATCGGCTAAAAGTTACTCTTGACGGCGTCACAATTAACATGGGACGGCGTCATGCCTTGGCAAGAAAAGTTGGACATGAAATTTACTCATGACGGGCCAGTGAGATAGCATGTGAATTCTGACGGCGTCACGCTTTAACTTGATCGAGGGCGTCACGGCTTAAATCATAAGGGGACGGCGTCACGTTCAAGGTTCGACGGCGTCAAGCCTTGATAGGCCAGAATGGATTTTTGAAGAGCTAAAGAGGGACGGCGTCAAGAAGGTCATCCGGGAACCCTAAAAGCGGCGAGGTGACGGCGTCACAATCCATAAGGTGACGCCGTCAGATCCAAAAATCTATATATAGTTTTCTAATTTTTTGTCATTAAGGGAGAGCTTAGTGTGTGGAATTTTGGGATAAAACCCTAAGACGATTTTAGCTACTTTTTCAGGGCTTTTTGCCTTGAGATCTTCCATGTTTCATTGAAAGATAAGTTATCAATTAATCATTCAATATGTCTATGTGTTGTTTGATTCTATCTTATTCTTGTCTTTTGTTTAACATGTTAGGCTAAATTTATCTTGTGTTTGCTTAGATCTAATGAAACCTAGCTATTGATTATTGGTTGTTAGTGTGTTATTAGTTGTATTGGATGATTGTTTATCTATGTTAGGCTTAAGAAAACTGGCTAACTTCCTATTCGGTAACTTGCTTGAACGTCTTAAGAAACATGAACCAAACGCGTACTAAAGGTTTTTATGGTTGTATTTAATGCACAAGCGAATTCTAGTGATCCCATGTTAGGAGCTTCCTAGCCGGCTCGACATAGGAGTGAAGTAGGAGCTTGTAGAGTTGGGGAAGTAAGTACGCCACCCCACGAATGGTATTAAGGAATACACCCGTCATCCACGCGACTAATACACACTAATTAACCGGTAAAAGATAGTTAGGGAGTAAGGAAATCTAAGTAAACACATTTCTCTACACATAAGTTTCTCACCAAACTTTTCATTTTTGTTATTTTATTTTATTTGCATTCGTAGTAAATTTGGGTTAGTTGACTAGCAACTAATTCCGCCCACTCCTTCAAACCCGAGATTTTACTTGCTTTCATAAAAAATATAAAAACATAAAAAAGAATCTTCCTCAACCCTTAGACCTAATTAGAGTAGCCTTATACAACAACACATTCCTGTAAACGATAATCCCCGTATAACTACACTACTACATGTCAGGTACGCCTGTAGTTCTGTGTAATCTTAGTCTCCTCGAAGCTAACAACATCGTCAGTAAGGTTTGTACACAAACTCTTAGATCGAACACCACCTCGGTTGTATGCCTTAAAATCCCTTCGGGTTTAGTATCGCTGATTAGGTGTTGCTCGGAAGTTTTCCTGAGCCCGAAGGTTGATCATTTAAAGATTTTTTAATCTCAGAGATCTGGCTGACCAACAACCTGTTTGTGTCCTCTTGAGCTTTCATGAATTGCCTCAATAACTCATCAGATGATGGATGTTGGGCAGGAATGGCTTGATGTTGATTAGGGAAATTTTGCATTCGGTTATTTTGATTATAACCTTGATGTTGAAAATTCCCTTGATTTGGATTACCATTTCCCTGAAAATGATTCCCCTGGTTGGAATTGTTTCGGTTAAAGTTTCCTTGGTGTTGGAAACCTTGATTTTGTCCAGAATTGAAATTCCCTTGGTTTTGATAACCTTGGTTCATTCGAGGTTGATTTTGGTTCCGGTTTTGCAAATTCTGGTTCTGATTAAAACCGGGTGGTCCTTGGTAGGTGCTAGCTCGGTATGGTTCCATTTGAGGACGGTATTGATTACCTCCTTGATTTGAAGTACCGGCTACAGCATTAACTTCAAAAGGACTACCATCGGTGGCAGTACAGTCGTAGTATGCATGAGGGCCACCACAAGTAACACAGACTTCCACTTTCTTCACTTCAGCATGTGAAGGAGTTTGTGTGAAAGTGACTTTCTTTTGGCTTGAGAGAACCAAAGCTTGAATAGCGTCCGTGAGTTTGTCAATATTAGCATCGGTGCTAGAAGTACTCACGGGAGATGAAGTAGAAGGACCGGCACTAGCCTGAGAATGATATGGCTTTGTTCGTGCAGTACGGACCTTAGACTTATTTTCAATAATTGCTAAAGCTTCTTTGACAGTTCTACTCAAAAAGTTACCTCCTGAGGAGGCATTGAGAGAATCTTGGTCAGATTGGCTCACTCCATTATAGAAAGTGTCGATTTGCATTAACTCGGTAAAACCATGATGAGGACATTTACGAAGCAATTCTTTGAAACGATCCCACGCGTCACTAAACGATTCATCAAATCCTTGTGTGAATTTGATGATTTCATTTTTAAGACTTGTCGTTCTAGACGGTGGAAAAAATTCGTTTACAAACTTTGTAACTAAGTCCTCCCATGTCTCAATTGAACGAGGGGGTTGTTTTTCAAGCCATATCCGGGCTTGTCCCTCGAGAGAAAATGGGAATAGAAGAAGTTTGATTGAGCTAGAAGGGATGTTCTTGTATTTGATGGTAGATGTAATCTTGTTAAACCATCGAATGTGAGCATGAGGATCATCCCTCTCAAAACCGTAGAATTGGCTTGAGGTTACAAGATTCAGTAACCCGGTTTTGAGCTCAAAACTCTCAGCTACAATAGCTGGAACAACAATGGCATCTCCATAACCCTCGATGGGTGCCTGGAGAAGCTCATTCATCGGCAAATCTGCCATGATGACAGGATCAGTACGTTCCTCAGATACGACTGATGGGGCAGAACGTCTACGACGTCTTCGAGGTATGTTTCCAAGCTCACGGAGAGGGCTTGATGACCTAGAAGAACGAGTGCGCATGCACTAAGACGAGTCTAAGAATCCTTTATAGTGGAGGAAACTCAGAAAAGGGGTAAGAAGATTCTTTTTGGATTTTATTTATTTATTGAGAAGTTAAGATCAAAACAAAAAATTTCAATTAAAATCAAGATCGAGAAAAAACACAAGTGAACTTAAACCAATAATCAACAGGCGTACGGTAGCTCTCTAACTGACAAACGCACAGAGTGGCGGAGAAGCAAAGGTGGGCAGTTACGCTCCTTAAAAACCCGCTTCTTTCAGTCCGACAATTTAATGTCAGACTATCCTAGAACCTCCGTTAGAGTTTGTTTATCAATTAAAGGTGAGCCGATATTCGCAAGTGATACAAAGGCAAGTTTTTATCTTAGGTTTGGGAACTTATTATGGTCGCACCCCCAGTTAGGTAGTGCTCAGTCTTGGTTCTCGATGGTTAATTTTTATTTATTGTTTATTATTTAACACAGAAAATAGAAAATATTTTTGATGTTTTTATTTTTTTTATATGATAATATATATAGAAAAGAAAAGAAAATATTTTTGTTTTTTATATGGTTTTATGGGAAATAGGAATACGATATTTTTGGTGCTTGATCCGTTAAATGAGTTAACTTCACAAGCGTTTTGCTTTATATATGATAAATATACAAGAGAGAAAAGATATTCACAGATTGGGGTTCAAAGACACGATACTGCAAAACGTTTAGAACACGCAGCACACCTCCCCGGCAGCGGCGCCAAAATTTGATTGGCTCAAAAACAGTCAACTTAAATCAACCACGGATGTGGTCAAATAAATTCAAACCAATTGAGAACACAATGCAATTATCCAAGGAGTATAGTTTTATCCCCGGGTCGTTTAAGTCCCAGCGAGATGTGAAATTGTGCTTAAAAACGGATCGTGATCAAGTGTTATTGAACAGAAAAGGGATTATGGTTTTGATTACACTAATGAGATAAGAAAATAGCTTTAACCAAGCTATATAAACAAGAATGGAAACCAAATTACTTAAAAACGTTTAAAACTAAAAGACGTACGTTTAAATTTAAATAAACGTAAACGTACGAAATAAAAAGTGAGTTTTAAGAAATAAAAAGCCTACGGATATGAAAATTATATTTTTACAACCCTAATAATAAAAGAAAATTATTTGAAAAAGAAAATTATTTTTTAGACTTATTAATTAATTATTATTAATTAAAAACTATTTAATAATTATTTAGACTAATTAAAATTCTAATAAATACTAAAAGATCAAATAAAAATCTGAAAATTTTTCTATAAATACTTTAAAGTGACAAGAGGCTAAGAAAATTATAAAAATGAAATTTGCTTAATTAAAATTTAAAAAGATAAATTCTATTAAATAGAAGCTATCACTATATTTCTATTTTTGATATTTTTAAGGACTAAAAATAAGATTATATTTTTCCTAGATTAAAAATGACAAAAGAAAATTATGAAAATTGGATTTATATTTTTCTGATTAATATTCTATTTATTATGATTTAATTACTATTTTAAACTAATTAAAAATATTAAAAATACCAAAAACTTAGGAAAAATCTGAAAAATTTAAGTTAAGTCTAAATTAATATTAGAAGGCTAGGAAAATTAAAATTACAAATTTAATAAGCCCTGAGAGTTGATTTGGGTAGATAAGCAGTTGGCTTATAAGCACAAAATAAGCTAAAAAGCAAATAAAGTTGCCAAAAGTTCAGGAACAGGCTAATATGATAAAATAACCACAAATCAACTAAAAAACACAAATAATAACAAGAGATTAATCAGGTTAGGCAATTGACTGTTGTGAATGCTTAACACAGAAATTTCAGGAACAAGCAAACTTGCAGGCAAGATTAAGCACTCAAATAAGCTGCTGAGATGCAATCTTAGGGGGGCAAAAGCTTCTCTATACTACTGAGAATCTTAAAAACACAAAAGCCCTATCACAATCACTCCAATTGATGTCCAATTTTGCCCAAGATCAGCAACCAAAAATCATAGGTCTGCTGATCTTTTGACTTTTGCAGAAAAGAACAAAGGTTGACTTTGGTGAGATTTGAATGATCACTACTGACTAATTATGTTATATTAGGATATATTAAGATGATTTTAAGCTAGATTAACAAGTTATGCACCACTGAGATAAGATTTGTAGTTCAAAATCCCAACAGTTGAGTACTAAGATGAGATTAAAAGTGATTTTGACTTTTTCTCAAATAAGCATTGGATTTTATGGTAGAACTGAGCTAGTATGAACTAGTATAACATGTACCAACAGAAAACAACAACAAACAAGCACTATAAACCCACTGATTCAGCAAATCCAAACACCCCTGATCAGGACAGGTTTACAAGATTTTCAAAGCAAACTAATGATTCAATCCTCAAATCTGTTTCAAACTTTACCACATCATCATAACAGACCTAATGAACACAAAACAACAATAATAACAACAAGAAACAAAGAGATACAGATTATGCTAATATGAACTGAAAATATGAAAACTTAGCAACTATGAATTTCAACTAACAAACTACTGATTTTAGACTATATTATCACTAAATAACTTCAAAGAAACATAAATGAACAGATTTTAACAACTAAACAACAAGGAACAGTAAAGTACAAAATCAAGAGGAATTTCTTACAAATTTCAATCCTGCCAAAACAACCAAGAACAAGGACTTAATATCACTCCTATGGGCTTTCCACAAAGCCACTAGCCCAAGGGCAATCCAAAATACCCCTTGCTCCAGCTCTTCTTGATCATAACCATGATTTTTGAATATGAAGCTTTTTTGTAATATTTTGAATATTTTTGAGTTTTGATTCTATACTGAATTTTAAAGTATCTAATAGCTTTAAGAAGCTATCTAGGAGCTTATGTGATCTAAAATAGTCCTTAACATCAACTATAACAACATAAAGGTAACTTGAGAATTTTGAACTTGAAATTGCAACAACTGAAATTGAAACTGAAACTTCAAATTTGATTACTAGAAAAGATTAAGAGTACACTGAATACAAATACTTGAAAGTTTAAAAGCTTGAAATGCACTGGAAATGTAAATTGACTAAGTACGAAATTAAGAAACTAAAATTACACTAGATATTCTATTACATACTCTCTCCTCTGTTCTTTATAGTTTCTTATCTCTTTGTCGACATCTCTGAGTGATTCCCACCATATCTTGACCTTTGATTTGGCCAATTTCATCTCAATCGTCCAAGTGGAATTTTTGGCGCCAAATATCAAAAGCAGGTTTTTCTAATTAATGAGTTTTGGGTGTTTGTGGAGGTGGAGGGGAGATTAGTGAGCTGGGGTGATGAGTTGGAAGGGTGAGGTGGATGGTGGTTTGAAGCAGTGAAGGTAGTTTGGAGGGGAGGTGGTTTTGGCGGGTGTTGTGTGTAGGAGACGGGTTTGACCAGGGTCAAACCCTGGTATTAGTTAATTAAGTTGGGGTTGGGCCGGGTCAAGGTTTAGATGGTTGGGCTGGGTTGGTTTTAGATAAGCAGCTAGGGTGTTGGGTTTAGTAAATAGGTGGGTTGGGTTTTTATTTTGGGTTTAGGGTATAAGTATGATCCGGTTATAAAATTAATCACAAGAACTAAATTGTAACTTTTGGATTTTTAAGGGGCTGAAATTGTAATTTTCCCAAAGTATCACAAGGTACCAATTTTGCCATATTATAATAACCCAAGGACCATAAATGCATTTTTTCCAATTTAGAATACCCGGGGACCAAATATGACATTTTTCAAAAGTTTAGGGACCTTTTCTGTAATTTTCCCAAAGAATCATTCAAGGACCAAATTTGACAATTAAGATTATTTTAGGGACCTTGAATGATAAAATTCCACTTTTTTAGATTCTAGGGACTAGATTTGCCAATTTATGAAAGTTCAGGGACTAAAATGCAAATTATGCCATTTATTGTTTGTTTTTCCCTGAAACTTATAAAAACACAGTCAGATGATATTTTTATACATTTTTAGATTTTTTAAAGTGTTTTTGACTGTTTCTGTAGCTCAAATGTGAAAGAAATGATGAGTATTTACACACTCATCAAACGGATTCTCCAAGGGTGTTGTTGATCCCACACTATTCACCAGGAAGTCAAGAAACCATCTACTGCTGGTTCAGATATATGTAGATGATATCATCTTTGCTTCAACAGATCCTAGTGAATGTGATAGTTTTTCAAAGGAGATGAATTCCAAGTTCCGAATGTCCATGATGGGACAAATGTCATTCTTCTTAGGATTACAAGTTTCTCAAAGTCCCGGAGGCATATTCATTAATCAATCCAAATACGCCAACGAGATCTTGAAAAAGTTTGGATTCTATTCAAGTGAACCTATTGACACTCCCATGGTTGATAGAACAAAGCTGGATGAAGATCCTTCAGGGATTCCAGTAGATATAACAAAGTATCGAAGCATGATTGGATCTTTGATGTACATCACGGCTAGCAGACCAGATCTTCTGTTTGCTGTGTGTAGGTGTGCTCGGTATCAATCCAGACCAACCAAGAAGCATGTTGAAGCAGTGAAAAGGATCTTCCGATATCTTCAAGGCACGGTTCATATGGGTCTCTGGTATCCTAAGGACACTGCAATGGAGTTAACGGCTTACGCAGATGCTGATCATGCGGGATGTCAAGACACTCGTCGAAGTACTTCAGGAGGAGCTCAGTTTTTAGGGGAAAAGTTGGTTAGTTGGTCTTCTAAGAAGCAGATGAGTACTTCCATATCATCTACTGAAGCTGAGTACATTGCTATGTCTGCTTGCTGTGCACAAATCCTTTGGATGCGGTCACAGCTTTCGAACTATGGATTCTCATACAACAAAATTCCCCTATATTGTGACAACAAAAGCGCCATTGCTCTTTGTTGTAACAATGTTCAGCACTCCAGGTCAAAACACATCGACATCAGGCATTACTTTATCAGGGAACAGGTGGAAAAAGGAATTGTGGAACTATACTTCGTGAGGACAGAGTTTCAGTTAGCTGACATCTTCACCAAGGCCCTCCCAAGAGAAAGGTTTCAGTTTATTCTCCCACGCCTTGGCATGAAAAGCATGACTCATGAAACCCTCAAATGTCTTCAGGAAGAAAAGGAGGAGTAAAGGATTGTCTTCTTATATCCTTGTACATAGTTGTATATATCTTAAATCAAAAAGAAAAATACAAAAATATAAAACCTATAAAAACCATAAAAATCGAAAAATCAGAAAATACCAAAAATAGTTCTACCTAGGCATGTCTTCTGTTTATCGATAACATTTACGTATCTAGAAATGTCATTCAACAATGGCACGGATTCTTAAATGTAGCTCGAGCAGAAGTTATACTAATCAGTTAAAACATGTCTTAATGGCTTGCAGTTACTTCATACTGCAACCCGCGCTGTACAATGGGGAAAGCATGTCGCAAAAAGGACAGCTGTTCCTCCAACCGGGTGATGTTCACCTGGGCATGGATTACTTTATATCCATGTTTCCCCGACTTGATGTACGTTTCAGTGCATCTTGTCGTGTATAAGAAGAGAAGTCTTCTTTTTTTCATCAAGACTCTTTATCTTACTTGAATCTTCTAGAGAGTCTTGATGTTACACAAGGTGGTAAATTGAAGTAAAATTTTCACAAATACTTATTACTTAATTGAATGACTACAGCTCTTTTAATAGAATATGGGTCATTAATTAAGGGGGAGAGTACTTGTTCAAATTTTTAACACCTTGCCAAATTTGTGCAACATCAGCAGTGACACTCTCTCGTGGTTTAAGGGGGAGCATAGTATGCTGCTAAATCAGAATACATTTAAACCTGACCACATTTTCTCCCAAATTTTCTAAATTTATTTAAATCACTTGGGATCACAAATCTCAAATGGTTTGAAATTTTTGATCGGGGAGAGAGAATGTGATTTAAATAGGAAATTCTGATAAAATGTGATGATTTGGATGTTAATGTAAGCTCTCCCGTATGTGCTAAACCATTTTGCATATCAAGGCACATATTGAGGGGGAGCAAAATGTTTTGGTCATAAATGCAAGCTCTTCCATATGTGCGAAAATCTTTCTTAATATCGATGCACATATTGAGGGGGAGCAAATGTTTTTAACAAAACAAAGGATTTGGCATCTCACGTGAGCAAGGCTTAGACTTCACCAATGAATTGACGAAACTTGAATTGCCATCAATCGAAAGGATACGTCTTGGCCGGGTAATAATTTCAAGCTGGTCTAACCAATGATGTAAGCGTGTCTCGAAAAAGATGTATCTGAGTAGAGTGTACCGTTTCGAGAAACTTTCTGTGGACTTGACCAGGCCGGGTAATAATTTCAAGCTAGTATAACTAGTGATGTAAGCGTGTCTCGAATCGGTCATGTTCACTGAAAGTGGATCAATTCAAAAAGTGCGAGCTCTACCTAACATGTGCAAATTTATAAAACTATCACTCGAGCACATGTTGAGGGGGAGCATTTGAAAAATATAAAACTCTCAAGTGTTTGCAAAAATGTGTTTCAAAATCATGAACACTTTGAGAGATTTTTCAAGGATTTGGTTTGGCAATCATGGATGAATATCAAAGACCGACCATCTTAATTAACGCATGGAGTTATAAGGATGGTTAGGTTAGGTTCAAGTTCCCATGATCCCGCCAGAGCCGGAGGGATCTACCCAGGGATAATCCACTAGTTAGTGTAGAAGTCCTTAGGTATGATTAAAAAGGAGAAAAGTGAATGAGGGAAGAGTGCCGACTGAGATGGAGCTAACACTGGAACAAACCCAACAAGGCGTTAGTTATGAAGTCTCGGTAAGCACTGAAGGGGTTGAAGAATGAAAAAGAATTGTAAAGAGAAAGGGTGAAAAGAAATAGCCCTCCTTACAACTTAGGCAGAAACCGGGTCAATACATATGCTGTCAGAATCACTTAGTTGATTGCTGGCATTGAAGACAAAGTATCATGGACCCAGTGATACGCTGCACAACCCTCCCTAGCCACTCAAGGTCCCTCAAAGGACTCTTGTTTCAATTGTCACGGAGTTCAATACATTTCTATCGTCTCTCTCACTCCGAGTTAGATGATATTGAAAAGGTGGCAGTCCTCTCCAGCCTCCGCTCACTAAATCAAAACGCACTATCGAGTCTAGAGCCGCGAGATGCATAATAAGATCTCATAGGGACACGAATTATTTCTACACTGGTTGTTCAACATTAAGGACACCAGTTGTAAACTCATGAGTCCTACGCAGATCTTAGCAATCTGCCAGAACATTTATGAGAGAATTTACTAATGTAATTCTCAATGATTGAATGGAAATTCCTGCCAGGGTCAACATCAAGCAGCCCTGAAAGCAGGTCACTTCGGTAATTCCTCGTGGATTACGCTTAGTGGTCGCGACGGTTTCAACCGGTCTACAGTCGTGGAGTGATCTCCAGCGACTCACCTAATCGTTGATTTACTACGGTAAAATCTTAAAAAGCCCTCTGTGGGTTTTCGATTAGGAACGGTCTTGGTAAGGATTAGAGAGAGTTTTCACAATATGCTGTTGACTATCTCGAAGTCCAAACTTGTAAGTACCGGTCGAATTATTGCTAACTGTCGTATGCAGGAACTTCTGGCGATTGTAGCTGTGGAATGCTGTAGCTGGTTGTTGTTGTAGCTGGTTGCAGAAAAGATGCCAATCCTCTACCACATGTTCACACTACATCATCATTGTAATTCAACAAAGTCATGATCAACCAAAAGGACCTTCAACACGGCTTCTACTAACTCTGATGCTAAAGATCATGACACCAAACAGTGTGAGCATGTCGGCTCTAAGTATATCTCATCACATGGAGACCTACTACTAAAAGATGACTTGGAGACTCAAGTGGGATGATACTTTCAAAGATTACTCAAAGTTCATCCAAGATAAAAGAGAAGTCATCTTCAGATCACTGATGTTTGCACAACAATCTATGACATTGAAGATTCAATGATTACGAGCTATGACGTCAAGATCCAAGGAAGAAGTGCTGAAATTCAGAACATTACTTCTGGGGTGACCTCCCTTAGGGGGAGATTGTTAGGAATATGAATATTCAGCTGAAGACTCGGTCACCCCGAGTAATTATTAGTACATCATAGCTCGTAGGATTATTAGTAATATTATTAGTAGCTTAGTTATTATTATTAGTATTGTGGAGTGGGTCGGGTCTTTACCCTCTGTCAGCTCACTCTACAGCCCGCTAGGGGCATAATATATTGTAAGTATAAATACCCCTTCCCACACATGGGAAGGGTTGGAACTTCACATTATCTTAAGCTAATACACACATTGTTTCTCTCTCTAGAAGTTCCCATCACTTTCTCTCTCTAGTTCTTTGTCCATTCGATCCAATCTATAGCCTCAAACTAGTGTTTCTTGCATTGTGAATACCCTACACACCCCCTAAAACCCAACCAAGATCCAACCTTTATCACACAACACAAACATAAACACCAAGAACAATCAAAAGGGTACCAAAAACACAAACATAAACATAGACAGCAGTAGCAGTAGCAGATCCAACCTTTATCACAAACACACAAACATAAACATAGACAGCAGTAGCAGATGCTGATAAGTTGATGATGAATGGGACTGAGTATTGCCAGATTAGTAAGATGTTGAACCAGTCTGATAAGGTTTTGAGCAGTGGGTTTTTGTGGGATTAGGCCGACGGTTAGCATCTGGGTTTTTTGACTGTTGATGAAGGTATAGATCTGGGTTTTGTATATATTTATTGGGTTTTGTATAGATCTGTTTTTGTTTTGGAATGGATAGAGTTTGTGATGGTGATGGATTTGTGTGGTGATAAGGAGTCATTTAAGTAATGGGTATATTAGTCATTTAATCAAAAATTCAAAGTCAAACTCCCACCAACCCCACCTAACCACTGTATTTTAATATTAAAATAGTGGACACGTGTCAATTTTTTGTGGATTCGCACGTTCGCGCATTCGCACATGACTCTTTTGGGAAAGGCCACTATTTGGGTACCACAATTTGAAAAAAGTTTTTTTCACCTACTCTTTTGGTCACTGACCAATCGTATGCTAGTGTTTTCTAATTATACTTTAATAACTTTGCTATTAGCTAGGCATCATAACTTATTTAGCCAGAAGCCCATAACCCATAAGAAGTTAGAAGCCTGTATCACTTAATAACTTGAAATGACAGGGATACGTATTAAATACAAACATCTACCTGAGGGAAAACAAGAAGAAACTTTAACTAAGATTGGAGGTGTGTTAAACTTACATTAACCAACAGCATACGGTTTCAGTGACCACCAGTGTGAGGTGGAACCATGGAACCTGCGCCATAAATACATGGTACCGTTATACAGAAGAACACAGATTGCATATTCTTGAATTAGAAACTAGCTAATACGACACCTCATGATAGCTCAATAGTCAAAATGGTTTCATCAGTTATTCAAAAACCATAAATAATGTATCATGTCTGAGAAAATAAATAGAGTTAATGACTGAGGCGACTTTTTGCAAAGTATCTAATATACATTACTGGATTGTTTTTCGCATCCCTAATTGTTGAGAACAAAAATGTTCTGAACTTCTAATCTACCTCAGAAACAGGAAATTTAAGTTGGCCTTTGGCTATTATGAAAGTGGCACAAAAGTATTTGGAACGCAACTACTTAATTAAGGTGGTCAGGTGTGTGTTTTATAAGCAATTATGTGATTCTGAACAGCTAGAATCAGCAGTAGAAATGGTTATACGAGATGGTATTTGGAGGTGATTATGCTAACAAAAACTTCGGTTTTGAGTGTTTGGTAAATCCAAATCATGCAAGTAAAAACAGATAGAATACCAAAAAATAAAAGAACCTTTTACACCCAAGAGCTGGTATTCAAGCAAAGACATCTGAGTTAAAATGTTTTACACCGGCAAGCAACTTAGCTAAGGCTATTAAGTACATTAACGTATTCAGTTCAGATCACAGTCCGGACCAAACCAGTATATCAATTCGACACTGAACCTACTAAAGTGCTTATGTTTTCTACTTATAAGCTTATTCGGGGTGTTTGTACAGCATAATTTTGGGCTTATGAGCCATTTTTCCGGCTTATTTTTTCACTTTAGAGCTTATTACAACTTAAATATGGAAACTAAGCCAGAAAAAATGAGCTAATGAAATATAATTTGAGTCAAATAAGCTCCGAAACCCACTTCATAAGTTTACACAAAGTGTGTAAGCTTATTAAGTGGGCTTATGAGCTTATGTTAATCTTGAAAAGCTCATAAGCTCACTTTTTTAGCTTATGAGCTTTTCAAGTTGAGTTTATGACCTTAAATAAGCCATAAGCTCAACTTGATAAGATTATAAGCCGAAAAAAGTGGGCTTATAAGCTTTCCAAGATTTACATAAGCTTACAAGCCCACTTAATACGTTAACACAAACACCCTCTAAGTAGAATAGCTCCAAACTACTTTGCAAAAAACAAGCCCACTTATTCTTATAGCGACGGATATCAACGTTGTCACTAAAAACTGATATGACCAAAGCCATTGGACCCCTATATGAAACCCTCTCATGGAACCGATTGAACATAACATTTTTCAAACTTGTTTATTATTATTTTATTTTATTTATTTATTTATTTATTTTTTAGAATTGCTTAAATTTATTGTAAATAAAGTTGTTTATGACTTTGTGAGTAGTGATACTTAGAGCACCCGGTGTGGCTCGCTGTCCCCCTCGCCGTACTTAGCTGGACTCTTCGCTGAAGCTCGCCGTGATACCGCCTGAGCTCGTCGTCCCTCGCCGTGGAGCAGCTGCTCATCTGCACGGCGAGGTTGAATACTGACAGATCTGGTCCCATAATTAATTCAATTGGTGTTTTGTGTGTGTAGTGTGGTGGGGCCTAAATGTGTAAGTTATGGTATGTAAAGGGAGGTATGTCATGATAACGTGGCACTCCGTGGGGTCCGAATGAGGAGATTTAGCTCGCCATGATACCTAATGGTCTTAGATGGTGAGTTTTTATTATTAAGGCACAACCAAATAATGAATATATGAATTCTTTAAACATAGTCATTTTAAATATTTTCACAATAATGAAACAATATTAAAACTTGGATGAATATATTAAGGGGCCGTTTGGTTTGTTGTCATGAATCACAATAGATATGGGTATAGGTATAAGATGGAATGACAATGGATATATCATTGCCATATCACTTGTTTGGTTCGAGTAATAAAGTTTGAGGAGGTATCACCCAACAGTAACCTTATCTTCATCATAAACAAAAATAAACCTTATCTTCATCAAAAAACCTTATCTTCACCCATGATTTTCACCCAATTATCTTCATCAAAAAACCAACAGAAATGAAGTGATAAAGATGAAGATTGGTTCGAGTAATACAGCACATGATTTTCACCCAATTATCTTCATCAAAAAACCTTATCTTCATCTTTATTTCAATCTTCATCTTTATCACTTCATTTCATATAAAAAGAAGATACGAGGAAGATGAACAGTTACACCCACATCCACTCCCAGAATAAAATGCAAAAAACCCTCCAACAAAAAACCATCATCTTCTCCGGCCAAAACTCCGGCAACTTTTCCGACGACCCAAAAAACTCAAAATTTTAACAAAACAAAAAATACCCAGAAATGAGAAATGGTTCATTTCCAGTATCTGTGAATAAGTTTTGGACATCAGCAATGAGAAGTAAGCCACTGAACAATGCACCGGAAGTTGATAGTGGTTTGGTGAGGCGGTTGGGTCCGTTTGATTTGGTGCTTCATAAAATTTGATGATATGAGAAACTGAGGAAGGAGAAGAGTCAAAGGAAGAAAGTGGTCAGTTCAAGATGGGGCCAGATAAATAAAAGGAATGAATTAGAAAAGGTGTCTCTCCCCCCACCTATCAATCTATTGGTATCCTTTGATAGATCATTCCCCAACTTGCTAACCAAATATTTGCAATGATTATCATTGTCATTGATTGATTCCGATAGGGGATACCAAACGCACCCTTAATGTTCTAATTATCCTATATATATAATTAGCGTGTAAAACGCCGCCGTTTTTCCCCCTATTTTCCCGCCAAAAAAAATGACCCATCCCATTAGCCTGTTTTCATCCCGTGGGCTTGTTTTGTTGGGCCCTCTTGCCCTGTTTTGTTTATTTTGTATATTCACGAAACTTCCACATCCGTCTTCATTAATCTACCAAAACCAATTCCAAATCGAGTCCTCCCAAGATCCGCCTGGATTTTGCCTTGATCTGTTGCCGGCGCTCTTTTTATAGTTGTGTCTGACACACATCTAGAATCTTCCGGAATACACTTACAGATGCGCTTATCCATACGAAAGACTTAGGGTTTTGATTGTTGGGTGTTATCTTTCTTGGGCCTAGGCGACCAATTTTCTTTCCCAGCAGAGGTACGATTACAAAAAAGTTGTGGTACGCCTCCTTCTTCTACCTCTTGATTACTTCTTTTCATACATCTTCATCTAACAAATACCCCCTCTTTGGTCATAAAGAATTTGAACGCTTTTTTTTTTTTTTTTGTTAACATGTGGTTATTAGGAAGGTAACTTCGTGAAGATGCCGCTAAGGACAGCTAAATTTGTTTTTGAGTTTATGGTACGCGGGTATTGTGTTTGTTACATATTTTTTTCAATTTAATTGTTATTTTATTTTTCGGCTGCCTTGAAGTTAATTTAAGAGGTGGAATTGCTTATTCTTATTGATTATGCTTACAAATAAGCCTTTTTAAACTGCATAGGAAATACTGCCTGCGTTTGCAATATTTGGTGTTACCTAGGCGAAAAAGATATTACTGATGTAAGTTGTGTTCTTGATCGAAGTAAGGTATTTGTCTATGTTGTTTGTTAAGGGATATTTGAGTTTTACTTTCTTATTAAAAGATGCGATTCATTTTGTCACGTCATTATCTTCTCCCTCTAAAAACAAGGTTTCTGCATTTTTCAGGTTTTATGGTTGTGTCACAGGACAGATATGGAGAAGAATAACAGACGAGCTTTACCTCATTATCGTTTTCTTTTCTTTTGTCAGTATTTTTCAGCCAATGGTTTATTCATTATCACAAGTTTTTATATTGGTTGACGATGTTTTTTGTGTAAGGTATGAACATGGAATCTTTCGACGACACGGAATCTGCTGCAATGATGGAAGCCATTGGAAAGATGGCGTATTGAGCCCGCCATATACTAACATTGATGACTTACACTCATGAATGTCTGTTTGTGTACTTGAATCTACTGTGAGTTGACTGTTAAATGACTACTTTATATTTACGTACGCTATTTCATTTCATTTTCGATAATAAACTAGATATGTGTATTTGTTATAAATAGGATTTAATTATTATTGATTCGTTTAAACATTCGACTATGATTTTGGCTAGGGCATTAGGAACACTGATTCAGTGGAGATTCATGTTACCAATCCCATATTTCATCTTACTTTTTATCACTGGAAATCCAGGTACAATATGCTTTTTGTGAATATGAAATGGTATTCTATTTTTCAGAACGTTATGCGCCATCTATCGCTCATGATTGTTGTTATTGTAGGTATAACTGTAGCACCAGATGCTCATACCATAAAAGTATCAAAACTAATAGTTTAAGATGTTGGAGAGGACAATGATGGTCATGGTAATATGACAAGCAATGGAAGATTGAGATGACAACCGGTGGAAAATGAGCCAAACACCTCAATAAAAGACGCAGGGCTGTTGGAGCAGGATAATGGTGAAGGAATCAGAACATTAGATGCAGGTATGTGGTTTTATAACACAAAATTGTTTTTGATTATACCTTAAAATTTTTTTAGGAAGGTTATAGACAACAATCATGGTAAACCTTTATTCCTTATAACATTCTTAGCCTTTTTTTTTGTAGATTTGGTATCATCATTTGTAAGAAGGCTGACGTCGCCATGGATAAGAGGTTTGTTCTACCCTTTCCTTTTATAGATTTGTTTATTGTTTATACGTTTGATCTGTTATTATGTGAATATTTGATATGTGTGTTTTAATAAAATGCTTATTTTGGCATGCCATACTTAGGATTAGTGTATGTGTTAATGATGTTTGAGTTATGGTTGTTAGCTTCTTTAGATGGATAAGCTCTTTCAAGCAAGTGCTTTTTTATTTTTCTTTTATTTTTTTATAAAATGTATAAGCTTTGGTACCATTGTTTACTACCACCTGATTGTGTGTTTTGTTACAACTGTTCTTGCTTTCAGGTCCTACCAATAAACCAGAAATCCAACACACATCCAGCAAAAGTTGATAAAGGAAAACGCAGACTATATGAAGACACCCATACAGAGCTTTTATGTATGTTATATGAGTTTTTTTTAGTTATGATTGTTTGTTTTCTTCACTGAAAAAAACTAACTTACAATGCTGTCTCTATCTTAATTTTCCAGCTGATGAATTGTTATTGGAAATATTATCGGAAATAGAAGACAATGACATGTGTCCTTTCAATGAATGCTATGGCTGCTCCTATCGTAAGTTACATATATACATTATAAATAATATGTTTATAGAGGAAAATTCAAATGCATACCCTTTTTTTGGTGCATACTAATGGACAAATCCTCACCATCCATCTAGTTTGATCTAATGGTGAGGATTAACCTAAGATTAATTATGAAAACCTAAGTCCATGTTTTTTTTCCCTCTTTCTTTGTCTTTTTGTCTTTTTAATTGTTCACTCACTTTCTTTCTTTTTTTTTTCTTTTTTTTTGTGTCTTTTTTTTTTTTCTAATTCACGCTTCTTTTTTTCTTTTTCTTTTTTTGTTTTTTTTGTTTCTTTTTTCTTTTTTCTTTCCTAATTCACTTTTTTTTTCTAATTCATTTTTTTTTAATTCACGTTTTTTTCTCTTCTACTTCGCTTTCATACGTTTTCGTCTGTTTTCATACATTTTCATCCGTTTTCATACGTTTTCGTCCGTTTTTAAACGTTTTCATCCGTTTTCAAACGTTTTCGTCTGTTTTTATACGTTTTCGTCCGTTTTTATACGTTTTTGTCCGTTTTGATACGTTTAGATACGTTTTCGCCCGTTTTCAGACGTTTTTATCCGTTTTTTACGTTTTCGCCCATTTTTAGTCGTTTTCGTCTATTTTCAGACGTTTTCGTCCGTTTTTATACATTTTCGTCTGTTTTCATCCGTTTTCTTACGTTTTCATCTGTTTTCTTATGTTTTCGTTCGTTTTCATACGTTTTCGTCTGTTTTAATACGTTTTTGTCCGTTTTCATCTGTTTTTCTTTCGTTTTCGTCCATTTTTAATACGTTTTCGTCCATTTTCAGACGTGTTTTTACGCTTTCATACATTTTCGTCTGTTTTCGTCCGTTTTCATCCGTTTTCTTACGTTTTCGCCCATTTTCGTCCGTTTTCATACGTTTTCGTCAAATTTTTTACGTTTTCGTTCATTTTAATATGTTTTCGTCCGTTTTCTTTCGTTTTCGTCCATTTTTCATACGTTTTTGTCCGTTTTCATACGTATTCGTCCGTTTTCTTACGTTTTCGCCAGAAAACATTCATATGAGGTATCACTGGTGATATCACTGGTATCACTGGTGATATCACATTCATATGAGGTAATACCTTTGATATCACATTCACTGGTATCACTGGTGATATCACATTCATATGAGGTATCACTGGTGATATCACATTCATATCACAGAAAATCACTTCTGAAAATCACTTGTCATATTCAGAAAACCACTTATGATATTCAGAATATCACTTGTGATATTCTGAATATCACAGAATATTAATTATGATATCCAGAATATCATTTGTGGTACTCAGAATATCACTTGTGATATTCTGAATATCACTGGTATCACTGGTGATATCACTGGTATCACTGGTGATATCACATTCATATGAGGTAATACCTTTGATATCACATTCACTGGTATCACTGGTGATATCACTGGTATCACTGGTGATATCACATTCATATGAGGTATCACTGGTGATATCACTCGTATCACTGGTGATATCACTGGTATCACTGGTGATATCACATTCATATCACAGAAAATCCCTTCTGAAAATCACTTGTCATATTCAGAAAATCACTTATGATATTCAGAATATCACAGAATATTAATTATGATATCCAGAATATCATTTGTGGTACTCAGAATATCACTTGTGATATTCTGAATATCACAGAATATCACTTGTGATATTCAGAATATAACTTGTGATATTTATAAACATATGAAAACGTCTGAAAATGGCCAAAAACATTTAAAAACGGACGAAAAAGAATGAAAAAATGGACGAAAACGTATGGAAATGGAAGAAAACGTATGAAAGTGTAAAAACATGTATGAAAAGGACAAAAACGTTTGAAAAATGGACGAAAACGAAAGAAAACGAATGAAAACGGACGAAAACGTATGAAAACGAACGAAAACGTAAGAAAACGGACGAAAACGTATAAAAACGAACGAAAATGTAAGAATACAGATGAAAACATATGAACACAGACGTTAACGGGCGAAAACGTAAGAAAGCAGACGAAAACGTATGAAACCGGACAAAAACGTATGAAAACGGACGAAAACGGGCGAAAACGTAAGAAAACGGGCGAAAATATATGAAAACGGGCCAAAACGTACGAAAACAGACAAAAACGTATGAAAACGGACGAAAACGTATGAAAACAGACGAAAATGTATGAAAGCGAAAAAAAAACGTGTATTGGGAATAAAAAAACGTTCATTAGAAAAAAAGGACAAAAAAAAAAAAAAAAAAAAAAAAAAAAAAAAAAAAAAAAAAAAAAAAGGTGAATTAGAACAAAAAAAAAAGAAAAAAAAAAGAAGCGTGAATTTATAAAAAAAGACAAAAAAAAAAGAAAGAAAAAAGGTGAATAATAAAAAAGACAAAAAGACAAAGAAAAAGAGAAAAAAAAAAACATGGACTTAGGTTTTCATATTTAATTTTAGGTTAATCCCCACCATTAGATCAAACTAGATTGATGGTGGGGATTTGTCCATTGATATGTACCAAAATAGGAGTATGCAAAATAAAGTGCCTCGTTTTGTTAAATCTTATTCGAACTGTTCAGCTACAAGTGTTGCCCATAGATTCATTGGTATACGTGCACCATTTACAGGCATTTCATCTTCTTCGACAGCAATTCGTACACATACAAGTGGACATTTGAATGAGGCACCGACTATCCGACAAGGTTTGTTTATGCCTTTGATTTTTATTCATTTTCCATTCTTATTCCTTTGACTTAGTTGCTGACTTTGGCCTCATTTGGTCTACTTAATACAGGCCTTTCATCAACAACCGTACAACCTGGACAAAAGCTCTGGTATATACGCAAGCTGACCACGAACGGGCCGCAAGTGCAGCCATGGTAGATGTGTCAAGCCGCCCAGGAAACTGCAGATATGAACTTCCCTTTTCTCTAGACCCTGTTAACCGGTGAATATAAGCCGATGTTGCGTGTTACGACCTTGGTTTTCTGAAAGTGTGACTGTACTGCAAGAGTGCAAGGGTAAGATCCGAAAAGCCAAATGGCCTTTTATTGTTTCGTTGGAATATGTTATTACTTCAATGCAACATGGTTTTGCAAGTACCTTCACAGAAAACATTCAGGTTGTTTGTAAGAAGGGGAGGCCAAATAATCTGAATTCATAGTAAATGTAATTCTGAATTATTCATTGTATATATACTAATTGTACAATAAATGGGTTTCAATTTTCTTGCTTAGTATAGTTGTAATTTCCATATTTATTTGACCAGGCACCTTTAATGTGAAGAGACAAAGATGCAGACCTTCATAAGGGGAATAAGGACTGACATCCGGGAAATAGTATCAACACAGAACTTTACTACATTTCAGGAGGCGGTTGGGGCTGCTCAAGAAGTTGAAAAGGAGAGGAGTAGTTATAGTATCAACAGAATCCAAGAAGGGTCATCAGAAAGCAGAACCTGTACAAAGTGCAGGAAAATCCATGAGGGTGAGGCGCGGTAAACTTGCTCAGTTATATCTATTAAGGTAACATTTTTTGTGGATTTGAACATTGGTCAGGCCATGTGTTTTTTCTTTATTCTTACATTTCAGTCCATGCTCAAATGAGCTGAGATGTTATAAGAATGTTTGTGTGATTATTGCAATTTCTATGAATTTTTTTTGTGGATTTGAACATTGGTCAGGCCATGTGTTTTTTCTTTATTCTTACATTTCAGTCCATGCTCAAATGAGCTGAGATGTTATAAGAATGTTTGTGTGATTATTGCAATTTCTATGAATTTTTTTATTTAAGAATTAAACAGCTTTTGTTTCTTCCACCTGATCTCCTAAGTAACGATTGACATATGATGGGAAAAACACTCATTTGGGAACTACAAAGCCTAAATGAGCAAGAAACTTTAGCTAAAAAGAACATGTTCACAAATGGCAGAGAAGTTATAATACCCATCGACCATATGCAAACATATGCGTAGAAAAGAATATCCATGTCCAGTAAAGAAAACGATAAAACAACCAATTACTGCAACGAAAAAAAACCCGCCAGGCCGCAACGCGGCCGGCCAGCGCCAATCTCGTTAAAACACACTCATAACACACTCATGATAATATGATATTGGTTACTATCTGATCACATATTTCCCTTTTTTTAAACCTGTGGAGCATGCCCATTAAGAAACTAAAATTTAATATATAGGCCCAAAGATGCACATAAAAAAACAAGCCCAAACACGTATTACAAATACTTGTTTAAAATTGTTTAAGCTAAATTTAAAATTATTTTGTTTATTACGGTGTTCAATGCAAACTCGTAGCAATTACTTGCTAATACTATCGAGAGTAAGGTTTCTTGATTGTAGTTTGTTCATTATCAATGATAACGATGAAAGAATATTTATGTGTGTGGACGTAAGCCGATCTTTTCGTGATTAGCTTAAGCACATTAGATCCTTGTGTTATGGTTGGTTTTTCATTTGTTTCTAAATGGTATCATTCCAACATTGAACCTATAAAACGAGCATACAAAAAACATCTATGTATTTGTTGGACTTTGTATCATTATGGATAAAAATGTATATTTTGTAACCAAAAAAGTGGATTTGAGCTAGATATGCTACGGTAGTCTTGTCCAACTAGAGTTTTCCAACAAATATGAAACAAAAAGTCAACTTGATACAAAAATGTCAATTAACTTAGATTAGTTTTTGTTGGGAATTAAATATTCTGAAGTTAGAGTATTAGAATTTACTCTAAGTCAAAGGTATTGCTAGTTCATGATCAAGGTACTGCTAGTACATTAAGGTACTGCTAAAGCAAGAAGGTACTACTAGTTGTATATGGTACTGCTGATCAGTGAGTCATAGGATAAGATCGAAAATATATTTATTGTATTTTGGTCAAACATATACGGTAGATAATATCTTACTCCATGTGCTTAGTTAACAAATTGTATACATAGATACATGTTGTATCTTATGTACTGACACAATAAGCATAAGTTAACCAAGTAAGTCGGCCAAGACTTTAAGCAATTTGTAAAGATCTCTTGCAACTATAAAAGAGATCTTAGACTTGGATATTGTGTACACAGAACACACATGCATAACTAAGAACTCATAACTGTTAAGACATAGAACAAACACAAATCATAAGTTGTAATATAAGATTCAAGGTCATTGTAACCCTAGTGATAAACACAAGATCACTCGTATTATTTTGAATAATATTGAATCATTTAGTGAAAAACTTTCTTTGTTCATTGTTAAGTAACAAATATAATTCTTCCATTTCCATAACATACATAACCTTCTAAGTGTGGTTAAGTAAATTCCGCGTGCTTAATCATATAAACTCAATATATCTTACACACAAAGTATACAAGGTTTAACCACCTTAACCGTGTGTCACAGGTCCTCTCAGTTGGTATCAGAGCTCAGGCTGATATAATTGAATTAGAAGAAACAAAAATGGAAGCTCATGATGTTCAAACAAATGTTGCTGCAAAGTTGCCCATGATCAAACCTAATGAGTTTGAGTTATGGAGGATGAGAATTGAGCAATATTTCATGGTCCAAGATTATACTCTTTGGGATATCATTATATATGGTGATTCTTTTTCACCAAGCTATTCAGATGTTGTCCTAGAAGGTAAAACACTTAGGAAAAGAAATACTGGACCAGTGTCAAATGAAGAGAAGATACTGAAGAGAAATGATCAGAAAGCAAGAAATTTGCTGCTTATGACCATTCCTGGTGAGCAGATGCTATCATTTAACAAGTATCTTGATGCAAAAACTCTTTTTGAAGAGATTTGTGCATATTTTGGTGGTAATGAAACTACCAAAAAGACACAGAAGACACTACTAAAGCAACAATTTGAAAACTTTATTGCTTTTAGTAATGAATCTCTTGATAAGCTATTCTCAAGATTACATAAGCTTGTCAGTCAGTTAGCTGTGTTGGGTGTTGAGACAGAGAAGGAAGATCTCAACATGAAGTTTTTGAGAAGTCTACCTGATGAGTTCCATACTCATGTTATTGTCTGGATGAATAAACCAGACATTGAAACAATGAAGCTCAATGATTTGTACAACAACTTCAAAATTGTTGAACAAAGTCTTAGAAAGTCTGGAATTTATGGTACTAGTTCTGGGAACGTGGCACTTTTGTCATCTCCTAGTATTGGTAAGTCTGAAGAGGTAGAAGAAGTTGAAGGTGTTTCTATTGCTACAAATGGTGGTCCTTCTACTAGTTCACAAAAGATTGTTGCAGGACTTGGTGATCCAGCATTCTATGTATTTATATCTAGTCAGTCTAGTGGTTCTCCTCTAAATCATGAAGACCTTGAGCAGGTTGATGGTGATGATTTGGAAGAGATGGACATCAAATGGCAGGTTGCTTTGCTCAGCATGAGGGCCAAGAAGCATTGGCAAAGAACTGGGAAGCAAATTACCATAAATGGTAATGATACTGCTGGGTTTGATAAGAAGAAAGTGGAGTGTTTCAACTGTCATAGGTTAGGACACTTTGCTAAGGAGTGTAGAAGCCCAAGAAAGCAGGAGAATAGAAACACATGGTATAAGCAAGATAGGAAAAAGGAAGTTACTGTTGAAGAGCCAAAGGCTATGTTGGCTATTGATGGTATTGGTTATGATTGGAGCTCTATGGCTATTGAAGAGGATGCACCACCAAATGCTGCTCTTTTGGCCAATGAATTTGCTCTAATGGCCCATTCAGATTCAGAGGTACATTCTATTCAAACTTGTACTGAATCATGTCCTAATCTTAAAGCTTATGAAGACCTTAATAAGAGATTTGAAGCTCATAGACAAGAGCTAATTGATTCTCTTTTTAATTTGGCCAATCACAAAAGAGGTCTAGGTGTTTTAGAAAAACAAGTCTTACATTTTAAAAGCAATGAATCTAGTTATGCTGATGACATTAATATACTTAAAAATGACATTAAGATCAGAGATGAGTGTATTGTTGAGTTGAATGATTCATTAGCTAAACACAAAAATGAAAGAGAAAATGTAAAGGTATCTGTGGATGTTTTGGCACATTCCTCAGAAGGATTCAATAAGCTTTGGGAAGCCCAAGTTATTGATAAGGTTAATTCTTGTGTTGGATTTAAGTCTGTACCCCCACCATACAGAGGTGCTCATTTACCTCCAGGTATTGATTTAGCACACACAGGATTACCTGAGTTTCAAGAACCAATCATGGAATATGGTTCTAAGGTCACTAAGAGTCCAAAGATAGAAAAGGTAAGTAAAAGTTTAGATAAAACTTTATCTTATCAGGACAAGGTGTCCTTTGTTAAGAAAGGAGATGCTATAGTTGTTGAAGATTGTACAACTGATAGTGATAGTGATGAAGAAGAACAGGTTATGTCTAAACCTGTCTTGGTTAAGAAAGTAGGAACAAGTATTCCTAAGATAGTCAATCACAACACTAACAGGCCTAAGTCAAATGTTAAGACTGTTAGGAAACCAGTTAGATATTGTGAACAATATAGAACTACAAACAAGCCCAGAGGTAACCAAAGGAATTGGAACAACCTCAAGTCTAACCAATTAGGTGATGACTTTGCATTTTTCAATAAAGCTTGTTATACATGTGGTAGTTTTGACCATCTTGCAGCTTTCTGCAACCTAAGGGTAACTGGGTATGAAAACAATAGGTTGAACTACAAAAGGCAAACTCCTCAAACTCTTTTTCACTCTAATACTCATAGAACAAAACCCAGAACAGTCTCAAACAAGTCTGGACCTAAAGGTCCTGACAGACAAAAAGGTCCTGCTAATACAGACAAAAAGGTACTGCCAGAACAAATTAAAGGTACTGGTAGATCAAAAGGTACTGTTAGACCTTTGATGACTGTTAACCCAAAATCAACAGCTAAGGATGCAAAAACAATTTTTATACATGCATCTAAAACTGTTCTAAGGCCCATTCAAACAAAAGCAGTGGTCCACAAACAAATTTGGAGACCAAAGAGTTCAACTACAAAGCTAGCAGACTCTGCTAAGCATGTTATTCACTCTGCTGCTAAGGGTAATAGGGCAAATGCTGTTAAGGCCTCAGCATGTTGGATTCAAAAATCCAATGTTGCATCAACAGTCCTTAAAAGATTAAATTACATTGATGCAAGAGGCAGATCCAAGTCAGTAATGGCTTGGATCCCCAAAGAAAACTAACACTCTTATTTGTGTGCAGGAACATTCTATTGATCATCAAGATCAAGGATACTCAGATAGTGGATGTTCCAATCACATGACAGGCAACATGTCTTATCTTTCAGATTTTCAAGAATTCAATGGAGGATATGTTACCTTTGGAGGTGGTTTTCGAGGCAAAATTTCTGGTAAAGGTACTATTAAAACCGGAAATTTAGATTTTGAAAATGTGTACTATGTACAAGAGTTAAAGTATAATCTTTTTAGTGTTTCACAAATGTGTGACAAAAAAGAATAATGTCCTTTTTACTGACACTGAATGTCTTGTTCTATCTAAGGATTTTAAGATGCCTGATGAAAATCAAGTACTTCTTAGAATTCCTAGAAAGGCCAATATGTATAGTGTTGATATGAAGAACATCATTCCTAAAGAAGATTTAACTTGTCTTGTATCAAAGGCCACATTGGATGAATCAATGTTATGGCATAGAAGGCTTGGTCATATTAACTTCAAAACCATAAATAAAATTGTTAAGAATGGTTTGGTAAGAGGTTTACCTCACAAAAGATTTGAAAATGATCAAACATGCATTGCTTGTCTAAAAGGCAAACAACACAAAGCCACTTGTAAGCCCAAAATTTTTAACTCTATCAATCAGTCATTGTTTATGCTTCATATGGACTTATTTGGACCAGTTTCAGTAAGAAGTATGCAACATAAAAAATATTGTCTTGTTATAACTGATGATTATAGCAGATTTACATGGGTTTTCTTTTTAGCCACTAAGGATGAGACATCAAGCATCCTTAAGGACTTCATTACACTGATAGAAAACCAAGTAAACAAGAAAGTAAAAGTCATTAGGAGTGATAATGGGACAGAGTTTAGAAATAGAGTTATGGATGATTTCTGCAAAGAAAAAGGTATTAGGAGAGAATATAGTGTTGCTAGAACACCACAACAGAATGGAGTGGTTGAAAGAAAGAATAGAACACTAATTGAAGCTGCTAGAACAATGTTAGCTGATTCTAAGCTACCTATAATCTTTTGGGCAGAGGCAATTAACACTGCTTGCTATGTTCAAAATAGAGTTTTAGTTGTGCAGCCTCACAATAAGACATCATATGAACTCTTTAATGGTAGAACTCCTGCAATAGGATTTCTTAGACCTTTTGGATGTCATGTGACAATTCTCAATACCTTAGACCATTTAGGAAAATTTGATGGTAAAGCAGATGAAGGTTTCTTAGTTGGATATTCTCTTGTTAGCAAAGCTTTTAGAGTTTACAACTTAAGAACTGAGAAAGTTCAAGAAGAACTACATGTGGAGTTTCTGGAAAACAAATACAATGTAGTAGGTCAAGGACCAAAATGGATATTTGATCTTGATTATCTAACAAATTCTATGAATTATATACCTGTTGTTGCAGAAACTAATAATTTTTCAGGTTCACAAGCAACAAATGAGGTGGAGTTAGATAAAGATCAATCTGATGTCATTATGCCATTGTGGTCAAGTACCAGTGTGGATTTAGCTTCAAACAATGATGAATCTTCTTCTGGTAAAGCAAAAGAATATGTTGAGGCTCAAAGAAGAGATGTTGGAACAGAGGAACAACTCAATATGTTAAATATTGATGGTACTGCTGAAACAGAGCAAGGTACTGGTAGTACTTCTAAAGGTACTGGTAGTTCATTTGAAGGAACTGTTAGTTCAGTTGAAGGTCCTGCTGGTCCTTCACACTCAAAAGATGCAGAGTTCCAAGAAGATGAAGTGGATTTGACTAATCTTTCATCATCTTATCATGTTCCTACTACCCCACACACAAGAATTCACAAAGTTCATTCCCTTGAAAATGTGATAGGAGATATACAATCTGGTGTGAAGACAAGAAGACAATTGGTCTCTTCAGACCAAAAAGGGATTCTTGATGCCCTTTATGCTTCAAAACAACACGAGCTTTCAAACTCTTGTTTATTTGTATGTTTTCTCTCTCAAAAGGAACCAAAGAATATTCTTACAGCCCTAGATGATTCAAGCTGGTTAGAGGCTATGCAAGAAGAGCTTCTTCAGTTCAAGATTCAAAAGGTTTGGGTGCTAGTTGATTTACCTAGGAATGAAAAGGTAATTGGCACTAGATGGGTTTTTAAGAACAAAAGGGATGATAGAGGAATTGTGATCAAGAATAAGGCTAGACTAGTAGCACAAGGGTACACACAAGAAGAAGGAATAGATTATGATGAAGTTTATGCTCCAGTAGCAAGGATTGAGGCAATTAGGCTGTTTCTAGCTTATGCTTCATTTTTAGGCTTCACAGTCTACCAAATGGATGTCAAAAGTGCATTTTTATATGGTGAAATTGGAAGAGAGGTGTATGTTTCACAACCTCCTGGTTTCATTGATCCATTACATCCAAACAAAGTGTACAGAGTAGTGAAAGCTCTCTATGGCCTTCATCAGGCACCAAGAGCTTGGTATGCAACACTTGCTTCCTACTTATTAGACAATGGATTTCAAAGAGGAAAGATTGATCAGACACTTTTCATCAAACAGCACAAGAAGGATCTTCTGTTAGTGCAGGTGTATGTGGATGACATTATCTTTGGATCTACAAGGAAGGAAATGTGTTTAGAATTTGAGAAGCTTATGAAAGATAAGTTTCAGATGAGTTCTATGGGAGAACTTACATTCTTTTTGGGTTTGCAAGTTAAGCAATCATCTGAAGGCATATTTATTAGTCAAGACAAATATGTTGCAGAGATACTTAGAAAATTTCAATTTGCTGATTCAAAAATAGCAAGCACACCAATGGACTCTGAGAAGCACCTTCTGAAAGATGAAGATGGAGAAAATGTAGATGTACACAGTTACAGATCTATGATAGGCTCTTTGATGTACCTTACATCATCTAGACCTGATATCATGTTTCCTGTTTGTGTCTGTGCAAGATTTCAAGTTACTCCAAAGGTTTCTCATTTAACTGCAGTCAAGAGAATTTTTAGATATCTTAAAGGTCAACCAAGGTTGGGTATTTGGTATTCTAGAGAATCTCCTTTTGACTTGGTAGCATATTCGGATAGTGATTATGCTGGTGCTAGCTTGGACAGAAAGTCAACAACTGGAGGATGTCAATTCCTTGGGTGTAAACTTGTCTCATGGCAGTGTAAGAAGCAAACAAGTGTGGCAAATTCAACAACTGAAGCTGAATATATAGCTGCTGCAAGTTGCTCTAGTCAAGTTCTATGGCTTCAAAACCAACTCCTTGATTATGGGTATAATTTCTTAAACACTGTTATTTATATTGATAATAGTAGTACAATTTGTATTATTAAAAATCTGGTACAACACTCTAAAACAAAACACATTGAAATTAAACATCACTTTATAAGAGATTGCAATGAGAAAAGATTAATTCAAGTTCTTAAAATTGCTTCAGAGCATAATTTTGCAGATCTGTTAACAAAAGCTTTTGATGTTTCAAGGTTTCAGTACTTGGTAGCAAGTATTGGAATGCTTAATCTTTAAATTTTCAATATGATGTGTTTTTGTACATAAATTTTTGTTGGTACTGCTGGATTTATAAGGTACTGCTAATATATCAAAATTTGAATTGTGTTATTCATACAGTTGGTTTTATGATTATACTAATGCAAGACAAGTAATTTGTACATTGTTCTTTTGGTTTTAGACTAACTATTTCAGGTATGAATATGTGAACACAAAGGATATTTCAAGTGAAATGGGAACAGCAGAATGCTTATCAAATTGCTGACCATAATAGGTTTATGATGGACTGAGTTTAGGAATTTAACCTCCTTAAAACTTCTTTCTTGAAATCTAGTTATGATATTTCACATTGAATTGATGACTTAGTTGATCAGATAGTAACTGATACAACTCACTTTCTATCATTTTATACTTTAAAGTATAATGAGTTAGTCTGAGGACATCTGATAGAAAGAACAGCTAGTAAAAGTGAATCTAACACTTGTGTTGGAGGTAACAATTACTATGAGCTGGAAACCCTGTCAAGAAAATCTTTTGAATAGATTTATCTTTTCACAGGCAGTTAGTGATAACTGAAATACATTGGTTCTCACACAACCAGAGGTTGCTTTAAACCGAAATGCTAATTAAGTGTCTGTTATACACTTGATTCTTTCAAAATGGTTGGAAGTAGTATTATTTTTCAATTCTAAAATCATGAACATACTACTAAGTTAAATGATTTCTTAAAAGGATTTTCAAGGATTCAGAAAAACCATTCATTGATGGATTATGAATCAAAATGTCCACTGATTCACCTCTCATAGGAGTTAACACACCTAGAAGTGATGAGGACAGCAACTTAAACTCTTAAGGAATTGATGGCTTCATGTACAATATTGTCTGACAACAAGTTCACATTGATAGATCAGTCAAAGGTACATAGTGAGATCTTCCAAACAAGGGGAGGAAACAAAAGTTATTTGCTTCAGGGGAGGTTACAATCCCAGAAAAGGAAGATTAAAACCAATATATGGAAGGAGAAGACAAGAGCATACAAGATGATGATGTAGAGGTTAAAAAAATGATTAGAACAGATCAAATATCTAGAAGGGATGAAGCATTTCTAAAGGAGAAAGTTCTATCTAGATCAAACGAAGGAAAGTTTCAATTTCAGTTCATTATGTTTGTTTATCACTTGCAAAGGCATGCTGATAGATGATTTCACTTGTTGAAATCATTGCCTCTTACAATTCCTCCATCCAAGGAAATTGCACCATCTTTTGGTACAATGTTTTGATATTGCTGAAGTCAAAGAAGAACAAAGCAGAACAGTTCAGAATAAGAAGAATAGTTCAGATTCATGAAGTGTTTGAAAGATCTTTTCAAGTCCTCATTTAATTCAGGAAAACATGTTTGAAATGATTCACATGTTTAGGGGAGGATTGTTGGGAATTAAATATTCTGAAGTTAGAGTATTAGAATTTACTCTAAGTCAAAGGTACTGCTAGTTCATGATCAAGGTACTGCTAGTACATTAAGGTACTGCTAAAGCAAGAAGGTACTGCTAGTTGTATATGGTACTGCTGATCAGTGAGTCATAGGATAAGATCGAAAAGATATTTATTGTATTTTGGTCAAACATATACGGTAGATAATATCTTACTCCATGTGCTTAGTTAACAAGTTGTATACATAGATACATGTTGTATCTTATGTACTGACACACAATAAGCATAAGTTAACCAAGTAAGTCGGCCAAGACTTTAAGCAATTTGTAAAGATCTCTTGCAACTATAAAAGAGATCTTAGACTTGGATATTGTGTACACACAACACACATGCATAACTAAGAACTCATAACTGTTAAGACATAGAACAAACACAAATCACAAGTTGTAATATAAGATTCAAGGTCTTTGTAACCCTAGTGATAAACACAAGATCACTCGTATTATTTTGAATAATATTGAATCATTTAGTGAAAAACTTTCTTTGTTCATTGTTAAGTAACAAATATAATTCTTCCATTTCCATAACATGCATAACCTTCTAATTGTGGTTAAGTAAATTCCGCGTGCTTAATCATATAAACTCAATATATCTTACACACAAAGTGTACAAGGTTTAACCACCTTAACCGTGTGTCACAGGTCCTCTCAGTTTTATGGTCATCGCTATCATCATTTCTACATCAGCGTCACATCATCTCTACATCAACATCATATCATCATCGCTAACACCAAACCCATCACCTTTTACCTTTCATGATCACCACTAAAACAAAAATATATAAATACTTCACTTTGTATAAACATAACCCATAATATATCTCACACACCTTCACAAACCAAATAAATAACAATAAAAACTTCACACACCTAAGAGTGATACAAGCTACCATTATCCTGCCAAAAACCCCACTATCGCGCGTGATGGGGTGAGACGAAAGAAAGAGGTGGTGGATCACCTCCTATAAAAACCAATCTTGGAGATATAATATGTAATAACCAAACTTTTTCATAATTGGTTCCATGCTTAACAATATAGTAATCATTTACTTAGTCAAGGCTCAAATTCAACGTTGGTGGAATACCTTTATATTTTGAGCCATTAGTGGATTAACAAATTATTCTTTTTTGTTCCAAAAGAACTAATTCTTTGACTGATCAAGACCTCTAACAAGGAATTTGTATATGTCAACATGTTACAAGACCAAGATTCACATTAGTTGTAATGTCCGGTTAGCAATGCCATGTGTGATCTTATTATATAAGCGATTAACAAAGACTCATGCGTATTGCTCGAAAGCAGACATCAATTATCATGCTAGAAATCTGCAAAAGTGTCTTACACATGCACAAATGGGTGACTTAAGGGTAAAGCTACTAAAGTTAGCGCTTTAGGTCCCTAATTTTCTAATTCACTAAAACTATTTGAGGTTTAGGCCTAAATAAATCTTTGTTATCTTATATAAACGAACACTTAGTCATTTTTGTTCATGAACCCATATTGCTAAAGACAATTAATCGAGAAAATCTCATTCTAAAATTTCGCTTTAGCTCCTCAAAAACTTAAGGCCCGCTTGGTTCAAAATAGGGGAATGCAAAGGGAAAGGGAAAGGGAAATGGAATGCAAAGAAATGGGTGATGGTGGGTAATCAATCTCTTACCCCCCCCCCCCCTCCCCCCCAATTTACTATATAATGGTTCATTAACCATTACTGGGTAATCATTATATTACCTAGGGTGAACTAAGCATCATTATTGATTACCTTTGCCATTACCCATCCCCTTAACCCCCAACCAAGCACCCCCTTAAGCCACTCTTGCATACACATTGATTAACTAGCTAGAGTTTGTATGTATTTTGTGAAAGTGTATTTGTAAAATTTGTGTGGACATAATATTTCTCATATTTTAATTGTACATGATTAAGAGCCAATATATTAACTTGTCAAGTTGACATTTCATCTACCAAAAATTTCGTTAGTGGTTGGTTGGTCGGACATTTTGAATTACCAATACATTAACTACAACAATAATGTTCAAACACTAACCAATACATTAATTCAAATGTGGACAAAATAGTTCAGACAAAATAGTTAAATGTTGACATTGATTAAGAACCAATACATTTGGTTAGTGTTTGGTCGGACATTTTGAATTACCGACTAAGAGACCAAATCAATTGTATCCACTATCATACTTTTTTTTATTCTAATGCATTGTGACTGTATTTCCATCTTCTAGTTGCATCCAACGTGCCTTTCTATTTCAAACACACCACCTAAAAGTCAGACATATCAAGAAGCTAAGTTAATTATAGAAAGATTATACAAGTTGGATAACAAATCGGCGACAAGGGTTAATTTGTATAATAGGGGGCTTGATGTCCCATCGATTTTGTGTGGGGTGTGTGATCATGGTATAGAATCGACAGATCATCTCTTCTTTAGTTGTTCCTTGGCCGTGGATTTGATGGTAGAGGTGGGTCGTTGGTGGAGGCTTGATATCCCAACGATTGATTCTTTTCTAAGTTGGCATATGTGGTTTAAGTCTCTAAATATCTCCAAGGCGAAAAAGGAATGTCTAGAGGTGGTGCTCTTTGCGTTATGGTGGCATGTTTGGAACTTCCGAAATGCTAGGTTGTTCGCCAAGAAAAAACCAAGGAAAAGTTTATGCATGGATAACATTGTCACTTATGCGTTTCTTTGGATTAGTGGTAGATGCAAAAAGATGAACTTAAATTGGGTTGCTTGGTTGCAAGACCCTTGTTTAGCTATTTCTTCCATGTAATTGTATCTTCTTGTCTAGCTTCTTACTAGTGTCTTCTTCTTCTTTTTTTTTTTTTTTTTTTTTTTTTTTTTTTTTTTTTTTTTTTTTTTTTTTTTTTTTTAATGATATTGATGCCGTTCTAAAAAAAAGTTGGATAACAAACTAAAATACATTTACGTGGTTATTTTTTCATAAAAGCCGTGCTTACCAATAGGTCGATCCAGTTTTTGAACTTTATTAAAGAGTAAACGGATCGAATGAGGTGTTTTCAGGGAAGACAATTCTTTAACTTGAATAATAAGGCATGATTGAAGTATAAGCGTGATCGATTCTGACGTTTCTCTCACCACCTCAAAATAAGTGTCTAGCGAGATTTGAACCTAAAAATTTTCGCGAGTCAGATAGATAACATCACTAGACCACCTTAGTAAGGTGATGATTTTTATTATGGATAAATGAATTCATGATAATCAACTTTTGGCTTCCTTTATTTTGATTTAATTCATACACAAGAGTGCTAAATGCAGTGCGGGTGAGTTATCCGCAAAATTATCTGCACTGTCACTTGAGCTTTTACCCTATAACATTTCTATAACATAAAACCTAAAAAAGTCCCTCCTCGGTATAACTCATATTATAAGTACAAATTTTTATATAATTTACATAAAAAAAGAAAAAACATATGCAAAAACAAAAACGTATAGTGCTTGTTGTACTCTTGGCGGTGTATCTATATCACACACATGCAGTGCAACTATAACGGTTATAGGAATGTTATAGGTACCAAAGTGGCCCTATAACGCGCATATAACGGATTGCACCGTGCTCCTGATGGTTTGACTTAATATAGTAATTATCACATAAAATGAGTAGGCAGACGTCATACTACATAACATGTTTAGTATATTCAAATGATTCTTACTAAAATTGTAATGGGATAAAAGTGGATAATGCGCTCACTTTTGAACACTATATAAGCATTAGGATCTTGACTAAGAAATCAAACACTCTTTGTTGATTCCATCATAAACATATGTTTTAAATATTCTTTACTGACCTTTTATTAAAATTTTCATGCACCACATTTGCAAGGACACATGATTTGCAACAAAATGAAGCTTCAAAGAGACACTCTAGTGTTTTTTCTATTATTTGTTCTAGTAAAGATGGTCATGAGCACAAAACTTTCCAACCACTCGCCTCGGCCCATTGGTGATCGATTGGTGGAGTTTTCGTCAAGCTACTGTATCAGCTGGAGGCTAGCCGTGGAGACAAACAACATAAAAGGGTGGCGAACTGTCCCAATTCAATGTCTTCGTCATGTTGAGGCATACATTCTTGGTGGGCAATATGATTTGGATTTGAACTTGATTGTAGATCAGATTAGTAGTTATATAGATGAGATTGACGTGTGTGACGATGGATTGGATGCTTGGGTATTGGACGTCGATGATACTTGCCTCTCAAATATCTTCTATTATGAAGGAAAGCGATTCGGGTAAGTCTACATCATTCTTCTATACTCATATAAGAATTGCTATGATCATACTATATAACTTAATCACATTTAGCACCTATTGTCATTTAAAGTTGCAAATAGAAAAGGAACAATGTGCAAAAATAACATGTGTGTAGCATAAATGCTTGAAAATGAGTAAATGACTCACATGGCATATCAACTTCTTTTTAGCTTCATTCATTCGAATGTCAACCAACCCAACCAGTTATAGCATGTCTGACACTTGCTCGACATGTTTAACATGCCTACTTTGTCACATGTGCCATTTAACGTTCGTTATTGATGTAGCGGTGATCCATACGACCCACAAGCATTTAAGGAATGGGCATCAAGAGGCATATGTCCCGCAATTCCTCCAATCCTGCGATTGTTTGTCAAGCTGATCCAACGCGGTTTTAAGGTGTTTTTAATTAGTGGCCGAGACGAAACAACATTTAGACAGACTACTCTTTACAATTTACACTTTCAAGGGTTCTTTGGTTTTGAACGACTCATTCTAAGGTAGTAATTTTGTTATGTTAAAATTTTGGTTAACTTCCGAAAGTAGTCTATTGATAATGGGTCAGAAATCAAAACTTTAACTAAAAATAATATGGGTCATACATGCAAGTAAGTTATTAATCACATAATCAAGCTAAAACTAAAAATTGGAGTTTTTTTTAAACCGACAATTTTTCACACACATATATCACATATCTCACACCCCACGACTTCTTAGTTGATGAATATACTCACATACTAGTAGGACTTGATAAAGTTGTTACTCATAATATGTATTATGTAATACACTTTATATGTGAATATTTGATATATAATCCTTTTTTCTTTTGTTCTTAACTCTATTGTATGATAGGAATGAAGCATACAAAGGGCAAAGTGGCATAATATACAAGTCAGAAATGAGAAGAAAACTGATGGAAGAAGGTTATAGAATATGGGGAAATGTAGGTGACCAATGGAGTGATCTTCATGGTCAATTTGTAGGCAATAGAACTTTTAAACTTCCAAATCCTATGTATTTTGTACCTTAAACAATATATAAGGGATAATTATGTGCTTTTATGTGTGGCAACAAAAGTTGTCCATATATTTTAGTTCATTCTTCTATAATATACTAGCCGGGTACTCGCGTATTGCGACGGCAGGTACCCGTGTAATCAAATAACCCATAATAGCATCACAATCATCTTTATACATATTAGTAGTACGTGCGCAATACATCGAAACCAAAAAGGGAGAAAGCAACCACGTGTTTTGGTACACGGTAATAGAGATAACACGTCGTAGTTGATGATAATTTGAAGACAAAAACAAGGTCAATTATTAGAGCATCTACATTGCATCAAGTCTTTAAAGACTTGATGCATTTAATGCTTAACACATTTAGTTACTAAAGCTTTGAGAAAAGATTTGAAGTTCACCAAGTCTGTTTAGAAAGTTTACAAAAAGCTTTTGATTCAATGCTAAAAACCATACTAAAAAGCTTTTACTCATTTTACCCATTGTGGATGCTCTTAGTATTGCAAAAACGTCGTGGTTGACTTCAACATCTCAAGCTAACATCTCTCTTTCACCATGTTAAAAAATTGTACATAATCACTTTCTAAAATGAATCTATCATCTCTTCATGGTCCTTTTTATACTAAAAAAAATAACCTATGATTTATGTGAATTTAAAATTATGTAACCAAAAGTTAATAATGATTATTTACTTAATTGTATTTTAAATGTTTTCGATTACAATCATTTATATTATTAGTTACATAAATTAATTTCATTTTAAAGAACATGCCGGTTACTAATATTACTGTTTGACAAAATCTTTCCATAATAGGCAAGTGGGTAATCTGAATTTTTAAGCTTTTATGTTATAAGCAAATCACAAATGTATTATAAAGTAGTATATATAGATAAGGGTTAATGTCGATTACTATACGGAAGTGCTATATCTAAGAAATTAGGAGTAGTTGAATTTTTGTATATTAACGATTACGTGACGAATCATAAGTAACAAATGGATCTTTTACATACTCAACTCTTTGCGCGATTTTGAATATGTTGAGATTGATGAACAATCCATAACTTGAACTCAAATCGAATGTTTCTGTTGGGTCAAAATTGACCCAATTACCCTGACAAGGATTTGAACATAAAATAGCCTAACTCACTAAATAAAATAGTGGGTTACTCACTGATAAAGAAATCAGTGAGTGTTGTATAAAGCTCGTTGTTAAAGAAACACTTTGCTTACTGATACAGTGTCAGTGAGTAAAGTATACGAGCTACAAACAACTCCAGTATCACTGAGAATTGACAAATGTCTCAGTGACCCTGAAGACGCTATCTCTACAAGCAGACTGAAAAATATGGGCGCGAACTTCCAAAAGAAAAAAATGAAGTCAGACAAAGTACAAAAAAAGAAGATGAAGAGGGACCACTTAGTGGATGACAACTCACACCAAGTGGATGACAACTCACACCAACCCCACATGTTTTTGTTTAGTTACCTGTAAATATTGTATGCTTTGTAATTGAGATAGTATGGAGTCCTAAACAAACAAAATAATACAAAATGTATTAGTTGATAGGATCATCCTCTCATTGAATCATCAAGCATAGCTTGGATCAATGAGAGTTTATTTGTCACTCAAAAGGGATAGTTTACCGGAATTATCCCCTTAAAGAAGTTGAAGATGTTATCATATAGTCAATTCTATTTTGAGTAATCTTGTAACAATTGTTATCATTATTAATGAAACTGTTATTTATTTACTCAAATTTCATGAACCAACAGTTTCAAATTCTACTCGTAAGTGTGATGAGTTTGTGTAGCAAATAACCAAGAATTGACTATATAAAGAAAAGTAGTAAAAGCATTAACAAATCTTATAAGAGCACCTGCAATGAGAATATTGCATTTGCTTAGTGTCTAAATGAGCCTTGTCGTCGTAGGTCGGCATCACCACTGTCATGGTTGTCTCATGAATTTCGGTGACCCCGTGCCATCACCATAAAGAGGCTCTTAAACACACAAAAAATGTGCGCATGTATCAATAGTGCGTGAACTAATTAAACTCAAGCCTCATATTGTGTAAATATATAATAGAAGCGCATAGAACTTTGTGGCCTTGCAGTAGCATTATAACTAGTAGAATACTTTTTATGAGAAGAAAGTTGCTATATTATTCTTATATTTAATCTTTTCAGAAAATAAAGTATAGTGTACTCATTTTAACGTAAGGAGTACTAAAAGTAACCACGCTAGCTACCAGCATAACTGTTGCTTCAAAGGTAACGTATGGTCTTCACTCTTCAGTAACATGTGACCATCATCATATAGCATGTCATCATACACAAACATGTGATTTGTATTCACGGGTGACCACCCCACTTTAATGGTTTTTTGTTAGACCTTGTTACTTATTTTGTGACTACTAAACTTGTTTCATTTGTGTTAATGTGTGCTTAAGTGAATGTATGGTAAAGAACAACTCGCAGAAGGCCAGAAAAATATAGGTATAACCGTGTGTTATGAGGTATATATGTGCTTAAGCAAGGTATATTGTGCGCGGAAGAGATTGTTTGGTGCTGAGGTGAAGCCTTCTCCGTCACGTCCGGTATAAGGAGAACCATTTTTGATAACGAAGTCTACATTAATCTAATACTATTATTCTAATTAGGCAATGTAATACAACCGTTTTTTCGATACAACATACAAGCTAACATATTACATAGACAAACAGTAATTCATTAGATGGAACCAAAAAACACTAACATTAGACATAACAAACAACACAAGTAATGACACTCACATCACAACAGTAGATTTTCGTACTAGGTACCGATAGGATGCAACCTTTCGTTTCCTGGAAGCAGAATTATCAACCGATAAAACCAACTTTCCAGCTTCTTTTGCGGTATAAGAGTTGTGAACAGCCTCTTCCGTTGGTGCCATCTTCCTTGACTTCTCCACCGCGATGGTGTAGCTTCCATTGGCTATAGGGACATACTCGGCACTGTATTCCAAATCCCACCCTCCAACCACGATATCCCAAGTTATGGTTGCACCGGCCTAAATGAACAAAGTTGCACTATGTTAATATGTGTAGCGGCTAAATTCCAAGGTGCCTAAGACTTTCGGTGCACATGATGTACAAGATAATATCGAATGCAACTAATATCCTAAATTTACCTCGATGCCCTCGATTTGAATATTGACCTTCTCTCCACCTTTGACAGTGAACTCGGACGCTGGTTTGGGTGGACCAGTGTTCGCTTCACTGGTTCGACTCAAGCCACCATACTGCACCGGCACATCTTCTGGCCTTATGTACCTAATACCGATTAAACAAAATCAAACTTAACTTTTCTAAACTAAAACAGAATTCGGGTACCAAGTAACTGAATTAAGTACATCCACATTCAGTCAAAGCTCACTCAAAAAGCAAAACAAAACATAGAGTACAATAATTTAGTTATATACATTGTGCCACAAGAGTTGTACATGTTGGATATGGAAAAGATAAGTCTAAGAAAGATACTTACTTATAAAGTGTTTCGGCAGCATTTCCTTCTTTTGAAAGCACAAACTTGCTTTTGGTTCTTTGAGTCAAAAATGGACTGAAGACCGAGTACAACATGCTGAAGTACCATGGTACATTGATGAAGATCTACAAACACATATATCCAATTAAAAAAAATATACGAACATATAAGTTAGAGCATTCGGTATGGCAACCCGTGTTAAACTTTAACACACTTCTACCTTAACACACCAAGGCGATATGGTTAACACACCTTAACTCACCTTAACACACCAAGGCGGTATGGTTAACACACCGTGTTAAACCTTAACACACCTTAACACACCAAGGCGGTATGGTTAACACACCGTGTTAAACCTTAACACACCAAAAATGCATACCTTTAACTCACGTTAAGAGGTTAACATGCCCCTTAACGCAGAGCCTTAACACACTTCCATGGTATGGTTAACACACCTTTAACACTCCAAAAGTGAAACTTTAACACACTTGGTGAGTTACTATACCGAGTGCTATTATTGTTAAGTAAATAAATGTTATAAAAAAAATTTCAAATAAATGGAATAAAACGTTAACTTTAACTAAAACAGATGAGGTTTTCCATGTCTAGATTACTCGGGAAGAGTTTTTAGGCACGAACTCTTGTAAGGAGTATCCCTGTTTCTAACCCGGAACCCCCAAGATGTGTACCTAGTGAGTTTTGAACCTCATACCTATTGTAAGGACATCCAGCGTGACCACTATGAATTTTGTAACGTGTTGGTCATCTATGAATTTTGCATATGTAAGCTGTATGAATTTTGCATATGTAAGCTGTACGAAAAAACTTATTGATGCACATGGTGTTGGTTTTGAAATTACTCGACACCATAAATTGGTGTTGGTCCATCTTAGATGAGGATTTTTGTTGTGTGCATAAATGCGACATACACCACAAAAGCCTAAACTACAGGTTTTGTAAAATGTGAATTTTTGGTAGAAAATGTACTAACCCTTTTATGACATCTTATGCACAAAAACACAATAATTTTGAAAAGGGTTGATTACACATTCGGACCCTATACCCAATATACACTCTCGACCCTTCCAAAACACGCCTTTCGATTTTTGAACCCCCATATCTTGGAATCGATTAAACTTCACGATTCAAACAAAGTTTGAATATATGCGACTTATTTTTGCCAGCAATCTCGAACTACTAAAGATTCATAGCCAATTTTGAGTAACATTAACATTCTAAATTTACGTAATCTATATATGAACATTTTGTTAAAATCACAATAATATAACATCAACTCGCTTTTGATTGCCAAATTACATTAGAGATTAGTGATTGATGGGGGCCACTAATTATTATCGGAAAATTAGTTATAACAAAGATATGTTTATAATTGGTTACAAATATTTTTCCAAGATGTTTAAAGTAATCAGACATTCAAATCAAAAAGAAAGCATTGGTAATGTTAGAAGATACAAGGAAAACGAGTCACATAATTCAGTTTTTGTCCTAAATTGTAAAGTGTAACCGATTCTGAGGATTGGGATTCAAAAGATATTCGCGTTCAAAAGATATGGGCGTCCTAAACTGATGTACATAGTGTTGGTTTTGAAATTACTCGATGTTCATAAATTGTAGTGTACAAATTATTGATGAACATGATATAGTAGGTCGATGTTGGATGATGATTTATGTTGTGAGCATAAATGCAAACTATAGTACAATAGCCCACTTTTCAAGTCTTGTAAAAATTTGAAATTTTAGCGTAAATTGCGCCACCCCTTTTTAACTATGGGGGATAGTCACACACTTGAACCATATCATCCATCCAGTTTACACGCTAAACCATCTCAACTGATCTTTGTAATTTAGGCATTGCAATGTTTTAAAACCCGGATTGACCCCGGCGGTTACGCGTTTATTCACGATAAGCCGGTCTAGTAAAAAAACGGGTTGAACCGGAACTCGATCCGGCCAATAATAAAACCGGTTTCTTAAGACATTGCAATTGTGCAACCCACCGGTTTAACCATGATTAAATTATTTTAATCATTAAAAGCCTTTTAGAAATATTATTTTAATCATTAAAAGCAAACATTTCAGGCAAATAACTTTTTTTTCTAACTTATAGGTTTGAATGGTACAAGTCTTCAATGCACAAAACTTGCTTTTTTTTTCAAAATTTACTTACCAAAAGTAAATTACAAGCAAGCATTTTTGGGAAACTGTCTTTGAAAACAGAGATGCCATAAAAGCCACCACTTTATAACTCATTTTCCAAAAAAACACAATGCATTAAAGACTTGTACCTTTCATTTTGGGGGGAAAATTAGAAAATTGCAGTATCCCAAAGTTCTCAACCAGCAATCACTATTCAAAGTTAGGATAAAAAAATGTACAAAACATAGATGGTGTTTGTTTAAGCTTATATGTGGCTTACGGGCTTATTTGGTTTTAGCTTATATTTCATAAGCTCTAATTAATTATTATACAATTATATAAGCCTACAAGTCTCAAACTAAGCCAGAAAATTGGAGCTTATGAAATATAAGCCGAAATCAAATAAGGTCATAAGCCCTAGATAAATATTCAAAGTTAGGATAAAAAATTGTACCTTTCTAGCAACCATTTCAGGATAATTGTCTTGAAACAAAGACAAAATGTGATTAGAAGCAACTCTAAGCTCTCTTTTAGGCATATCTTTCAAATCAGTAACTTGAATAATAGAATTAATCCCACCAGGCTTAAAATGCAACATCTTAATCCCTCTTTCCAACACTTGAACCCTCCACCTTAAAAACCTTTTAAGCTTCTCATTATCTCCAAATATTTTCTCATACATTTCCTTGTCTTTAAACACACCATAAGCATTGTAACAAACTGGATGACCTTCTTTATCATAACCATTCATGTAAGCTACCACACCTTCAAGTTCCTTAAACCCTAATTCCTCATCAACTATGACGTCAGCACCAAATTCTTTCCTCCATGCGAGGCACTTCACTAGCATGTTGAAAGCATCTTGTACCCTAAAGTCTCTTGCTCTTAGGAACTTGAGCAAGATGACGTCAGCTTTCTCACTAGTGGTGCTTGGAAGCAGTGGTACACCCCACATGGTGACGTCAGCATGTTCTTGAGTGAGCTTTGTTTTGAGGTCTTGTAAGGCTTTTTTTTCGGATGGTTTGAGGTTGTGGAGATGGTAAGTGTCTTCTTTGAATGATGGTGTACGGTGAGGTGTGGGGACTGATGCACCCAGTAAAGGCTGATCCATGAATGATTTATTGGGTTTTTGGTCAGTTTCTTGGTGTCCTGAGCTCATTTTTTATACCCAGATGAAAAAAACTTAATTTTATAAAAATCTAAGCAACACCCAGATGAAAAAACTTATTTTTAATAAGATTTGAACACGACCCACATGAAAAAACTGCAAATTTTTAAGATTTGAGCAAGACCCAGATGAAAAAACTGATTTTTATAAAAATTTGAGCAAGACCCAGAATAGAAAACTGATTTTTTTCCAAAATATGAGTGATACCCAGACGGGAAAAATGGATTTTGATAAGAAATGAAAGATACCCAGATGAAAATTTTGAAAATTTATGAAAATGAGGGTAGTGAAAATGAAGATTTAAATAGAAAATAAGGGGATTGTGGGGGCAGTAAATTTGGGTAGCGTGACTAAAGGAGAAAAAGAAAGTGACAAGTCTTTGATATGATGGGTGGACTAAAAGGATTTTAGAATGAGTACAGTACAGTTTTTATATTAATTTTCACGTTCCTATTGTCATTTTGGATTTTTTTTTAATGGAAAATGATATTTACTCTCACTTTGGAAGGGATATATATGCAATTCTGCCTAAATTGTTTCTACTTGTTCTATTACTCACTTTTTCAATTTGAAAGTTGATTTGCATACTATTTATTTTTTATTTTGATTGGAACATTTACTGTACAATTATAGAGCATACTGTAAATATTGTATAATATATTATGCACGAAATAGAGTGTTTCAATCAAAACTTTAAGCGTGCAAATCATTTTTTTTTTAATTTAATATACATTTTTTGTCTTAACCGATAAGAAAATGTGTGTAAAAATGTGTGTGAAAAGTGTGTAAAAACGTGTATAAAAACGTGTGTGAAAAACCTGTATAAAAACATGTCAAAACGTGTGTGAAAACGCGTGTAAAAACGTGTCTTAAAATGTATATATAAACATAAAGAAATACGTATATAAAAGGACTAACGTTGCAAACGATCGTTGGTAGAAAGGACTAATGATGCAAACGATTATTGGTATAAAGGACCAACGTGGCAAAATTGCAAACGATCTATGGTATAAAGGACCAACATTGCAAATGACCGTTAGTATGGAGGACTGATGTTGCCACTTTACGATTAGACTTAACTAACTTCGTTATCAAAATGGACTGAAAGTGAAACGAAACTATCAGTTTTGGACTAAAACCAAAAATCTTTGAAAAAATGGATCAAAAATGAAATCGAACTAAACCACAAGGACCAAAAATGTAGTTAACTCTTATTATAATAAGGATAAAGTATTGTACTACGTATTTATTATTGAGGTGACAATGATTAATGCATGCGGTGCTTTTTATTTGAAATGGAATACTTTTTGTTACAATACGATATGGTAAGTTGTTTATTTTATGGTATTAAATTTGTCTCATTATTGGTTTGATTGTATCGTGCAAGTCTTTACAATCATTAGGTAAAAAATTTATGTGCAATATCGGAATTATTTGTCCATTTAATGTGAAATTTTGACTAGCAGAAACAACTAATTATGTTCGAGCATAATACTAAGAGAATCCTAGCTTTATTCCAAACGAAAAATCTTGATAAATTTCCGGAATAGTTGTGGCATGAACTCATTTCTGCCTTTCATCACCACCGCCCTACCTTGTAACAGAGACTAATGGGTTGAAAGCGTGAAGAGTGAGTAATGTGGGCCCGCTTGGTTCAGTAGAGAGGAATGCAAAAAGAAAAGGAAAGGGAAAGGAAATGCAAAAGAATTGGTGATGGTGGGTAATCATTACCTTACCCCCCAATTTACTCTATAATGGTTGATTACCGAGTACTGAGTAATCATTATATTTCTTACCACCTACCAAGCATCATCAATCAATCCTTTCTCATTCCCCCCCCCCCCCAACCAAGCGTGAAGCCCCTGAGTAATGTGGGGAATCATAATTTATTATAGCATATAGAAGTTTCAGCTCAAATGGCTCAAACTCGTACGATCAAAACCAGCCCACAAGGCCAAAAGACAATAAACACTACTTGAGAAACCGACTTCCGAGGCACGTACTCCCTCCGTCCCAATATTATTATCCACATTCTTTTGTGGTTTGTTTTAAAATAATTGTCCATGCCTAACTATAAAAATTGAAATTATTTAAGTTTATCGTATACCCCTAATCAAAATCATTATTTACAAAGTTAATTGAAATCATTAATTAATAGTTAAAAGTGTAAAACTGTTTAACTAGTTTTTACAAAAATCAAAGCATTAATGCATTTTTATTAAAATGTGCGTATTTTGTAGATGGACAACAATTTTTTAACAGAAAGAGTATAATTCAAGGCAAGTATAAGTCAAGTTCAAGACAGTACTTGCCTAGAAGCTAACTCTAGGGCAAGAATGCGTCTGGAAACATATCATTAAAATATACACTAACGTCACGTGTAGCTACCTTATTCATGTAGGGGTGGTGTTGCGTGTATTCCGTTAGTACATGCATATCTTGTCAAATATTTCCATAACCACTTGAGCAAAGGATCTCACATCATGTGTCATTCTTGTCTCATTAATTAGATGTCCACTACGTGTACCATCCAATACCGTTGGATCACATTCACGGGACACACAACCCCAAATGCATCCTTATAATTTTGATGTATTTGGTAAGAAGAACCGGTCTATCTTCTCCATTTTCACACACCCAAAATATACACTAAACTTATCTTAGGGTTCTTACCGAACACGGAAAACTGAATATACGATCATGCTCATCCCACAATATTAATTTACCCAAATCGTTACTTTACTATACGTAAACAATTTAGAATACCATACTTGAGAATAAAGAAACTACTTTTGCATAAGTTCGCGCAATAACTTGTGTAGAGATATATAATATGTGACGAAACACAAATAAAAGTAGTTCTATATGTTGATAACTTATACATGACTATTTTAAATTTGCCTCTGTATAAATGTTAATAAGTGGTTCGGTTGAATCATCCAAGTCTTTACAATCATTAGGTAAAAAAATTATGCGCATTATCAAAATTAACTTTATCATCAAATGTCAAATTTTGATTTAATTTTTTATTTGGTAAATATGGTTTTTGTCCTTTTAAACGACTATTCAACGGATTTTACATTTAACGTCACACAAACCCAAACCGAATAAAGATTCACGTTTTATGAAAGATTGTCATGGCCTCACCATTGTTGTTTGAAACTATACGTTGTTACGGCTAGACTACCACCCACGATAGGTGATGTTTTCATGTTATGTGTATAATTGTAGTGTGTGCATTAATTTATATGGTGTGAGTATAAACACCTTTTTTATTTGTGTTAATCTACTCTGTATATGATATCTAAAGTAACACAAAGCATCGTGATTCTATATATTGACCACGTTGGAATTGAATAATACATAGAAGTTTACGTGACACTTAAAAGCATTCTATGATAGTGTGTATATCGTACCACGTGAGTGGTTTGTGTCCTTTGTCGAATTTAATAATGAAACTAGTACATTAGACCATCCTACATTTAATTGTACGTATTCTGGCCTAGAAGACTTTGAGTAGACAACAAAGTTTATCTTTGGGATTATGGTATGCAGGTTAGGTTTACTGACTTATTTTTCACCAACGTGAGCTTATGATTTCATTGAAATGTTTCTTTACATGATTTCATTTATTCTTTTGTAAAATGGTGAACAACAAAAGTTTATTTATATTGATTTTCATTCACATGTACAGAGGTGTTGGTCGGATCGGGTTGGTTAGGTTCGGGTTAATTGATTATTTAGGTTGAGGCTGAAAAAACATACCCGAACCTGACTCTATTAAGATCTCGGGTTTAAACGGCTCTGGTCAACCCGAATATGAGTTAAATGCTTTAAAAATGGCCTGCTTCAATAATAAAGAAACTCTTATTCGGGTCAATTTTGTTGACCCGAATAACACTATTCGAGTTAAATTATTGACACGAGTAACTCAACCCGAATAGGCTTATTTGGGTTTGAGTTCGGGTCAGGTCAGCTTTTTTACACCCCTATTCATATATAACTTTGTATAATAAAAAATTGCAAAACCTATAAACTATACAACAAAGCGAAATCGAAAACCAATTTTCAAAAATTAGAACTCAAAGGCCGATCTCTATTTGCGAAGACCGCAATCCTGTTACTAACTGCTGTAAAAATGAGATCTTAATGAAGCAATTTTCAAAAAATATAACTTCGCAAAGCTTCTTAGCTCATTTCAATTTTTTTTAAAACTTTCAATGGCATGGTAAAAGCCATACAGTTTTACTTTTGCGTAAACTTATGCAACTAAAAACTGTGAAAAGTTTACCCAAACCTATGAATGGGTATGGTCTAGGTAATAAATAACAGGTAAAGTTATTCATAAAAAGAATTCGTATAATTGAACATGAAAAGTAAGATTTTACTCGTATCATTGTTTTCCCTTGAACATGAAAAGTAAAGTTTTTAACGTACGCATGCATGTTAATAGAGTTTTACTCGATCAGAGATAATCGAATTTCTTTATGTTCTAAAGTAAATTGACTTTTTATTTATTTTACTAATCTAAATATGAATTGTTATCTAGGCAACAACCTCACTTAAGCAAGATAATATATACGTCTTAATTTATTAGATTATATTTTTATTTTTATTTTGGGTTGTTTAAAAATGTTTGTCTCTTTTGATATTTTAGTCAATTTAAAGAGACCTTAGTGTATAGAAATTATATTTGATTGATGCAAAATGTAGTTAGTGAAAATTTATTAAAGTCTTTTTAATTTGAAAGTGAATTTAGAATTTAAGACGGATGAAACGAAAGAGAAAACAAAAGATTGTATTTAGAAATAGTATAGAATAAAAATATTTTTCCAAAATCAAAAGATAATTTCAAAAAAACAGTGGAGTTAAGTTTAAAATGTTCGACACATAAAATAGTAACATAAATGATTTCAAATAAAATAACGCTAGTAAACATTCTGTCATCTTGTCGCTAAATATGCGATTATCTTAGGTCTCGTTTGGTTCGTGGAATGTTTTTGACGGAATTGGAATCTTTTTATGGAATTGCAATGTGAAAGAATTCGAATGTTGAGTAATTGAAATATTAATGATTTGGAATTTGAAGAAATTTGAATTTGCAAAATTAACGCGTGTTTGGTTGGAAGAAAATAAAATAGGGAAAAACAAATTATATTAAAGTATTTAAAATTTTATTATAAATACTCTATTCTTGGGACGGCGGGCAGGATGTTTGTGTCGATTTGACAGGGTCATCTCCTTTGACACAATCGGGTATGGTCGATTTTGAGCCAGGACGAGTGGTGGTTGAAGCAGCACAGCGCAAGCGTGTCAAATATGAGAGCAAATGTGCCGACATTGGATATGGGTTTCTTCCCTTCTCATTCTCTTCCTTTGAGGAACTTGGGAAGGATGCAGCAACCCTACTGAAACGGATCCGAAAGTTCTCAGTAACTCAAGACATCGGATCGCGAGCCGCTGCTCATATTTTTAATAGGATTAGCTTTGCAATAGCTAGAGGAATGGGGGCCCAGTTAGTATCTCGGCTCCCCTCTAATTTCTTGTAGATCCTATAAGTTTCTAATAAAGCGACGTTTTTATAAAATAAAAATAAAATAAAATAATAATAATAATAATAATAATAATAATAATAATAATAATAATAATAATAATAATAATAATAATAATAATAATAATAATAATAATAATAATAATAATAAGATTAATAATAATAATAATAATAATAATAATAATAATAATAATAATAATAAATGATTTTTTATGATAAATATGATGAATTCTATTGAATTGTAAACATTCTTCACATTTTGCTATGGAATGTTGAATTCCACAGAATTGGGATTTTGAAGGATTTCATTCCATTCCATTTGCCAACCAAAAATGTTAAAGAATGGAATTCAGATTCTGAATTTCTTGAATCTGCCAACCAAGCATCTTATGGAATGGAATTAGATTCCAATATTAGATGATAAATAAGGGCCAAGCCCGTATGTGGGGTTGGGTATATTAGGGTTTCATTATGTATTGCCTCTACATATATCGTATCAATAAAACGTATTACCTACGGGGTTTCATTGTTCAACATGGTATCAGATCAGGTCTGATCCTCAGACCAAGGTGGCTAAGTTGAGCCGCCTCCCCCTAAAACGCCCCGTCAAACCCAATCATACAAAATAGCCATAACTTATAAACCCAAATAAATTATGTTCCATTTATTTTCTGTGCTTTATCACCAAAAGGTCAACAATTGTTGGCTAAAACAATTCCTTTATTACCGATCAAAAACAATTCTTTTATCACCTAATTAACCACCAATTTCTTTATCACCAAAAGGTCAACAATTGTTGGCTAAAGCAATTCTTTTATCATAGATAAAAAACAATTATTTTATCACCGATTCATTTTATCACCAAAGGTTATTATTGAAGGGTTATTACTCCGTATTAAATATGAAGCTGCTCAACGACACTCCTTAGTGAGCCTTTTACGTAACAAACATGAAGCTGCTCAACGACACAGATATGGTTGTTTTATTCTCGAAGGATTTATGTTTATGTTTTTCTTTATTGTTGAAAAAAAAATAATAAAATAAAAAACTATAGTTGTTTAATTGTTTGTTTCTTAGTCGATTGTTCGTACGGCTTTGTTACAAGTCGACTAAAGTTAACCGTTGGTACCAGTCCCTAAAGTCGACCATTTGTACGGGTTTCTTACCAGTCGACTTAGCCGACCGTTGGTACCAGTCGACTAAAGTCGACCGTTGGTAGGGTTTTGTTACGAGTCGTCTAAAGTTATGCTTTTATTACGTTAATGTTTTGTTTCTTTATTTTTTTTTATTTTTTCTTAGTTTACTACTCTAGTCCAAGCTTTCGTGATTTCGTCGCTCGAACTGCGGAGGAGTATTAGATGATAAATAAGGCCAAGCCCGGTATGTGGGGTTGGTTCTATTAGGGTTTCATTATGTATTGCCTCTATATATATCGTATCAATAAAACATATTTCCTACGAGATTTCATTGTTCAACATCCAATTCAATCAGAATACTAATAATTCCACGAACCAAACGGAGCCTTATTGTTTGATAGGTCATTTATTTGGATTATTATGATAATATTTTTCTTTTTATACGTAAGAGAAATATTAACTTTCCGACAACCATATATGATTTGGTTTAGCGATTTGTCACGTTGTTGCTACATATGAGATGATCTTATTGTTTGATAACTCCTTTATTTGGATTATTATGGAGTAATATTTTTCTTGTCAAACGTAAGAGAAATATTAGCATACCGACAACCACTTATGATTTGGCTTAGAGATAAAAACAATTATATTGATGAACGCTTTTATTACTTTCACCTCAATATCATCATTTTCTTTGGGGTTCTTTAACAAATGCCCCCTGTTCATTGGTTGGTTCGCATAAATTTATCCGAACTTTTAATTTAAATTAAAAGTTACACATAATACGCATTTATTAAAGTTATAAATTATGTTAATTAATTACGTATAATTTTTAATTTAATAAGTATAACATTTTCTTTAATAATTATATTCACCAATGACTTTAAGGCATTCGTTAGAAATACCTTATATAAGGCTATGTATAAGAAGCCAATTATATATATATATATATATATATATATATATATATATATATATATATATATATATATATATATATATATATATATATATATATATATCATAAAAGGGGGAAGACGCTACTGTAGCATGCACTGTAGCCGCTACAGTGGACAAAACAGTGGTCGTTTGCAAAATAGTCCTTAAGGTGTAAATCTCTTTGCAAGCTAGGTCCTTCGAGGACTAACGATGCAACATGCCGAGAATTTTAAGGACTTTTTCAGCAAAAAAACATATTATTTCCAGAATTAATTTTCAAAAATAGTTCTTGGGTTAACAGTTGTCATGTGCAATTTAATCCCTAAGGTGTAAATGTTTTTGCATGCTAGGTCCTTCGGGGACTAACGATGCAATATGCCGAGAATTTTAGGGACTTTTTCCGTAAAAAACATATCATTTCCAGATTTAGTTTTCAAAAATAGTCCTTTGGTTTATCGATCTTTTTTAAATTTAGTCCTTAATGACTAACTTTCAAACAAGACTTAGCATCGCATTCCCGCAGCAACGCGCGGGTCCTCCCACTCGTTCAAAAACTAAATATGTACTAAAATCAAATGCAAAACGATTTTAGGGTGTAATCTTCTTCATTGTTAGGCAATAAAAACATCACATATTGATATCAGTGTCTTACGTCGACTTAATTTTTAACCTAGCCTCATTACGACATTTATTTCTTAATATACTCTCGATATGAACATGTCTTTCGCAACATCGTGCCGTCGTATGGATCTTTCGTTTGTTTATATAATCAATACATTTGTTGGCACGTTTATTATTAAGTAAACTCATTTCAAAAGTCTTAAATTGCCAAGTAATGAGTAAGGTGTTTTGTTGGTGGGATCTTGATGCCACCGAGTTAAGTTCCTATGACGAGTGGCTTTTATGGTTCCAAAACATTCGGATGTCTAAGAGCTTGAAGGCTGTTTTTGAAGGTGTTTGTTACGTGATGTGGTGGTTTTTGTGGAACTTCAGTAATCAGATGGTGTTTAGCAGATTTCATTCTCGAAAGGAGACCCTTTTTGATGACATAGTTCAATTATCGTTTACGTGGTGTTCTAGTCGTTGTAAATCTAAATTCGACTGTGTAACTTGGATGCAAAATCCTAGTATTATTAGTATGTAGTTTTTTGTTCTAGCTCCTTGCTAGCTTCTAATAAATTTGTCGTCAAAAAAAAAAAACAATTATTTTAGAATAAAAAAGGTATTTGAACAATTGTTTTATTAGATTTTTATTTTACATTTTGAATGTTTTTAAGATGAGAAGTGATTGGCACACTCTCAATTTTTATTAAGACACTCCACGTTATGTATTGAACAGTTATACTTTTAGTATAAACTGTTTTAACTGCTTGTATCGTGAGTGTCTGAGTAAAATTTGAGATTATGACAATTACTTCCCTTTCAAGGTACAAAAATAGTTTCTGTAGTGTGGACTGTGGGGCATATATGATTCCTTTAAAATCCCATCATAACTAAAGTTCAGGCCTAAGTTTGAAAATTTGTCCATACCCACTTACTTTTTTAAGACCAGAATGAGAGGATCACCACACGCACTATCAATCAAACTTTCTCGTCGAAGTAAGCACAGTAAATGTGTCTTTTGCACAAGCACGATCCATACTGAAACAATAAGAAAAACACAAATTGGTAATTTGTCGTCGCCACGTGACGCGAGTACCGTTAATCGGAAGACTAAGAAATTCAATATTGTATTTGTTTTCCTTTTTACTACAGACATGATATCCAACCAACTAATACAAATCATTGTAGAATAGCCTAAGGGCTTAAGTAATCCATTCACCATTCAATCAAAAAATGATTTCACTTTTAGTTTGTTACCAAGAATAAACATTTGTAGTTTGTCGTGTTCTTATAACACATCATGTATCATGTTTAAGAGTATCATATAACTTTTCAATTTGCGAATAATTATAACAATCATACCCATGATAGTTGGACACAAGGGAAGAGAGCAAAACATATTTGTGTTCCTAATTATATATGTTCTTTGCCTCTAAAATATTCTAAATCATCATGAAGGACAAAATGTTAAGTAAATGTCTGGGTGACCAAATCACGTTTATAAACAAACCTTAGATCAGCCTTTTGGATTTGTAACCTATGTTCAGTAGTTTTGTTTCTTACCAAGTATCAACCAAGCCAAGAAAGCACATACAGCAGCTGCTACAGCGGCATAATCTTTAATCAGCTTCCCACTTGAATGAACTCGCACTTGAGCAAATTTTGCAACGGAATTCTATAGAACAACCACAGTTTGGCGGTCAAACTGTGTGACAAATGGTAATTTTCCCAATAATATTTTAATAATAAATGTCAATTTATTATTACACAACTGTCAAACTAAACATTTATGTGTTTACATATTTATAACGGGAAGCAAACCCGCACACAGTAGCGTACAATAACTCACCAAAACTATTTAAATTCATCAGTAAAAGTGAATTTATCACTTTTCGACAATTTCAGACACTAACGTAACAAAAACGATAGGTTATCTTGTTTTTCCTGAAAACCGACACCACACGCGTACCAACACCACTTTAGTAAAGGTTAAACTTTAAAATTCATTTTTGGGAGTCAGCAAGTTTATTTTACATCAGTATTGTAAAAACGGCTACAGATTTATATTTTTTACGTTTACGTGAAACCGAGGTACCACAATTTTACTTCAGCTGAACAGAATACGGGGTATACACAATACACTTTATAATTAAAACAAACAAATACCCAACCCTTTTTCCCACTCACCCACGTGAGATCTATAACCACTTTTCTGATCTTCTTCTTTCTTTTTCGATCACCACAACACCAGCAAACCATTTCTTTTGACTTTCTTGGTGAAGAAAACCAAGAAAACACCTTACCCTCTCCTTCCATCGCCATCCATAGCCAATCTATATGTGCTTTTTGCACTTCCCCATTGTTTTTTCGGATCCTAAATCCGATCCTAAAGTGGTCAAACATCCTAGAGATCGAAGAAGGAAAAGGATATTAGCCAAGAATGGTGAAACCTCATCCTTGGATGATCAAAAGTAGGTCAAGAAACTACCATGAATCGCTCCTTAAGAGCACCGATTCCAGGAAAAGCGACCACATCAAAACCTACTTCACCTCAATCACATACTTCAGTCGAAGGTTTCAAGGAGAAGAAAAAGGTGTGTGGCTTGCTTGGAATCGGGTTGGACTCTTATCATTGTCTCCTGTAATCGATTCACTATCATCCTTTGTAAGGTTTAATCTCACTATTGTTGTTTTATTCTTTGTACTCTCGAATTGTACATCATTTTGTTGTCGGCATGAATATTTTTTTTGTCAATATTAGTCTTGGTGTGGTTGAACCAAAATTTGAAACTGATAAAACTTGGAACACTATTTAGAAATTGTTATTGGCTCAAGATTCATGTGGTGTTGTCGATAATTAGGTTGTTATGATTGTCCTCGTTCATCTTGTTAATCGACCTTGAACCGATTGTTATGTAGCAACCTTAGAAAGAAACGTTAGGCTAAGTCGAGCTTGAGTCGTTGTTACTAGGTTGTGTCCAAATCGATGTGCTTTGGTCGAGTCCACATCTCGTTCGACCTACATTTGTTCACATATATGTTCTGCTAATGAGATTCAAATGATTTTGTTGCGTTAGAGTTTTAATTAGCCAAATTGTAGTCATAAAAGTGTGCTCACCAAGTGTTTGCGTTTTGGTTTGAAAGAAATATGTTAATCCTCAAAGTATGAGTTTGGGTCGAATGGGATATATTACTCAAGATCCTTTGCCTTTTGCCGTTATAACTTACATTAGTACTCGGCATTCGAGTTGAGTTGTACTCGACTCAAGTGTAAACCGAATGCTCATAGTCTAGCCAAGCCATGTAGTCATCGAAATTGATTCACGATTATATTTCTTTTAGTTGTTTTCTTAAGTCATTAGCCTAAATAACCTCGAACTCGTGTGTGAAAAGAGGCTCTATTCATATATTGTTGTGTTGAAAACCGAGAGACTTTGTGGTATGGTCACAATGTTCGTCTAAAAACTCGGTTAACACCTCCTTTTGCTCCTTGTTTGAGTCGACCCTTTTAATCGTAGCCACCCCCTTTGGGTGCTCGTTTTGCTCGGTTCGTATGGTCCTACAACGGGTACACCTTAAGACCAAGTACATATAACTTATGTCCTTGTCAAGCTCATATTTCGAACCCTTGCTCCTTGCAAAAGCTGCTCAAATTCAAGAGCCATATGAATTTTGGTTCTGTTCTAAAACTTGCGAGTTGCTGGAAGGTCATTCACAACAAGGGGGCCAATTATCCCTTAAACTCTTGATGGGCTAGACACAAATTCCTCAGCCCACAATCTCCTTATGTATGTTAAAGAACACATTGGGCCGAAGCCCATTCGGTATATAAAACAGCAGGCCGATGGCCATTGCTTTGGCAGCCCAAATATGTGTACACAAATAAATCTGTTAATTAAGAAATGTGGGCCACAGCCTACTCCGTCACACGCATAAATATTATTTTCGACTTGATATAAATCGTTCCAAACACACGAGACATGATCATTACCGTACGAATAGCCGTTAAAAATTCATTTCAACTTCATATTAAAACGACTCGACGAATAATTGTTTCATTACATGTCATGAAAATATAATAACTTGATATATATATATATATATATATATATATATGTATATATATATGTATATATATATATGTATATGTTGTACGGAGTAATTTAAAAACCCGACGTGAATTTTATAACACACACTTGATTTACAAATTATTTTTGAACACATAGATTTTCATATTTAACGAGATATATATATATATATATATATATATATATATATATATATATATATATATAATATATATATATATATATATATATATATATATATATATATATATATATAAACGACTTGCAACACTAAAATTGGGAATACAAACCAATTTATTGTTTTTCATGGCTTATAACTCGAAGTTGTTTTACCAAAACTTTTATAAGTCATTAGATTGTGAAACGATTATTTTTCAAATACAAATTTACAATTTTGTTAAAACAAGGATTTCTTGTAAACACGAATTATTAACACAACATGAAATAAGGTAAACTATGATGAGAGCTGTTTCAAACGTAACATCTCTTTACAAAAACCATATGTATATATGAACATATATATATATACACACACCATCATACACACGTTCACTCATGTAAAACACATACACTCATTTAACAACAACGTACCATATGTCGTTCACGATTGACATACGATAATAATTGTCCTTCGTGCGTAGCTTTCCGATTTCTGCTAATCCGAAGGCTTACTCATCTTGGTCTTTTGTACGCTTGTACACTCCAATGAGCCAACATCTATAAATGTTAAAAACATTGTTCCAACTTAAATGCTGCCACACCAGCAACAGCAACATGAACTCTTTAAAACAATTTGAAATTCTTGAATTTGAACTGTGAACTAAAATAAACCTTACTAATCTAGGTCGCGTGTCGGTGCTGAACTCTGTCTGAACTATTTTGTGTTCTGACTGCTATTTATCCAGGTGAGTTTATAGCCCCACACTATTTAAACTTGTTTTACTATTGGGGTGAGAAACATGCAAAACTATTTTAAGGACCAAACTATTGTCTATGCTATTACGTGGTTTAGCCTAAGCCCTGTTATGTCCCTCTATGCCCAACTCATGAAACGTCAATTCCTGATGGGAAGCGCGAGTGTTATAAATAGATCTATTGGGAGTAACGTCCCCGTTTGGGTTGACCGGATAGGCAAACGAACGTATACCATGTCAAAACTACAAGTGTCTAGGATATACACTTGTCGGGCCACTGATATTTAACATGCTTATAGAGCATGCACACAAGTTATAGATTCGGTTGCATGAACTTAGTGCTAACGTAATAGACTGTATTTTATATGTCATTGCATGGGTTGTAATGTTCATATGCTAAACTCATGGTCCAACTGCTGATTTACTGCTTATTAATAAACCTATGAACTCACCAGCTTTTTGCTGACTTTTTAAGCATGTTTTTTTTTCAAGTATTTGAGCTGACTGATATGACAAGGTAGTGGCAGGGCAAGGGTCATAGATTACTGTCTGAATGTTGTGGCTTTTTAATTATGACTTGTTTTTGTCTGGGACAACTGAAATTGTGAGCTTCACTTTATTAACTCAAAACGATGTTGTAAACAATATTTTCATGTTTTAATGAATTAAAACGGAGTATGTATTCCGTTCTTTGTTACCTTGTGTTGTGATTATCCATTTAGTAGCACCCCATGACCCGAATGCTTCCGCTATACCAGATTTTGGGGGTGTTACAGATTGGCATCAGAGCCTAGGTTATAGAGAACTAGGTACATATCCTAAACTATAACCGCTTTTTACAAAAATAAGTCCCTATGACCGCCACTTGCCTGCCTGCCTTGCTCACTATTTATTTGATGATTGCTTATCTTAGCTGCTTATTACTATCTGTTGATTTTTGCTCAGCTACATGTATTATATGTATATCTATACATACGTAACTTATACTATTTATTACGAGTATTTTCGATATACTTACACATATATACCATTTTGTCACAGACTATGTCTTCACATCACATTCCTCCGATCTTTCCAGACTCCGACGATCCATATATGCAGGTGTTACATGATTTTAACGCACCAGACCCTGATCACAATGAGCCTGTACTCACCTCAGCATTACCTACACCTACTACCGATCAGACTTCCATCCAGTTTATCCCTACTACTACTGATACTACCACTTCATATATCCACACTCATCCTATTCGCCGTACTACCCGCATGAGAGTCCCAGGATATCGAATGCGGTACTCAGACTTACCATCTTTGCCCCAAAGGAGGGCCCGTGCTGTTTATATGGGTACCTCTAGTACCCCAGTATCTCTTTCACCTGCATCATCCCCAGACCAGTCTCCACCACACCAGAGGCTCAGGAGAGCCGATGACTCCTATACAGCCGAGGATCCCGAGGAAGAATCAGAGGAGGATCCAGAGGAGGAACCAATAGCAGACTCTACACCCGAACAGACTATACCAGCAGAACCGCGTCATGGGAAGGCGGTTATGGAGGAGGTGCCGGGTATATTTGAGATTGGGCAGAGTTCTAGAGCTGCTCAGATGACAGGGGGAGACAGTGATACACCTCTGGGGTTAGGTCAGAGGGCTGCTATTTTGCGAGTCAGAGAGGAGAGTCTGAATATCCCCGCTACCTGTGAAATCAATGGGGAGATATGGAAGGATATTGAGTGTGTTTATAGTACTCCACTTCATGTTGATAGTCCCACATATGAGCCATCTTCACCATCATTTGTGCCGCCATCTCCTTTAGTGCCAGTTTCCCCTCCACCTGCTGTCTCACCTATAGTGGAGGAGGAAGAGGATAAGGCCACGAGGTTCTTGATCCAGCTTGGGGCACAGGGGAACCTATTGGATGTTCACTCTAATCAGTTAGAGAGGCTTGGGCGCCGTGACGAGCAAGTTAGCAGGGAACTTGCAGGAGTTCGTCAGAGACTGGGTGACATAGAGAGAGATCAGGCTAGGGCATGAGATGCTGAGTGGACTAACTTGCATCGGATGTATGAGTTAGAGTCGGTGATGGCTAGGGTCACGAGGTCCGAGCATGAGGACCGTAGAGAGGTGTTGGTGTCAAGGAGATGCATTGCGCAGCTGGAGACTAGGACAGGTCATCTGGAGACTATCATAGCACGGATGGCACAGGAGCTGGAGCAGTTACGCTTAGGACGCGATGGATTCTAGTTTTAGCAGTCATGACGTGTTCCCACTAAACTGAGTAGCCGTCAGTTAGTGGAATTTGTAGTTTTCTTTATCTGTATTCAAAAGTTGTGCTATTTCTCTATGTATTCAAGCTTGTAACTTTTGTGAACCCGAATTGATTTAAATCTATGACAAGCTTGATTAATTATTCCATTGTGCCAACTTCGTTATGATTGATTTTACTCACATACTCTACCTATGATTATACACTTGTGCGATAATAAACTCTCGAAATCTCAATTATCTCTATCTTTCTGATACAGCAAAATGCCTCCAAAAAGAACAATCAGAACCGCTCGTGCACAACCAACAAATCCAGGCCCAGCTAGGGCTGCTGCAGCGGCTCCACCTGTAAATCGAGCCATGCTCGACCAACTGGTAGAAGAACGGGTGGCAGCAGCACTGGCTGCAGCTAACCACTCGACAACTGATGGTGGGAACTCGAGACCCACAAACAACAACACCCATGGCTGTACTTATCAAGACTTTCGAAAGATAATGACTGGAGGTTTTGGAGGTACTGAAGGGGCAGTTGTCCTGGTTCGATGGATTGAAAAATTGGAGACGGTATTCCGAATTAGTGGTTGTTCGGAAGAGGACAAGGTTAAGTATGCATCGTTTACTTTCTAGGATGCAGCTTTAACCTGGTGGAACAATTACTCGAAATCAGCTGGCTACGACACTGCATATGCAATGTCGTGGGAAAGTTTCAAACAAATGGTTCTTAAGAAATATTGCCCCCGCAATGAGGTGAAAAAGTTGGAAGTTGAATTATGGAATCTCAAGGTACAGGGTACCAATATGGCTGTGTATAACCAGCGTTTTGAGGAGCTTGCCTTACTCTGTCCCGACATGGTCCAAACTGAGACTCGCCTACTGGAGAGATACGTTGGCGGATTACCCCCATCTATTAAGGGTAATGTTACAACTTACAAGGCTGCTGATCTCCATGAAACCATGGAAGTAGCCAATAAGTTGATGGATCCGGTGATCGAGGACTCAGCTGAAACGGTTACAACCAACAAGCGTAAGTGGGACGACCATTCCCGCAACAACAGTAACCATCACCCAAACAAGAAGCAAGATATTGCTAAGGTCTACGCAGCTGGACCAACAAAGAAGAAAGGGTATCCAGCTGAGAGAAAGGGATATGCCGGAAAGCACCCGCTATGCAATCGCTGTAAGCTACACCACAGCGGACTGTGCATAGTGAAATACTGCAACTATCATAAGGTTGGGCATATGGCCAGAGACTATAGGTCGAGAACTCTTGCCACTGCACAGGCAGCACCAGAACAGAACCCGAAAGCCAATGTGACTTGTTTTGGGTGCGGGAAGAAAGGGCACTACAAATACGAGTGCCGTGAGCCAAGAAACCAAGCTGCTGGAGGAAATCAGATAGCTGCTGGTCAGCAAGGAAATCGTGGTAACGATGGAGGAGCCCGCGGAAGGGTCTATGCAGTGTGCAAAGTAGAAGCACAAGAGGACCCGAATGTCGTGACGGGTACGTTCCTTTTAAATAACCGCTACGCATCCATATTGTTTGATACGGGGGGCAGATAAGAGTTTTGTTTAAACTGCATTTAGTACACTACTTGATATCGCCCCGACCGCCTTAGATAACGTATACAATGTGGAACTAGCTAACGGGAACGTAGAAAGAGTAGAAACTATCATAAGAGGTTGTACTCTAAATCTGTTAAACCACCCATTCAACATCGATCTTATGCCAATAGAATTGGGTAGTTTCGACGTCATTATCGGCATGGACTGGCTGTCGAAATATCATGCCACCATTCTTTGCGACGAAAAAATCGTCCAACTTCCTTATGGAAATGAGGTTCTAAATGTTGAAGGCGACAAAAGAGGTCGAAGAAATGCCTCGAGACTAAGCGTTATCTCTTGCACAAAGGCACATAAATGCCTTGAGAAAGGATGCCATCTCTTCCTAGCACAAGTCTCTGAACGGGAAGAAAAGGAGCAGGAGGAAAAACGTTTGGAGGGTGTTACTTACAGGTTGTGTTATTGGTACCATCGTATCCCATCATTTAGTGTACTTTTTATATCATCCACCCTCAACTCACTCTGTTTATCGGGTTTGGGTCTATCGGGTTATCGGGTTGGGCTTATCGGGTTATCGGGTTAGACACTTAATCAAGCTCAAAATGTTGGTATAAAAAATGCTTAATGATGTGGGATTTGCATGTGGCCCAAATGAAAAAGGGTTACAATCTTCACGGGATGGGGAGACCTTTTTGGCATGATATTCCTACAATATCACCTTCCAGTTTTAATGGCTTTGAGAGTTGACAAACCAAGAGTGGTTGCATGCATACTTTCCAGTTTAATGGCTTCGGATCAGTAGGAAAATAAAACCATATCAGTAGGAGTTGCAGAGTGCAGACTATGTCAAAACGATATGAAATAATTTCTGACCATAGTTGAAATTAGATATCAAACTTTTCAGAATTATTAAACTTATTCATTAACTTCTTGTAGTGATTGCTTTAGTTACATTAATATGAGTACTTGGTAACTAAGAATGAACAATGTTATTTGCATAGTATTACGTAGCAAGTTGTTTTGTTTGACTTTGAAAGTCAAAGCGTGACAGTTTGACAACTTATGGAGAACTAAACAAATATCTATTAATGGGTCTTATAAGGTTTATCGGGTTAACCCGATAACAAATTAGATAAAACCCTAACCCGACCCGATAAGGTTATCGGGCCTATCGGGTTGACCCGATAAACCCGATAAGGTATATTGGACCCGAATCAACCCGACCCTATAAGACCTTATCGGGTTCGAGTCGGGTTCGGGTCGGGTCGGGTTGACCCATATGACACCCCTAGTTGTGAGTGAAATGGTATTTTGAAGTGTGAGTGTTCAAATGATGTGGCACCTACTCGAGTCCGAATGTCTAAAATTTGTTAGCCATCATAGGTAGGGCTCTAATGTTTCCAAAAACAAAACAAAAAATTGTATTTTCAAATATAGCAAAGAATAAAGGAACTTTTCCAAAACCAAGCCGAATATTTCCAATAAAAAATAATGTTATTTGAATTTTATGCATATGGTAGCAATTAAAAAATAACATCAAACAAACATGGCTAGGACCAATTTGTCACTTTGCTAGATATCGTTTATTTTCCGATTGGTCTTTACTTTGGACCACTATATAGTTAAATGAATTTATTTTACATAAGGTGTAATTAGTTAATTACAGCGCTCATTTATCGTTTTAGCATTACTTCATTTTTACGTCTCGTCATCTTAACTACATTATATCTTACTAAACACAAACATAGCCACATAAAACTTTCAACCATATGTCGTTTCTCCTTATCCTAGTCCTGCACGCATGAAAACAGAACTCTAAAATAATAGACCACGTGTAATGAAGGTGAAACACACATAATAAAGTTCTTCATTGCACTCGGTTATAATCAATAGAGTTCTTGCGTAGCCAAATCAAACATGTTTCTGTAAGTATAGATTACGACTATGTTATTAGCATGTTTAACGTAAATTTTGTAACAATATATTGATCTAGACTCTAGAGTAACCTATAGAAAAGCTTATTTTACATGTTTCTAAATGTTTGAGCTATAACTATTTGTTTTATAAACATGTATAAAAAGTATTTACTCTGTCTCCAAATAATTGTCATGTTTTGATTTTTTGAAGTTTTCATTTTTCGACTTTTACTTTAACTATTTTATTTTATTTTGTGTCACATAATAATTGATGCAAAATTTATGAATGAATTAGATTTTAAATATATTTTTATTGGTATAATTTTTATTAAATATTATATAACATAAATAAAAATAATTAAAATCAAAGTTAAAAAATAAAGATATTAAAAAAATTAAAACAGTACAATTATTTTAGAATAAAAAAGGTATTTGAACAATTGTTTTATCAGATATTTATTTTCCATTTTGAATGTTTTTAAGATGGGAAGTGATTGTCTCAATCTCAATTTTTATTAAGACACTCTACGTTATGTATTGAACAGTTGTACTTTTAGTAGACTTTTTAACTGCTTGTATCTTGAGTGTCTGATTAAAATTTGAAATTATGACAATTACTTCCCTTTCAAGATACAGAAATAATTTATGTGGTGTGGACTCTGGGGCATATATGATTCCTTTAAAATTCCATCATGGCCTAAGTTTGAAAATTTATGAATGAATTGGATTCTAAATATATTTTTACTGTAATAATTTTTATTAAATATTATATAACATAAATAAAAATACTTAAGATTAAAGTTAAAAAAATAAAAATATTAAAAAATTAAAACAGTACAATTATTTTAGAATAAAAAATGTATTTGAACAATTGTTTTATCAGATTTTTATTTTCTATTTTGAATGTTTTTAAGATGGGAAGTGATTGGCACACTCTCAATTTTTATTAAGACACTCCACGTTATGTATTAAACAGTTGCGGTTTAGTATAGACTATTTTAACTGCTTGTATCGTGAGTGTCTAGTAAAATTTGAGATTATGACAATCACTTCCCTTTCAAAATACAAAAATAATTTATGTTGTGTGGACCGTGGGGCATATATAATTCCTTTAAAATCCCATCATAACAAAAGTTCAGGCGTAAGTTTGAAAATTTGTCCATACCCACTTACTTTTTTCAGACCAGAAATTCTTACAAAACTTTGAAAACTGAATCCAACAAAATACTTTTGTCTCCTTTTTTATATGCATTAAGGACTTGTACCCCCTTCTGTATTTCATCAGTTTGTCTAATGTCTAGTCCCTTTTTTTCAATGTAATCTGCTTCCTCTATTTTTGTGTTACAATAATTTAGCCAACATTATTGAACTTTTGTGAAAATAATTTTGTATGGGTTTAAAACACAAAATTTAAACATATCTATAAACAATGTTTCTCAAAATAATTTTTGAGTAATAACAATATGGGTGTTTAGTTGGGGGAAAACACCATTTTTTTCTACAAAATGTTTTGTGAAAAATAAAGAAAACAGATATCGCGTTCAAATCAGCGTTTCCTAACAAAATATCTTGCAAAACACAAAATCCCCTATTTCCTAACTTAACAAGGAAAACTACAAAACAAATTTTAGTCGTTTTCCTTGTTTTCCTTAGTAACCTACAACCCTCCTCTCTCTTCTTCAAAAGAGAAAATATAAACATCAACTAAACGCGTTTTCTATATTTTCATGTGTTTTGTAGAGATAAATTTTCCTTTCAAATTTTTAAAAAACTAGAGATAGAAAACAAGATAATTTCTTCTCCAACTAAACGCACCCATGTATTTTATTATTTGGGTGTCAATCGATTATTTTATAGTTTTAGCCTGAGACAATTAGCATTGTTTCATTACTAACTTTTAGTCAACAATAGAAATCCAGTGAAAAATATAATTTTTCGAAGCTCTTGATAACCAGTCAAGTATTCTAAATGATAAATAGTTTTTATGAGTGTTCATTAGTTTATATTATCTACAATGTGTCATTTTATGACGGGTTCTAAAAGGCGCGTTATGACGGCGCTAAGGCGACCATACATCAGCTTTAGGTGTGACGTAGATGAGGCATGGAAAGACGCGATAAGGCACGAGCCGGGAAGCCTTTTTCGAATTCAACTCCGTTGAAAAAGATTTTTTGATAGAAATGAAGAAGATTACATGCAAAAATAGTTTATTAACTTGATTCCTTATATATATAACACTTTTTATAAACTCGATATATATACAATATGATATAATATATATAAATCTATAAATATTTTCATATTTTATGCGGCTTTTAGTCGCGCCTTAAAAAATGCTATGACTTTGTCATAACTCTTAAAACGTGAAGCCTGAATATGCCGCTACGCCACCACTTACGTTATTTATAACATTGTTGTATACTTTAATAAAGTTAGTCAATCTTCTCTCTTTCTAATACTACAATTTTTTCATCAATCCTAGACTTTTGTAAAAAACCAGCTACTAATATACCTAGGAGTTACTAATTGATTTTCTTCTGAAATATATTAGCCATGGTATATATATGTTCTAAAGTTGTAATCTGTTTTTATCTTTTTCTTTTGTATATATTAAAAATAGAATATTGAATTAAAATATACAGTATCAAGTATTTACCCTTATTTAGAAGCATTCATATTGCAGATTTGCAGCCTTTAAGTAAACTAGTAAAGCATGCTCCTTTGGGAAAAAATTTGAAAGCAAAAGATCGAAAAGAATGTTTAATTATTATATTCGTTCATGCTTTTAATAATTTGCTATATCTCTAATAATTTAATTTAATCTGAGTTAACTAAAGTTTATTAGTAAAAAAAAATGTGTACAAATATTAAATGAGGCAAACAAACAAAAATAGTCTCCTTGTTTACTTTTTTCTATATACTTGCTCAATCAGAAAAAGATAATTTTATGTTTAAGTGTTATGAATCAATAATAACATAAAATAACATAAATTTCATCAGAAGTTAATCAAATTTCACTAAATGAATGATTAACAATAGACAAGATGATGAGAGCCATAATAATGTCGTTGCATGTGTACTAAAGATTTCTTAACATGTCCAAATTTATACGGAGTACTTTACACTTTTTCAACTTTAGAAATCAACAAACTAGCATATATTTTACGAGTTTAATTTAATTGTCTTTGCTGTTACCGGTGTTGAAATAAAGACATACAAGACCAATTAATTGCCGTTTAAACGCTAATCAGCCACGATCTTTTTGATTTGTGCAAATCGGTCAACGGTGTTCAAACTTGTTGAAAACATGCAAATTTTGCCAGAAATACCCAAGATTCTTCAGAAACTTGTTTTAATCATTTATAGTCGTTTTTTATATCTATTACATGCTGTTTTTTTAAGCAAATATTGCTGAAAATACCAAAAATTTCCGAAAATGCTATTCCAATTAATCACGCCTAAACCGATTACAAGCACTAAGATAATCGCCCTACCGACTATTGATTTACACTTTTGCAATCTTGGTTCTTATTTAAATTATTTCAAGTATCAAAGATGTTATTTAAATGGGATTTTCTAACTTGTGTCTTTAGGCACACGATAAGAACTAGGCCATTGTGTCTTTTTTTGTGAATTTTTTCTTTTTTTTTTTTTCTTTTTTTTTAATGAATCCCTAGTAAAAAGGACATCTAGGCCCACTTTTTATCATGTGCCTAATGCTATGCACAATGGGAGAGGTTACACTCGGTCGCTCGATCGGTCGAGCTTGGTCACACCGTTGTGGCTATTCGGTCGTGGTCGGTCAAGGGACAAAAAAACCAACACTCGGTCGTTTTCTCGATCGAGTTATTACCTCACAAAAAAACTTTTACAACATTATAAATACTAACCTCAAACGCGCTTCTAAACACACTATTTCAAACACAATTCAAACAATTTCTCATCAATATTTATCATGTCAAGCAAAAAAACTCCCAAATCAAAAACCCGACGATCCCAACTACAACAAAATGTCCCGAATTTGAATTTCTCGCCGGATCCTAATTTCCGATTACCGGTGTAACACCACAACCAAATCAATGTATTCGTTTTCGTTCCCCCGTTTTGAATACTAAACACGACTATCACAACCACTACAAAATCAAAATGCGTTATCGTCCATATGTCCCACCGTATCGTCCTAATACCAATTTTCACCAATCACCAAGTGGGTCGTCGTATCATCCTACCATGAATTTCATGACGTCTTCCCAACCGAATCAAGAGTTTTCCCCGCTTGAGGGTGTTAATCTTGATATGGATTTGGAAGATTTAATTTAAGACTATCCGCCTCAACATAACCCGAGTCAAAACTATCCGACTCAACATTACCCGAGTCAAAACTATCCTAGTCAAGATGTTTCGATGAGGCAAGGTCCGGGTCACGGTTTGCACCACGGTTCATTATTTGTTAGTTCGTGAGACATCTTCATCATTTATTAGTTCGTTAGCCGAGAAGTACTTGAACTTCAAGTCGACAAAATCGGGAAAAAAAGAAGGAAATCATAGAGGACTACATAAAGCTGAAGAAACAAGTGATGGAGATAGAAGAGGCAAGAAGTTGGTGACAAGAGGAGTAGAAAATGCAGAAATTTGAGCTCCAACGTCGGCAAATTGAATTGATGAAAAAAACGAAACGGGACCAAGACATAATTTTCTGCAATTCATCAATCGACCCAAATTTGCCCGCACGACAACAATGTGAACTTATGGATATGAAGGCAATAATCAAGATAATTATATAACTTAGTTTATTAGTTTACGTTTTTAGCTGTCTTTGTAATGTTTTTATTATTATTATAAGTATTGTAATATTTAAGTTTTATTATTAATGAAGTTTAAATTTGTTGTTTAAAAAATTGGAATTTAAAAAAAAAATATTTAATAAAAAAAAAAGAGAAAGTTAGAGAGAGAAAGCTGATGTGGTAGGCAAAATTCAAGTCGCCCTGAGTCACCATTATGCATAACCTAAAAGCACAAGTTAGAAAAACCCTATTTAAATTATTTCAAGTATCAAAGATTTTAAGGGGTGCCATTAACCACCGGGCCGAGATGTACGTCTAACAACACCCGTACATTATATATTGTTTTTTTGAACGTCTTGTTAGTTGTTAATGGTTTAGGTAGTAGTGACATACAATTGGACAATATGCTTACCATAAACTCCGCCTGTACTTGTAACTATTCCACCTGAAAAGGTAAAAATCTCGGGTGAGACTCGAACTTGAGACCTCTCCTAGCTAATCTTGGTGACGTAAATCCAAATCATTTACTTTTCTTTAAAGACAGGGATCTAAGCTGTGGAAATCTGTAGATAACAACTGGCCACTGATGACATTTTACGAATGTACTGTTGATTATGTTTATTTGTACAAGTAAGCTGTTTCAACTGTCCCGATCTATCGTTACTATTGTTGAAAAAAGAACTATGTATCCAGGTCTACACTTCTATAAATAAATACTCCTTGAGGTGTCATAACACTGTAATACTAAAAGAGTGTTGTCACTTTATCCTCAGCTCAGTTTTAAGATTTAATAGTAACACATCAAAATAACCGCTTGTCATAACACCCTATAACATTTTTTTAAACAAACTAATATTTATTAATAAACTTATAATAAAAATTACAATACGAAAAAAAAGTTTCGAAATAAAATTCAATACGGAAATAAAAACAACTAATCGCGGCGCAAATTATATTATTTTTTATTTTTTTCCATGTTGATTCAATACGAAATAAAAACACCCTATAACATTAATATTTATTAATAAACTTATAATAAAAATTACAATACGAAAAAAAAGTTTCGAAATAAAATTCAATACGGAAATAAAAACAACTAATCGCGGCGCAAATTATATTATTTTTTATTTTTTTCCTATGTTGATTCAATACGCATGAATTATGTTTTTCTTTTATTTGCATTTTGATTCACCATGGCCATCAATTCATTCTATACAAGTTTTTTCGTAGGTTCGTAACTGTTGAGACCTTGGTGAGTTGGTTCCTTACCCATCATCGTCTTCAACTTTATTTTGCTTAATCTCTTGGAGATCATCATCAATAGTCTCTTTTGTAACATAAAATACCATTTTTTATAAGTACCTTTTGTTAGACACAAAAAATAAGCAATCTCAAACACCCACTTAAACTTTTAAAAGTAAGTTGAAAATGCTGGTTGGAGCTACTAGAAGACAAAGTCTTTATATTTTCTTGACAAAATAGTTGAAATAATGTTCAAACAAATATATTAAAACAAAACATAGTCAGCTATTTCAAAAGATTTTATACCTTATATATATTTTTTTTTGTAAGATTTGTTAAGTAAGACTTGTTAAAAATTAAAGGTTCTAAGCATTAGGTAGTATTTGATTTAGCTCATCTTAAAAGTTAAACATTTTGAGAACTTAAGAAATTTTTAATAGAGGTTTATAAAACAAGTTAACCATTTATTATATAAACCAAAAAAAGAAGACTAGCTAGGCTAAGTCACACTACGATTTTAACCATAAATATTATGTTGCAAAAACGAATGGTGAAAATTATAACTCTACATCTTATAGTAGTAAAAAGAAAAATGAAAAAAACTTAACTTATCATATAACCAAAATATGAACTAAATCGCATAGCATTTCTTTTATAAATACATTAAACTGGGTGATTACTGTTAAAGAGACAGTAATATGCCATTCATCATGAGGATATTTTTCCTTCGGTGCAAAAATTGTCTCTTTTATGGGCCTATAATCGTTCTTCCAGGAAACACTTCTCTTGGGAAAATTGGATCCAAAATCCCCGTGAATTGGCTTCATCTTCACTTCCCTAATTTTTTGGTTCTTGGTGCATTTTGTTTTGATGTTTCTTTCTCCGGTGCTCTATCTTAGAGCCCGTTGTTTTTTTGTTGTTTGTCAAAATCTTTGCTTCTTCAAGAAAAAAAAGAGGCAGTAATATGATGATCATTTAGCGTATATAGACATGATCACATGAATATGTCAAGGATAGGCTAGCAAAAACACTTAGTGGGCTAAATACGCAGGGTCAAGCCCCGGCCCAACAACTTTTTTTTTTGCCCAAAGTGTGGTGGCAAATTTTGTAGCAAAACACACATGCACATGCCACATGTGTGCTAGCAATAAACTATGTAACGTGGCAAACAGACACTCCACATTGTTGTTGACACACACAATTACATGCCACGACTCATTACAACTTCATTTTGATTTCATCATCCACTTGTAACTCGGTTGCTATATTAATGAACTAAATAGTTCGATAAGCCTTGTAGGAGAAAAAGTTTGGTACTACTGGCACAATCATCATTGAGAGCAAAAGAAGATGTACAAACGTTTGATTTGTTGAGTGGACTTAAAGCTCCAGCCGTTGGATTGGGCACATGGAGATCTGGCAACGAAGCTACGTACTCCGTCGCCACTGCAATTATTGAGGTAATGTTAACTTCATACACTAGTATTGCTTATAATTAACGTGAATAATCATATTTTTTAAAATTATTTAAAAATTACATAAATATAGGGTCCAATATACTTCCGTACCTTTGCACTACGAGAATTTCACTGAGCGTTCCAGCCCGAACCTGCTAACTAAAACATGTGACTTCCATGTAGCTTCTTCAAAGCACAACCTAGTTTTGTTTCCTATTTTAGATGTACAGACTACAGATATGGACTTGATGGATATCTTCGTTATGTAATAAAGATATTTATAATAACTAAATATGATACTTGAAAATTATAAGAAAAACGGAAAGTTTTATTGATTCATGATTTTACAGGCAAAGTATAATATATAAGATAGCTGAAGGGTCGATGATCTGCATCTACATACCCAATACGTATTTATACATATAAGAAATAATATTATGCATAACAAGTTCCAATTATTTTGTTTTCTTTTCCGCATGACTTCATGTGGTTTTTAACAAAAGCTATTGGATCATTTATTTATTGTAAGCTGATTATATTTATTTATGCACATCATAGCCATATGTTATTCACAAGTTGATGTAGTAACTATGAACGCTTCACATGGGGGCAGTCTTCCATTCTATAGGTATTTTATATTTTATTATCTGAGTCATTTCTTCCTTCAATACGTGTTATGTAGAGCTTGTCATTTCTTCCTTCAACACGTGTTATGTAGAGCTTTTAAGCTTCATCTCCAGAGGATGCTATGTAGACACCTCGCTCTTCTTCTGTTTCATTTAGAGTAGAACATGTTGGAATATTTGAATCATACAAATACTATAAACACATAAACACAAAAATCACACAGCGGAAATGATCTACATAATCATATAATTAATTAAACTAAAACAAAGCGTACCTTATTGATTCCTAGCAAAAACAAGGAATCACTTCAACAAGAATAAGATATATAAACCCTAGGGGAGGGCTTATATGGATCGAACACAAGGCAAACACACAAGCTAAAATAAGCTTGTCACTCGTTCTTGTACACACGTAATGATAGCGTTCCAATAAGAAAAGCTAGGTTCAAGAATTACAAACAAACCAAACACTTGTCTAGCCTTGCTTGGATCGAAATCCCTAGTGGGATTAAAAAGAGTCGATCGGTTCTAGCTAGGGAGAAGAAGAGGAGGAGAAGAATGGCTTATTAGGGATTCAAGATTAGGGAAAAACTAAACACAATGGAATTGTATTTATAGGCTATCCCTAACTTTCTCTCCAAGCTACACAAACCGACTCCCTAGCCCAAGGGGAGGGTTCGGCCGGATCTTAGCCCACACAAGGGTTCTAGATCCTTCTCTTCCTATTTTGCACATTTAGTCCTTTAACGGTCGTTATCTCTAACTCCGTTAAGTACTAACTGTCGTTGAGTATTGTTTTGTGAAATGAATAAATATAAATATAAAATATATTTAATTTATTCAAACCATTGGAACTCTCACGTATTGTGTGCAATCCCGAGTCTCGGGTTCGAAACCGGACATACATATATTAAAAGTTATACACAAACTCTAACAGCTCCCACTTGGATAACTATTAATATAGTAATGACATGGGCTAGTCTAGCTTAACAGATCCCAATGCCCCCAGCTCGATCCGAGTATGATTTTCCTGGAAAAACCACGTGATGAATTTAATCATCATACTTATCATTTTGTTGCTAATACCGCGTTAATATGGATATGGATATTGGTCATTCCATAATTAACAATAGTTTCTCGTTTATACATAATTGAACAAGATTACCAAAATATCTGAACGTCTTCCAGATAGACTTTGGGCGTGCACCCGCAAACATCTTGTCATTCCTACGAGTGGCCAAGCAGTATTAAACTTCAACACAAAGTTGAAGGAACAAATCCTTTATTGACTACGAGCATAACCCTCGAACTTCGCATCACTTCCGAAAATAGCCCTTATAACTACCTTTTACGGATAGCGTTAGACTACCTTACAGAAAATGAGCTACATCCTCGGCAATTATCTGGCATCTCAAGTCAGAGGATAAATATTCATGATATACTTAATGACTATGATTCATAAAGTATAATCATGTGGTTGGGATAAGTCCTATATTCAATTTATCCAATACTGAATATCATGTGACATTGGTGTCTCAACCTTACAGTACATTCTACCAATCCTCACATTTGTCTTAGTTCAATAATATTCCTATATTATTAATTGACAACGGACTATTTAGAATAAATTAATTTATTCACGGATTTAAACATGCAAATATAGGACACAAATATTAATAATGAGAATAAACGTTATCCGCACTTTATTTCATTAAAATAATAATTGTTTACACGTCCCTATCTAAAATACTAATCATCAGATTTACATGAAACTATCGGCTAAACGAAGACCAATACCCTTAGCATGTCGAGTAAACGTTTCCTTAGGTAATGCCTTCGTGAAAGGATCAGCCAGATTGTCATCTGTGTGAACTTTGAGTACATTGATTTCACCCAGTTCGACTTGTTCTCAAACATAGTGATATTTCCTACGAAAATGTCTGGCGCCTTTCATAACTCCAGGTTCATTGGCGAATGTGATTGCAGCAGAGTTGTTGCAATACACATTTATAGGTAATTTATTTGACGGCATCACTCCAAGATCCGAAATAAATTTCCTTATCCAAACAGCTTCTTGTGTAGCTTCCGATGCAGCAATATACTCAGCTTCTATAGCAGACATGGCCGTGGTGCTTTGCTTTTTACTCTTCCAGTCTACAGCTCCTTCATTTATGACAAAAACGTAACCCGTCTGAGACTTTGTATCATCTTTATCAGTCTGAAAGGACGCATCGCAGAAACCTGTAACATTCAGTTCTGCGTCTGGATTCCCCCCGAAAACTAGAAACATATCTTTAGTATTCCTTAAATACTTAAGAATGTTCTTAACAGCATGCCAGTGATCTTTCCCTGGATTTTGCTGATAACGACTGGTTAAATTTTGTGCGAATGCCAGATCTGGCCTTGTACATGTTACTGCATACATGATAGATCCTACTGCTGAAGCATACGGAACTTTCTTCATGTATGCCACCTCTTCAGGTGTAGAAGCACACATTTTGCTACTTAAGCCATGTTCTACTTGCATGGGCAAATATCCCTTCTTGGAATTTTGCATATTGAATCTCTTCAATATTTTATCTATGTAAGCACTTTGGCTTAAACCGATCAACCTCTTAAATCTGTCTCTATAAATCTTGATTCCAAGGATGTAAGCTGCTTCTCCTAAATCCTTCATGGAAAAATATTCACATAGATAAACCTTAACTTCATTAAGACTAGGTATATGATTTCCTATGATTAATATGTCATCGACATATAGGACAAGAAAAGTAATGTTACTCCCACTAACTTTGTGGTATACACATGGCTCATCGAAATTTTGAGTAAATCCAAACTTCTTGATTTCCTCATCAAATTTCTTATTCCATTGCCTGGATGCTTGCTTCAATCCATAAATGGATCTTTGAAGCTTGCATACACGCTCAGGAAATTGTGGATTCACAAACCCCTCAGGTTGCGCCATATAGATATCTTCATCTAGGCGACCATTCAGAAAGGCGGTTTTGACATCCATCTGCCAAATCTCATAGTCATAGTAGGCAGCTATGGCTATAAGAATCCTAATAGCTCTAATGTCGGCCACAGGAGAAAATGTCTCCTCATAGTCAACACCATATGTTTGGGTAAAGCCCTTGGCTACCAAACGAGCTTTGTAGGTGTGTACATTGCCATTCATGTCCGTCTTCTTTTTGAAGAGCCACTTACACCCAACTACCTTAGCATTGGGTGGAAGGTCTACTTCAATCCAGACTTTGTTGTCTTTCATGGATTGCATTTCCCCATCCATGGCTACCTGCCATTTATCCTTTTCAGGACTATTAATGGCATCTCTATAACTAGTTGGCTCATCAAGATGATCCCCTAGCATAGTTTCCTCATCCTCTATGTTTAAACATAGACGGTCAGGAGCCTTTGTAGATCTTGAAGATCTACGGATGGGTACCACTTCAACTTCAGGTGGAGGACCTAGACCTTTCAGGTTTCACAGGAAGTGTGTTAGTGTTCTCAGAAGGTGACATATCTTCATGATCATTTTCAAGATCATATACTCTCCCACTGAATTCTTGAGACAAGAAACTCTCCTCAAGGAATTCACCATACCTAGCCACAATGACTTTGTTTTCTGGTGGGAAGTAAAAGTAGTAACCCCTTGTTTCCTTAGGGTATCCTACGAAGATACACTTAACAGATCTTTGTTGGAGTTTATCAGGTGAGTCACGTTTAACAAACGCCTCACAACCCCAGATCTTTAAGTAAGACAAGTTGGGAGTTTTTTCAGTCTATAATTCATATGGAGTCTTATCAACCTTCTTAGTTGGAACCATATTTAATATGCGAACAGCACTTTCAAGAGCATAATCCCAAAAGGATAAGGGAAGAGTTGTAAGATTAAACATAGATCGCACCATATCTAACAAGGTACGATTTCTCCTTTCAGATACACCATTTTGCTGTGGAGTATAAGGAGAAGTGAGTTGTTAGACAATGCCACACTCAGCTAGATAATCTTTAAACTCTTGGCTTAAATACTCACCACCACGATCGGATCGAAGGGCCTTAATCTTCTTTCCGAGTTGTAATTCTACTTCATTCTTAAAAACCTTGAATGTCTCAAAGACTTCATGTTTGTGTTTAAGTAAATAAACACAACCATAACGACTATAGTCATCCGTGAAGGTTAGGAAGTAGGTAGCACCGCGCTTTGACACGTGTCTAAGTGGACCACACACATCCGTGTGTATCAATCCAAGTAGATCCGAAGCCTTTTCCATATTGCTATGAAAAGTTTTCTTCGTCATCTTCCCAGATATGCAAGATTCGCATTTGTCAAACGAATCATCTTTGACATTTTGTAAAAGCCCATCGTGTTGCAGCCTTTCCATGCGTTTCTTGCCTATATGAGCAAGACGACAGTGCCATAAATAAGACGAATCCAAGTTAGACTTGATTCTCTTATTTTCGATGCTATACATAGAATCATTTCCGTTGGATGCATGATTATTCATATCAATTTCAAACACACCATCTAATGGAATAGCATTAAAATAAAAAACAGAATTTAAAGAAACAGAAATTCCATTATTATTAAAAGTATGCTCAAAACCATTATCCAACAATAAAGAAACTGAAACGACACCTCTAACAATAGACGGTGCGTAATGACAATTGTTCAATACTAAAATTAAACCCGAAGGTAACAGTAAATCAAAAGTCCCTATGGCTTTCACTGCTGCACGTATACCGTTGCCGACATACAAGCAGCATTCCCCATAGTTCAACTTCTTCACTCCTCTAAGCCCCTGCGATGTATTAAAAATGTGAGTACCACATCCTGTATCATATATCCAGGCATTTTGCTTACGAGGAAAGGAAAATAATTCAACCATAAAAATACCTGAAGTGTTGGCGCCCTGCCCAGCCTTGGCATTCTTATTCTTGCGACACTCCTCAAGCAGCAATGGACAGTCCCTCTTCCAATGTCCAGGAGTGTTACAGTGGTGACAAGCAGCCGCATCCTTTTTAGGATAATCCTTTTTGGGAGGAGGATTCTGCTTCTTGGGCTTCTGCTGATGGATCACGACCTGTTTTTCTTTGTCAGCTTTCCTTTTGCCCTTCTTGTTCGCTTTGTGCGGTTTACCGGGCTTAGCTACCCTACCACCTCTAATTGCCATCACAGCAGGTGTAGGAGCTTTCTTAGCGAGTCCTTTCTCATGTTCAATGAGCATTGCATGCAAGTCAGAAAATGTCTTCCCCTTGCAATGCATGTTAAAGTTGCGCACGAAGTCACCATACAATTCCTCATTGAGGGATTTATTGATGAGGCCAACTTTAACATCTTTCACATACCCGCATCCAAGTGCATCCAATTGGTCAAGATAACCTTTCATTTCAAGCACATGGGTACTTACGGGTTTTGTTGCTTCCTGCTTGCACTTTTCAATATTTTCAAGTACGTCATACAACTCAGCCATGGGAGGTTTCTCAAACATACGTCTGAGTTCCTCAATCATTTGCATCGGACCATGATTCTCAAACTGTTTGACCAGTTGAGGATCCATCCCCGATAGCATGAGATAAGCCGCATCATTGTGCTTGTCATAAGCTTCGTTGTACTCTCTAAGTGCATTATTAGAAGAGTTAGCAGGAGGAGCAACCGGAAGAGGCTCACTAAGACAATCATAACGTTTGGCTATCCTAAGGACAAGCCTTAGATTACGATACCAATCGTTAAATTTTTTAGTCCCAGTCAATTTCTCCTTTTCAATCATCATTTTGAAAGCGGAGGTAATGTTTGGAGTGTTTCCGGGTTGGGCCATTTCTACAGAAAAAGTTCAAAAATTAGTATTTTTGATAATTAAACTTTTCAAGAAAATTAAACACCCATTGGTTAAATAACCATTTAATTTTCACTGAAAACTAGGATCCAAATTGATGTCGTTTCATTACATCAGCTGAGGCTGCTAGCAATGAAAGTACTCAATAAGGTACGGGTCAATCCCAATTGCCAATATTCAATTGCAATTCCTAGAAATCATGGGACTTACATTATATTGCCAACATCAGTTGCAAAATGTAAGCATGTTTCATCCCCAAATCTTTATGCCTTGGCGCCGTTTCATTACATCAGCCGAGGCTGCTAGTAATGAAAGTGCCCAATTAAGTTAACCAATTTAGAAACGTGTAAATTGACGTCGTTTCATCACATCAGCTGAGGCTGCTAGCAATGAAAGTGCTCAATTTACCCCTTTTGATTACCATTCTTTGAAAACCATTACATTAGCTGAGGCTGCTAGCAATGGTAGAATGTCATCTTAGGTGTTTCTGTATTAATTGGTCGGCATATTACTTAAATTTAAAGGGTATAAATTTTTGATGTGTAATCAAAAAAATATGTACAAAGATGTCATGCATTCATCTTTGTATCATATATTTTCAAAACTTAGTTTACTCATTCGTAAGCTCAAATCATCAAAGTTTTTAATTGAGGCGTTGAGCAAATTACAACATTGCCTTAAGATGCTTCGTACTTTTTCATGGTGTACTTGGTAAGTCTATTATTGACGCACAGGCGAGCGGAGGGGCAAACGTCCGCCGAAGCTAATTAAAAACGCGCCCCTTTACCCACTTTATAGTTTGTCAATAATAGGTCCGCCGCTTCGACCACTTTTGTACAGTCGCATCAATCAACTAAAACTTATGATTTTCTTGCTTAAAACATTTATGTAGTAAATTATTAATTGCTAGTCTCGCCTGGGAGCAAATTACCGTGCGAAGCGAACCACTGTCGGCACATAAGACTTGGCAATTAAATGGTTTACTACAAAGGTTTCATAGTTATTAGGTTCATTTATTTTTTATTTTAAAAATTACCCTCTTTGTTGTTACAATCCATCATAATTAAACACACAAAGAACAAGTAATTAAAAAAAATAAAATAAACACTCAATAACACGTATATGATCATTAATTAATATCATATAGCCACATGCAACCCTTTTTTGATAAATCATATTAATTTTCTATGTGAATTTTAATGTATCTGATTAACAAAACTCCCATTGGTTTTCGAGCTCATTGTGCCCAATGGTCCACAGACACCAAATAGCTTGGCCGCGTAAGTTTTAATTAACTAGATACCACATTGCACATAACCAATTTTAATTAATATATTAAGGTCTTCCCTAATTTAAGATCTATCTTAAAATCATGTGGCAAATAAAACACAAAACTTTCCATGACAAAATATGCAAGATTTTGTCATGGATCCCATATTGCACATATAATCATGTAGTCACATATTATCATGTCAATATTTATACGCAATCTTATTAATTAATGACATCACATACGGTACTCATTAATTAATCCCTAAAAATTGCATGCAAACCTAGGGTTTCTACTAAATTTTACAACACTAAAACCCTAAAATTAATTTAATGGGTGTCGACCCACTTTTAAAAAATTAGGGTTTGTAAAAAATAAAAATAAAACCCTAGTTAATAAATTGCATGTATCTATTACAAGATTCAATTTTTAAGGTTTTAGTAATTAATTACATGTTTAAAACGCGGCTCATGATGCCACTGTTGGAATATGTGAATCATACAAATACTATAAACACATAAACACAAAGATCACGCAGCGGAAAGGATCTACATAAACATATAATTAATTAAACTAAAAGAAAGCGTACCTTATTGATTCCTAGCAAGAACAAGGAATCACTTCAACAAGAACAAGATATATAAACCCTAGGGGAGGGCTTATATGGATCGAACACAAGGCAAACACACAAGCTAAAATAAGCTTGTCACTCGTTCTTGTACACACGTAATGATAGCGTTCCTATAAGAAAAGCTAGGTTCAATAATCACAAACAAACCAAACACTTGTCTAGCCTTACTTGGATCGAAATCCCTAGTGGGATTAAAAAGGGTTGATCGGTTCTAGCTAGGGAGAAGAAGAGGAGGAGAATAATGGCTTGTTAGGGATTCAAGATTAGGGAAAAACTAAACACAATGGAATTGTATTTATAGGCTATCCCTACCTTTCTCTCCAAGCTACACAAACCGACTCCCTAGCCCAAGGGGAGGGTTCGTGTGGAAAGGATTGCGCAAACACTTGGGATATGAATCTTAGTAACGTGTTTGGGATATTTATGTATGAATGTGTTTAGCATGCGGAATCTACTACAACACACTTAACAGAACACAAAGGTGGTGAGTTATGTAAACGTGAGTATGTAATGAACAAGGAACACAACTTTAGTTGACACAAAACGATTCAATATTATTGATGAAATAATACGGATGATCTAACTATCACCGGGATTACAAAGTAATCTTGAATCTTAGATTGTAAAAGGATTTGTGAATTGAGTAACTAAGTTACTTGAGAGTTTGTTCGGTTTTGGTTAATAGTTGAAGAGATGCATGCATGAAGGAGGTGTCTTAGGGAACCTTTTATACAATAAGGTACCCTAATTACAAGTTGTCAAGTGGTTGAATATAATATGTTACTTTGACTATTCTAGCCTACAATTAAATACAACTACCAATGTAACAACTCTGTAATATTCTTCTGTGAACCACATAGGACTAAACTACTTCTACATAACGTATTACAATGTACAAAGACTAATAATTCAACTAAATATCTATTACAAAATATCTATCAACTTGACATAAAGCTTGGCAGGACCTTTATCAACTAGCAGTACCTTCTACCCAGAAGGTACTGTTAGTACATCTTCATACTCTTCAAAATCAACTAGCAGGCTCTTTGACATATCTGGCAGGCTCTTTGACTTGAACATTTTATTCCCAACAATCCTCCCCTAAACTTGTTATTTCCTTTAAAATACACAAGTTTCTGATGAATAAAATACATACCTTGAGGATTTGAGGGAACTCTTTCAAAAACCTTCACTCTCTGTTCTTCCTTTTTCTTTCACATTGCTCAAATATGCTCCTCAGCAAACTTTGAACAATTTCTGAATTCTCTTCATCTTTGTCACATCTTAATTTCTTGGAGATCATAGTTGTAAGCACTTCATAACTAAGTGGATACTCTTTCTTAGCCAACATAAAGAGTTCTATCCCACTCTGTGTGTAAAGATGATGAATACTGCTAAGGCTTAGAAATTCCCATGTTGTTGAAGGATCATGATAGGGAAATTTCCAATGAACATCTTTTGGGCTAGGATCATACATCCTATTGAATTCTACCCATAGTTCCTGTTCCTTAACATCTGTACTAGAATTTGTGTCTAGACTTATCTGAACTAGATTCCACAATTCTTCTAAGTCTGCTCTGTCACATGCTCTTACTAGATTTTCAAAATTCTTAAAGATAGCAGTCTGACCCCCAACCCTTGATATTTTCCATGACTTTCCTAATCTATCATGGTGTATTTCCCAATCAATAATAGGGTATCTAGACCTAATTGGATCAACATGTATGATAGTTGGCAAAGTAATTAACATCTTACTTACTTGCTCTGAGTCCAATTTTGCTTCTTCTTTCTTCTGAGCATCTTGCTTCTTCATTGAGGGCTTTGCATCAGATGAAACTTTGTAGTAAAGACTTTTGTAGGCTTGAAGATACAAGAAGTAGATTTCATCATCAGATTTCTTCTTCAGTTGATAATCAGTCCAATTTGCTTGACCTTTTAGAAATTTTTTCATAAAAGTCACTTGATCTTTCCATGATTTGCCCACCTTAAAACCTCTTTTCTGACTTTCTTTCATCTTTTCAAAAATGTCAGCTAGAGCTGCTTCCTTATACTTTTTGTTGATAAAAGATTCAAGCTCTGCTGTCTTCTCATCAGAGTTGAGATTCTTGTCATTCACTATTATTGATGCTTGGCCTTTCACAATTGGATCATTAGCAATAATCCATTGCATCTGTGCATCAAAGGTTTCTTGAGCAATTTGAGTATCAAGAAGAGTCTGAGCAGCATCTTTATGCTCTTTCATCTCTGTAAGCATTCTTGAAGCTTCAAATGCTTTCTGCAGTTCTTCTTCATGAATCCTTTTGGCCTCTTCTTCATCTCTAGCCATCTGTGCTTGCACTGATTTCTTTAACTTTTTGGGCTTTGGCTCATCTTCAACCATAATGCTCTTGCCCTTATCCTTTGGAGTTGGTTCTTGAGATGGAGCAGAAGATTGCTCATCAGCAATAAATGACCTCCCTTGAACAAACAAATCTCCTTGAGGCTCTAAGTCCCTCTTTCTCTTGTACACATTCTCAGCAGACCCTTTGTAGTCCATTGCCAATAGCCTCTCAATCCTAGCAGGCTCTTGCTCTGGCCCAGCAGGCTCTTGCCCTGCACCAGCAGGCTCTTCATCATAAACTTGAGTTCCTTCATGAAATTCAAATTGAGCTTCCTTTTCATCTTCAGAACTATCCATCCTTCCCTTTTTGGAAGAGTGACCTAACCTTTCAGCATCAGATTTTGAAGAACTAGATAAAACAACCTTTGCAGATCTTTTACCCTTTAGCTTCTTCACTTCAACCTCCAATTTCTTTACCCTCTTGACTAATTTGATGTTGATCTCAGAAAATTTCTTGTTTTGACTTTTAAGAGCATCTTCTAAGAGCTTCACCTTCTCTTTTAGTTCTTGCATTGTCTGAGGTGATTGGGGTGGTGAGACGTGATGTGATGATGTTGGTGGTGTTGCTGATGGTACTGGAGATGGTATTGGTGATGTTTGATGTGTTGGTGAGATGTAACCAGTTGAAGAACTAGATGATGGTGATTCAGTTGATGGTGTTGGTTCTTCAGGATGTTGTGGTAACATTTCATCAAATAATGGTATTTCTTCCCCTCTGAAACCAATTCTCATGTTTGAAAATACTTTGTGAGAAAGTTTTGGTGTTTCATAAAGTGTGTGTGGGGGAAGCAACAAACGTTTTGATTTTCCAATGATGGATGAAATAAATCTTGGATACATCAAAAACTTTGTTTCACTATTCACATTTTTAATCAATCCTTCAAAAATATGTTTGAAAAAATTGTATTTTCTGTTTGTAGCCAAGCAGATGTGAGCAGAAGCCATGTTTTCACTAAATTGCTCCCAAGAGGTTTTCTTCAGGCTCAAATAATGAAGGATTGTGTGAATCAAAAATCTCCATTGTGGAGTAAGATGCTTTTTTAGAAAAGTGAGTTTTGTAGAAGTAGCATGATACCACATTCTTTCCAGATTTTCAAAAATTTCAGTATCTGGCAACTGACTAATACCATCAGAATCATCCAAATGAAGATGTCTTCTTATGGATGACTCAGTAAGAGTCAAATGTTTGCCATCCACTTTGGCCTTAATCCTTTGTTCCCCATTTTCAGAAGTTTCAATTTTAGCTGTTTTCTAAAATTGTAAAATTTACGATTCATAAATAGTGGGGTTGACTAGTAAAGCAAACCTGATGTAGGAAACATTTAAAAAATCCACTGCTTGATGAAAAGAGGCATTATCCTCCGACTTTTCCAAAAAGGCTAATTGACTGTGACGTTGGACAAAGTTTAGAACAACTGTGGTATCCATAATGAAAATTTTGAATATGATGGTGGGATTTGTTGGTGGTACTGGTAGAAGATGAAGGGTGTATGTGAATTATGATAAGGACTGATGAAAGATGATATGTGAGAATTACTTTTAACCGACAATAAGAAAGATTATAATAAGTAAATGAAAAGGCGGTTAAAAAGATCTTTTATATGTGAAATATAATATAATATAATCATCAGTAATTTACATAACTACCCCAACGGCTAATTTTAACTACCAGGCCCAACGGCTAAAACTTTTTCTGACAGGCTCAACGGCTATCTAGCAGTACCATTTTACTCTAGCAGTACCAATTTTTGAACTACCAGTACCTTTGAAAGTTTTGCAAAAATCCCTTATAGTTTTTAGCAAACTACCAGCTATCAACGGATTTGAGTTGTCTTTACCAAAAGCCGTTTGCTTAAGGACTAGTTAACTATTTACTGTTAAGTATGGTTAGTTAAAAACCATATAGTTTTTGGTAAACTATCAACCATCAACGGATTTGATTTGTCTTTACCAAAAGCCGTTTGCTTATGGACTAGCCAGCTCTTAAGTTTGTAAAAACTTGGTGAACTGAATACCAAAAGCCATATTGGCCTAAAGATGGTGCAATTTCCTTGGATGGAGGAAATTATCTAGATAGAACTTTCCTTAGTTTGATCTAGATAGAACTTTCTCCTTTAGGAATGCTTCATCCCTTCTGAATATGTGATCTAATCCTATCTTTTTCAACCTTTGCATCATCTTGTATGCTCTTGTCTTTTTCTTTCATAAATTGGTTTTTCTTCCATTCTGGGCTATTATTTCCTCCCCTGAGATTGTTACCTCCCCTGAGATTAATATAACTTTTGTTTCCCCTTTTTGTTTGAAAGATCTCTTGTTTTGTTATCAACCTGAAATGTGTTAGTTGCAAACCAAAAGAACAAAGTGCAAAGCACTTGATCTATAGTATTTTAAACATTTAAGCATCAATATGAACAAAACATAGCTATTTTATACCAGCAGGACCAATTATGAATTGACAGTACCTATTGACTAACTAGCAGTACCATGTTTAAAAGCCAATACCAGTTAATTTTATGTACAAAAACACATGTTTTTCAAAGATTTATCATTCCAATACCTCCTACAAGATATTTGAATCTACCTAAATCAAAAGCTTTGGTGAGAAGGTCTGCATAATTCTTTTCAGAATCAATTTTAACAACTTGAATTAACCTTTTCTCATTGCAATCCCTTATAAAATGGTGTCTGATTTCAATGTGTTTTGTTTTTGAGTGTTGAACTGGGTTTTTAATGATACATATAGTACTGCTATTGTCAATATAAATAATAGTGTTAAGAAAATTGTACCCATAGTCAAGCATTTGATTTTGGATCCAAAGAACTTGCCCACAACAACTTGCACCAGCAACATATTCTGCTTCAGTTGTAGAGTTGGCCACCATTGTTTGTTTCTTGCATTGCCAAGAGATGAGTCTGCAACCAAGAAATTGACATCCACCAGTTGTGGATTTTCTGTCTAGAGTTGCACCAGCATAGTCACTATCAGAATAAGCCACCAATTGAAAAGATGATTCCCTTGGATACCAAAGACCCAACCTAGGTTCCCATTTCCTCGCTGACCCATCATGCAAAAGGTACGCCGTTAGAGTGAGTGCGCTTGACTATCTAAAGATTCTTTTGACTGCTGTGAGATGAGAGACTTTGGGATGTATTTGAAACCTTGCACATACACATACTGAGAACATGATATCTGGTCTTGATGATGTAAGGTACATCAAAGACCCAATCATTGATCTATAATTGTGCAAATCCATATCTTATCCTTCAGCATCCTTGAGTAGCCCTTTTTCTGGATCCATTGGTGTACTTGCAACCTTAGAATCAGCAAACTGAAATTTCCTTAGGATCTCTGCTACATACTTATCTTGGCTGATAAATATGCCTTCTTGAGATTGTTTCACTTGGAGACCCAAAAAGAAAGTAAGTTCCCCCATGGAACTCATTTCAAACTTACTATGCATAAGTTTTTCAAATTCTACACACAAGTCTTGGTTTGTTGATCCAAAGATAATGTCATCAACATAAATCTGCACTAGCAAGATGTCTTTCTTTGTTCTTTTGATGAACAAAGTTGGATCAATCCTGCCTCTTTGGAATCCACTTTCTAGTAGAAAACAAGCCAATGTTTCATACCATGCCCTAGGAGCTTGGTGTAGACCATAAAGAGCCTTGGTAACCTTATAAACCTTGTCTGGATACTCTGCATCAATGAAGCCTGGAGGTTGAGAGACATATACTGGTTCTTCAATTTCACCATATAAAAATGCACTCTTAACATCCATTTGATAGACAGTGAAGCCTATGAATGAAGCATAGGCCAAGAATAGCCTAATTGCTTCAAGTCTTGCAACTGGAGCAAACACTTCTTCATAATCTACCCCTTCTTCTTGAGTATATCCTTGAGCTACCAATCTTGCTTTGTTTCTGATCACTATACCCCTTTCATCTTTCTTGTTTCTGAACACCCATTTGGTTCCAATTGCCCTATGACCTTTGGGCAAATCAACCAATATCCAAACCTTCTGAATCTTGAATTGGAGAAGCTCTTCTTGCATTGCTTCAACCCAACTTGCATCATCTAAAGCTTTGTTTATGTTTTTGGGTTCAGCCTGAGATAGAAAACATGAAAACAGGCATATGTTGGCAATATCATGATTCTTCTCTTCATAAATAGAGGAGATAAACCCTTCTTCGTCTGAAGTCAAGACTTGAGATAAACCAACTTGAGATCTTGTTCTAACACCAGAATTTATGCTACCAATCACATCATCAGTTGAGTGATCTTTGAGAATTCTAGTGTTGGGTGTTGTAGGAACTTCATAGGTAAATGGAAGATTGCTAATCCCCACTTCTTCTGGTAAAGAATCATCTATTTGAACATTCAATGGCTCAGCAGTATCAATTTGTGAACTGGCAGTACCATCTGGTGAACTAGCAGTACCATTGTCATTTGCACCACTTTCTTGATTCTCTTGATTCTTAGTTCCATGATCATCTTCATTACCTTCATTTGTTGTGTTTGAAGGTTCTTCTTGACTTGAATATAGATCCAAACCTTTCCAAATTGGCATCCAGATGTAATCTTGATCTTTAGGTGTTTCAACATTGTCTTCAAAACCTGCATTATCATTAGTATTTGTACCTGAAACAGGCACATAATTCATAGATTCTGAAAGCCTATCAATATCAAACATCCAATCTGGTCCAATTCCTTTCACATTTGTTAGTTTCTCTTGAAACTCTATGTGAAGATTCTCTTCCACTAGCCTAGTGCAAGTATTAAATACTCTATAGGCCTTACTCTGCAAGGAATACCCTATCAAATAGCCTTCATCTGCTTTTCCTTCAAACTTGCCTAAATGATCTTTGGTATTGAGAATAGTGACATGACAACCAAAAGGTCTCATAAAACTTAAAGATGGTGTTCTACCAAAGAAAAGTTCATAAGGTGTCTTTCTATGAGGTTTTGTCACAAGAACCCTGTTTTGTACATAACAAGCAGTACCAACTGCTTCAGCCCAAAATGAAATAGGCAACTTAGAGTCTACTAACATAGTTCTAGCAGCCTCTATAAGTGTTCTATTCTTCCTTTCTGCTTCTCCATTTTGCTGTGGGGTTCTAGCTACACTAAATTCCATTTTTATGTCTTTTTCCTTGCAAAAGTCATCCATAACCCTATTCTTGAACTCTGTCCCATTGTCACATCTGATGACTTTGACTTTCTTATCAGATTGGTTTTCTACCTCAGTGATATAAGATTTAAGAATCTCACTAGTTTCATGTTTAGATCTTAAGAAGAAAACCCAAGAAAATCTGCTATAATCATCAGTAACAACAAGACAATATTTCTTTCCATTCAAGCTACTCACATTAGTAGGACCAAAAAGATCCATATAAAGCATGTATAAAGCCTGAGAAATAGAGTTTTGGGTCTTGGGCTTACAAGAAGCTCTATGTTGTTTGCCTTTTAGACAATCAACAAAGGTTTGGTCATTTTGGAAAATCTTTTTGGGTAAACCTCTTACCAAATCATATTTTGCAATAGTATTGATTGTTTTAAAGTTTACATGACCAAGTCTTCTATGCCAAAGCATAGATTCATCCAATGAGGCTTTTGCTACCAAACAAGTTAGACTCTCCTTAGGATCAATGTTCTTTAAATCAACACTGTACATATTGTTCCTTTTTGGGATTTTAAGAAGGATCTGACTCTCATCAGGCATTTAAAAATCAGAAGAAAGAACCATACATTCATTGTCAGTAAATAGAACATTGTTCTTTTTGTCACACATTTGTGAGACACTAAGGAGATTAAACTGAAGTTCTTTCACAAAATACACATTTTCAAAATCTAGTTTACTGGTTTTGATAGTACCTTTACCAGTGATCTTTCCTTTTATTCCTCCCCCAAAGGTAACATATCCTCCATCAACTGTTTTGAAGTCTGAGAGAAAAGACATGTTGCCTGTCATGTGCCTTGAACATCCACTATCTACATATCCTTGATCACCAATATCAGTTGAATGTTCCTGCACATGAATAAACATATTAGTTTCCTTGGGGTACCCAAGCCATGACAGACTTGGGTTTGCCTCTTGCATCAATGAAATCAAACCTTTTCAGGATTGTTGATGCACCTTTTGATTGGATTGGTTTCCAGATCCAACATGCTGAGAACTTAATAGCACTTTCCCTTTTTATCCATTTTGTGGTCTTTGGTCTATCAGTACCAATTTTGGCAGTACCATTTGGTCTAGCAGGACCTTTTGGTCTAGCAGGACCTTTTGGTTTTTGTCTCCAAATTTGTGTTTTGACCACAGATTTCTTTTGAATAGGACTATTCACAACTTTTGGTACATATTTGCAAGTGTTTCTTGTACCCTTATCAGTTGGTTTTGTAATAGCAGGCTTATTTTGTCTAACAGTATGTTTAACTTTTGTGGTGTTAGACTTAACAAAACTTTTTCTGGGGTGAGTAACATTTGTTTTAGACTTTGATTTACTCCCAGAAACCCAATTATTACAATAAGCATGAAGATGATTAAAGCTACCACAGTAATAACAAGCCTTATTGTACATAACAAAGTCATCACCTAGTTGTTGTGACTTAAGGTTGTTCCAATTTCTTTGGCTTCCTCTAGGTTTGTTATTACATTTTTCGCAACTTTCAACTGTTTTCAAAACAGCTTTAGCCTTAGCCTTAATTTCTACTCTTTTAGGACTGATTGGTCCTACTTTGTTTCTTTTGATAGGAACAGTCTCATCTTCATCATCATCAGATACCCAATCTTCAATAATTAGAATATCTGGTTTCTTATCAGTGAGCACCTTAGAGAGTGAGGCAATCTTAGCACTCTCAGAAGGTTCACTTTTCTCTACAGGTTTAGCCAATGGTTTGTTAATGAATTCATGTAAACCTGATTCAGCAAGATCTGATCCTGGGGGACAAGGAATTCCTCTATAAGGAGGTGGACATTTATTGTATCCTATCCCAGATTTTATTCTCTTATTCATCTGATTCTCAACTATGCTTCTTGTGCAATCAGAAGCAATTTCCAATTTAGTAACAGTCAGTTCAATATTATCTCTAGCCAATGTCACTTTAGTACACTCAGTTCTTAACATTTCTATTTCTGAATCTTTCAAAAATATTTGTCTATTAAGAATAGCTTTTGCATCAGAAAAGGTGAGTTCATTTTCTCTAAAGTGAATGATTTGTTTTTCAAGTTTGGCCATACCACACTTATAATCAACTAAGTTTTGATGTGTTTTTCTATGTTCTAATGTCAGAGCATCATAAGATTTTCTTATAAATTCTAATTCTTTAAAAACTTCACAATTATTAGAACATTTGGTAGTTTGTACCTCAGGAGTGGAGAATGCCATCAAAGCCAATTCATCTGAAGTTGACTCTTCTTCACCCATAAAACTCCAGTCAAAACCCATGCCATCAATAGCAACCATTGCTTTGGGCTCAATGATTTCCACTTCCTTACTCTTGCTCTCAAAGCTTCCTTTCTTCTCAAAGCTTCCTTTATTCCTGTTATCAAACCCTCTACCCTTGTCATCCTGCTTCTTAGGTCTTCTACACTCTCTAGAGTAGTGACCATTCATGTGGCAGTTGTAACACTCCACTTTTGACTTATCATACCCAGCAGGCTCATTACCATCTATTATTATCTTCTTTCCAGTCCTCATCAGCAACTTCTTAGCCCTTATGCTCAGAAGTGAAAGTTGCCACTTTATGTCCATCTCTTCAAGATCATCAGGATGAATCTCTTGAAGATCTTCAAAAGTTAACATGGACCCACTGTGTTGAGATGTAAGAAAAGCACACCCAATTGTTTCATCTAAAATGGTTTTGGTACTGCTAGAAGTACTGGCAGTACCAAAGTTTGTGTTGGCAGTACCTTCTTCTCTGCCATCTTTTTCTTCATCAACAACTTTTGAGATGCTTGGAGATGATACAAAAGCCATACTTCCTGAGCTTGACCCAGTAGTCTTCTTTACTTCATGCTCTACTATTTTGAAATTGTTGTAGAGATCATTAAGACTCATCTGATCAATATCTGGCTTGTTTTTCCAGACAATGACATGCATGGACCATTCTGAGGGTAAACTCCTAAGAAATTTGGAGTTTAGGTCTTCTTGAGTTATCATCACTTCATGGATGGCTAACTGGCTTGAAAGCTTTTGAAGTCTATTGAACATGCTGTCCAAAGACTCATTTGTTGTGGCTGTGAAGTTTTCAAACTGCTGTTTGAGAAGTGTTTTCTGTGTTTTCTTGGTAGCATCATTACCACCAAATCTAGCCACAATAGCTTCAAAAAGGGTTTTAGCATCTTTGTATTTGTTAAAGATCAAACGCTGATCATTTGGAATAGTCATCAGTAACATACTCCTGGCTTTTAGACCATTTCGCTTCTGAATTCTTTCTTCTGCACTTGATGGGTGTTCTTGTATTTGTGTTACAAGAGCATCGTTTACTGTGGTAGTGGTGATTGAGGGTTTAAATGAGTTGCCTTCTTCAATGATCTCCCAAAGTGCATAGTCTTGCACTTGAAAGTATTGTTCTACCCTTAGTCGCCACATATCAAACTCATTTTGCTTGAGTAATGGAAGTTTAGCTGCAACATTGGTTTGAATATGTTCAACATCCATTGTTCTTTTAATTTGTAAATATCAGCCTAGCTCTGATACCACTTGTGGAAAGGATTGCGCAAACACTTGGGATGTGAATCTTAGTAACGTGTTTGGGATATTTATGTATGAATGTGTTTAGCATGCGGAATCTACTACAACACACTTAAAAGAACACAAAGGTGGTGAGTTATGTAAACGTGAGTATGTAATGAACAAGGAACACAACTTTAGTTAACACAAAACGATTCAATATTATTGATGAAATAATACGGATGATCTAACTATCACCGGGATTACAAAGTAATCTTGAATCTTAGATTGTAAAAGGATTTGTGAAATGAGTAACTAAGTTACTTGAGAGATTGTTCGGTTTTGGTTAATAGTTGAAGAGATGCATGCATGAAGGAGGTGTCTTAGGGAACCTTTTATACAATAAGGTACCCTAATTACAAGTTGTCAAGTGGTTTAATATAATATGATACTTTGACTATTCTAGCCTACAATTAAATACAACTACCAATGTAACAACTCTGTAATATTCTTCTGTACACCACAGAAGACTAAACTACTTCTACATAACGTATAACAATGTACAAAGACTAATAATTCAACTAAATATCTATTACAAAATATCTATCAACTTGACATAAAGCTTGGCAGGACCTTTATCAACTAGCAGTACCTTCTACCCAGAAGGTACTGTTAGTACATCTTCATACTCTTCAAAATCAACTAGCAGGCTCTTTGACATATCTGGCAGGCTCTTTGACTTGAACATTTTATTCCCAACAGTTCGGCCGGATCTTAGCTCACACAAGGGTTCTTGATCCTTCTCTTCCTATTTTGCATATTTAGTCCTTTAACGGTCGTTATCTCTAACTCCGTTAAGTACTAACTGTCGTTAAGTATTGTTTTGTGAAATGAATAAATATAAATATAAAATATATTTAATTTATTCAAACCATTGGAACTCTCACGTATTGTGTGCAATCCCGAGTCTCGGGTTCGAAACCGGACATACATATATTAAAAGTTATACACAAACTCTAACAGAACATGATGAGCATGTTGCTCTTTCATGTTGCTTGTACTAACAAATCTTGTTTTGAGCATATGTGATTGACTTTATAATTCCTGTATTTAGCAAAGGTTTATTGTCTTGCATAAAATTTTTGGCTGCATTGGGTGTTATTTTAGCCGGAGAAATCATCATTGAAGAGAATCTTTTCTTTCCACTATAAGTGCGAAATCCTCTTTTGAAACTTGCCCCCACGCCTTGAAGAACTGCCCTTATAGGCTTATACCAATTGCTCTTCTAAAATGGACGTCATTTTGACAATATCTTTGAAATTCTTTCCTTTGTGTTGGGAAAGAAATAGAAAAACTTTATGCCTTTTTAAATGCATAAAATGATAAGCTGGTTTTTTTTTTCCCATAAAAATCATTTTTTTTTTTTTTTTTTTTTTTTTTTTTTTTTATTATTATTTTTTTCATAAAAATCTGGTCCAGCAAATAGGATTTTTAGAACCAAAATATCTATAGTAGGATTTTTTAAATAACAATATTTGATTCCATCTCCTACACAAAATGATAACTCATAAATTTCTGAAAATTTTGGAGATGTAAGATATATAGAATTTATTGCTCCAAGTACCAATACCTTATCTCCTGAGGAGATGACCATTGTAAATAGTTGATTCTAAAATAAACCCCACTAAAATCAACATATCTACAATCAGGCCCAGAATATTATACAAATATTTCATAACTAACATTTGTTGTGCAACAAAAGTTTGCGGGATAAGAATATCACACGTTATTTTCTTTTCTTTTAAAATCGTTTTTTTTCTTTCTGAATGAGACCTAAAGGAAAAAGACTCCTTATTCTTATTTGAGTTTTCCGCTTGATTGGTCATTTGTTCTTCTGGTGACAAAGAAATATCTATTTTTGAAGATGAGCTTGTATCCATTTTTTTCCATTTCTTCTTTAATCAAAGCTTTCATTAAAGAATTATCCATTTTATAATTACCAATCCTTGTTCTTTTCAACATGCAACTCGTTATGAGCAAATCTTTCACTTGCTTTGAATTTTCTTGAAGGTTGGCAATATCTATATGATATATGAGATAATATTGTTGATGGTCTCTATCTCCTTAATCATAAGTGGGAGCAGTTTATCAATTTCTTCAACAATCATTTCTATCTTTGTTCAAGAAATCTACTAGAACATTTTTGTCAGATTTGATAATCTTAATATCAAAATTTTATTTAGATAACAACATTTGCCATCTTATCAATCTTTTAAACTCGGGTTTAGATGGAAAATTGTTTTTAATAAACGCCTTTACCTGGGTATTATTTGTTCTAACTAAAGAGTTTTAGGTAATAAAAAGTTATAAACTTTTGACAACTTTTTACATTGGCTAATCTTTCACATAAATGAAAATGAATTATTAGCGGTTGTAAATAGTTGTCAAAATCTTTATTACTTTTTATTACCTAAAAACTTTTTACTTAGAATAGATAATACCTCGCTCAAGGCCTTTATTAAAACACTTTTTCGGCTAAAACTGAGTTTAAAAGATTGATAAGATGACAAACGTTGTTATCTGAATATAATTTTGATATTGAGATTATCAAATCTGAAAAAAATGGTCTAGCAGATTTCTTGACCAGAAATGGAAATGATAGTACAAAAATTGATAAACTGCTCGCATGAATGACTGAGCGGATAGAGGCCATCAATGATATTATCTCAGATATTATAGATATTGCCAACCTTCAAGAAAAGTCAAAGCAATTGAAAGATTTGCTCATAATGAGTTGCATGTTCATAAGAACAAGGATTGATAATTATGAAACGTATAATTCTTTAATAAAATCTTTGATTAAAGATGAAATGAAAAAAATGGATACAAACTCATCTTCAGAAATAGATGTCTATTTATCACAATAAGAACAAATGACCAATCAAACTGAAAACTCAAATAAGAATGAGGAATTTTCCCCCCCTTTAGGCTTCATTCAGAAAAAACGATTTTAAAAGAAAACAAAATAATTTGTGATATTCATATCTCACAAACTTTTGTTGCACAACAAATGTTAGTTATGAACGATTTGTATATCTTTCTGGAACTAATTGTAGATATATTGATTTTAGTGGGGTTTATCCTAGAATCAACTATTACTTGGGTCATCTCCTCAGGAGATGGAATCACCAAAATTTTTCATAACTAACATTTTTCATAACTAACATTTTGGTAATGTAAGATATAACTATTTTGGGTAGGAGATGAAAACTCAAGGTATCAGTACGATTTTGGAGCAATAAATTATATATATCTTACATCACCAAAATTTTCAGATATTTCTCAGTTACCATTTTGGGTAGGAGATAGAATCAAATATTGTTATTTAAAAATTCCTACTATAACACATAAAGATATTTTGGTTCTAAAATTCCTATTTGCCTGACCAAATTTTTATGAAGAAAAAAGATATCGAGCTTATCATTTTATGCAGTTAGTAAAGGCAGAAAGTTTTTCTATTTCTTTTCCAACGCAAAGGAAAGAATTTCAAAGAACTTGTCCATAAGCAAACGGCTTTTGGTAAAGACAAATCAAATCCGTTGATGGTTGATAGTTTACCAAAAACTATATGGTTTTTAACTAACCATACTTTACAGTAAATAGTTAATTAGTCCTTAAGCAAACGGCTTTTGGTAAAGACAAATCAAATCCGTTGATGGTTGATAGTTTACCAAAAACTATATGGTTTTTAACTAACCATACTTAACAGTAAATAGTTAACTAGTCCTTAAGCAAACAGCTTTTGGTAAAGACAACTCAAATCCGTTGATAGCTGGTAGTTTGCTAAAAACTATAAGGGATTTTTGCAAAACTTTCAAAGGTACCGGTAGTTCAAAATTGGTACTGCTAGAGTAAAATGGTACTGCTAGAGTAAAATGGTACTGCTAGATAGCCGTTGAGCCTGTCAGAAAAAGTTTTAGCCGTTGGGCCTGGTAGTTAAAATTAGCCGTTGGGGTAGTTATGTAAATTACTGATGATTATATTATATTATATTTCACATATAAAAGATCTTTTTAACCGCCTTTTCATTTACTTATTATAATCTTTCTTATTGTCGGTTAAAAGTAATTCACACATATCATCTTTCATCAGTCCTTATCACAATTCACCAACATCTTTCATCTTCTACCAGTACCACCAACAAATCCCACCATCATATTCAAAATTTTCATCATGGATACCACAGTTGTTCTAAACTTTGTTCAACGTCACAATCAATTAGCCTTTTTGGAAAAGTCAGAGGATAATGCCTCTTTTCATCAAGTAGTGGATTTTTTAAATAACTCCTACATCAGGTTTGATTTACTAGTCAATCCAACTATTTATGAATCTCAAATTTTACAATTTTGGCAAACTGCTAAAATTAAAACTTCTGAAAATGGGGAACAAAGGATTAAGGCCAAAGTGGATGGCAAACTTTTGACTCTTACTGAGTCATCCATAAGAAGATATCTTCATTTGGATGATTCTGATGGTATTAGTCAGTTTCCAGATACTGAGATTTTTGAAAATTTGGAAAGAATGGGGTATCATGCTACTTCTACAAAACTCACTTTTCTAAAGAAGCATCTTACTCCACAATGGAGATTTTTGATTCACACAATCCTTCATTGTTTGAGCCAGAAGAAAACCTCTTGGGAGCAATTTAGTGGAATCATGGCTTCTGCTCTCATCTGCTTGGCTACAAACAGAAAATACAATTTTTCCAAACATATTTTTGAAGGATTGATTAAAAATGTGAATAGTGAAACAAAGTTTTTGATGTATCCAAGATTTATTTCATCCATCATTGCAAAATCAAAACATTTGTTGCTTCCCCCACACACACTTTATGAAACACCAAAACTTTCTCACAAAGTATTTTCAAACATGAGAATTGGTTTCAGAGGGGAAGAAATACCACTATTTGATGAAATGTTACCACAACATCTTGAAGAACCAGCACCATCAACTGATTTTCCATCATCTAGTTCTTCAACTGGTTACATCTCACCAACACATCAAACATCACCAATACCATCTCCAGTACCATCAGCAACACCACCAACATCATCACATCATCATGTATCACCACCCCAATCACCTCAGACAATGCAAGAACTTAAAGAGAAGGTGAAGCTCTTAGAAGATGCTCTTAAAAGTCAAAACAAGAAATTTTCTGAGATCAACATCAAATTAGTCAAGAGGGTAAAGAAATTGGAGGTTGAAGTGAAGAAGCTAAAGGGTAAAAGATCTGCAAAGGTTGTTTTATCTAGTTCTTCAAAATCTGATGCTGAAAGGTTAGGTCACTCTTCCAAAAAGGGGAGGATGGATAGTTCTGAAGATGAAGAGGAGGCTCAATTTGAATTCCATGAAGGAACTCAGGTTTATGATGAAGAGCCTGCTGGTGCAGGGCAAGAGCCTGCTGGGCCAGAGCAAGAGCCTGCTAGGATTGAGAGGCTATTGGCAATGGACTACAAAGGGTCTGCTGAGAAAGTGTACAAGAGAAAGAGGGACTTAGAGCCTCAAGGAGATTTGTTTGTTCAAGGGAGGTCATTTATTGCTGATGAGCAATCTTCTGCTCCATCTCAAGAACCAACTCCAAAGGATAAGGGCAAGAGCATTATGGTTGAAGATGAGCCAAAGCCCAAAAAGTTAAAGAAATCAGTGCAAGCACAGATGGCTAGAGATGAAGAAGAGGCCAAAAGAATTCATGAAGAAGAACTGCAGAAAGCATTTGAAGCTTCAAGAATGCTTACAGAAATGAAAGAGCATAAAGATGCTGCTCAGACTCTTCTTGATACTCAAATTGCTCAAGAAACCTTTGATGCACAGATGCAATGGATTATTGCCAATGATCCAATTGTGAAGGGTCAAGCAGCAATAATAGTGAATGACAAGAATCTTAATTCTGATGAGAAGACAACAGAGCTTGAATCTTTTATCAACAAAAAGTATAAGGAAGCAGCTCTAGCTGACATTTTTGAAAAGATGAAAGAAAGTCAGAAAAGAGGTTTTAAGGTGGGCAAAAGTTGGAAAGATCAAGTGACTTTTATGAAGAAATTTCTAAAAGGTCAAGCAAATTGGACTGATTATCAACTGAAGAAGAAATCTGATGATGAAATCTACTTCTTGTATCTTCAAGCCTACAAAAGTCTTTACTATAAAGTTCCATCTGATGCAAAACCCTCAAAGAAGAAGCAAGATGCCCAGAAGAAAGAGGAAGCAAAATTGGACTCAGAGCAAGTAAGTAAGATATTAATTACTTTGCCAACTATCATACATGCTGATCCAATTAGGTCTAGATACCCTATTATTGATTGGAATATTCACCATGATAGATTAGGAAAATCATGGAAAATAACAAGGGTTGGGGGTCAGACTGCTATCTTTAAGAATTTTGAAAATTTAGTAAGAGCATGTGACAGAGCAGACTTGGAAGAATTGTGGAATCTAGTTCAGATTAGGCTAGACACAAATTCTAGTACAGATGTTAAGGAACAGGAACTATGGGTAGAATTCAATAGGATGTATGATCCTAGCCCAAAAGATGTTCATTGGAAATTTCCCTATCATGATCCTTCAACAACATGGGAATTTCTAAGCCTTAGCAGTATTCATCATCTTTACACACAGAGTGGGATATAACTCTTTATGTTGGCTGAGAAAGAGTATCCACTTAGTTATGAAGTGCTTACAACTATGATCTCCAAGAGATTAAGATGTGACAAAGATGAAGAAAATTCAGAAATTGTTCAAAGTTTGCTGAGGAGCATATTTGAGCAATGTGAAAGAAAAAGGAAGAACAGAGAGTGAAGGTTTTTGGAAGAGTTCCCTCAAATCCTCAAGGTATGTATTTTATTCATCAGAAACTTGTGTATTTTAAAGGAAATAACAAGTTTAAGTGAGGATTGTTGGGAATAAAATGTTCAAGTCAAAGAGCCTGCCAGATATGTCAAAGAGCCTGCTAGTTGATTTTGAAGAGTATGAAGATGTACTAACAGTACCTTCTGGGTAGAAGGTACTGCTAGTTGATAAAGGTCCTGCCAAGCTTTATGTCAAGTTGATAGATATTTTGTAATAGATATTTAGTTGAATTATTAGTCTTTGTACATTGTAATACGTTATGTAGAAGTAGTTTAGTCTTCTGTGATTCACAGAAGAATATTACAGAGTTGTTACATTGGTAGTTGTATTTAATTGTAGGCTAGAATAGTCAAAGTAACATATTATATTCAACCACTTGACAACTTGTAATTAGGGTACCTTATTGTATAAAAGGTTCCCTAAGACACATCCTTCATGCATGCATCTCTTCAACTATTAACCAAAACCGAACAAACTCTCAAGTAACTTAGTTACTCATTTCACAAATCCTTTTACAATCTAAGATTCAAGATTACTTTGTAATCCCGGTGATAGTTAGATCATCCGTATTATTTCTTCAATAATATTGAATCGTTTTGTGTTAACTAAAGTTGTGTTCCTTGTTCATTACATACTCACGTTTACATAACTCACCACCTTTGTGTTCTTTTAAGTGTGTTGTAGTAGATTCCGCATGCTAAACACATTCATACATAAATATCCCAAACACGTTACTAAGATTCACATCCCAAGTGTTTGTGCAATCCCTTTCCACATCCTCTGATGAAGGTTAAAAGTTCTACGTAACACGTGCTGAAGGAAGAAATGACTCATAGATAATAAAATATAAAATACCGATAGAATGGAAGACTACTCCATGTGAAGCATTCATAATTACTACATCCCACATGTTAATACCATATGGCCATGATGTGCATAAATAAAGAAAATCAACTTCCAAGAAATAAATGGTCCAATAGCTTTTGTTGAAAATAACATGAAGTCATGTGAATAGGAGAAGGAAGCACGATAAAAAGAATAGAAAAGAATTGGAACTTGTTATGTATAATATTATTTTCTTATATGTATAATACGTATTGATTATGTAGAAGCGGATCATCGATCCAACTATCTTATTAATTATACTCTGCTTGTAAAATCATGAATCAATAAAATTTTCTGCTTTTCTTAAAACTTCCCTTGTTATTATTTCTTTATTACATAAAGAAAATATCCATCAAGTCAATATCTGTAGTTTGTACGCCTAAAGTAGGAAATGAAACTAGGCTGTGCTGGGTATTGTTGAAGGAGCTACATGGAAGTTTCCAATTTTAGTTAGTAGGTTGGGGTTGGAACGCTCAGTAAAAGTCTCGTAGTGCAACCCGACGATATTTTGGTCAAGAAAGAAAACATGTACGGAAGCATGTTGGACCCTTTGTTTATGTAATTTTGAAATAAATCTAACTAGTATGATTATTCATGTTAATTATAAAGAATACTTTTAAAATAAACTTTAAGTTTTTATAAATTAAAGTAAATATTAAATAAGTTTAGATAAGTTTAGTGGGTGCAATATCAAGTAAAGATGCAAATGCAGTAGATACAAAACTTTTGTCATCCCCCAAATCAAATAAGATTCTAGCATAATGGTTATTGAGTAAAAACGTACCCGCAACCATGTTCGGATCCTGCTGTGCATCTTTATCACCCAGAACATAAACCCTACCACGAGCTCCGCCTTCTTGTTGGCCATTGTTTTGGGGGCAGTTGTTCTTGAAATGCCCGCGTTCTCCACACCCAAAGCAAGTCACTATGGGTTGAGTGTTGGCACCAGTAGCGGGCGCCTTTCCTCTACAGTCTATGCTTTGGTGACCTACCTTTTGACAACTCCTACACCTTATGGTGCAAGGGCCTGTATGATGTAGTTTACATTGGTTGCAATTAGGTAGGTTCCCTGCATAACCTTTAAATTTTTAAAAATTAAATTAAAGATTGAATAAGTTTAGATAAGTTTAGTGGGTGCAATATCAAGTAAAGATGCAAATGCAGTAGATACAAAACTTTTGTTAGCCCTCGAATCAAATAAGATTCTAGCATAATGGTTATTGAGTAAAAACGTACCCGCAACCACGTTCAGATCCTGCTGTGCATCTTTATCACCCAGAACATAAACCCTACCACGAGCTCCGCCTTTTTGTTGGCCATTGTTTTGGGGGCAGTTGTTCTTGAAATGCCCGCGTTCTCCCGACCCAAAGCAAGTCACTATGGGTTGATTGTTGGCACCAGTAGCGGGCGCCTTTCCTCTACAGTCTTTGCTTTGGTGACCTACCTTTTGACAACTCCTACACCTTATGGTGCAAGGGCCTGTATGATGTAGTTTACATTGGTTTCAATTAGGTAGGTTCCCTGCATAACCCCTTCCTCCAGCTGGGGCAGCAACAACAATATTAGCATAACCTCTGGCATATTCCTGCCTTCGGTTTTGTTGGTTATGATGGTTGACATTTTGGTTTTGGTTGTTGGGATTGTTGTTACCACCTTTTATATTGTCATTCCATTTCCTCTTATTGTTGTTGTAATGGTTATTGTTGTTATGGGAACGGTTGTTGTTGTTGGTGGTGGTGGTGATGTTGTTGTGATTGTTGTTACGGTTGTGGTTATTGTCATGTACCAGCACAGTTCTGGCTCTAACCGCTTGATCCATCAGTTTACGGGCCATTTCCATTGCCGCATCTATTGTGATTGGATTAAAAGAAGTTACGTTTCCTTGGATAGGTTGTGGGAGTCCCCATATGTACCTTTCCAATAGTTTCTCCGTGGTTGGAACCATTGTTGGGCATAAGATTGCCAATTCATTGAATTTGCGATTGAACGTTGTGATATCTGAACCCTTAACTAAATGGTTCCAGAACTCGATCTCTAATTTCTGTACCTCGTTACGAGGACAGTATTGTTTAATCATCAGGCTTTTTAGTTCGATCCAGGACATTTTGTAGGCATTTTCAATGCCAATGGGTTGAACCACAGAGTTCCACCAGGATAATGCTTCATCCATCAATGTACTGGTGGCGTATTTGAATTTATAGTCTTCAGTAGTGTTGCTGATTAGGAATACCGATTCAGACCTCTCGAACCATCGGGTTAACCCTACGGCTCCTTCAACGCCTTTGAAATTTGTAGGCTGGCATTTCATGAATTCACTGTATGTACAGCCCTTTGCCATTGGTTTAAAATCTCTTCTCTCGGCGCCTACAGCTGGCCCCGTAGTGTTAGAACCTCCGGCTCCACTGTTTGTTGCAGCGGCTCTGGCGGTTGCGATTGCTTCGAAAACCGCGGCAGTTTTTGCGGCTTCGGTAGCCTCAGCGGCGGTGGCAGCATTAGCAGCTGCAGTTGCCCGCTCGGCTGCACGTGCGGCAGCCACTCTATCAGCAATCATTTTCTCAATAGAGGCATTGCTTTTACTTTTGGGCGGCATATTTCTATCAATCAAACAAGAGGTATGGTATAAGTATAAGATTGGATAATAAGCACGATTACAATAGAAATGATAGAAGAACAACCTTGGAAATTAAAGTCACAACACAAGACGAGATAGATTAATACAACAAAAGTTACATTCATATATTAAATCCGTTATATCGGTTACAAAATCAAAACCTATAATAGGTTGCTTCAAAATTTTACTGACTGAGACTCTCAGTCAATAATTACAATATTCACTAACTATTACATAATTTACAAAGTTTTCTAACTATTACGATAATACTAATTTATCAGGATTCAGGAGACTGTTGCTGCTCGGGCTGATCATCATTCCCGTGAGTGGCTAGCACGTCGATGCTGTCTGTAGGGCGATTCTCCCTAGAGCCCCTCAAGTCTTGATACATGGCGTGCATCTCTGCTCGTACAATATAAAGATCAATCTCGAGCCTATAACGATCTACTCGAGCTATTTCTAGCATAGTCTCTGCTGAAGCTAAGCGGTGCCTTAGCTGATTGATTTGCTCACCACTTTCATTTTGTGCTTTCTCCATATTGGTCACTTTGTTCTGGACCACTTGAAAACCGGTTATTGGATCTAAGACAGTATCTTCAACATGAGTCAGGCCATCTCGAATGTAACTCATATCCAGAACAGCCAAATCAGCTCGTTCGCGGGCTCTAATAGCTTCAGTTTTTGCTGAGGAGATTTCAGATTCACGGAGACGCATTCCCCGTGTCAAGAATTGAGTATGGTTTATGAGTGCCGTGATGTCTCGTCTTAGGCATCCCATTTCATACGGTTCCTCATCCTCGTCATCCCCGAAGTCTACAGCATCAAGATAATCATCATCTTGATTAGGAGGATTTTGTGGTTGGATGGGAGCCTGGGGTGCTTGCTCATTTTGAGCCGGTATAGCTTGATCTTGAACAACGAGATTGTGATCCGGGGAGGGTGGTACAGACATGATGTCTGCATAAAAGTATACATGTTTGGAGTTAGTTTAACGTTCATAGCAATAAAAACAGTGATATGTCAAATAGTAAGCATGGCACACGGAACATAAAGACTATAATGAGTGGAACGGTAAGTAGTAGTTATAGTGTAGGTGTATAATGCACCCTGGTTCTCTATAACTGTAGCTCTGATGCCAATCTGTAACACCCCTAGTTTTGTATAGTAGCGGAAGCTAAACAAGGGTATTACTTATTAGCACAAAGTACAAATACAGAAAACGACTCTAAAATGAGACGTTTTTAAAATACATTATCATTCGAATTTATTCATAATATCATAGTAGAGGTCCCATAATGTACATATAAAGTTTAAAACGTTATCGAATGATAATATGCATAGAGTTCAAAATGTTTGTTCCGTGTGCCTTCACTTGTGTGCCAGATATATCTTACGGACCTGAGATAAAACATGCCAAAAGTCAACACAATGGTTGAGTGAATTCATAGGTTTAAAAGGATGCTTCACTCATTTACACAACATAAGAAATATGTACAACATCTTAACCAAGTCAATAACTTCACATATACTTGTACACTACTATCGTACTCTATACAAAGACACGATCACTATACGCTCGTAGGTTATCGTTAAAGATCGTGATCTCGCCATACAATATTTGTTGCTATAATCCACTACTAAATACTACGGTGAGTTCATAGCCCCAACTTTTGTTTAACTGTTTTATAAACTCTTTGGGGGAAATACATGCTAAAACTTTTATTATGGACAATTACTTGCAAATTGAATGCTAGCCCTGAATGTATTATTGCATGCCTAAGTTGTTTATGCCAAAAGTCCCTTTATCATGGACCACTAATCACTTGTTGTTGCGAGTGAGCGCAAATATTTTGGATAGGCCTATCGGGATTGACGAATCCCGTTTGTGTTAATCATACAGCGGATATCACAAACGCACTATATTTGAATTTCTAGGTATATGGCATAGTACCTACATGGGGCAAATTGTTTAATGTATATATCGTACGGTGATATATATATATATATATATATATATATATATATATACATTCAGTCGTGTGTGCCATGAGCTTAGAGCAATAATGACTATCAGGATGATGATTGCGCACATTGCAATAATACAATGAATTTATTGTCCACTACTGTTTTCAAACCTATGAAGTCACTCAACCATTGTGTTGAATTTTCGGCATGCTTTATCTCAGGTCCGTAAAATATATCTGGCACACAAGTGAAGGCACACGGAACAGACATTTTGAAGACTATGCATATTATCATTCGATAACGTTTTAAACTTTATATGTACATTATGGGACCTCTACTCTGATATTATGAATAAATTCGAATGATAATGTATTTTAAAAACGTCTCATTTTAGAGTCGTTTTCTGTATTTGTACTTTGTGCTAGTAAGTAATACCCTTGTTTAGCTTCCGCTGCTATACAAAACTAGGGGTGTTACAGATTGGAATCAGAGCTACAGTTATAGAGAACCAGGGTGCATTATACACCTACACTATAACTACTACTTACCGTTCCACTCATTATAGTCGTTATGTTCCGTGTGCCATGCCTACTATTTGACTATCACTGTTTTTATTGCTATGAACGTTAAACTAACTCCAAACATGTATACTTTTATGCAGACATCATGTCTGTACCACCCTCCCCGTATCACAATCTAGTTGTTCAAGATCAAGCTATACCGGCTCAAAATGAGCAAGCACCCCAGGCTCCCATCCAACCACAAAATCCTCCTAATCAAGATGATGATTATCTTGATGCTGTAGACTTCGGGGATGACGAGGATGAGGAACCGTATGAAGATCTAGCAGACGAGGAAGAAGATGATCCGGATAATGATCCGGAAGAAGATGAAAACACAATCCATGATGATGATGATGACATGGATATGATTTCCGATAATGACGAAGTGGAAGAAGACCCTCTTCATGCGGATGTCTTACCTAATGGATCTCCACCTCTACTGTCAACAGTTTCACCACTTACACCAGCAAGCTCTGAAGTTCTTGTTACGGTTACCCCCATTACTGAGGATAGACCTTATATCATCGGGGTCCCTTCCTCTACCTATGAAGTTGGCGGACCTTCTAACATTTTTCCAAATTTTCCAAGGTACGAAATGGGATGCCTAAGACGAGACATCACGACACTCCAAAACCATACTCAATTCTTGACACGAGGAATGCGTCTCTGTGAATCTGAAATCTCCTCAGCAAAAACTGAAGCTATTAGAGCCCGCGAACGAGCTGATATGGCTGTTATGGATATGAGTTATATTAGAGATGGCCTGACTCATGTTGAAGATGCTGTCTTAGATCCAATAACTGGTTTTCAAGTGGTCCAGAACAAAGTGACCAATATGGAGAAAGCACAAAATGAAAGTGGTGAGCAAATCAATCAGCTAAGGCACCGCTTAGCTTCAGCAGAGACTATGCTAGAAATAGCTCGAGTAGATCGTTATAGGCTCGAGATTGATCTTTATACCGTACGAGCAGAGATGCACGCCATGTATCAAGACTTGAGGGGCTCTAGGGAGAATCGCCCTACAGACAACATCGACGTGCTAGCCACTCACGGGAATGATGATCAGCCCGAGCCGCAACAGTCTCCTGAATCCTGATAAATTACTATTTTGTAATAATTAGTGAATATTGTAATTACTGATTGAGAGTCTCGGTCAGTAAAATTTTATAGAAACCTATTATAGGTTTTGATTTTGTAACCGATATAACGGATTTAATATATGAATGTAACTTTTGTTGTATACGGGAATGATGATCAGCCCGAGCCGCAACAGTCTCCTGAATCCTGATAAATTACTATTTTGTAATAATTAGTGAATATTGTAATTACTGATTGAGAGTCTCGGTCAGTAAAATTTTATAGAAACCTATTATAGGTTTTGATTTTGTAACCGATATAACGGATTTAATATATGAATGTAACTTTTGTTGTATTAATCTATCTCGTCTTGTGTTGTGACTTTAATTTCCAATGTTGCTCTTCTATCATTTCTATTGTAATCGTGCTTATTATCCAATCATATACTTATACCATATCTCTTGTTTGATTGATAGAAATATGCCGCCCAAAAGAAAAAGCAATGCCTCTATTGAAAAAATGATTGCTGATAGAGTGGCTTCCGCACGTGCAGCCGAGCGGACAACTGCAGCTGCTAACGCTGCCACCGCCGCTGAGGCTGCCGAAGCCGCAAAAACTGCCGCGGTTTTCGAAGCAATCGCAACCGCCAGAGCCGCTGCAACAAACGGTGGAGCCGGAGGTTCTAACACTACGGGGCCAGCTGTAGGCGCCGAGAGAATAGATGTTGAACCAACGGCAAAGGGCTGTACATACAGTGAATTCATGAAATGCCAGCCTACAAATTTCAAAGGCGTTGAAGGAGCCGTAGGGTTAACCCGATGGTTCGAGAGGTCTGAATCGGTATTCCTAATCAGCAACACTACTGAAGACTGTAAAGTCAAATACGCCACCAGTACATTGATGGATGAAGCATTATCCTGGTGGAACTCTGTGGTTCAACCCATTGGCATTGAAAATGCCTGCAAAATGTCCTGGATCGAACTAAAAAGCCTGATGATTAAACAATACTGTCCTCGTAACGAGGTACAAAAATTAGAGATCGAGTTCTGGAACCATTTAGTTAAGGGTTTAGATATCACAACGTTCAATCGCCGATTCAATGAATTGGCAATCTTATGCCCAACAATGGTTCCAACCACGGAGAAACTATTGGAAAGGTACATATGGGGACTCCCACAACCTATCCAAGGAAATGTAACTTCTTTTAATCCAATCACAATAGATGCGGCAATGGAAATGGCCCGTAAACTGATGGATCAAGCGGTTAGAGCCGGAACTGTGCTGGTACATGACAATAACCACAACCGTAACAACAATCACAATAACATCACCACCACCACCACCAACAACAACCGTTCCCATAACAACAATAACCATTACAACAACAACAAGAGGAAATGGAATGACAATAGAAAAGGTGGTGATTCGTGTGAAAACGTATATATCAAAAATACCAAGTAAACGTGAGAATAGACAAACCAACCCTTTAGGAAAAAGGTTAACTTGTAAAAACTCGCGCTTGTGATATGTGTGATACCAGGCAAGTGATTACCCGGGTTGTGTCCCAGCGAGGTCTGAATCGAGGATTTCGTTTTTGGTTCGGAATTAAAATGCTTGATGACTGGATTTTTGATTTTTATTTCTTTTAATTCTAATTAAGTTAAGAAAAACAAAGTTACAAAGAAAAATTAAGGATAACGCAATTTACACTAAGAACGCAAGTCGGGAATTATAAAAACGAGCCTACAACTAAAATATTTAAAAACTAATCCTACAAGTTCAAATTTATTTTTCCTAAGTCCTAAATGGTAAAAGAAAATTTTAGAAAAAAGAATTATATTTTTTTGACTTTTAATTTTTTTTATTATGAATTAAAAACTAAATTTAAAAGACAAATTAATTAAAAATACTAAAACTATTCTGAAAATTCTGAAAATTTCTGTGAAATTACTTAATGCTAAAACAATCCTAGGAAAAATACTACAATGGTCCCAGCTTATCCCAATAAGCTGGGAATAAGCTAAAAAGCTCGAATAGCTTTAAATGGAAAAGTGACTTAAGAATAAAATTGTGCAAATACTAACTGAAAAAGACCCAAGGGCGGATGGTTTGGTGTGTTGTGTGTGGGCTGAGTGACCAGGGTTCGAACCCTGGTTTTGCTTCTTTTTTTTTTTTTTTTTTTTTTTTTTTTATATATATATATATATATATATATATATTTGGATTTTTCTTATTGAAACTTAATAAGCACAAGCTGAAAAGCAAACTTTATAACTAAAACTATTTTGAAATCAACAAATAATCTCAGAAATAAGCTGATAAGATTTGATCAGTGGGGCAAAATTAGAAGAAGCTAAAGCTATATGAACTAAGGGGCTAATAAGCTAGAATAAGCTAAGGTGAAACTTAAAATAAGCTAAGTAACTAATGGAACCAATAAAAAAAGAATAAGCTCAAAAAGAGAACCAATAAGCACTTATAACTCTCAAAAGGCAAATAGGGTCACTGATATGCAGTTAAAAGTGGCCTACTGAGGGGATTTTGAGCTTAAAAAGAAGCACTTAGAGATCAGCTGAGATCTCTAACTCAGAAGCTAACTCAGAAGCTCATATACTAGTAAACTCAGAAACTAAATACCAGGCCTAGATCAGCTTATTTGCTACTTAAAATTAAGCTGATAAAAAGCTCAATCAGCACAAAATGAACACTGATCACTCAGTGTTCAGTTCATGTGACTAGGCAATTTGTGAGCTTATTTTTAAGCCCCCATTAAGCTAGAAAAAGGACTGGATTTTAGAAATAAATGAAGAACAATTGGGAAACTCCTAAGAACTCAGATCAATAAGGGCTTAATACTACATCTAAGTACTTCACAGACTTAAGCAAACTAGTGCAGACCACATACAAAGTCTGCTGAAGCAGGCTACTGATTTAGAGCAATACAGCTATAGATCTATATGAAAGACAACTAATACCACAAAATCTATTTACACTACTTGTTCCAAATCAGAAATAGAAAAATTGAGGGGGTCAACAGCTTATCTTAGGCAATAAGCTGTTTATATCAGAACTAAGCTTAAACCTATGACACCTCATTCAAATCTTCAAAATCCTATAAATTAGCTAAAAAGCTTCCAAAAACAACTTAAACAAGTAAATTAAGACCAAATCAAAGAATACCAATGGACATATGAACAGTGGGTCACAAAATTGACCCGGTTTGACCCTTAAGCTACTGATCCAAAAACCCCTTTAAGTCAAATCTGATTTTTGGTTTAAGCAGTTAAATGGAGAATTAGGCTAAACCAATGCAAAATAGATTAACAACTAGTTATAATAAGACAAATTAAGCAATAACAAACTTAGAATAAGCACTAAATCAGAAGTGATTAGCTAAAACAGTTTTTAAACTAATATTTTTGTATTTTATGATTTTTAAGTAAAACTAAGACTAATGGGATTGAAACTACTAAAAAGCAACTAAAAGCAAATAATTATAATAATAAGCATATAAAACACAGAAAAGCAGTTATTAAGCTAATGCTACAGTAAATTCCAAAAAAATAAAAATGAGAAAAGAACTCACTTGAGACCCTAGCTAAACAAGGGCTCTCAAAGGCAGCTACAAGCTCTAGCTTGTTTTACAACAAGCTAGTAAAAGTCCCTCTGGCCAATCCATTTCGACCACTTCCGATGCTTTCCACAAATGCATACGTAAAACTGCTTTTTATGATTTTTTCTCTTTATATATATATATATATATATATATATATATATATATATATATATATATATATATATATATATATATATATATATATATATATATATATATATATATATATGGTTTTTGTTTCTGAAACTGAGACATGTTACAATTAATGTGAAACTTGCATCAGTTGAGCTACTAATTAGCTTAACATATCAATAATCAAAAGCTTGTAATAATTTAGACTACAAGAATTGAAAGGAAAGTGAACTTGAGAAATTTTTTATTAACTAAGAAAACTGAGTACAAACTTAAAGTTACAAGGGAAACTTAAATTAAAACCGATTTAAATTAAACTTAAGCTAAAAACTACTAACTACTGACTAAATCCCTCAAAAGCTTACAATTGACTTCTATTTATACTAAAATAAAAACTAAGGGCTTCTTCTCCTTGTGCTAGTTCTGTGAGAGAAACAGCCTTGGAAACTCATTTGTACTTCTTGGGATTAAATCCCACCCGTTGGATAGCAATGGGATGATCTCAGCCCTTAGATATGGTTTTGGGCGCCTAATTAGGTTGTGGATTGATTACCTGGAGGAGGGGGGAAAGGTACAAGAAGGGTGTGACTACTGAGGTGAGGAATAGGGTGGCTGGGCTAGGTGTTGGGGAGTGGAAGGGGAGACAAAATTTTCTAGTGAAGGTACAGTGATGGGATTGGCGGGAATGGGGAGGAGAAGAAGTTGACCGGGTCAGCTGTGGTATGATTTGTGTTTAGTAAAAACACCGGGTTGTGGGTTTTATTTGTGGGTTGGGCTTTTGTGAATGGATAGGGATTGGGTTGGGTTAGTTTAGGGAAATGGTTAAGTTTAGGGAAATGGTTAAGGTTTTATTTGTTTGGTTTTGGTTTGGAATTTGGTTAAAGTTCAAGGGCCACAATTGTAAATTCTGAAAATCCTAAGGACTAAGGCTGCCAAAACTGAAATTAATTTCCAAGGACCATTTGTGTCATTTTGGTAATTCTGGATGTTGACTTTGACTTTTACTTTGACTTTTGTTGGTCAAATGCTCAATTGTTGTCGAGTTGATCCAAAAATGCTCGTTTTTGCTCCGTTTTCAATCCTTTGTACCTGAAATGCATAAAAACACAAACCAAGGATATCTGCAGTAATATTTGGTGTATTTGGGTGTTTTTAGCATTTTTTACGTATCAAGTGGGCGTAAAATGATGAGTAAAAAGACACTCATCAGGTGGTAACAACAATCCCAACAACCAAAACCGAAATGTCAACCATCATAACCAACAAAACCGAAGGCAGGAATATGCCAGAGGTTATGCTAATACTGTTGCTGCAGCCCCGACTGGAGGAAGGGGTTATCAAGGAAACGTACCTTTATGCAACTGATGTAAACTACATCATGCAGGTCCTTGTACTACAAAATGTTTGAACTGTCAAAAGATAGGCCACCAAACAAGGGACTGTAGAAAGGGACCCGCTACTGGTGCCAACACTCAACCGGTAGTTACTTGTTTTGGGTGTAGAGAACGTGGCACTTCAAGAGACAATGCCCCCAAAACAATGGCCAGCAAGAAGGCGGAGCTCGTGGTCGGGTTTATGTTCTGGGTGATAAAGATGCACAGCAGGATTCGAACGTGGTTGGGGGTACGTTTTTACTCAATAACCATTATGCTAGAATCTTATTTGATTCAGGGGCTGGCAAAAGTTTTGTATCTACTGCATTTTCATTTTTACTTGATATTGCACCCACTACATTAGACACCGCATTTACCATTGAGTTAGCAAATGGCAATTTCGTAAACACCAACATTGTGCTTCAAAACTGTACACTAAACTTTTTGAATCATTCGTTTAAAATTGACCTCATGCCAATAGAACTCGGAAGCTTCGACGTTATAATTGGTATGGAATGGTTATCGCATTATAATGCGAACATCATCTGTGGCGAGAAAGTTGTACATATACCTATCGATAATGAAACCTTGGTTATCCGAGGAGATCGAAGTGGAACTCGCCTAAACATCATTTCTTGTATTAAAACTCAAAAGTACATCAAGAAGGGATGCTATGTCTTTTTAGCCCACATAAAAGAGAAAACGACAGAGGAGAAACGACTCGAAGGTGTACCCATTGTACGTGATTATCCTGAAGTCTTTCCCGAAGACTTACCCGGACTTCCACCACCTCGACAAGTGGAGTTCCAAATCGAATTGGTGCCAGGTGCCGCACCAGTTGCTCGAGCACCATATCGCTTAGCTCCTTCGGAAATGCAAGAATCATCCAACCAATTGCAAGAACTTACAGATAAAGGTTTTATTCGACCAAGCTCATCACCGTGGGGAGCTCCAGTCCTATTCGTTAAAAAGAAGGATGGATCCTTCAGAATGTGCATTGAATACAAGGAGTTAAATAAACTAACTGTAAAGAACCGATATCCACTTCCAAGAATCGATGACCTTTTCGACCAACTCCAAGGTTCAAGCGTGTATTCCAAGATCGATTTACGATCAGGATATCACCAACTTAGAGTTCGAGAGGAGGACATTCCAAAAACGGCATTCAGAACTCGTTACGGTCACTACAAGTTTCAAGTTATGCCATTCGGTCTAACCAACGCACTAGCAGTATTCATGGATCTCATAAATCGAGTGTGCAGACCATACTTAGATAAATTTGTGATTGTATTCATAGATGACAAGTAAAGAAGAACATGAAACACATCTCAAGCTAATCTTGGAACTACTCAAGAAAGAAGAGTTGTACGTTAAATTCTCTAAATGCGAATTTTGGATCTCAACTGTACAATTCTTGGGTCACATAATTGATAGTCATGGTATTCATGTGGATCCCGCAAAGATCGAGTCCATAAAGAATTGGGCTGCCCCTACGAATCCAACGGAAATACGTCAATTTTTAGGACTTGCTGGATATTACTGTAGATTCATTGAAGGTTTTTCCAAGATAGCAAAACCTTTGACTAAATTAACTCAAAAGAATGCGAAATTCAATTGGGGCGAAAAAGAAGAAGAAGCGTTTCAATTTCTAACGGAGAAATTTGTGCAGTGCACCTATTTTAGCCTTACCTGAAGGCAGCGAAGACTTCATCATGTACTGTGATGCCTCACATAAAGGCTTGGGAGCAGTCTTGATGCAAAGACAGAAGGTGATAGCTTACGCCTCTCGACAACTTAAAAAGCACGAGAAAAACTACACCACTCATGACTTAGAGTTAGGATCAGTCGTCTTTGCTCTCCGAATCTGGAGACATTATCTCTACGGCACAAAGTGTATAGTATACACAGATCACAAAAGCTTACAACATATTCTTGACCAGAAGGAGCTAAACATGAGACAGCGCCGTTGGTTAGAATTACTCAGCGATTACGATTGTGAAATTCGTTATCACCCGGGTAAAGCAAACGTCGTAGCCGATGCTCTCAGTAGAAAAGAAAGACTCAAACCTCTAAAGGTTAGGTCATTGGGAATGATGATAGTATCACCACTCCCCTCACAAATCCTTGAAGCGCAAACTGAAGCTATCAAGGAAGAAAACCGACCCAAAGAAAATCTCTACGGTATGTTAGAGAACAAAACCGGTTTTGTAAAGCGTTCCGATGGAACGTTATGCTTCAAAGACAGAAGTTGGATACCACTCTATGGAGGTATACGGGACTTGATTATGCATGAATCGCATAAGTCAAAATACTCTATTCATCCGAGATCCGACAAAATGTACCACGATCTCAAAAAGTTATACTGGTGGCCTAATATGAAGGCCCATATTGCCAAATACGTCAGTAAATGCTTGACATGCTCTAAGGTCAAGGCCGAGTGTCAAAAACCATCGGGATTACTACAACAACCCGAGATTCCTGTATGGAAATGAGAAAGAATCACGATGGATTTTGTTACTAAATTACCCAAGACACCGAGAGGTTATGACGCCATTTGGGTAATTGTTGACTGTCTTACAAAATCTGATCACTTCATTCCAATCAAAGAAACTTATGATATGGATCAGCTGACCAAGCTGTATCTCAAAGAAATAGTTTCTAGGCACGGTGTGCCAATTTTGATTATCTGAGATAGAGATAGTAGATTCACTTCAAATTTTTGGCAGTCACTCCAGAAAGCTTTTGGAACTAAGCTAGACATGAGTACTCCTTATCATCCGCAAACTGACGGTCAAAGTGAAAGAACCATACAAACCTTGGAAGATATGCTACGAGCTTGTATCATCGACTTTGGTAAAAGTTGGGATCACCATTTACCTTTAGTCGAATTTTCTTATAATAATAGCTATCATTCCAGTCTTAAATCATCACCTTTCGAAGCTTTGTATGGTCGAAAGTGTCGATCTCCAGTATGCTGGAATGAGGTTGGCGATGTCCAACTCACAGGCCCAGAGATTGTACGGGACACAACTGAAAAGATTATTCAGATCAGAAGTAGACTACAAGCTGCTAGAGATCGCCAGAAAAGCTACGCTGACACTAGGCGAAAACCCTTGGAATTTCAAGTCGGAGACAGGGTTATGCTAAAAGTCTCGCCATGGAAAGGTGTAATCCGTTTTGGAAAACGTGGAAAACTAAGTCCACGATACGTTGGACCATTCAAACTCCTGGAAAGGATTGGTCCGGTAGCATACAAACTTGAGCTACCTCAAGAATTAAGTGGAATCCATAACACTTTCCACGTGTCAAATCTTAAGAAATGTCTATCCGATGAAAGCCTTGTCATTCCACTCGACGAGATCAAACTCGATGAAAAACTACATTTCATTGAGGAACCCATTGAAATAATGGACCGTGAGGTCTAACAGTTGAAACAAAGCCAAATCCCCATCGTCAAGGTACATTGGAATTCTCGCCGAGGGCATGAATACACCTGGGAAAGAGAGGACCAAATTCAACAGAAATATCCGCATCTCTTTTTAGGTACAACAAGTTAAATCATGAGGGCGTGATTTCTGTAACCGGGGGAGGCTGTAGCCCCTCGCACATTTCAGGTCTATACTTTACTATTTTATGTTGTATAATATTACTTTTAATTAGTTTTATAAGTAATCTCGAAAGTTTAATCGTGTGAATTTTCCTCACGACCAACACAAGACTAGGATAAGTCTATGTGTTCAAAATACTCATAATTCACCAATAGTCATATTTTATATGAACTATTGTCATTTTGTCATTTTTGCGTAGACATTTTACTTTTTACGAAAAACGCGTACTCAAACCTACGTTATTAGGTTTTAACATTATAAACGCACTCCGTTAGGCTTATCATACTTTTAATATACTTAGTTGGAGTATAATGATAAGTTTTAACATTTTTGTAAGTATTACACTTTTACGTTGCCCAGTTTTAAGTTTCGTGACTTAAAGGTTTAACATTAGTAATTACCGGGACCAAACTATACCCCGTAAGATTAATACTTATCAAAAGTTAACACTCACCACCTCATTATATGAGATGGCGTCCAAAGGAAGACACACCAAGACTTTGCATGTCTTTGGTGATGTCTTAAGAAGCCACATGTCCTAAGTCTTACACTAATGTCTCCTAATATCAAAATCTATCTCACTTATCCTTAATTGTACATGCAAACTTGGACAAAAACTCATAAAATTCTCCTTCTCTACCTCTTTTTGCCGTACAACTCCATCACCATATCAACATCATATTTTAATATTCAAGTAACAAGTTATATTAAGAAGATGAAGACCTAGGTGATCCTTACAAGGTCCAAGTGTTGAATTATTGATTACAAGGTTGAATTAGAAGATATACAAGAAACCAAAGGCTGAATTAGAAGGCTTAGTACAAGGGTTCTCTAAGGCTATAGAAAGTTTGAAGACAAAATTTGAGATTAAAAGGGGTTTAGGCTTGATTATTCTTGTAACTACTCAAAGTAATCCTTGTAAGAATTTATTTATTTTCATGTCATTCAATATGGTTGTAATAAATGTATAATCTTTGGATGTATTTTTATGTAGTACAAGTTGTATATGTTATTAAGACTTGGTTTGATGTTGTACATAGCTAAACACAAGACAAAACATAAGTTAGACTTGTTAAAAATCTGTTTTGGTACAACTAGTGTATAACTAGTAATCTTGTTAAGCTTTGACATGAAATCATGAACCATGGAATTGAATGACATTAAGAAGCTGTTAGAGAAAGTAAAAACTAGAACATTAGCCTTTGAATTACTTAAAATGGCTTGTAGTTCAAAAGTTATGGCTAAATGATGGTTACTGGATGAAATATGGCGCTGGAACAAAAAGGGTTTTGATACGATTTTAAATCGAGATTTTCACCCTTTTCTAGTCCGAATCATCAAAAGTGTAAAACACGAAAGTTGCTCAGAATGACGTTTTACGCAAAAAATGGTGAGCACGTAAGCTGAAAGTGAAAAACGAAGGCTGTAAACTACAAAAACCAACAGCCATGACTCAAGAGTCTTTATGGCGTTTTAACCTCTTGAGGCCGAGACACAGCCAAGGCTCTTTGGTTTGGTTCCCGGTCAAAGCCGTGAAAGCAAGATAGGGTGAACACATATGTATCGTAATATGGGTATGAGTATAGTATATGTTGTCTCAAGGCCTTCTAGCCGAGACATAACCATGGCTATGGCCTTGGTTGTTGTCTCAAGGTTGTGAGTCTAGCCGCACGGCTAGCTTGGGTTTGATGACCCGAAACTTGTTATTGAGAATTGACCACTTATTTGACTCATTTTCTTGATCTCGACAACTTATAAAAATTGACCATATCACATATATCATTACCACAAAGTCTCAACTTACACTTGATCCGCGAAATTATAATAACTAGTATGATATCTAAATATCGTTTTGAACTCTTTACACGACAAAGTTATGAAACGCCGTTAGCAATTTTATCACCATACACACTTGACCATTATGTTGATAACATTCACACTTGACTAATGTATGCTAAAGTTTTTCACGACACACAACTTATATTATCACGTCACCACACTAGTTCAACCAATAGTCTTTGACGAAACACGACAAATGTTTTTATGCAACATCTGTCTCGTCAAATACTTTTACTTATAAATGATAAGTACTACAATAGTAAGGAGTTTCATTATCATAAGAGGCCTCTTCGGGGTGTCGTATCGACGAGTTGTGGATTTACGAATTAAAGTGTCCTGGCTCCTCATACGTTCACTACATGACCTCTAGATTCTGATAGCCCAAACGGTAATACGAAGTTATTTATAAAAGGCTATTAGACAAACCACATTTTAAGGATGCTTCACTCATTTACACAACATAAGAAATATGTACAACATCTTAATCAAGTCAATAACTTTACATATGCTTGTACACTACTATCGTACTCTATACTAAGACACGATCACTATACACTTGTAGGTTATCGTTAAAGATCGTGATCTCGCCATACAATATCTGTTGCTGTAACACCCCCTAATTTGTGAGATAACAGCAGAAGACTAATTGGGGTATTACGGGGAGGATCGAAGTCATAATCATAGAAAACGGCTCAAAATGAGACGTTTTGAAAATATAGGTCCTTCATATAAATTCAGTTGCAAAAGTTTAATATCAGAGTTGGGGAAATCCATAAAGGAAATAATAGTTTGAACTGAATTACATGATTTATTTTACACCATATATAAAACGATAAGTTATAGCCCGCTCCATGCCTTGGTTGCTCTGCTAATTACCTGAGATAAACATGCTTAAAGGTCAACAAAATTGTTGAGTGAATCATAAAGTTTATAATTTATAATCAGTTCAAAACACAAGTAGGATTGTATTAGAGATACAATTAGTTGAAAAAAGATATCGCAGTTATATATATTGCCTTAAGTCTCATGACACACAAACATTAACAACGTACCGCACAAACGGCATGCAATGTACCGCACAAACGTTCTGTAATGTACCGCACAAATGGCATGAAATGTACCGCACAAACGGCATGCAATAGTAATGGTAACTTAGGCAAATATAAATCAGGTATAGCATACATAAAATACTTGTGATCAGTTTATAGCATGTATCTCCCTCACGGAGTATAAAGTTGTTAAATAAGTAAAAGTGAGGCTATGACTCACCTTATGTAGTACTGGTAAAGTGAAATGAAAGTTCGGGTGAGATTACGGTAACAGCTCTAACACACAACCTGAATAATAGGGAAGTCTGAGAATCTGACTTAATACGAATGGTGGATGTGAAAGTGAGTAACGAATAACGATTTGATCGCTGAAGTGAGAGTGTGATATGCTTAAAATGCTTAAAGTTCAAAAATAATATTACATATAATATTATCTTGTTTTTATGTCTTTAATTCCAAAAATATCGTTTCCTCGAAAGTGGCGAAACGAAACGTTAAGTTAAATTGTTCAAAACTCGTTATATATAAATAACGTAACGTACAAATTAAATAAATGAAACGTAGAAAATGCACGTGATGTGACGGGGAAATTGTAAAATGTAAAATAGAAATAAAATGTCATAAAGATTTTGTTGGTCCTTGGTCTTTCACTGTTTTTACATTTCATACCTTAACGGCGTTAGCGTTGCTCCGTTAGTCCTTAGTTAAATATTTTATAGTCCACTAATTGTCCAAAATGGCATTCTGAGCTTGGAATTTAACATAATATCAGTTTCTACCTTAATTTTTCTGTTTTGGCAGTTTCAGTCCTTGTTTTTAAGGGTTGGCAGTTTTAGTCCTTGAGAGTGAAACTAGTTTGCAATTTTAGTCCAAAAATACAAAAATTGTGGGGAAAAATTATCCGAATTTTTCTGTAGCTTATTAAAGCTTATCAAAGCTTATTTCAACTGCTTAATTGCCAAAATGGCTTATTTTTCACTTAATGGGCCTTAACGAGTTAAAATAAAGGCCCGTTATCGTTTAATGATCCGTGGGCTTTGAGACAAGTTGGGCTTATCCTTAGGCTTGTTTTTAGTGTTCTAAAATCATATCAAAAGAGCTTATAAGGCTAGCTTATTCAGATTGCTTATAAATTGCTTAATGGGCTTTTTAGTCCAAACCGAATTTATTAACAGTTTTTACAAGTGTGTGTGTCGATTCACTTTGGCCATTTTTACGTGTGTTCAAGACCTCAAATTTGTAAAGTATAAATAGGAAACTTTTAGCTTGTAGTATGGTTAATCAGGTCGTGTAAAAATATGGGGTGGTTGTTAAGTCGAATTTGTTTGTACGTGAGGATTTACTAGGCGACTTGGGACATATTTTACACATAAAAAGACTTAGAAAAATTTAAGTGTTTGTGTTTTTATACGTGTGAGACAAGATCAAATGGGGTTTCGAATATGCATGTATACAATAAATAAACGTGTTGTGAGTGTGTTTTGTGGTTCCTAGGCCTTCCACAAGGGAGGCTAACCAACTTTTGTGTGCTAGAATGAAATGGGATACGTAAAAATAAAGATAGAATATATACGTTCGAAACAAGTGAATATGTGATGCATGGGGTATCAAAACGTATTGAAATGAACTTGAACTGAGATTAGAAGACTTACTACACCTCTAGGGTGGTGAGTGATTGTGTAAAGAAGATTGGAACACAAGAAAAATTCCACAAGCTCGCTTATAACAATAAAATGTTTCAAATTATTTCTATACGCCTTGAATGCAACTCGAATGGAAAAGTGAATACCTCCTGGTCTTCTTTGTGGTTCAAAAGGACTGAGAAATGTTTTGAGAATGTGCAAAATTGCTACTAGTGTGAAAGGAGATAAATGGGGTGTGAAATATATGTGTATATATACACGTATGTTGGCCAAATATGTATATTTTTATTATCCACTTGATCGAACAGTAAGATGGCAGGAAGAATGTAAGAGATATGGACTTTAACAGATTGTGTGATATATTTTGTAGGATTTGATTTGGTTTTCGATTTGGTCACAAGATATATGTCGACTAGGTATTATAAGTGTACCAAAAATTGTTCTAACGTGTAGCCTTGAGTTCTTGGGTGAGAAACACATTCAATAACATATATTTAAGCTAAGAAAATTATTAGAAGTAAGTGGGAACAAGTTTGGTTCAAAATGGATAAGTTGGTGAAATTTGGCATGTCGAATGGGTTGTGTTGATGGCCATTCACTTTGCCTAAATAAAACGTATCAAAAGTTCATATTAGAAGTTGATACTCGTCACCCTAATTCTTTGGTGGGGGAAGAATTTGGAGGTGCAAAAAGTCATATAAGTTGTGTGTCAATATTGAGAGAAAATGGGTTCATTTGGAGTGCATGTGGGTCGATTTGAATATGAAAAAATATGGGAGTTGGGCCTTAGATGGGTTACTGTGAACAGTAACCGAGTATAGAGTTGGGTTGGAAGTTTATTGAGCCCATTTGGTATTTATTGTGTATATTTAGATTTCGTGATTCGCGTGTGAGCTAGTCCCGTTATTTGTTAAATCTCGTAATAATGTTTTCGTGTTATAATAATATAATAAAGAAAATAACTGTTTTATAAACTCTTTGGGAGAGATACATGTTAAAACTTTTATTATGGACAATTACTTGCAAACTGAATGCTAGCCCTGAATGTATTATTGCATGCCTAAGTTGTTTATGCCAAAAGTCCCCTTATCATGGACCACTAATCACTTGTTGTTGCGAGTGAGCGCAAATATTGTGGATAGGCCTATCGGGATTGACGAATCTCGTTTGTGTTAATCATACAACGGATATCACAAACGCACTATATTTGAATTTCTAGGTATATGGTATAGTACCTACATGGAGCAAATTGTTTAATGTATATATCGTACGGTGATATATATATATATATATATATATATATATATATATATATATATATATATATATATATATATATATATATACAGTCAGTCGTGCGTGCCATGAGCTTAGAGCAATAATGACTATCAGGATGATGATTGCGCACATTGCAATTATACTATGAACTTTATTGTCCACTACTGTTTTCAAACCTATGAATTCACTCAACCATTGTGTTGACTTTTCGGCATGTTTTATCTCAGGTCCGTAAAATATATCTGGCACACAAGTGAAGGCACACGGAACAGACATTTTGAAGACTATGCATATTATCATTCGATAACGTTTTAAACTTCATAGGTACATTATGGGACCTCTACTCTGATATTATGAATAAATTCGAATGATAATGTATTTTAAAAACGTCTCATTTTAGAGTCGTTTTATGTATTTGTACTTTGTGCTAGTAAGTAATACCCTCGTTTAGCTTCCGCTGCTATACAAAACTATGGGTGTTACACTTACTAAGTTAGATTCTAAGAACACTACATGCTTAACATGTCTACTAACAAGGGGGTTTTAAGAAAGCGTACCTTAGCCTGAGGTGTTGCCCTTAAAACTGGAAGACTAGACTACCTTTGTTGAAAGCTAAGCAAGATGAGACAAGACTTGACTTTGCGTCACAAGATTAGTGCAATCACTAATCATACTTCATTCGTCGGACTTCAAATTGCTTCACAACCATATCTATCTAGCAAGACAGAAGCTCAAACATTTGGTCCCCAATATCTAATGGTTCCAAAGTTGTTAGTGTTAAACATCCCATGCATTTGTTGCATTTGGTTGGGATGTTGGAATGGAGGACACATTTCCCATGGTAAGTAACTTTGGAGTTGACGGTTATTCCAAGTTACCGGAAAGTTACTTGGATAACTTTGTCTTTTAAAGTTACCTCTCGGTAGAGGAGTTCTTGACTGAGGTTTAGGAACATTTGTTCTTTTAGGTGAAGGAGTCTTTGATCTGCTATCAGGTTTTACAAAACCAAGTCCAGGGTTGACAAGGGTTTGTAAAAACTTTTGACTTCCTTTTTACTAGCAATAGGTGCTTCTACATTGTTAATAACTATGTGATTCGGTTTAGGACTTAAGTTATTTTTTAAGATTGACCCAGATTTGACTTTAGGACCCGACGGTACCACGGTACCACTAATTTTAGTGGTGCCGTCTGTACCTTTAGTGGTACCGTCATATGCTATTTCAGATTCTCCAGGCTTTACAAATTTTACTTGTTTAGTACCACTTGTAGAAGCTTGGTTTGGTTCAAATCCTAAGCCTGCACCGGCATGTTCACTAAACCTAATGTTTTCAAGCATATCATTAAGTGCCTTTATTCCTTCTTCAAATTTAATGATCCTTAAAGCATTTTCTTTGAGTTTTTCATTTTCTACTCGAAGACATATGCATGACCTACATCCTGCATTTGTTGGGTTTTATAGATTTGATGATACAAAACAAGAAGAATGAAACTTGAAGGACTTAATGTGACAAGAAGGGAAACTACAAAAAGATGGAGAATTTTGAAGATTCCAGAAGATTTACTTAAAAGATTTAGTTTCCTTATTGTATTATGATTGTCTTTATTGTAAACCCTAATCCCTCTAGTATATAAAGAGGACATGGGTCATTAGTTTAGACGTGCACAAACTACAAGATGTAGTCGATTAGTAAAGGTGTGTGTGTGTAACCTAGACGTAAGTTATAAACGTCTAGGGTTAGAGTTTTAGTTAGTTAGTTAGTTAGTTAGTGCAGCCTCAAGGTTAACAAGTTCTACCTTGATCAAGTAGAATTGGGGCTGTTAATAATATTAGAGATTATGAATGTAAAACCTTGTTCATAATAATGTTGATTCTATGTTTGAATATTCCGCCTTCATTATTATGTGTTCCTAGATATAATATTAGACCTAGTCTAAGAGCTACAACGATCTACACAATTGGTATCAGAGAAAGGGGCTCGTGATATCTAGGGGATGTTAAAAGGTTTTTATTGTCGAAGTGAAGAGCAGATTTGTCAAAGTCTTACTGCCTAGAAGAAGCAGATTCGATAAAGGTTTTATTTATTTGTGATTGCGTGGTTTTGTAACCTTACAACAGGTTTTACCTCTCGAGGGATCTCAAGAGGCTTACAACCCCACCAGGCAGTGTACCTGACCGATGTAGTATAGTGTAGTGGTAAGTACGGGGGATTGATCGTTCTCCACAGGGAATAGTGTTCGTTAGGTATGAAAGGCTACTCTAATTAGGTCTAAGGGTTGAGGAAGATTCTTTTTATGTTTTTATAGTTTTTTATGAAAGCAAGTAAAATCTCGGGTTTGAAAGAGTGGGCGGAATTAGTTGCTAGTCAACTAACCCAAATTACTACGAATGCAAATAAAATAAATAACTGAAAATAAAATGTGGTGAGAAACTTATGTGTAGAGAAATGTGTTTACTTAGATTTCCTTACTCCCTAACTATCTTTTACCGGTTAATTAGTGTGTATTAGTCGCGTGGATGACGGGTGTATTCCTTAATACCATTCGTGGGGTGGCGTACTTACTTCCCCAACTCTACAAGCTCCTACTTCACTCCTATGTCGAGCCGGCTAGGAAGCTCCTAACATGGGATCACTAGAATTCGCTTGTGCATTAAATACAACCATAAAAACCTTTAGTACGCATTTGGTTCATGTTTCTTAAGACGTTCAAGCAAGTTACCGAATAGGAAGTTAGCCAGTTTTCTTAAGCCTAACATAGATAAACAATCATCCAATACAACTAATAACACACTAACAACCAATAATCAATAGCTAGGTTTCATTAGATCTAAGCAAACACAAGATAAATTTAGCCTAACATGTTAAACAAAAGACAAGAATAAGATAGAATCAAACAACACATAGACATATTGAATGATTAATTGATAACTTATCTTTCAATGAAACATGGAAGATCTCAAGGCAAAAAGCCCTGAAAAAGTAGCTAAAATCGTCTTAGGGTTTTCTCCCAAAATTCCACACACTAAGCTCTCTCTAATGACAAAAAATTAGAAAACTATATATAGATTTTTGGATCTGACGGCGTCACCTTATGGAGTGTGACGCCGTCACCTCGCCGCTTTTAGGGTTCCCGGATGACCTTCTTGACGCCGTCCCTCTTTAGCTCTTCAAAAACCCATTCTGGCTTATCAAGGCTTGACGCCGTCGATCCTTGAACGTGACGCCGTCCCCTTATGATTTAAGCCGTGACGCCCTTGATCAAGTTAAAGCGTGACGCCGTCAGAATTCACATGCTATTTTCACTGGCCCGTCATGAGTAAATTTCACGTCCAACTTTTCTTGCCAAGGCATGACGCCGTCCAGTATAAATTGTGACGCCGTCAAGAGTAACTTTTAGCCGATTTTTGAGACTTTGCCGTTTTCTTCACTTTAATGCTCCAAAAACGTCCAAAATGCCTCCTTTTCCAGATTTCTCCTCAAAAGTACCTAAAATGACAAAAGGAACGATTTAGGGCAATATTTGATCAAATAAATACGATTTAAGGCTTAAATGACCCCTTAAAAGCGGTACACTTTTCGCTTCATCAAATACCCTTACACTTGAGATTTGCTTGTCCTCAAGCAAATGTGCTTTTATTCTAATTAAAATACAAGTTAGGGGTCATTTAATGCTAACATAAAAGTAATTACAACAAATATTCGTTCCACTTCAATCATAATAAGCACGGAGATTATAAACTAGCACCTCACAAGTAGTGTTTAGATACTCACATCTCTCAAGTGTCATCAAAATAAATCTCATAAATGAAAACGGATAATATCTCTCACTACCTGTCATAGCAAATAGATTACCATAGGCTTGGGAAAGGATCGAAAACCTCCTCCACTAGGCGTAAGCACCTAAGATAAACTATCAAAGAGGGCTTTTAAATGGGTTATAACGTTAGGTGTAGGGAAAAGGAAAAACACGGTTTTGTTGGATACGGGATATTTTACTGGTGGCGAGTTAAAGATCTTGATCAATTACATGTACTATACAATGTTGCTAAGCCAAGACTAGACTCGATCTTAAGCTAGAAACGAAATAACAAAATAACAAAAATATAAAACAAACATAAAATGAAACGGGATGGTAGTCCGTATGTTTTTTCTACTTTTCTTTTTCTCATTTTTTTTGTATTTTTCTTGATTTTTTTTTTTTTTTTTTTTTTTTTTTTTTGCATACACTTTTACCCTACCATCCAAAATAATACATCATAGGGGCATTGCATTCCCCTTACACTTGAATCTTTACATAACTTTACAAATACTAATCTAATGACTCGAATTAAGATAATTGAAAAACTTGGAGTACTTTTAAAACATTTAGCACATATGGGGGTAATAAATGATGTTCTTCCCCATTACTCCATTACACTAGTACTTTACCCATGAGTCCCAATCGTCCCAAAACAATATGTACAAGGATATGCCTCGACTTAGCAACCATGTAATCAATTAGATAATTAACTTGGGTTTAAACAAATGTTGTAACAATAATGCACTAAAAATGAGTGCATACAAGGTAGGCTAAGGCGATTTGGGTGTACATTTTAGTGGGGTGTAACAAATTCTTCCTTTAAGTAAAATGCTTAAAGGTCGAAACGAAAAGATAGGCTCTGAGGGGTGTACTAGGGGTATCGTGTACTAAAAATGAGTACAACGCAAAGGGGTGTGGGGGAATTACTTGACCAATGTAGCCAATGTAATTATAACAAAAACACAGGTGTAAAACAATGGGTTAATCCTAATGCCTCTTATCATGTAGTAAATCTAACTACACGAATGTAGTCTCACTTGTGGCCTCGGAATGGTCCTAACGCAAGTTCTAGAATCTAAGTGCTACCGGTACACACATCATAGCATAAATGCTTTTCCTACCAATTCTAGGGGCGAACCTCACATATTTGGGGTGGAAAATTTTTTTTAGTGGTACGGTTTTTGTGCTAGTCATATAAATCCTATCCATGAGACGCTCATTAAGATCAAAGTTTCACTCCTATATGTTGTAAAAAATTTTAAATTTGGCACTAAAATTGCCTTAACAGGTATTTATCTCAGTTTTATTACACATTTACTATTAAACAAACAAAAATCAAGCGTAATAGTATTCTCTAATCGTACTTTTACCCTCCCCTTACACTTAAGATGAACATTGTCCCCAATGTTCAAATAACAAGATGTAAAAGCATAAAGTAAAAGAATGAAATCAAATACTCCCCTGATTCGCTCGGTGGATAATGAAATTACACGGTTAAATCTTCCTCCAAAGAGAATGTTGAAACTCCATGACTAATGCATCGCCATAAGCTTGATTCCATAAACATCTCCTTGTCCAAAATAACCTGTTAAACCTGAGAAAACAAACACGAAAACCTGCATAACATCGGCGGGAAAAATCTATATATAAGGATATAATGCTTGTGGAATGATAATTTTGCAGATTCCTGGAGATTATAAGTTGGAGATTTTAATAAAAACTTTTTATGAAAACAAAACTTTCAAAAATTTCTGGAAATTAAATCTGACGCCGTCAGGTTATAACCCCTGACGCCGTCAGAAATGACCTGACAAAAATTTTCATTTTTAGTTTCCGGAAAATTTCTGGAAAAACCATTACCTTACTTCCTGGAAATCCTGCAAAACATCATTATGACTCGATACAAGCATTTGACTCAAACAAATACTAATATGTATGCTAATTTATTATTATTACGATTCATGTTCATATGTGTTCTAATAAACCAATTTAGATTTCCCTTACACTTATCTTTTGCAAAATACCTTTATATGTAGTTAAGACGAAGTTAAAAACAAAATAAAGCATTTTCACAAATTAGTTTTGAACATGAATCAATAATGATAAAAATTAAACACACATACGGAAACAAATAAAATCAAACAAACAAATAAATAAACACACAAAGCAAATAAAACAAATAAAGCTTGGGTTGCCTCCCAAGAAGCGCTTTTCTTTATTAACGAGTCTTGTAGCTAGACTCAAAGTCACGCTACCCTATGTAAGTGAGCTCGTCATCAAGGACGTCTTTAGGGTTAAGCTTGGATTGAAGTTTCCTATTGGTCCGCTTAGTACGATATATCTTTTCAAACTTCTCTCCATCCGGGTCATACAGTGTCATCTTGATATGCCATGACCCATCTCCATCTTTGGGTGGTTTATCCCAATTCCACTTATGATCATCTTCCTCACAAATCCACTTGTTCATTCCTAGGTTAATTGGCAAAACTCCTAGGAAATCAATCATCTTTCTAAAAACTAGAGAGTCTTCAAATGGATCCAATTCGGTGTCCCTAGCCAAGAGTTGCTCCACCGAATGCGTTCGGTTAACAAAGTCCTCTTCTAGGTAAAATGGGCGTTGGGGTCCTATGAAGTCTCTATCAATCCAAGGTCCATATCTAGATGGTCTCCTATTTGATTCTAGCCAATGTGGTGTTGGTTCCTCACTAGTATCATAGGCATGTTTCTTAACATCATAGACTGACCAAGTATCTCCTTCTCCTACCGCTATCTTGGATTCCTTACAATCAATCATAGCACTAGCGGTCGCCAAAAATCCTCTACCTATCAACAAGGGGCATGTAGGGTCGCTAACCATATCAAGGACGTGGAAATCGGCTAAAATGGTTAGTTTTCCAATGTGCACTAACACGTCCTTAACTACTCCAACCGGGTAAGCAACACTCCCATCTGCTAAACCTATTATCACCTCGGTTTCTTCAAGTTTTCCTAGTTTTAGAGAGGTGTAGAGAGGTAACGGAAGTAGGTTAAGGCTTGATCCAAGATCGGCTAATGTGTCATAAGCCTTCGAATTACCGATCTTGCAAGGTAGAATGAATAAGCCCGGGTCATCTAACTTCTTAGGTAGTTTGTTTTGAACGAAGGCGGTCCCTTTTTCGCCTAACTTGAGCTTCTTTTCATCCAACTCATCAACAACCGGACTTTCAAGGTGGAGCTCCTTGAATTCTTCGTCAAGGTTTTGAGTGGGAGGTGTTTCAACTATGTTGTTGACCAATTTGGATGTCATAACTTCTTGGTCATTTGGAACGACTTGGGTTTGTTTGAAACACGTGCTCATGGAATTGACCGAATATTATTGTGGACAAGAACTAGGGGACGAAACCGATGAAATAGCGTTGACGTTTAGTTTCGGGTTCTTGACCGTGTTGCTAGGGAGTGCTCCCATTTCTCGGTCATTGAGGGCTTTCAACAAGGTGTCAATCTTATCGGTCATCTCGCTTTGTTTTTGTTTGAAATCGGCTTCAAACTTGGCTAAACGAGCTTCTTGAGATGCCATAAATTGAGACATCAATCCTTCAAAGTTATTGGTACTACCATTGCCGGAAGGATTGTTGTTGAAAGTACGGTTCGAGTTGGAACCGCTTGATTGGAAACGATTAGGTGGGTTGGAAGAATTGGTTTGTTGTGTGTTTTGGTTTTGTTTCCACCTAAGGTTCGGGTGATTTTTCCATGAGGGGTTGTATGAATCACCGTAATGGTTTGGCTCGGGTTTGAAAGTGTACCACTTGTCTCCCGCTCCGTCGGTACGCGAGGATGCGTAGTCCACAAAAGCTTGTTCGGGGAGTTCCATGCAATCACGAGTGTCGTGGGGACCACTACATAATTCACATGAAGAAGTGATTTTGTTCACTTGGCTTGAAGGTTTAGGAGCCTCGTAGGATTTCATGAGAAACTTGACTTGGTCTTCAAGTTCTATGATCCTACGGTCGGAAGTGCTTGAATTATTCGAAGGCAAAGATATTGCCTTGACCGTTTTATTCAAATCACGGGGATCACTCCAACTTTCGTTGTCATAAAGAGCAAGATCCTCTAGGAGAGCCCATGATTGTTCCGCACTTAGATCACGTAGCTTGCCACCGGCCGCTTGGTCAATGGTTTGCCTAGTGGAGAGATTGATATGGTCATAGAAGATTTGGACTTGGAGCCAAAGTTCTATGCCATGGTGAGGGACTTTTTGGAGTAAGTCCTTGAATCGAGTCCATGCCTCGTAGAGAGTTTCGCCTTGACGTTGTTGGAACATCAAGATATCATTCCTTAGCTTGGTAGTTCTTCCCGGTGGGAAAAACTGAGCAAGGAAACGAGTGGTGAGATCATCCCAAGAGGTGATGGATCCTGCGGGTTGACGTTCTAGCCACTGACTAGCTTGGTCCCGCAAAGAGAATTGGAAGAGACGCAATCGGGTCGTCTCTCGAGTGGCAACATCAAGGTCTATAGAATCAACGATTTTAAGAAAGTCCTTGAGATGTTGATTAGGATCTTCAGAACGAAGTCCATGGAATGCGCATCCGCTTTGCACCAACCGGATGGTGTCGGATCGCAAGGGTGTGATATTGGCTCCTTGAGTGAGCTCAATGGTGTTTCGATAGCCATGGTGGCTAGGACGGGAATACTCTCCTAAAGTACGGGCTCTAGGAGGTGGTTGTGGTTGTTGTGGTGGTGGGTTGTGGGGGTTAAGGATATTACCATCTTCCATGATGTCGGATGGTATGGTTACGAACAAAGACACGAAGAAAATAGATAGACTAAAGAAAACCTAGAAAAATAAAATAAAAATCTCACTAGAAAGGAATCTAGTGAGTAGACCTAATAGAAATAAAAATTCAACCTAAACAATAACTATTCCCCGGCAGCGGCGCCAAAAACTTGATTGCGTGGTTTTGTAACCTTACAACAGGTTTTACCTCTCGAGGGATCTCAAGAGGCTTACAACCCCACTAGGCAGTGTACCTGACCGATGTAGTATAGTGTAGTGGTAAGTACGGGGGATTGATCGTTCTCGACAGGGAATAGTGTTCGTTAGGTATGAAAGGCTACTCTAATTAGGTCTAAGGGTTGAGGAAGATTCTTTTTATGTTTTTATAGTTTTTTATGAAAGCAAGTAAAATCTCGGGTTTGAAAGAGTGGGCGGAATTAGTTGCTAGTCAACTAACCCAAATTACTACGAATGCAAATAAAATAAATAACTGAAAATAAAATGTGGTGAGAAACTTATGTGTAGAGAAATGTGTTTACTTAGATTTCCTTACTCCCTAACTATCTTTTACCGGTTAATTAGTATGTATTAGTCGCGTGGATGACGGGTGTATTCCTTAATACCATTCGTGGGGTGGCGTACTTACTTCCCCAACTCTACAAGCTCCTACTTCACTCCTATGTCGAGCCGGCTAGGAAGCTCCTAACATGGGATCACTAGAATTCGCTTGTGCATTAAATACAACCATAAAAACCTTTAGTACGCATTTGGTTCATGTTTCTTAAGACGTTCAAGCAAGTTACCGAATAGGAAGTTAGCCAGTTTTCTTAAGCCTAACATAGATAAACAATCATCCAATACAACTAATAACACACTAACAACCAATAATCAATAGCTAGGTTTCATTAGATCTAAGCAAACACAAGATAAATTTAGCCTAACATGTTAAACAAAAGACAAGAATAAGATAGAATCAAACAACACATAGACATATTGAATGATTAATTGATAACTTATCTTTCAATGAAACATGGAAGATCTCAAGGCAAAAAGCCCTGAAAAAGTAGCTAAAATCGTCTTAGGGTTTTCTCCCAAAATTCCACACACTAAGCTCTCTCTAATGACAAAAAATTAGAAAACTATATATAGATTTTTGGATCTGACGGCGTCACCTTATGGAGTGTGACGCCGTCACCTCGCCGCTTTTAGGGTTCCCGGATGACCTTCTTGACGCCGTCCCTCTTTAGCTCTTCAAAAACCCATTCTGGCTTATCAAGGCTTGACGCCGTCGATCCTTGAACGTGACGCCGTCCCCTTATGATTTAAGCCGTGACGCCCTTGATCAAGTTAAAGCGTGACGCCGTCAGAATTCACATGCTATTTTCACTGGCCCGTCATGAGTAAATTTCACGTCCAACTTTTCTTGCCAAGGCATGACGCCGTCCAGTATAAATTGTGACGCCGTCAAGAGTAACTTTTAGCCGATTTTTGAGACTTTGCCGTTTTCTTCACTTTAATGCTCCAAAAACGTCCAAAATGCCTCCTTTTCCAGATTTCTCCTCAAAAGTACCTAAAATGACAAAAGGAACGATTTAGGGCAATATTTGATCAAATAAATACGATTTAAGGCTTAAATGACCCCTTAAAAGCGGTACACTTTTCGCTTCATCAATTTGTCTTTGATGCTGCTGTGATAAATTGCGTGGCGACAAGAAGGTAATAACAAGGTTGTCGAAGCATTAATTGTGGATCAAATTAAGTGGGAAGGCGTTTATTTATCCTCGTACTGATTGATCGAATTTTTAAAGAAGTGGGTCAGTGGTATATTAATTCTGTTTGTCGCTTACAACAATTAATTCTCGTATGAATTAATTCTTCATTAATTATGGGAAGTGCTGGCGATTAGTTTAAGCTTTATTGTGGGTCGGTGCTATTATTAATCATGGGTCTATCAATTTATTAAAGTTGCTCAACCTCGTACTGCATTTAATAGAAGATCCTACAATTGACGAAAGTACTGCTGCTGCTATGCTTCAACGTACTGCTATGATTTAACGTACTGATGCTACAAGGAACTGCTCCAAAGTACTGTTGTTCGTCTAAAGTACTGCTGCTCGACTAAAGTACTGCTATGCTCCAAGGTACTGTTCATTGCAAAGTACTGCTGCGCTTAAAGCTATAATTTTTTTTTGCTGTTAAGGGGAAGCCGAGATGGGTTTTTATGAGATTGATTCTACTTTGGCTCCGGTTAATTATGAGCAGTTTGTTAGATTACACACACAGGGGAAGAAACACACACAGTTTTGGATCACGGACAGAATGGTTTATTTTATGGCTTGTTTTGGTGATTATTTGAAAAAGAAAAGTGAATATTACTTGTTTGATGTTGTAGTTGAGTTTCACAGGTGCGCGTTTTTATGTTTGTGTGTTATTGCGATGACAAAGACTTGATGAATCTAGCAAGGATGTGTGATCTATAAACTTAAGGTGCTGAATACACACATTTGCTATCACTTAAAGGAGTTACGTTGTAGTGCTCAGTGTCTCGGATAGTTGAGGATTTATCAAGAGGTCCTAGTAGCCTACTTCTAGGGATAAGTTTGGAGTCACGTGGATAGTGCAAGATATAAGACGCAAGTTTGGGAAATTCTACTTCTTCATCAAGTTCGTTATATTTGGTTTTCTTCATCAGTAATCATTACAAGGAGCCTACAGAATTGAAGGTCAAGAGATGATGTAAACATATTGGTTTCAGGGGAAGCTTATTGATTGAATGTTTAATCATCTACATGCACCACTCGAGGGGAAGTTTCTACTACTTACATTCCCTATTTGTTGATAACAAAAAGGGGAAGAGATGTTAGAAGAGATGCTGGAGTGGTATGGCATGGCTTAAGGGGAAGACAAAGATTGTTTCATTCATGGCGAGATTTAATTATCTCAACTTCTCTACTTCGTCTAGGGAAGTTCGTACAAGAATGTCTTTGTTTTGTCATCATCAAATAGGGGAAGATTGTTGGGTTTTATAGATTTGATGATACAAAACAAGAAGAATGAAACTTGAAGGACTTAATGTGACAAGAAGGGAAACTACAAAAAGATGGAGAATTTTGAAGATTCTAGAAGATTTACTTAAAAGATTTAGTTTCCTTATTGTATTATGATTGTCTTTATTGTAAACCCTAATCCCTCTAGTATATAAAGAGGACATGGGTCATTAGTTTAGACGTGCACAAACTACAAGATGTAGTCAATTAGTAAAGGGGTGTGTGTATAACCTAGACGTAAGTCATAAACGTCTAGGGTTAGAGTTTTAGTTAGTTAGTGCAGCCTCAAGGTTAACAAGTTCTACCTTGAACAAGTAGCATTGGGGCTGTTAATAATATTAGAGATTATGAATGTAAAACCTTGTTCATAATAATGTTGATTCTATGTTTGAATATTCCGCCTTCATTATTATGTGTTCCTAGATATAATATTAGACCTAGTCTAAGAGCTACAACGATCGACACAATTGCCATATTATTGCCATATTAAACCTTGAATATCCCTTAGATCGATATACTATTATGTTATGGTACACCCACTGGTAGACTTCAACCACCTAGGAAACCTTTTAATCATAGCTTTTTGGTACTCCTGTTATATACTCTAAAACCTTTGCTATTTGTACAGTAACCTAATAGATATCCTTCATCTGACTTACCATCAAATTTTCCCAGAGAATCAATGGTATTTAGAATAGTCAGAGGGCAGCCAAAAGGTTTTAGAAAATGAATGTTTGGTTTCTTTCCCATGAGCAGCTCATATGGTGTCTTCATCTGAGGTTTAGTAACTGATACTCTATTTAAAATATAGCAAGCAGTACTTATAGCTTCAGCCCAAAAAATAATAGGTAATTGTGAATCTGCAAGCATTGTTCTAGCTGCTTCTATCAATGTCCTGTTCTTTCTTTCTGCAACACCATTCTGCTGTGGAGTTCTAGCAATGCTAAACTCTCTCTTGATCCCTTTCTTGGCACAGAATTCATCCATATGCTTGTTCTTGAATTCTGTTCCATTATCACATCTAATACCTCTTACTTTGAGTCTCAATTGATTTTCAAGGGCTACTATCAGGTCATGGATAGCATCAAAGGTTTCATCTTTGAATCCCAAGAAAAAGACCCAACTAAATCTGCTACAATCATCTGTCACAACCAAGCAGTACTTCTTCTTGTTTAAACTCTCTACTGAAACTGGTCCAAACAGATCCATGTGTAGCAACTCCAAAGGTTCTCTAATAACTCTGTCCTCAAGCTTCTTACATGAAGCTTTATGTTGTTTACCCTTCTTGCAAGCCAAACATGAATGATCAGTCTTGAATGTTTTGGAAGGTAAACCTCTAACTAAATTGCCTTTGACCAGCTTGTTGATGTTCTTGAAATTTACATGACCTAGTCTTCTATGCCATAGATGTGCTTCTTCCAATGATGCCTTGGCTACTAAACATGTTGCTCTTCCAGCAGAATTGAGACTCTTTAAGTCTAAACTGTACACATCATTAGTTCTTGGTACTTTCAATGTTACCAAGTGATCATCAACAAACTTGAACTCAGGAGAGAGAATAAGACATTCTGTATTAGTGAACAGAATTGGGTACTTCTTGTCACAAATCTGAGAAACTGACAAAAGATTGAACTTGAGCTCCTTCACATATCTAACATTCTCAAAATCAATACATCCAGCCTTGATGGTTCCTTTGCCAGTGATTCTCTCTCCATCAGGATCATTACCAAATGCAACTCTTCCTCCATAATATGCCTTAAAATCTGACAGGATCTCCTTGTCCCATGTCATGCTGCCAGAGCAACCACTATCAACAATAATATGATCTTTAAGCTCCTCCTTTGGGTTGCCCTGCACAGTAAAAGAAAAGGGTTAGTTTCTTTTAGGAACCCAAGCCATTACTGACTTGTGTTCCCCTTGTGGAGTGACATACTTGAATTCCTTCAGTATGTAATCTCCACTGGTTTTGAAGGCATGGTCAATGATTATTTGCTTTGGTCCCATGTCCTGTGTTGTATTATCAACAACACTCCCTGTTTCACCCTTATTTGATGAAAGTACTGCTTGTTCCCCATCAGTACTTTCTTTCTTAACCCAATTTCGTTTGACTTTAGGTTTCTCTGACCTAGGTACTCTGCTTGAGGTGTAAAACCTTTTAGATTTATATGAAGTGAATCTCTTAGGTCTTTTATGTTAAAAAGTGTTAGCAGTACCATGACTGGGTGAAAACTTAGCTGTACTTTTAGAGGGTACTGCTTGAGAAACCTTAGACTTATCGGTACTGATGGTTTTGAAAAAGTTATTTTCTGGTGAGGGTACCTATAATCTTTAGAGAAATTACTATGGTTAACCCTATTTGAGTGATTCGAAACTGGTCTAGTCTCCCATAGCTTATGGGTGGTAGGTCTATTCTTTGGGAACTGACTTAAATATTTTGAGTGAAAGTCACAATGCTTAATCAAATGATCAGGACTATAGCATACATAACATAATTTTCGCTCCATATTCCCAAATCCTCTTCTATGAAAACTCGTAAATGATCTGTTGGGAACACGTTTTGTATTAATTCAAGTATTGATCATAATGTAATAGGTTGCATAGGCCTTTAAGTTTGTTTTAGGCCCAGCCTATGTAGAAGGCCCATGGGCTGTGTCATTTAGTTAATTAATTATGTTGTTTAGGGCTAGTAGCCCAACCTCTTGTAAAACTATAAATACCCCTCCCATTCAAGGGAAGGGTGTTGGTTGATGAATTCATAATATTGTTCCTAAGTGTGTGTTATCATCTCCCTTCCATCTCTTTCTCTCTCTAGCTTTCTCTCTCTAGATTTAGTAGGTAATTAGTAGGTAATTAGTGGTAGCTTAATTCATAAAAGTATAAAACATCAAGTGGTATCATTCGCCTAGGGGTAATTTAGGTTGTTAGAAGGTTAGATCTAAGAAAAAATTAAGAAATCCGAATTGTTAGTGTTCATCCGAGTTGTTACTGTTCGTCAGAGATATATTCATCGAATTTTTGTTCATCGAAGTTTACTTGATCGAACTTGTACGTTAATCAAACTACTGATTATTCACCGAGCTAGGTGGTATAATCGAACTTCAGATTAGTCGAACTTCATACTAGTCGAACTTTGGTATAATCGAACTTCAGATTAGTCGAACTTTGGTTTAGTCGAACTTCAGATTAGTTGAACTTTGTTTAGTCGAACTTCAGATTAGTCGAACTTTGGTTTAGTCGAACTTCAGATTAGTTGAACTTTGTTTAGTCGAACTTCAGATTAGTCGAACTTTGTTTAGTCGAACTTCAGATTAGTCGAACTTTGTTAGTCGAATTTCAGTAGTCGAATTTTAGGAACCAAACAACTTTGATAGAACAAGTGTTTAACCGAACAAATAATTGATTCTTATCTAATCTTCACACAACAACCGTCTTTATCCTTTGAAGATCCTTAACCGTCACAAGCTACTACACGATGTCTCAACCACCACACTTTAATTACTACTACCAGCTACAGCAATATCCTCAGCAACAACAATACCCTCAACAACAACAACAATTTCCTCAACAATATCCACAACATCATGCATATGTGCAACAACATCAATTCAATCTTCCACCACAACTATCTCCACAACAAATAATGCAACAAAATTACCTTCAGAACAATCCTTCAGTGTCCAGAGAACCTCACTGGTTTCATAAGATGTGTGAAGCTATAAGCAGTCAGCAATCTCGTCATGAGGCTGGAAATCAAGATACTCCACCCATGTTAACACCTGGAAACTACGTGCAGTGGGCAAGCAGGTTTCTCCGATTCATTGAACTTCGCAAACCCCATGGACCGTATCTGAAGCATGTCATCACTGTGGGGCCCTTTCCTGAACCAGTAATTGTTGTTGAAGCAACTCCCGAAAGAGAAGAAACATCCACTCCCGTTGCTGTTGCTAGCTATACAACCGAACAAGCCTTACAACAAGAAGCAAATGGAATGGCAATGGCATTCATCCTTCAGGGAATTCCAAATCCCATCTATCGAAGTGTTGATGCTCAGAAGACTGCAAAGGACATGTGGGAGCATGTGCATCTTCTGATGGAAGGAACAGAGCTCAATCAGGAAGACCTTGAATCTAAATTGTACATGGAATTCAACAATTTTGTTATGGAACCAGGGGAAACAATCGAATCATACTACCACCGCTTCACCAATGTTGTTAATGACCTTGATCGTCATGACATGAAGTTTCCAAGGATTGCAATCAACTCCAAATTAGGCAATCTAAGAAGATTGGTGAGATCAAATATGGATTGATTTATGATTTTCTCAAACAACATCAATCTGAGGTGGACAAAGAAGTGGCAGCAAGAGGAGGTTTCTTAGCAGCACCACAACCTAACTCGCTTGCACTAATGGCTCAACCAAACTTCTCTCTACCTTCTCAGGAATTTGGAAACTCATCTTATCAACCAAGCTTTCAACCTCAAAACCAACTTGTCCCATATGAACCACCATCTCAACAATCAGGCAACCAAATGGTAACCTATAACAACACTGACTCCAACTTTTACACCAACAGTGAATATGATGAAGAAGAAGAAGCTTTCAGTTCCCTCAATGAAGCATTTGGGTTGATTGCTAAAGCGTTTGGTAAATTCACAAACAAATCAAACAACCGCCTTCGCTCATCTTCAAACACAAGGAATCAGGCAGTGGTTAATGATGGTCGGGTAGAAATTCAGAACAGATCATCGGGAAGGTTTGGTTCAGGGAACAGAGGTGGATATGGGTCACAAAGGTTTCAAGCTGGAGATCAAAGGTTTCAGTCTGGGGGTAATAGGAATTATATGGGAGCAGATCAGAACAGGAATCAATTGAATGGAAGAGAATCAATAGGCATTGCAAATACTTCGATCACATGCTATAACTGTGGAGGGAATGGTCATATGGCTAATGCATGTCCAAAGCCTCGTACTATGGGCAGTGCATATCACAAAGAAGCTCTCTTGATGGCACTTAAGGATGAGAAAGCAAGCTTGATGAATGTGAAAGAAAACAGCTTCATGGCAAATGCAGAGTCAGATGATGATATGGAAGATCTTGAGGCAAACGCAGCTGTAATGCTCATGGCAAATATGCAGGAAATGAATACGTTCGAGACAGGCCCGGTCTACGATACTGACGGTCTTTCTCAGGTACTTGATCCACCATGTTTACTACATAAGATTGCTTCACCTTCCGCATCTTCATTCTCAAATGAACATTCTGTTCAAAATGATTCACCATTCTCATCTTCGTTAAATTCTCAAATCAACACTGATATATCATTTGATGATGATAGAACAGTTGTTTCATTTAATGATATAATAGAAGATGACAATCATGATCAGACTGAACAAAATGAGAATTTGACTAATCAAGATTCGGAGCTTCAGGCCTTGTTCATGACCACCCAATCACGAATGGAAAAATGCAATGAAATCAATAAAAATCTGAAAGAAAAGATTGCGTTGTTAACAAAGGATAATGAGTGCTATAAACAACAACTTTCTGGATATCTTAAACAAGATAAACGTGAAAAAGGTTTTGAAATTGCTTTCCAACAAGAGTACGTAAAAGTTCAAAATTTAGAACACCAAGTTCGTGAGCTAACCGTTGACAAAGCTGAGCTTCTCTCTCAAAAAGAAAAGGATCAATTTGAATTCAAAAAACAAATTGATGCTTTAACTTCTGAGTTGTTAAAAACTCAATCTGAGCTTTCAACATCTCAGCAGGATCTTCTTGACGAAAAGCAAGCCACTAGGAAACGTGTTGACTCATATCTTGAGGAAATTCTGGATTTGGAAACCAAACTCAAAGAATTTCAAAATGTTGTGTATAAAACGGGTAATTCTGTAACACAAATTCAAAAACTAACTGTGAAACCAAGTCCTAAAGGAGTAAGTTTTGCACTTGGAAGTGACACACCCCGTAATTCACACAAAGCACTCAAAGAAAATCCTAAGTTATACAATGCAACATTTTTGTTAGATGATTCCTTTCAACGTGTTGTTATGTATTCTATTGATGAAGAAACTGATATTCTGGCTAACAAGATTGAGGGTCGATCAAACTCACAAAACAAGTTTTCAAGAGTACATCATGATTATAATGCACGACCTCACATAAGCAAATCATTTGTGCCACCAAAAGATAAACCAGAACAAACACTGATACGTACCTCAGAACAAATATATCATCTCTCCCAAAATGATGCACATCTTGACAATTCTTTGACAGAGAATGATGTTGATCCACAAATGCCTCCAGCATTTAAAATTGTCAAACATTTTGAGACATTTATGGAAGACATCAAATTTTTAGAAAATGAAATTGAGTCTAATTCTAAAATCACTGTCTCTTCTTTTTTCTCTCCTGTGGAAAAAGAAAAGATAGAAATTCTTCAAAAGAAAATTTTACCTCATGTCAAACACTTGAAGAAATGTGCATCAAAATGGGAAGAAGATCTAGTTGATGAGGTTCTATCAATGAAGAACATTTTCAAAGCTAAAGACTCCAAAATTCAAAAACAAAAAGTTCAAAAGAAGAATTTGGAAAAAGAAAATGATCGACTCTTACAAAATGTTCTTAGTTGTGACATTGTTTCTGTGTTTGTTAGGATCTCTGGGAAATAAGAGTTTCATTGTTGCTGCCGATAGTGTAAAGTTGGTTCCTGCCGATAGCTTTGGTTCCTGCTGAAAGCTCATTGCTGTCGACAGTGTTATTTTGTTTCTACCGATAGTAGTGTTCCTGCGGATAGTGTTATTTGTTATCCGCATATTTAGAATGTTTGTTAAGATTTATTTTTAGAAGAGATTGTTGTTTATCTCTTCACACGTTTACTTGTAGAACGGGTTAGGGTTAGGTGATCTTGTTAGTATAAAAGATAAACCCGTCTATGAGTTTAGGTACGCCTTTAACACCTTTAACGTTTTCAATATTCAAGAACACAATTCTTAGTTTATAGTTTGATCCATAGAGGATCATTGTTCTTTAGAGTTTTCTTCTTTATAATACTTGCTGTTTAGTTTCCGCATAAACACTTGTATTGCATACAGAGGTTCTTGTTTATACCAAGCTCAATCAAGCTCGAAGTTCTCGATCCTACAAGTGGTATCAGAGCCTGGTAAGGATCTCTGATAAAGAAGGAAACATTGTTGAGTTGTCTTTCTTGAATCTTTTATCAATGTCGCTGTTGTCGGGTGATAAATTTGAAATATTTGCAATGAAGATTAGGAATTTGTTTCAAAATAAGTCTGTGGAAAAGCTGACTGATAAAGGTGAATCCTTTAATACAAAAGAGAATATGGAAGAATATGCTCTGTTGGGGTTTCCATCTCAGGTACAACGATGTAACTCTGCTTGTCAAGAATTGTACTCAACACTTAATAATGAATATGATGAAATGAAATCTAAGTATAATGAATACTTTATTAAAGTTCAAGCTTATGACAAAGCAGTTAAAACATTAGAAAAGCAAAAAGTTTGGTTTCAAAAAGAATCAGTTAGCTTATGAGGAAAAGATAAAAGTTTTAGAGAGGGACTTGAAAAACACCACTAATGAGCTTAAACATTCTGAGTCTCAAAAGGCTGAGATAGTGTTAGAAAAACAGGATATGCAGACTAAACTAGACAATACCTTGGCTAGGTTTAATAAATGGAAAGATTCATCTAAAAACCTAAACAAGTTAGTTGATAGTTCTATGTCTACGAAAACGAAAAGAGGTTTAGGGTATGGTAACCTGATAGGGCCAAATCAATTTTATGACCCTAATGAGTATAGTGTTTTTGACCCTGAACCTACAGACTACCAAAAACCTGTTAAATATGTAAAAGAAGGTGGAATGAATGCTGTTTCTCCACCTATAAGAGGAGTTTTTATGCCTACTCCTGTCCACTCTCTCTCTGATATTGACTCAGATGAGTCACAAATGGTTTATGGTAAAAAGTCCAAAGACTTACCTGAATCTAATAATTGTGTCCCTTGTCACACAAGTGACAAATCCTCAGAAGCAGAGTCTGAAGACTTTGTTTCATGTGACTCAAGTGAAAAGTCAAACACACCTAAATATCACATGTCCTCAAGTTTAACTAATAATAAATCTGTTTCTAAATCAGCCTTTTCAGATAACAGCTCAATTAATTCTTTTAAAAACAACTTTGTCCCTAGTTCCACTAGTGATAATGGTGTCCATATTAAGAAAAGTTGTAGTAAAAACAAGGCTGCTAAGAAAAAGACATGTTTTGTGTGTGGTAGTCAATATCATCTAATTAAAGATTGTGATTATCATGAGAATAGAATGAAAGGTGGGCAACAAAACAGATCAATGTGGAAAAATGTTAAACAGATACCACCATATGTTCCACAAGCAGCAGGAATGAACTTTTATAGAGGTCCTGTTCCTGCTGATAGACCTGTTCCTGCTGGTTCCTCTGTTCCTGCTGATATTCAGAGAACCATTTCTGCTGGTTCCTCTTCATACATTCAAAGGGATCTCAGACCTGGCTATAATAATCACATCTTTGGAGGGGGAATGGTTTATTCTCCATGGTTTTTTTGGTAATTGTTCTGTTTGGTTTTTCATGTTGTTGTAATTGTGTTTGCTGGCTTGAAGTGCAGTCTTAGCCCAAGGGGAGGCTATTCTTTTGCATTTTTGTCCTGCTATTCTTTTGCATTTTTGTCCTGCTTTTCATTCATTCATGTTTTGTTTGTGTTTTTCTAACTTTGTTTTGCAGGTTTTTCAGTATCTTTTGTTAGTTAACTTTGTTTTGCAGCTTATTAATGCTTGGCCTTAAAGCTAAATTCAGCAATTTTCATTCATTCATAAGAGAGTTAAGTACATTCAGTTGATGGTTACAAAAGATTATGAGTTTCAAAAGCTACTAATCAACAACATTCATATCATCATTCCAACCTTCTAACATCAATCTACCTAATCCCTATCACCTATTCCATCTTCTCTTTACCCTTACCCAAATTGTCAGGCATGAACCTCTTTCCTCTCTGGCGATTGATCTCTTCATAAACATGGGGGACTGCAAGTGCCAAGATGACTGGCCATGGTTGTCTTTGTTCAGGGGGTGGCTTTGAAGAGCTTGAGGTAGTTGGCCTCTGATGACTTCTGGATCGTGTCCTTGAAGTTGGTTGGATTGGTTGTGAAGTAGGGATTCTTGATTAAGGAGTTGGATTGGTTGGTTGTGGTTTTGGGTTGCTTGATTGTGAAGCTGACTGGGTTGGCTTGGGAGTGGTTCTGGTGAGAATCTTCCTTTGTCTTGGATCTTTGCCTTCACGTTGTCGATGGTGTCGACTTCTAGGGTTTGGTTTTTCTCGACTAGTACCTTCTTGATGTTTAGCCTTGCCTTTTGGTACCGGTACTTTATAGAAAGCTGCAGTTGTTCTCTCCATCTCTTCAGCGAGCAGAGCTTCAGTTTCCTTCATCTGTCTTCTGTCCTCATCTGTTAAAGGAAAATTGGGAGGGAAAGTCTCCCATTCACCCTGATAATACACCAAAGACTTCAACTCTGATGAATCTTCGTCATCAGAGCTAAAGTACTCAAAAGAAGAAGGGGTAGATGGAAGAGGATCAGATGAATCCTCCTCAACCTTGGCCTTACCTTTGGTTCTAGAGGATGATGCTGTTTTGGGGAAGTAGTTGTTCCATCCTGAGTCTCTAGAGGAGGAAGAATCTGATGAGATTTCGATGATTGGATGTTTGGATGAACTCATAATGTGGCTTGTTTTGGAGATTTTGTTTGATTTGTGGTAATAAAGGGTTTTGTGATGATAAAGTTATGTGATCTGAGGGTTATATAACGATATGGAGATTAGTGCAAAATTTATTGATGGTTGGTATTGAGAATTAATTTGGGTAAGTTGTTCTTAATGACTATGTTCGGTAGGTTGACTTCGGTCAAACCACCTCATTCCTGCCGATTGGTCAAACCTCCTATTGCTGCCGAATGACCAAATGTTTCTGCCGAAAGGTCAAACTTTCTTAAGTTAATTGGTCAATGTTACGTGCAATGAATTGCAGCAATTTAAAGTGTTATTTTTGGCAACACAACGCATAATTGCACATCTCTCATCTCAAATTCTCTAAAACCTCTCGAACCCTAATTTTCCCTTTTCAAACCCTAAATCATTCCTTCAACACAATGACAACTCTTCGTTACAAGGATGATCATAACAAGGTTGCTTATTTGGAATCTTCTTCAAGAAGTGTTGGTTATGATGATGTTCTGACATTTCTTCGTGGGTTATCTATTCGTTATGCCCTCACTTATTGTCCAGTGACGGTATATGATTCATTGGTCAAACAATTTTGGAGGACAGCTAAGGCAAGACACATCGTGGGAAGGGAAGCTGATATTGTTGCTACCATTGATGACCAAGAAGTGATTGTTACTGAGGAGTTGATTAGAGTTCAGCTTCAATTTCCTGAGGAGCAAGGGGAATTTGATCTTTCAAGGCAAGATATTTCTGATGGTATGGCAGCTATAGGGTATCCTGTTACTGGAAGTTGCACCTTCTTGAAAAATAGGTTGTCTCCTCAATGGAGGTTTCTGATTCACACTTTACTCCAGTGTCTTAGTGTTAAGTCAGGTGGTTGGGATCAATGTCCAAGTCCTATTGCATCTGGTCTAGTCTGTTTATCTCAGGGTAGGATCTTTAATTGGGCAAAATATATTTTTGAGGGAATGCTTGAGAATCTCAGTAATGGTAAAAACAGCTTTTTGATGTACCCTAGATTTCTTCAAATCATCTTAGGTATACAGACCATTAATACATCCCCTAAGATTATAAATAGGTTGACTGCCAAAATGTTTGCCCTGATGAAGATGAACTTTACTGGCCAACATTTGCCTTTGTTGCCTCATATGTTACACAACCCTGATCCTGCTGATATCCCTGATCCTGCCGGAAATCCTGATCCTGCTGAAAATGTCAATATCCCACAATCACCTAATGCAACTGAGCAAGAGACTTCAGTTGCTGCTGATGCATCTGCATCTATTGCTGCTGATGATCCTTTACCACCATCACCCAGACCAGTAACACCTACACCTGAGCCTAATGAAAATGTTGAATCTAATGATCAGACCATCTCAGCTGATACACCTATTATCCAGCCATCTCCTTCTGTGGAATTACCCTCTTCTTCAAGGCTTTCATCACCCAGTCCTACTAGGCAGCCATTTAGTTATGACACCAATGCAGGGGAGAGATTTAATGTTTCTCCACCCAGAGTCAATGTAGCTCCTAATACCTCAAGTGCTCCTGCTGGTGGAGATGATGATGCTGTTGATCTCAACTCTATGTCCCAGTTACTTGATAGATCTGTGAAGAAAATTGAGGCATTGGAGTCAGAACTTAATGAGACAAAAAGGATTTTCAGTGAGAAAGTGAAGAATTTGGAAAAGGAGCTCAGGGATTCTAATGAAGCTTTTAGTAGTACTATCCAAGAACTAAATGAAAAGATCAGCATATTGGAGGGTAGTCATGTGCAAAAGAAAAGAAGGGTTATTCTTTCTGAGTCTGAGGAAGATCAGGATGATATGATATTTGATGGGCTTAATGTTCTAGCATCTGTTTCTCTTGATGGTGCAAATACTGAAGTACCTACAACTTCTGAGCACAACATCACTCCTCAAGCACAGGTCTCCACTAAAGCAAGGACCAAAGCTGATGATGTCTCCATTGCTGCCGATGTCTCCATTGCTGCTGATGTCTCTGCTGTTACTGCCAATGTTGAAAATATTTCTTCTGCATCTAAGGCTCCTGTTACTACTGTTGAAAGTTCATCTGTTGCTGCTGAAGGTAACATCATTCCTCCTGAAGCAACTGAAAATGATGAAGAGATAGCTGCAAAGGTGCAGGAACAGGAAATTGCTGCTGAAGAAGCTAGATTAATTCAGCTTGCTCAAGATGAAGAGATTGCAAGACAATTGTCTGTTGATGAGAAGAATGTTGCTGAGATTATAAATAACCCAAGTTCAGATGATCCTTCTTCAGAAGTGTTTAGTGCTCAAGTTGAATATTTGTTGAACACTGACATGATTATTAGAGCTCATGGGTTTATGGTTCTTCAAATGTCAGAATTGGATCCAGATGAAAGGTCAGAACTGCTCAAGGCATTCATCCTAAAGAAACAAAGAGCAACCACTTGGAATGAATTGATGCACAGGATCAAGGAAAGACAAAGGTTAGGATATAAGATGCCCACAAACAGAGATAATATCAATTTTATGAAGGTGTATCTGAAGAATGAAGCTAACTACAAGATCAGTGACTTCAAGGGTTGGAATGATGGTGCAATTCAAAAATTGTTCCTTGATACTTATGCAAAGCTCTACTCTATAGTAGACACTGATATTCCACAAAGCAGGAAAAGAGCATCTTCATCTTTGGAGTCTGATGTTGCAAAGAGAATGAAGTCTGGAGAAGGTTCTAAGGATGATTCTTTCAGTGCTCCAAGTTCTTATGTTGATGCATCTGAGGTACCACAAGAAGGTCTTGTTCCTGCTGATCCTCCTACTGCTAATGTTTATGTCTCTGCTGAGCCTTCTGTATCTGTTCCTATCCTTCAATATGGTCTAAGAACAAGGCAGAAGAGTCAATCTTTTCACTCTTCTTCTGTGGATATTCTTGAAGTGGATGATCATGATTTGATTGAGGTTGATTCTGAAAGTGATTCAGAGGGTGACTCCATTCAGTCTTGGGGTCATATTGCTTATTGGGAGATTAGATCTACTTCAGATGGTGATGTTAATGTTTGGTTTTCTCTTGATGGGACAGTCAAATTCTTTACATTTCTGAGGGAGATCTTGGATAGGGTTGAAAGAAATGATTTGGAGCAGCTTTATAGGATAGTGGATAATCATTATCAATCTACTACTCCAACTGGAATTGGTTTGCTGCTTTGGGGAGATTTACAAGTCTTGATGAATAAACTGGATGGAGACAAGGCTAAACTAGTGTGGGGTAATCAATCATCATGGAGAATATTTTCTTGGAGATTATATCCCTATTCCAATGTTCATGTTGTGGAACTCACCTCTGGCAAGTTCCTAACTATGTTTGTGGATATTGCTTATCCTTTAACTGAAGGAGTGTTAAAGAGAATGCTAACTCAGAAGGTCAGAGTTCCTAAGCATACTATAGGAAATGATCTAACCACAGCTGAACAATTGGTTAAATTCATCAAGGATCAAATTGCAGCTAAGGGATCATCAGCTTAAGGGGAGGATAAAGCTCAAGGGGAGGATTGTTCTTGTTGTTGTTGTATATTTTCTTTCTTTCTTTCTTTTGTTTCTTTTCTTATTTTCTTTTATTTTGGTGTGTTTCTTAGTTTAAAAAAAAAAAAAAAAAATTTGTATATTTTGTGTGCTAATAAGTGGTTTTGAGCAACACCTTGCAGGTACAGTGTTGGTGTTTACACCTACACAATAAATGGTGCTCAACTCACCATGTCTTGCAGACAAGAAAGAGTTGACTCACCATGAGGGTACGGCTCTGGTGTGATTATCAAATCCGTTGATAGCTGTAATAGCTTGCTCAAAGCTATAGGGTATTTCAACTCACCCATGATTTATTTCTGAGAGTTGAAAATGGTTCTCAATTCACCATGGATGTAACCCTTATGGGATCCAAAGGATTGGCTAGTCCACAAAAGTATGGTTTGTGGTAAAGACACTTGGTATCCATATTTGGTATTCAATTCACCAAGGTTTTGCTGTAACCTAAGAATTGGCTAGTCCTGAGCAAACGGCTACAGGTAAAGACAAGTCAAATCCGTTTATAGTTGCTGGTTTGCTAATAAATCAGATGGTTATCAATGTACCATGGTCTAACACACCTAAACATTGGCTACTCCAGTAGTGATGGCTATTGGTAAAGAGACATCAAATCCATTAATTTTCAATGATTCACCTCTCACAGGAGTTAACACACCTGGATGTGATGAGAATAGTATGAAACTTCAAGTGATTTGATGTACATATTGTCATAGTAGCAGCTAAGTTCAAGTGAAAATAATGGTGACCAGTTTACATGTTTTGAAGAAGATTTCTTGTTCCTGCTGAACTATTGAAGTTGCTGCTGGATGCTGTAGAAGCTGGAATCTTACAAGTTATGGTTGTTGCTGCTGGTTACTTAAAATTGTTGCTGCTAAGTCGCAGTCCTCAAGCCTGAGAGTTACAAGCTCTATCACATTGGAATCTTGCAGGTTAACCTAGTCAACCTCAAGATTAGGGGAGGATTGTTAGGATCTCTGGGAAATAAGAGTTTCATTGTTGCTGCCGATAGTGTAAAGTTGGTTCCTGCCGATAGCTTTGGTTCCTGCTGAAAGCTCATTGCTGCCGACAGTGTTATTTTGTTTCTACCGATAGTAGTGTTCCTGCGGATAGTGTTATTTGTTATCCGCATATTTAGAATGTTTGTTAAGATTTATTTTTAGAAGAGATTGTTGTTTATCTCTTCACACGTTTACTTGTAGAACGGGTTAGGGTTAGGTGATCTTGTTAGTATAAAAGATAAACCCGTCTATGAGTTTAGGTACGCCTTTAACACCTTTAACGTTTTCAATATTCAAGAACACAATTCTTAGTTTATAGTTTGATCCATAGAGGATCATTGTTCTTTAGAGTTTTCTTCTTTATAATACTTGCTGTTTAGTTTACGCATAAACACTTGTATTGCATACAGAGGTTCTTGTTTATACCAAGCTCAATCAAGCTCGAAGTTCTCGATCCTACAGTGTTAATGAATGCACTTTATGAATCTAGTAATGAGTGTCTTATGAAAAATCATGCTGTTGATACAAAGATGTTGCAAATAGAAATTAAGAATCTAGTGAAAGAGAATGAGGATCTTCGACAAATCAACAATGATGTGGAAAACAAAGTTTTTAATCTTCAAAAATGGCTTGACTGGTGTCAAACTCAAAGTGCTGAATTTGAACTAAAATTTCAAAATCTCATAGCATCTTTATCATTTCAAAACAGTCATGTTCCTGAAAAGTATAAGGAAACAAAGGCTTTCTTAAAACTTAAACTGTTTCAAAATGAAAAGGAACTCGATGAAATTCTTCAAAACAGGAATGACACAGTTCGCCTTAACAGAAAAATAGATTCACAAAATCAAGAATTCCAACTCATCATTGTTGATCTGAAGAAGAAAATCAAAGTTTTAGAAACAGGCAAAACCAAAATTCATAAGATTGTACCAAGGATGCAAAAAGTAGACAGCGCACCTAAGAATGCATCATCAACGACAACCACTAATGCTTTACTTCATCTTCCACAGGACTAGTTGACACATCTAAGGGTAGAAGATCAAAGACCACAAAGAGACCAATGAAGACTAGTCTCTGGCTACCTAAGAGTGGACCATCTAAGAATGAAGAAGTAGAAGTTAATGCATCTAGTGAGAATAAGACGCATGTTATGTCTAAAATAGAATCTAGCTTGGTTAAGTGTAATTCTACAAAAGATGTAATGAATGCTAAATCTTTAACAGTTATGAATGATGTTAATGCTTCTTGTGTGTTTTGTCATACTCATATCTTATCTGGTAATCATCAAAACTGTGTTGCTAAAACTTTGCTAAAGAGAAAAGCAAAACGAACTAGTGGCCTCCCTAAGTCTAACACAGTTACCAAATCAATTTTAGGGAATCCACCACTAGCAGTTTCAATATAGACCATAGTTGCACCTATCGCAAATCCCAAAAAGAACAAATCACCTAGCACATTTCTTAGGAAGAAAGCAGCAACAAGTAGGAAATGGCAACGTTGGCTAGAGAACACAGTATATTTTAAATGGGTACCTAAGATACTTAACTCATGTGCTTCTAACCCAACGGGTCCAACCGTTACTCCATCTGTTTCTACTAATTGTGATGCAGGTGGTTCAAATCGTTCTATGGATTGTTGATAGCGGCTGTTCCCGACACATGACCGGCAATCTCAAGCTTCTCAAAAACTTCGTTGCAAAGTTTATAGGAACGGTCAGGTTCGGGAATGACCACTTCGCCGCAATCATGGGTTATGGCGACTATGTAAATGGGAACATCGAAATAAGTCGTGTGTACTATGTTGAAGGTCTGGGTCACAATTTATTCTCGGTAGGTCAGTTCTGTGATGGAGACTTAGAAGTAGCATTTAGGGAGAAAACCTGCTTTATTCGTGATCTTCAGGGAAATGATCTGATGAAAGGAAAACGGGGAACTAGTCTCTACACCATCTCCTTTGAAGGAATGACAGCTTCGACTCCTATATGTTTACTCTCCAAGGCTCATCCCACGAAAGCATGGTTATGGCATAAACGCTTGTCTCATCTCAATTTCAAAACCATGACCGACCTGGCAAAGAACAAATTAGTAGATGGTTTACCAAAATTCCGATATGCCAAGGATCATCTGTGTTCTGCATGCGAACAGGGAAAAAGTCACCGAGCTCACTTTCCACCAAAAACAGAACATAGCACAGACCACGTCCTACAACTGCTTCATATGGATTTGTGTGGTCCAATGCGGGTTCAGTCTGTAAATGGGAAAAGATATATTCTGGTAATAGTGGATGATTACTCAAGATGGACATGGGTTTACTTTCTCCGCACAAAAGATCAAGTTCCGTCTATAGTTACCACGTTTCTCACAAAGATTCAAGTGCAAGTCCGCAACACCGTCAGAATCATTCGTACCGATAACGGCACTGAATTCAAAAACCAAATTCTTCGGGAATTTACAGAGAAACAAGGGATTGTTCACCAATATTCCATAGCTCGCACTCCTGAACAGAATGGTGTAGTTGAACGACGAAACCGTACACTCGTGGAAGCAGCTAGAACTATGTTGATCAATGCCCAATTGCCAGATTATCTTTGGGCTGAAGCTGTTAACACTGCTTGCTACACTCAGAACCGCGGCATGATCACCAAAAGACATAACAAAACTCCATATGAGCTCATACAAGGCAGAAAACCCAATATCAACTATTTCCATGTCTTTGGAGCTTTATGTTACCCAAAGAATGATAAAGATGATCTTGGTAAATTGAAGGCAAAAGCAGATATAGGGATATTTGTTGGTTATTGTGAGAACTCCAAGGGATACAGAATTTGGAATCGTCGGACCGGAGACATTCAAGAGACGATACACGTTAATTTCGATGAACTCACAGAAATGGCTTCTGAGCAAGACCGCTTGGAACCCGCAAACAACCGTTTGAACTTCCCAGAATCTTCAGCTGAACCATTACCTTTCAAAAGGAAAGATCTGGAAGATCTGTTTGCTCCTCTGTTTGATGATTGTTTGGTTAACAGTGCGTCAGAGGCTTCCACAAGTTCCGCTGCTCAACAACTCTCAAATCATGCACCTGATCCATCAGCATCTACCTCTACAGTAGTTGCTGACGATGCACCACAATCTGAACAATCATCATCCATAGATAAAACACCTCAACCAGCAGTTGAAGATTCTTCTCCTATTTCTAACCAAGTTCCAACACCATCAGACTTTGACGGAAATGCATTTTTCAATCCATTTGCTCCACCCCCAACCATTCCCGAACCAGGAGAATCTTCCTCGAGCAACATGGAACCGTCAAATCTGAATAACAACATTCAACACTACCCATCTACTCATAAATGGAAAAGGGATCATCCGTTAGTTAATGTGATTGGCAATCCAGATAAACAAGTAATGACACAACAGAAACTCCACACAGATGGTGAAACTTGCATTTACGCTCTCACCGTTTGTCAAGCTGAACCGAAAAATATCAAAGAGGCCATGACTTATGATAATTGGATTGAATCAATGCAAGAGGAGTTGGATCAATTCAAAAGATTGGAAGTCTGGGAACTCGTTGAAAAACCTGATGGAGTTTATGTTGTGGGCTTAAAATGGATTTGGAAAAATAAGCTGGATGCAGAAGGCACGATTATTCGTAACAAGTCTCGGTTGGTTGCTAAAGGGTTTTGTCAAGAGGAAGGAATTGACTTCGAGGAATCTTTTGCACCAGTGGCTAGGCTTGAGGCAGTTAAAATGTTCCTGGCATACGCGGCTCATAAGAACATCACAGTTTACCAAATGGACGTGAAGACAGCATTCCTGAACGGACAACTTCGTTAAGAGGTGTATGTATCACAACCTGACGGCTTCGTGGATCCAGAACATCCTAATCACGTTATACCGGCTTAAGAAAGCTCTCTACGGCCTTAAACAAGCCCCGAGGGCATGGTACGATAAACTTTCAGCATTCCTTATTGCTAATCATTTCACTAAAGGCTCTGTAGACCCGACTTTGTTTATACAAAAACACGAGGAGGACATTCTTATCGTACAAATTTATGTGGATGACATCATTTTTGGGTCTACCCACAAAAAGTACTCAAATGCTTTTGCAAAACTTATGAAACAAAACTTTGAGATGTCCATGATCGGTTAACTAAACTTTTTTCTAGGATTACAAGTTCACCAATCACCTCGTGGTATATTCTTGAGCCAGTCTAAATATGCACAAGAGATATTAAAAAAGCATGGCATGACATCTAGTGACACCTATAACACCCCTATGTCCTCCTCATCCCCGAAGCTAGATGCTGACATTCATGGGAAACCCACTGATCCTACAAATTATCGTAGCATAATTGGGTCTCTCATGTATCTCACCGCTAGCAGACCGGATGTTGTATTTGCCACATACCTATGTTCACGCTATCAGTCTAACCCAACAGAAAGACATTTATCTGCTGTTAAAAGAATCCTTCGATACATCAAGGGAACCATTAATTTGGGGATCTGGTATCCAAAGGATTCTGGTTTTGCACTAACTGCTTTTTCAGATGCGGATCATGCGGGATGTATTGATACAAGAAAGAGCACATCCGGTGGTGTTCAATTCCTAGGTGATAAGCTGGTGTCCTGGCAGTCAAAGAAGCAAGACTGTACGTCTCTCTCATCAACGGAATCAGAATATGTAGCCATGTCTGCCTGTTGTGCTCAAATCATTTGGATGCGATCACAATTGATGGATTATGGTTACATATTCAACAAAATCCCGATGTACTGTGACTCCAAAAGTGCTATCGCTATCTCGTGCAACACCGTGCAACATTCCAAGTCCAAACACATCGCTCTCAGATATCACTTCATCAAGGAGCATGTGGAGCAGGGTACCGTTGAGTTGTATTTTGTGGGAACGGAACACCAATTGGCGGATCTTTTCACGAAGGCTTTACCTCATGATCGTTTTGTGAAACTGGTTCACCAAATTGGAATGAGATGCCTGACTCCTCAAGAATTAGCGAACTTTCTCAAGAACAACTAATCGAGTCCTGCTCTCTCACTATCTTGTATATATATATATATATATATATATATATATATATATATATATATATATATATATATATATATATATAAAAACACCTAATGTGCAAACGATTGATCTCAATCAAAATATGTTTTTGCCCATTGTTTCAAAGTTTAAAATTTTTTCCACAATATCACATATTTTGAGGGGGAGAAACTTTTGCACATTTGATCATATAAATTCTTCGTCATCCTTCTTAATTATTTTTCATCAGCTTGCGTTTACCATAATATTAAACATATCTTAACTTTGGACTTAATAGAAAAAGAAAAGCAAAGTTAAAAGGTTAAATATGTAAAATGGAAAAGAATGAGGACAATAACAGTCAATTCGGTTAACTCAACTCTATATAAACACAACTCATTGACTTAGGTCAAAATTTTATCACTCTCAAAAATTACACAGTCCCTTTTCACAAAACACGCGCGCCTCAACTAAATCTTTCATACCTCTATATTCGACTACTTTGCTTTAAAATGTAAGTCTTTCATTTGATTTCAGAGATAATTCCGTGTTAGATTTATATTAGGCGCTTTAGTCTGATTTAGGGTTTATGAATGAATGTGTTTGTGCTTATTTTTATGATTGAATCTGTTTGTGTAATAGATGAGTTGTGTTGAGCTTTAAGATGAATAATAGAATTCTTTTGAGATAATCGAATTTGCCATATGTGAAAATGATCGAACAATAATCGAACTTTTGGAGTAATCGAAGTTTAGGACTGATCTCCGAGTTAGGAGTATTATGTCTGATGTAATCGAACTTTGATCGAACTTTGGTTTTGATCAAACTTTGGTTTTGATCGAACTTTGGTTTTGATCGAACTTTGGCTTTGATCAAACTTTGGTTTTGATCGAACTTTGGTCTTGATCGAACTTTGGTTTTGATCAAACTTTGGTTTTGATCGAACTTTGGTTTTGATCGAACTTTGGTGTGATCGAACTTTGGACTGATCGAACTTTGGTGTGATCGAACTTTGGACTGATCGAACTTTGGTGTGATCGAACTTTGGACTGATCGAACTTTGGACTGATCGAATTTTTTTTGTTTGATCGAATTTTTGCTTGATCGAATTTTGGTTAACTGAACTTTGCTTGCTTAAAAAAAATGATCGAACTTTAGTTGATCGAATTTTTTGTTTTTGATCGAACTTTGTTTATAATCGAACTTTGTTTGTTAACTGAACTTTGCTTGCTTAAAAGAAAATGATTGAACTTTAGTTGATCGAATTATTGTTCTTGATCGAACTTTGTTTATAATCGAACTTTGTTTGTTAACTGAACTTTGCTTGCTTAAGTTGAATCGAACTTTGTTTAATCAAAATTTTGTTTGATCGAATTTTCTTTGATTGAATTTAGTTTGGTCGAATTAAGTTTAGTCGAAATTAAGTTTGATCGAACTTTGTTTAATCAAATTCTGTTTTGATCGAACTTTCTTTGATCAAATTTTCTTTGATCGAATTTAGTTTGGTCGAATTAAATTTAGTCGAACTTAAGTTTGATCGAACTTTGTTTAATCAAATTCTGTTTTGATCGAACTTTCTTTGATCGAATTTTCTTTGATCGAATTTAGTTTAGTCGAACATAAGTTTGATCGAACTTTGTTTAATCAAATTTTGTTTGATCGAATTTAGTTTGGTCGAATTAAGTTTAGTCGAACTTAAGTTTGATCTAACTTTGTTTAATCAAATTTTGTTTGATCAAATTTCATTTGATCGAATTTTGTTGGACCAAACCTTGTGTGATCGAATCTTATTTGATCGAATTATGGTTTTTCTTGGCTGAACTTTGTTTGATTAACTAAACCCTGTGTGCTTGAACATGACTGAAGGAATTTTTGATTGATCAAACAATTTATTTTTCTTCAAAGTTTAGAACTAAGTGTGGAAAATGGATGATTGACTAAGCATCTTTGGTTGTTATGATGAAAAGTATTCATATGTTTAGCTGTGTTCACTGAATGAGTTGGTTTCCATATGTGCTGTACATCATGTTCCTTATGCTCTGCTGTTCAGAAGTTATATGTGCATCAAGGTGTTTGTTACTTAAGTGGTGATGCTTGATTATGTGATTAGTGATGAAAAGTGTTCTATTGCTTAATTGTCTGAACTTGTGTCTATATGATGATAAGCAGTCTAACATACAAAGGGCATATCTAACATACTCACTAACACTCATAATATATGCTCTTGCGTATTGTTGTATGTTTGTGTTATGCAGTCAAAACATGTCACGTGCATTATCTCAAGCATCACACACATCCAAGAAGGCCACTCAAGCTACGGAAAAGCCTAAGATCGTTCGTTGCAATTCAAGAGTTGATTTCGATAAACTCAAGTGTCATCCATCATGTCAAATCATCGCAGAAATCCTTGCTAGACACTTCATTCGTCCTGCTTTAACCAAGACAACAAGTGTTCCAATGGATTATCTTCATCAGTTATGGGAGTCAATGTCAGTCAACAAAGACCAAACAACGATCACTGTCACTCTGGATAGTCTTGAAATCTCATACACAGTTGAAACTCTGAGGGCCGTTCTTGAGCTACCCAAAGAAAACTCAGGGAACTTTGAGAAGTTTCAAAATAACCCAACATTTCCAGAGATGGCTAGAACTCTAGAAATGCTGGGGTATGATGAATCAACGGAAGTAATGTCTTCAATCTATAAAGTTGAAAGAAAGTTTTTTCCACAACCTTGGTTAACAATGTTCGCCATTATTAATCAATGCATCACTGGAAAAACCACCGGCGTAGATAAACCAAGACTTGAAAACCTGCAGTTTTTCTGTGGTATTGTCAACACGAAACATCTTAACTTTGCACAGTATATCTGGGATGACATGATCTTTCAATGCAAGAAATTCCAAGAGAGCACTAAAGATTCATATATCCCTTTTCCTCGCTACACCAAACTCCTCATTGCTCGTGTTATGAAAAAACACCCAGAGCTACAACATCCAAATTCTGAGCAGATGCATGACGAACAACATGATCATGTCCTCACTCGCCTCAACATCCAGATGACCGATACAGACAAACAAGGTGCTCCAATCCCTGATTATTTCCTGAGTGATGAAATTAGGAACACAACAGCTTATCTTACATATGACAAAGCATTTAAAGCTCAGAAAGTGGGGTTTGTTCCGAAAAAGGATGCATTACCCAAAGGATCAAAGATTAAAGGGAAGAGTCATTCACTCCCAGATCGAGCCACTACCTGCAGATCGAAGAAAGCTGAAACAGCTAAGAAAGGAAAAACAGTCACTAAAGCTTCATCAGCATGGCAACTTCGTGATGAATCAAGTGATGAAGGAAATGACGATAATGTTGGGATCAAGAAAGTCAAAGCACAGAAGGGGCTTGAAAAGCTGAAATCGATTATGGGTCCAACTGATGAGAAACTAAAACAAGGCAAGGGCAAGTCTATCAAAGCAACAGATGTTAGTTTTTCACCGATTCAACCAAATAAGAGCTCAGAAGAAGAGGGTGACGAATCAGATCAACACACTCATACCCTATCGGGTTCTGAAGCTGAAGAGTCCAATGATGACAGAAAAAGTGAGGATGATGAAGACAATGATGAAGAAAGTGACAAGGATAAGAAAGACAGTAGTGTCAACAACGATGAAAGTGATGATAAAGATGAATCTGAAGATGACCAAGATAATCCAGATGCTCAACCATACACAACCATTCTTCAATCACCACCTACATCTTCAGTGGCTCAATCATCAACTGCCATAAGTCAGCTAGAAAGTAAACTGAATCAAGTGTTGAGTAATCAAGAAGCCCGTGAAAAGGAATATCAAGAAACTAAACAGAAACTGTCGAGTCTTCAGGAGCAGGTGGACAAACATATACTGAAGTGTGATAACATTGATTTGAAAAAGGAAGTTGCTGAACTGGTTCCAACTGAGGTCTTCAAGACTCTTCAAGAGGCATTTCCTGACATGCTCAACAACTATGCCAAGAAGAATCTGGAGGAGGTTGTGGCAAAGTTGATGCAGACAATACCAATCACTATCAGGACGTTACCTCCACAACCATCTGGATCAATTCTCAGAGAACAACTTCTTGAAGAAATTCGAGAAAACCCTGCAGAAGATGAACTCAGGCAAGCATTACTTAACTCAATCAAACGAGCTGAAAAACAAGATGAACCATGCAAACCAACCAAGTCGTTGAAGCGACGACAGGATGACCCAGAAGATCAAGGAAAGAAAAGACGAAGACCTTCATCTTCAAGCCGTGGTCCCATAGCACAATCATCTGGAAAAGGAAAACAATCAAGTGGACCAGTCTTCAGTCCCATTGGAAGTGGTCAATTTGAGGACATAGAATTTCACGAGAACATCAGTGCAGATGATGAAATACCCTATGTACCTACAAGTGTTCAAGAAGCTGTGGTTCCTTCGGGTCAAGTTAATGATATACCGCTACCAGAATGGGTCAATCCAGGAGCCTCAAAGTACGACTGGTTTGAAGATATGGTTGATGCTTACCCTGATGAAGTTGACAGCACACCCGTGGAAGGATCAATTGTAGACTTTACCAAAAGACTGAAAAAGGCAATCAAGGTTCAGAAGTTGGGGTTGTCAGATATCATTCGAGTTCGCAGTTCAGGTTTCACTGAATTCAAGACGGTAACTACTACTGAAATAGAGTTTGAGTACAATCTTGAACAAGTTGCTCGAGCTCTTGGAGATAATATAGCTGATGAACAAACCCATAAATCTAAAGAACCATTGCACTACAAGGACTACACCAAACCCTTACCCCTCATCGGTCACCCAAAGAATCCTAAGTTACCAAAAGAATACTTCTTCAATCGAGACCTAGCCTATCTCATGAGTGGAAGCACGGATCCTATACGATATGCAACATCACTTTCCAAGTATCCAGCAGCTTCATACTCCATAGAAGATTTGGAAGAAAAGGTCGACGACTTATGGAACCATGACGTTTATGTCTACAATGATGATGCTGTTTTTGGGATTCTTCATTGGCGACATATGAGGAGATTGTCCTACAAATACTTGGTCACCACGAGAGTTTCAAGAAACATAGACAGGAAGAACCCTAACAGAATTCTATCTATAACCAGTGCTGAAACCGAACCGCTGTACGGGTATAACTTTCTAACCAAGATCACCGTGAGAAGATCAGATGACAAAGAGTACTCGTTCTGTGAAGCTGACTACCCATACTTGTCCCGCAATGATATAGAAGACATGTACCTACTGAAGATTCAAGGGAAACTTGAACATCTTCCTGGCCGTCTTCAGTATGACATCATCAACTCCATTCTCATATTCATCCGCAGCATTGTCATAAGGCATCGAGTTGAGGACATCCAACTTGGGGTAGAAAGCTACCAAAAACGAGTTAATCTCATCAAGCCAGATCTTGACAGGCCGGGTATTCATGGTCAGCCTTCTTATACGTTCATGGATAGACCGTTTGGAGTAGTTTACAAACGGAACAACTGCAGCCCACACTTCATGGGATTTGAAGAACTGAGAAAATTTGGGGATACAACATTGGAAATGGTCAAGAAAGAACTTGAGTCAATCTTGGATAAATACTACAAGGGTTCAAAAACGGGAATAATGCAAGAGGTCAAATGGAGCAGAAATGATGCCAAGCAAGCAGTCAAGTTCATCAAAAGAATCAATGACAAGCTTCAGTTTCGGACTCAAATGCGAAGATTGGAGAGTTATGTGGGAGGACGAGCAAGACTTCCAAACATTCTCACCTTCCGACGTCCTGCCTAAGTTGATTGGTACAATTTGTTTCATTTGATCATCATCATTTCATTTCATTTTTCATCATTCACTTTCAGATATCACTACGGCTTGTGCACACATAACAGTGTACAACCCGCTCTTGTAAAGAAAGGACCCTGAGGTACGCTTCAGTGCCTCAATCCTGAAAAAGGAGCGAAAGCTTCTTACTTATGAGCAGAATTAAAACCAGAATGTTTTTTCTAAAGTTTTTTCAAACAATTCTGCTCATAAGGACAAGTACTCCCTTGTTAAGGGGGAGTATTTGAAAAATCTTTGTTCCAAAATTACAAATGTTCTTGACATTCTTCCACAAACACCTCAAAAAGAGCATATTTTAATCAACAGTTTTTCAAAAACAACATTATTATGCTATTTTTGAGGGGGAGAATGAAAAAGTGATTAAAATATGGTTTTCATTGCTGGAATCTCATGAGTGTAAGACTCAAGAATTGACCCTCGAATTGACGATATTAACAGTCAGTAGTCGAAAAGGTATATTCGGGACGGGTAATAATTTCAAGCCAGTTCATCTGGTGATGTAAGCGTGTCTCGCGAAGGATATATCTGAGTAGAATGTACCAATTTCGAGCGACGATCTTTGAATATGACCGGGACGGGTAATAATTTCAAGCCAGTCCAACTGGTGATGTAAGCGTGTCTCGCGAAGGTCATGTTCATTGAAAGTCAATCAATTCAAAAAGTGCCAACTCTTCCCGACATGTGCAAATTTCAAAGTGATTTACATATGAGCACATGTTAAGGGGGAGTTCTTCTGAAAATAACAAAACTCTCAAAGTGTTAACAAAATGTGTTTTACAATCATAAACACTTTGAGAGATTTTTCAAAAGGTTTGGTTTTATGGCATCATTAGGATAGTCATGGAGTTATAAGGTGACTAAGGTTAGGGAAAACTGTCCTATGATCCGCCAGAGCCGGAGGGATCTACCCAAGGACAACACCAATAGTTTAGAACTAGAAAGTCCTAGGTATGATTAAAAAAGGAGAAAATGAATGAACAGAGAAAGAAGGGGTTGAAGAATTAAAAAGAAAAGCAAAGAAAAGGGTGAAAAGAAATAGCCCTCCATTTGTTCAACCTTAGGGCAGACACCGGGTTCAATACATAACCTACTGGTTGATCAAGAATCACCGGTATTGAAGACCAAAGTCGTCATGGACCCAGTGACGCACTGCACTAAACCTTCTTAGCTACTCAAGTGTCTCTCAAAAGACATTTGTTTCATTCACACGGAGAACCCTTCATAATCTATCGACCTCTCATTCCGAGAGTGTTGATATTGAAAAGGAGGCAATCTGCTCCACGCCTCCGACGACCAAACAAATGTGCACTAATTAAGTCTAGAGCCATGAGATTCATAAAAAGATCTTTTAGGTACACTTAGTATTACTCTGCGGTTCTACATCATGGGCAGCAGATGTAAAATTAAGAAAGTGTCCTTCGCAGATCTTAGCAATCTGCCGAGAACATTCATGAGAAAAGTCACATATGTGATTATCAATGATTGAATGGAAACCCTGCCAGAGCAACATCAAACAACTCTAACAGCAGGTCACTTCGGTAACTCCTTGTGGGTTACGCTTAGTGTTTGTTCCAAACGGTCTACAGTCGTGGGTGATCTCCAGCGACTCACTGAATTGTAGGTGCACTTCGGTGTGTCCATGTAAGCCCTCTCGGGGGTATCCGGTTCAGAACGGCCTGGGAAAGGATTAGAGAAAGTCTTCACACTATGCTGTTGACGATCTCGAAATCTGAGCTTGTAAGTGCCGGTTGGTTCGTGCTGCTGCTGCTGCTGCTGAGGAGCTTGGAGACCTGGAGTTCAACCATCACCAAGACTCCATCATGTTCATGTCCTAAAGATTAGTTCTCACCAAGACTCAGGATAATCAAAAGTTCAGAATATGTGTAAGAAAAGTCTAAGTTCGAGCACTACAACCTTTCATATGTTAAAGATTGAAGAAGTGAGAACAAGTTGAAGAACGAAAGTAACAAGTCATATGAACATGATGGAGAGGACACGAAGACACCAGTATCAAAAGATCGTTGGAATACGGCAGACCACCACCATATCATATCACATCATTTTCAAGAACAAAAGAACAAAGATTATGAAGACGTCAAAGCCAAAGAAGCAAAGACGACGTCGAGCAACCTTGATGACCAATACTTAGGGGGAGATTGTTGGGAACACGTTTTGTATTAATTCAAGTATTGATCATAATGTAATAGGTTGCATAGGCCTTTAAGTTTGTTTTAGGCCCAGCCTATGTAGAAGGCCCATGGGCTGTGTCATTTAGTTAATTAATTATGTTGTTTAGGGCTAGTAGCCCATCCTCTTGTAAAACTATAAATACCCCTCCCATGCAAGGGAAGGGTGTTGGTTGATGAATTCATAATATTGTTCCTAAGTGTGTGTTATCATCTCCCTTCCATCTCTTTCTCTCTCTAGCTTTCTCTCTCTAGATTTAGTAGGTAATTAGTAGGTAATTAGTGGTAGCTTAATTCATAAAAGTATAAAACATCATGATCTAAGGGATGTACAAGTGGGTCAGTGATACGAATTGCCATATTATTGGTTCAGTAGAAGAATAAACAGTAGAGCTGAACTAGGTTATGGTGTTGAGGATAGTAGTTTAGATGAGACCCCACCTAGTGATAAGGAAGAGATCTCACCCAGTGATGATGAACTTACTAGCTCAGAAGAAAACACATCTAGGAATGAGGAACCAATTAGTGAATTACCTCATGAGTTTAAGAAAGATAAGGAGTACCACTCAGTTCCTCCACCCACTGGTAGACTTCAACCACCTAGGACAGATGTTTCTTGTTATGGTGTAGACAACCTAGAGTTTAGGAAGAAGCTTACTGGTCAATCTAGTTCTGAGAAACCCAAGGGTGATTTTCAAAGGGGTAATGATCAAAAGTTTCCTACAGCCTTTCAAAAACAAGCAGTACCTCCAAAATCTTTTCAAAGTACTGATAGACATTCAGCAGTACATCCAAGAGAAACTTTTCAAAATACTGCTAACTATAGGAAACCTTTTAATCATAGAAGAGGATTTGGGAATATGGAGCGAAAATTATGTTATGTATGCTATAGTCCTGATCATTTGATTAAGCATTGTGACTTTCACTCAGAATATTTAAGTCAGTTCCCGAAGAATAGACCTGCCACCCATAAGCTAAGGGAGACTAGACCAGTTTGGAATCACTCAAATAGGGTTAACCATAGTAATTTCTATAAAGATTATAGGTACCCTCACCAGAAAAGACCTTTTTCAAAACCATCAGTACCCTCAAGTACTGACAAGTCTAAGGTTTCTCAAGCAGTACCCTCTAAAAGTACAACTAAGTTTTCACCATGTCATGGTACTGCTAACACTTTTTCACATAAAAGACCTAAGAGATTCACTTCATATAAATCTAAAAGGTTTTAAACCTCAAGCAGAGTACCTAGGTCAGAGAAACCTAAAGTCAAACGAAATTGGGTTAAGAAAGAAAGTACTGATGGGGAACAAGCAGTACTTTCATCAAATACGAGTGAAACAGGGAGTGTTGTTGATAATACAACACAGGACATGGGACCAAAGCAAATAATCATTGACCATGCCTTCAAAACCAGTGGAGATTACATACTGAAGGAATTCAAGTATGTCACTCCACAAGGGGAACACAAGTCAGTAATGGCTTGGGTTCCTAAAAGAAACTAACCCTTTTCTTTTACTGTGCAGGGCAACCCAGAGGAGGAGCTTAAAGATCATATTATTGTTGATAGTGGTTGCTCTGGCAGCATGACAGGGGACAAGGAGATCCTGTCAGATTTTAAGGCATATTATGGAGGAAGAGTTGCATTTGGTAATGATCCTGATGGAGGGAGAATCACTGGCAAAGGAACCATCAAGGCTGGATGTATTGATTTTGAGAATGTTAGATATGTGAAGGAGCTCAAGTTCAATCTTTTGTCAGTTTCTCAGATTTGTGACAAGAAGTACCCAATTCTGTTCACTGATACAGAATGTCTTATTCTCTCTCCTGAGTTCAAGTTTGTTGATGATCACTTGGTAACATTGAAAGTACCAAGAACTAATGATGTGTACAGTTTAGACTTAAAGAGTCTCAATTCGGCTGGAAGAGCAACATGTTTAGTAGCCAAGGCATCATTGGAAGAAGCACATCTATGGCATAGAAGACTAGGTCATGTAAATTTCAAGAACATCAACCAGCTGGTCAAAGGCAATTTAGTTAGAGGTTTACCTTCCAAAACATTCAAGACTGATCATTCATGTTTGGCTTGCAAGAAGGGTAAACAACATAAAGCTTCATGTAAGAAGCTTGAGGACAGAGTTATTAGAGAACCTTTGGAGTTGCTACACATGGATCTGTTTGGACCAGTTTCAGTAGAGAGTTTAAACAAGAAGAAGTACTGCTTGGTTGTGACAGATGATTGTAGCAGATTTAGTTGGGTCTTTTTCTTAGGATTCAAAGATGAAACCTTTGATGCTATCCATGACCTGATAGTAGCCCTTGAAAATCAATTGAGACTCAAAGTAAGAGGTATTAGATGTGATAATGGAACAGAATTCAAGAACAAGCATATGGATGAATTCTGTGCCAAGAAAGGGATCAAGAGAGAGTTTAGCATTGCTAGAACTCCACAGCAGAATGGTGTTGCAGAAAGAAAGAACAGGACATTGATAGAAGCAGCTAGAACAATGCTTGCAGATTCACAATTACCTATTCTCTTTTGGGCTGAAGCTATAAGTACTGCTTGCTATATTTTAAATAGAGTATCAGTTACTAAACCTCAGATGAAGACACCATATGAGCTGCTCATGGGAAAGAAACCAAACATTCATTTTCTAAAACCTTTTGGCTGCCCTCTGACTATTCTGAATACCATTGATTCTATGGGAAAATTTGATGGTAAGTCAGATGAAGGATATCTATTAGGTTACTGTACAAATAGCAAAGGTTTTAGAGTATATAACAGGAGTACCAAAAAGGTTCAAGATTGTCTTCATGTTGAATTTTTAGAAGATAAAGAACCTCAGAGAGGAAAAGGTCCTGATTGGATGTTTGATGTTGATCTCAAGTTCACTCCATCTATGAATTATGTGCCTGTTAGAGAAGAAAATCAAGCTAATCACAAAGAAGATGATTCACAGTACATTGTTCATGGAGTTAATGTCAGACCAGAAGATGTTCCTGATAAAGAACCTGAAGTTACTAATAAGGAACAAAGTACTGCTCAACCAACAAATACAGTATCTGATGAAGATCAAGCCATACAAGATGAACTTAATAGGATGCTTTTTCAAGAAACTTTAGCAAAATCCTATGAAGATGAACAAAGGAGGGCTTATGATGCTGCAAAGAAAAAGGGTACATTCAAAGATACTGCTCACAGTACTTTTGATCAAAGTACTGATGATACTTTTGACAGTACTTCTGGTATGTTAGAACCATCAAATTGGAGCAATGATGATGATTCCAATGTTGATGATGATGATTTGGATAATGCTAACATTCCTAGGTTAGAAGAAATTGATGATGAGCTCAATCCTGAAGGTATTTTCTTAACTACCAATGAAGAACCTGATTTTACTAATTTGGAATCTGATCTTCCAGTTCCACCAACTCCTACATTGAGAGTTCATAAAGCTCATTCTCAAAGCAATATTATTGGATCACCCTCTTCAGGAGTGGTTACATGAAACAAAGTTAAAGGTCTCTCTAAGCAACATACTGCTTTACTTAGCTTTGTTTACAAACAAAACAGGATGAATCACAAGGATCAACAAACATGTCTGTTTGCTTGTTTTCTATCTCAAACTGAACCCAAGAAGGTAGCTCAAGCTTTAACTGATGAAAGTTGGGTTGAAGCTACGCAAGAGGAGCTTCTACAATTCAAGCTTCAAGAGATCTGGGTTTTATGTGACCTACCAGATGGCAAGAGAGTCATTGGTACAAGATGGATTTTCAGAATCAAAAGAGATAAAAGAGGGAATGTTATCAAAAATAAAGCTAGATTGGTTACACAAGGATATCGCCAAGAAGAAGGAGTGGACTATGATGAAGTGTTTGCTCCTGTTGCAAGGATAGAGGCAATAAGGTTATTTCTTGCCTTTGCATCATACATGGGATTTCCTGTCTACCAAATGGATGTGAAAAGTGCCTTCCTTTATGGCACAATTTCTGAGGAAGTTTATGTTAAACAACCTCCTGGTTTTGAAGATCCTGCACATCCAAACAAAGTCTACAAGGTGATCAAGGTACTGTATGGCCTTCATCAAGCTCCCAGAGCTTGGTATGAGAGACTCTCTACTTTTCTATTACAACATGGTTACAGGAGAGGAGCAATTGATAAGACTTTGTTTATCAAAAGAGATAAGAAGGACATTATGTTAGTCCAAGTCTATGTGGATGATATTATCTTTGGAGCCACGAAGAAGTCTATGGTGAAAGAATTTGAAGAACTTATGCAGCGGGAGTTTCAAATGAGTTCTATGGGAGAATTAACTTTCTTTTTGGGGCTTCAAGTTAAACAAACAAGAGATGGAATCTTCATTAATCAAGAAAAGTATGTTGAAGACATACTTAAAAGATTTGACCTTCCAACTGTCAAGCCTGCCACCACACCTATTGATAACAATAAACCATTAGGCAAGGATAAAGATGGACAAGCTGTGGATGTGAAGCTTTACAGATCTATGATTGGTTGTCTTATGTACTTGACTGCATCACGACCTGACATCATGTTTGCTGTATGCTTATGTGCAAGATATCAGGTTACACCCAAGGTTTCACATATGTATGCAGTCAAGAGGATTTTTCGATATCTCAAGCATCAACCAAAGTTAGGATTATGGTATCCTAAGGAGTCACCTTTTCACTTGGAAGCTTTTTCAGATAGTGATTATGTAGGAGATAATTATGATAGAAGATCAACCACTGGTGGATGTCAATATCATGGAAGAAGATTAGTCTCATGGCAATGTAAGAAGCAAACAATTGCAGCAACCTCCTCTACTGAAGCAGAATATGTTGCTGCTTCAAGCTGTTGTGGACAAGTTTTGTGGATGCAGAATCAACTCTTGGATTATGGATACAACTTCAAAAATACTCCTATCAACATTGATAATGAGAGTACCATCTGCATTGTGAAGAATCCAGTTTATCAATCAAAGACCAAGCATATTCAGATTAGGCATCACTTCATTCGAGATTGTTATGAGCACAGGCTTATAAATGTGGTCAAGGTTCACACAGATGACAATGTAGCTGATCTACTCACAAAGGGATTTGATGTTTCAAGATTCAACCACTTAGTTGTGAGCATTGGGATGATTAATTACTAGGCTACATTTGAGGGGAGGCTTTAGTATTAGTTAGTATACTTTCTTTCAGTTCTTAATGAAAGTATTGAATTTTTTTTAGAATTTTAGTTTATTTTAGAACCCATGTTGTATTTGAGGGGAGGAAACATAGTTATTAGTTCGAAGGTTGTGGATAAGAAGATGGAAAGTACTGATTTGCCATACAAAGTACTGGTCCGGCAAAGTACTGCTTCAACGTACTGCTTTGAAGAGTACTGGTTAGGTGGACGTACTGCTTACGTGGAAGTACTGTTCCAACGGTCAAAAATGTGGGGTTACAGTTAATTAATTCATTACGGAGGGGGTAAAAGCCAAATACAACGGTAACACTATTAATTAGGCTTTGATTTTTTAAATCTTACCCATATTTACCCTATCCCTTATACCGATTTTCACTCTTCACTTTATTCTTATCCATCCATTTATTCATTCGGTATCTACGATTCTAATCGCAATTTACCTTCGCTTAACACATTCTTTCCCTCTTCACAATTAATGGCTAACCGTGATTTCTGTTCTAAGCATAATGTGGTCGCGAACTTGGATAAAACGGCAAAGAATGTTGATTTTCATGCGATAATTGATTTCTTGATTGGGTCATCAATCAATTATGCTATTTTGGTAAACCCTGATGTAATTGGACCATGGATTCAACAGTTTTGGTCTACTGCTAAGTCTAATGAACAAGATGGTGTTCCTTTTATTCGAGCTAAGGTTGCTGGTCGAGCAATTAGGATTAGTTAATCTTCAATTAGGGAAGATTTGCAGTTTAATGATGCAGGGAGTGCTATTCGTTTTGAAAGACAAGAGCTTTGGGATACTCTCAGGGATATTGGGTATGAAGGTGATCTCACCATACTTACTTTTCAGAAGCCATTATTTAGTCTGCATTGGAAATATCTCACACATGTTCTACTTCACTGCTTGAGTCCTAAGAGTACTTCATGGGAGCAGTTTGGTCAGAACATTGCTTCTGCATTGGTGGGTTTAGCTACAAATCGTCCCTTCAACTTTTCAAGGATGATTTTTGATGGAATGCTCTCACACATCACTAATGGTTCACCATTCTTGATGTACCCAAGGTTTATTCAGGTATTCTTAAACAAACAACTTGAGGGTATTTCTAAACCTCAAAGTTTTCTACCTACAGTCACACTTCCACCAAAGGTGTTTACATTTATTGCTAAGAAGAGTATCAAGTTCTCTGGGAGAAATACACCTTTGACAGCCCATATATTGGAAGTTGCACAAGCAGTTAGGGATGCAGAGCAAGAGCAAGAGCAAGAGCAAGAACAAGAGCAAGAGGAATCCTCTGCATCAGCAATTAATGAGCACCCAGCTTCAAGCGAAGATAGTGCTTCTCAAAATACTGCTTCTCAACATACTGTTTCATCTCCACAAAGTGCTGCTCAGGAGAATTCACCTCAAGATGTGATTCCATCTCCAATTCCCAACGATTCTGCTTCCACAGATAGGCATCAAACATCTTTGGAAGCTGAGGAAGTTGCTAACGATGTCTTGACGAACTATGAGCTTTCAAGGGAATTAAGGAGGCTCAAGAAGGTCACTGATGATCAAGCTGGTCAGATATTGGATTTGACAAGAAAGTTCAGACGATTAAAGAGGTTTGTTTGGCCATTAGTAAAGCAACACAGGTTGTGGGTAAAGTCACAGAAGAAGACTGGTCAATACTCAAAGAAGTCTAAGTTAAAGAAAAGAAAGATCAACAAGCAGTCTTCATTCCAATTGGGGAGGAATTTAGAGAATTTGAATGAAGATACTGAGTTCAATGAAGATGCTGGATTCAATCAAGATACTGGGCTTTATGATGATACACCACTTGAAGATATTCCTCATAAAGATACTGTTGAGAGGAAAAGTGATGAAACAGAGCAGATAAACATTGAAGATGCTACTGTTGAAGTAAAAAGTGGTGATACTGAGGAAGTAAATTTGGAAGGAACTGATGATGAAAGTACTGCTCTTCAAGGTACTGCTCATCAAGGAACTATTACACCAAGGACTTTGGATTTTGAGGAAGATGTTGGTCCCTCAAATCAAGTTCAAGAAGAAGTTGGCCCTTCCAATCCAGTTCAACAAGAAGAAGAAGTTCGAAAAACATACTGAAAGTGATGATGAGACTATTGCTGACATCATGTTGAATATGGCTAGACCAAGAGGCATAAGTATTCTTGATGTTGAACAACAACCTCATACTTCTTCTCAACCAATCCAGGAATTAGATCCAAAAGACAAAGGTAAAGGGATCATGGAAGAAACTAAGAAGAAGAAGCTTACCTTGAAAGAACTAAGAGCTATTCAGGATGCTAAAAATGAGGAAGCTGCAAGGAAATTACAGGCTGAATTAGATGCTGAAGAGTCAAGGAAACTTATCAAACCTAGAAAGCCACAAAGTAAAGCTCAAGAAAGAAATTCTATGATGGCTTATCTCAAAGGTAGAGGATATACAGGTTTGGTGAAATTGACACATACAGAGATGAAGGATTTGTATGATGCTGTTAGGGAAGCTGTAGAAAAAGATCTTGCAAGCATTATTTCTTTTGAAGATAAGAAGCTTGAAGATAGCAGAAAGGAAAGAGTTGTTACAAGGAGCTCAAAGAGGAAAAAAACAACAACTGATGAACAGTCATCAAAGAAGCTTAAGGATTCTATTGAATTAAGAATAGACACAGCTGATGAGCTAAGAAATTACTTGAGAGTTGTTGACTTTGAGCATCCAAAATCAAAAGAAGTTGCAGATAAGAAGTCCAAGATTTCTACATTCTCAGTTGTAGATTCACAAGAAGGGGACTATTTGATATTTCATAGACAAGATGGAAGTTTTAGAGTATTCAACTTGTTATGGGATATTTTACATCTGATAGACAGAGAGGATTTGCTTAAGCTATATCTACAAGTGCAGACTTATTTTGAACATATTCCACCACAAGGAGTGGGTTTGGTTCTGGTAGGAGATCTCACAACCATCTGGGAAACAGAAGAGACAAGTGATAGTGCTCTCTGGGAAAATCAAGAGGATTGGGAAATTAACAGATGGAGGTTCTTTGAATCAGTGGGAATACATGTTTTGGAGCTAGAAGATGGAACAATGATCCACATGCTAGCAGAGCAAAGATATCCACTTACTAGGGATCTGATGATCAGAATGCTAGATTATGGAATGGAAGTGGAAGAAGAAAGTGAAACTGCATTGATGGTGATTGGATTGTTCATCAAATGGACAATGCTGGCTGAAGATTGATGTATAACAACTGGTATGATATTTATATATATAAATCTTTTGAAAAATAAGTACTTTATTTAAAAGTACTGCTTGACAAACAGTATTTTCTCAAAGTACTGCTTGCAGCATGAAACCAGTAAAGTTTTTATAAAATCAGTGATTTTTGAAAATTGCACAAACATTTTGAAGCACAAAGATTTAAACAGCAACAAATGGTATTCAACTCACCATGTTTAAGTAAACAAGAAAGAGTTTGACTCATCATGAGGGTACGGCTCTGATTTGATTATCAAATCCGTTTTTAGTTGACAATTTACTAAAAATTGTATGGTTTTCAACTCACCATATCTATGTTAGTGAAGAGTTGGCTAGCCCACAAGATAATGGCTTTGTGGTAAAGGCTGTGGAAAACCATTGTATGGTAATTAGTTCACCATGGTAGTGATTGTACTAAAAGAACTAGCTAGTCCAAAAGCAAACGGCTATTGGTAAAGACTACTCAAATCCGTTGATAGCTGATGATTTGCTAAAAATCATATGGTTATCAATGTACCATGGTTCTTAAACCTAAACATTGGCTACTCCAGAGTTAATGGCTTTGGTAAAGAGACATCAAAATCCATTAAGTTTTCAATGATTCACCTCTCACAGGAGTTAACACACCTGGAAGTGATGAGAATAGTATGAAACTTTTAAGATCTGATGTACCTATTGCCAATATGATGCTGAGTTGCTGAAAAGATGAGTTGCTAAAAAGATCTGTTGCTGATAAAGATTGCAGTTAATGATTACTTTGATGATGACAAAACAAACATGAGACAGAAGTTAATGATACAGTCTTTCCTTGAAGATAAAGATGTTGAAGTTAAAGAAATACAAAGGAACTTGAAATCAAGCAAGTGGAATTCAAGTTAGGGGAGGATTGTTGGGCTACAAAGTACTGCTACATGAAGAAAGTCAAAGTACTGTTCGATAGAAGTCAAAGTACTGCTCATGTTCTAAAGAAGTCAAAGTACTGCTAAAGATAAAGGACTGATATGCAAATACGTTTAAGGATTAATGTGTAATTCTAGAATATTCTTAGAGTTATTATTAGATTAGAATTACTTGTGGTTCAAGTATTGTAAACCGACTAGGGTTTTCCTTGTGCCTATAAAAGGACCCCTAGGTTGGCATTAGAGATACAAGTTTATTAGAGAAAAGTACTAGTCGATTATTAGAGTATTAGTGTTTAGAGTTTGTTAGTGAATCTGTGTAAAGTAAGCAGGTTTAAGGTTTAATATAATCACTAACAAACTCTAAACACTAATACTCTAATAATCGACTAATACTTTTCTCTAATAAACTCGTATCTCTAATGCCAACCTAGGGGTCCTTTTATAGGCACAAGGAAAACCCTAGTCGGTTTACAATACTTGAACGACAAGTAATTCTAATCTAATAATAACTCTAAGAATATTCTAGAATTACACATTAATCCTTAAACGTATTTGCATATCAGTCCTTTATCTTTAGCAGTACTTTGACTTCTTTAGAACATGAGCAGTACTTTGACTTCTATCGAACAGTACTTTGACTTTCTTCATGTAGCAGTACTTTGTAGCCCAACAATCCTCCCCTAACTTGAATTCCACTTGCTTGATTTCAAGTTCCTTTGTATTTCTTTAACTTCAACATTTTTATCTTCAAGGAAAGACTGTATCATTAACTTCTGTCTCATGTTTGTTTTGTCATCATCAAAGTAATCATTAACTGCAATCTTTATCAGCAACAGATCTTTTCAGCAACTCAGCATCATATTGGCAATAGGTACATCAGATCTTAAAAGTTTCATACTATTCTCATCACTTCCAGGTGTGTTAACTCCTGTGAGAGGTGAATCATTGAAAACTTAATGGATTTTGATGTCTCTTTACCAAAGCCATTAACTCTGGAGTAGCCAATGATTAGGTTTAAGAACCATGGTACATTGATAACCATATGATTTTTAGCAAATCATCAGCTATCAACGGATTTGAGTAGTCTTTACCAATAGCCGTTTGCTTTTGGACTAGCTAGTTCTTTTAGTACAATCACTACCATGGTGAACTAATTACCATACAATGGTTTTCCACAGCCTTTACCACAAAGCCATTATCTTGTGGGCTAGCCAACTCTTCACTAACATAGATATGGTGAGTTGAAAACCATACAATTTTTAGTAAATTGTTAACTAAAAACGGATTTGATAATCACATCAGAGCCGTACCCTCATGATGAGTCAAACTCTTTCTTGTTTACTTAAACATGGTGAGTTGAATACCATTTGTTGCTGTTTAAATCTTTGTGCTTCAAAATGTTTTTGCACTTTTCAAAAATCACCGATTTTATAAAAACTTTACTGGTTTCATGCTGCAAGCAGTACTTTGAGAAAATACTATTTTTCAAGCAGTACTTTTAAATAAAGTACTTATTTTTCAAAAGATTTATATTATAAATATCATACCAGTTGTTATACATCAATCTTCAGCCAGCATTGTCCATTTGATGAACAATCCAATCACCATCAATGCAGTTTGTTGAACCTTAAGACCTTGATAGATCTTCGTGAGCTCGTGGATCGTTAGTAATGTTTATGTAATCACAAACACACTAAAAGAAAGTCTAAGTTACTTGTATTCTATAGCGGAAAACAAACACAAGTAAGAACACGATTACTAAGAACGATTTGATCCTCTATGGATCTTTGATTAATACTAAAATTGTTTTTCTCAACTCGTACATAATACATAAAGACGCGTTCCTTTTATAGATAAGGAACCCTAACTAGGTTTCACTAGAAACCCTAAACCGTTTCACAAGAAACGTATATTCTAAAAACTAAATAAGATATGCACAATACATTCCTAATAAAACTCATGCATATCCTCAAGAATAACAAACTATACGGAATATCTATATCCGCAGAAACCAAATACTCTAAATAATACTTCGGCAGAAACTATGCTTCAGCAGAATCCATAAGCCTTCAGCAGAATCCGTCAGCAGTAACCATCAGCAGAATTCTTCCTTAGCAGAATTCCCAACAATCCTCCCCTAATCTTGAATTTGACATGGTTAAGTTCAAGATTCTTGATAGATCTTTAACACTTCAGAATAAGAGGATTGACTTCGAACAACAGCAGCAAAGAATCAAATGAACCACATCTCTATGAATGGCAAAACGTTAAACTTCAGGTCTTTGCAGCAACAAATGACAGATTGTAAATCAAAACATATTAGTTTCATACTATTCTCATCACATCCAGGTGTGTTAACTCCTGTGAGAGGTGAATCATTGAAAATAATGGATTTGATGTCTCTTTACCAATAGCCATCACTACTGGAGTAGCCAAATGTTTATGTCCGAAAACTATGGTACACTGATAACCATCTGATTTATTAGCAAATCAGCAACTATAAACGGATTTGAGATGTCTTTACCTGTAGCCGTTTGCTCAGGACTAGCCAATTCTTTGGTTTCAATTGAACCTTGGTGAATTGAAAACCAAATATGGATACCAATTGTCTTTACCACAAACCATACTTTTGTGGACTAGCCAATTCTTTGGATCCCATAAAGGGTTACATCCATGGTGAATTTATGACCATTTCAACTCTCAGCAATGAAGCATAGGTGAGTTGAGTACCCTATAGCTTTGAGCAAACTATTACAGCAATCAACAGATTTGATGTGTCTTTACCAAAGCTGTACCCTTTGGACTAGCCAACTCTTTGATGGACACAAGTCACATCTGGTGAGTTGATAACCATCAACAGAGTGATATACAACAAACCTGCAGAAAAGTTAGTACACAAATATACAAGTTTTTTTTTTTTTTTTTTTTTTTTTTTTTTTTTTTTTTTTTTTTTTTTTTTTTGTTTGTTTTTTTTTACTAATAAATAAATGAAATAAAGAAAATAATATAAAGAAAATAACTTTAAACTACAAGAATAATACAATATACCAGAATCAATGAGAAGCTTTATGTTGTAGAAGCTTAGCCTTGATTAACTCAACCAATTTTTCAGCATGTGTCCTGTCATTAGCAACTGGATTTGGAGGAACTTCCAATTTCCTTTGAAGCATATGATTCATCAGTTTCATGGACAATGGATATTGTTGATCAGAAAACATACACACTCTTATCCCAGACTCAGTCTCCACCACATGTACATTGGGAATGGGGTAAAATCTCCAAGCATCAATTTTCCACCTATGGGAATTCTTTCAAATCGAATATCCTTTCCCATGTGGAGTTTGAGAGTCAAAGAGAACTTGAATATCTCCCAATAGATATAAGCCAGCACCTTGTGGTGTATGTGTAGCATAATACTCAGTGACCAATCTGTGAAGAGTCTGCAGATCTTGCCTATCCACCAAATGAAGAATTTCTTGCAAGAAAGTGAAAGTCTTATAGGATTGATCTTGCCTATAGATAGTGTTAATTTGTCCATCTGTCAAAGTCCATCTGATCAACACACTGTATGAACCTTCAGGAAAAGTTTCAGAAGAACCCTCTTGAATAAATGTATCATCAGTAGCTTCTAGGTTTACTTGCTCAGAAGAACTACCCTTGTGTGCTCTGAGGACCTGCTTAGCCAATCTTACTGATCTTCTACTTGCAATATGTTTTCCTATATGTGGCATCCTCTTCTTCCTTCTACCAGGTATGTAAATCCCCATAGAAACATCTTCAGCAGCAATAGAAGAAGTATCTTCAGTAGGAATAGAAGAACTTGGAACAAAACCCCCTGCTACATGTAACCTCTCAGCCTTTTCCCTGGCTTGTCTACCCTTAGCAGCTGCCTGTTCAGCTTGTTTAACCTTTTCTGCATTATAGTTTGACATTTGTGAATCTTCATGGTCAGCAGATGTAGCAGCAAAAGGTTCAGCAGAATTGGGTGGAGCTTCAGAAGAAACAGGAATCCCAGATGATTGTCTCTCAGAAGCTTCATCAGCAGAAATGGTAGGAGCAACAATAGGCTCAGCAGATTGTGTGACTGCAGGAGTATCTTCAGCAATAACAGTAGATGAAGTACCTATCTCCACTTGCTTGAGTCTTTTGGTACTTGGAGCTTCCATACTATCAGCAGTCCTCTTAAGTGAAGTAGATGGTGGGTGTATAAGCTTCATAATCTGATTATATATTTGATGCAGTTCAGAATCAGACAAGGCCCAAACTTGCTTCTTTGACAAACCAGAGCTATATACAGAAGTATACTGATTATAGACCACATTTCTCTTATATTGCCTCTTTTGTGCCTCAGTCTGGGGTCTATCTCTCTTAGCTTTTGCTTTCTGAGCAGCAATAGCCTTCCTCTTTTCAGCTGCAGCTTGCTTTCTTTGTTTACCAAGTGCCATCATCTGTGCAGCAAAGTTGTCACTATCAAAATTAGCTCCCAGTATGCTTTGAGCCAAAGTAGGATTTGAAGCTGCTTGGAGAGTGTAAGAATCCCATTGCTCATCAGTAAAGTGAACTGATTGAGCATCCAGTTCCCTTTGTCTTTCAGCAGATATATTTGAGGTGAACTGGGCTTCCATCTTTCTTGCCAAAGCTTGACTTTTCATCATATCTTCATATTGTGTCCATATTCTAGTTTGCTCTTTCCTCTCTTGATCATTCACAAGATCTGGACCTAGATCATTGATGAACTCAAATAAGTACATTTTATTACTATCATTTATCCTATTAATTTGACTTGTTTGACTATATTATGTATGAGGATTGATACTTAATCGTTTACTTTTGTAATTCTCAGGTAAAAACAAGCATTTGGTGAAACTTAGCGATTATGGACTAATAATGGAGCAAAACGTGCATAAAGTGGAAGTCTACTGACATGGACAAGATCAAGTCAATTCTGCTCCAGATGCGCCGCATCTTACTCTCGACATGCGCCGCATCTCTATCAAGATATCACCAGATACGATCCAAGATACAAGAGGACATGCGCCGCATCTAATCAAGAGTTACGCCGCATCTTCTGGCGGTGTACGAATATTCCTGAATATTATAATCTTGGACCCCACGCGAAGTTAAGTACATGCGCCGCATCTACTTAAGTAGATGCGCCGCATCTTCCCTCAGACAGAAACTATAAATACCCCGTAGACCAGACGAATTTAAGAGTTCGAAACCCTAAAACCGAAGTTCGGACAGCAGAGCAAAAGGACGAATTCAGTCAAGGAGGCAGCACAAGACACACCCAAATCGAAGATACAAGAGCTGTAAGAAGGTGCTGCATGTATTTAATTCATTAAGTAGTTTTGTTTTATTGTGTTAGCAAACTTTAATTCATCAGGATTGGTCGCTTGTGTAATGTGACAACGAAAGATTGCACTCCCTTTAATACTTTCTTTCCCATCAATTAAAGTTTATATGTTGATGTCTTTGGTTACTACTTATTAGTGCATTGATAACCTCTGTGTTTATTAGTGGCTTGCGGGCATCCGACTGCGGGACAAGATGTGGCTCCCACGGTTGTTTCTAAATTGATCACTTAGGAATAACTTTTAGACATAAGTAATCATTAAGGGTTTACTCGCCGATGAGAATAGGACCAACGAGAAAGGGTTAATTACATACACTTCATATAAAGCTATCAATAAAACAAGTGACAATCTACTTAATCATAAGGACAGCCCTCTTATTGTCTCGAGTATCTATCTGTGTACGTGTGTGCTACTTGCTGATTCGTGCCTATTTGTTTATTTTATTATTTAATTGCAAACAAAACTGTGCCAGTCTCTCAGGCTGAAACCCCCTTGCGTTAGGATATTAAAATACTGATTAGAATAACTAGATAATACGTTCCACTCTTAGTGATCGACACTCTACTTACCATTATCTTCATACTGACCGGGTACACTGCTCGTTAAGTGTGTGTGTTATTGATAAGTCGGCTAAATATAAATTTAAAACTTGAGTAGGCATTAAAACTGCTAAACCGCAACGACACATCACGCGCATCAAGTTTTTGGCGCCGTTGCCGGGGAGTGAATTGTTATTATCTGTTAATTTGATTTAGTATTTTAATAGAAAAACCTAATTAAAATACTCGTGGTGTATCTTGATTTGTTTTTCTTTTTATTAGATTAATTGCATCATTGTACTATTTTGCATATTTGTTGTATTGTGTGCTATTTGTTTTCTTTTATTTTTGCTTTTATTTGTTTTTGTTCGTGTGTTTTATTTTTGTTTTATTTTTCGTTTTTTTTGTGTGTTCTGCTATCGTTGTACTGTGCTAAATCAAACGATACGGCGCATCTGATCTCTCAGATACGGCGTATTGCGTTTAATTTTTTTATATACAACGCGTTTAATTAATTCGATACGACGCATCTTTTACCCAAGATACGGCGTATCTGTTTTTAATAAGAAAATTTTTCTAAGCGATAAAGTAATACGACGCATCTGCTTTTGCAGATACGGCGTATCTGTTTTTGATAAAATTTTTTTTTCTAAAACGTTAACGCCATACGACGCATCTTCTTTTGAAGATACGGCGTATCTATTATTTTAATTAAAAGCAGTTTGCGAATTATTAAACAGATACGGCGTATCGATCTCTGTCGATACGGCGCATCTTACTGAATCAAAAATCTTTTATTTTTAAACGTAACGAAAATACGGCGCATTAACTTTCGTTAATACGACGCATTTAATTTTAATTGGATAAGTTGATTTTTGATTAATTAATTCGATACGGCGCATTCTTAAATTCTAAAGCGGCGTATCTATTTTCTGAATAAAGTCTGATTAAATTTTAACGATTATAAGATACGGCGTATCCAACTTTTTGGATACGGCGCATCGTCTGCAGATATCAGTAACTTTAATTTTTCGTATTCCGTTTTCGTTATTAATTATCTGATATATTACTTTCTCGAGCATACCCTACTGATGCTTTTGTGATTGATTTCAGGAAGTGCATGACCAGGAGTTCTACGAGGAACTTGATTCAACCTTTTGAAGATCCTGAACGAGCCCTGCATTCGCTTAAGAGGCTTTTCAACACAAGAAGCTTTGATCTTTCAAGTTCACTCGAGCTTGATTACTTTTCTGAAGAAAAAGAGGAAGTTGAAACAGGAACAATGGGCGAAAACACTACTATGGAGGAATACATGAACAATACCCGTGCTGATTACACTTCAGGAGTTGCTAGACCTAAGTTTGATGACAAGTCAAAATTTGAGTTGAAGGGACAATTTCTCAAAGAGCTCAGAGAGAATGCTTTCAGTGGGACGGAACAAGAGGATGCTAATGAGCATGTCGAAAAGGTCCTGGAGATTGCAGATTTGTTTACTACAGAAAGTGTCAATACCGATCAACTCATGCTAAGAATCTTCCCAATCTCACTAAAAGGAGCTGCTAACAAGTGGCTAAGGAATGAACCTGCTAGTTCAATCACTACGTGGGAAGGTTTGAAGAGCAAATTCCTGAAGAGATATTGTCCACCTGCTAAGACTGCTAAGAAGATGGAGGCTATCAATAGTTTCAAGCAAGAGCCTGATGAAACCCTTTATCAAGCTTGGGAACGATTTAAAGATTTATTGATAAAATGTCCTCAACACTATCTAACCCCTATGCAGGAAATAATATTGTTTTATCAGGGATTGGACGTGCCTACAAGACAGATTTTGGATGCTAAGGGAGCTGTACCTCAGATGAGTGCAACTAATGCTAGGAAGGCGATCCAAGAAGCTGCTGATCATTCTCAGAAATGGCACGATGGGACCTCTACTAGATCTAAGAGCAGCACTAATTTTGACGGGATTGCTGCTATTCAAGCTCAATTGGATAAAATTAGTAGAGAGATGAAGAAGCGAGATGAAAGAGCGTATGCTGCCCAAGTTGGATGTGAAAAGTGCGAAGGACCTCACTACACTAAAGATTGCCCGAACAAGAATGAAAGTGAGACATTTGAAGAAGCTTATTACACCCAATTTGGACAACCGTTCCGACCTTCAGCAAGATTTAGGGAAGCTAGTCCGGGATTCTATCAAAAGAACAACTTCAATCCCGCTTATCAAGAGAGGAGGCAGACTTTAGACGATACTTTAAAGCAAATTATGGCCGATGCTGCTAAAAGACATGAAGAGAATACTGCTATGATCAAGGAAATTCGAGCTTCAACGGACACTACTACAAGAAATCAAGGAGCTTCGATCAAAGCATTGGAACAACAAATTGGTCAAATGAGCAAAGTTCTTCAAGAAAGGGGATATGGAAGTTTACCGAGCTCAACTGAAACCAACCCAAGGGATCATGTCAAGGCCATAAGCACCACCGAAGAAGTCACTCCTAATATACCTAGAAGGTCGATGAATGGTAATGATGGTGCAAGACCCGAATTTTTCTTTAACTCTTCAATCAGCTTAAGGAGACTACTAAAAGAGAAGACAAAAATTGAAGAGGAGATCAAGGCAACAATGAAAGAAGAGAGCCCTGCAACCGATTCAAATGCCTTGCCTCATAAAGAAAAAGACCCAGGAAGTTTTACTCTACCTTGTTCTATTAATAATATATCCTTCAATAATGTGTTGGCTGACTTAGGAGCTAGTGTTAGTGTTATGCCTCTTAAGACATTCGCTACCCTAGGACTAGGAAAATTAGCACCAACTAAATTACTTATTGAATTGGCTGATAAAACAGTAAAACGACCTGAAGGGATTGCTAATAATGTGCTAGTTAAGATTGAGCAGTTTATTTTTCCCGTAGACTTTATTATACTAGACATGCCCGAGGATGTTAAGATTCCTTTAATCCTCGGAAGACCTTTCTTGTCTACTGCCCATGCTAAGATTGATGTGTTTAAGAGAAAAATTTCATTAAGGGTAGGGAATAATAAACTAGTCTATAAGTGCCAAGATCCGGTTAAAAGCATAATTAGAGGTGTTTATGTGCTAGGATTAAGAGAGCGTATGGACCTCGATCTTGAAGCTAGACTTATGGGAGAAACATTGATTCAAAACAACTCAACTAATCCTAATCATGAAGACTTTGAGGAATTCATTGACCTTAATGTACCTACGGAACTTAGACGAAATATTGTTAGTGATTCTGATGATGAGTGGTATGATTGTGTAGTAATTAATAAACGTAGGAGAGTAGTTGAGAAAACGAATTTGAACAATGATGTGTTTATTGAACTACCACCCCACCTTGCTTATCTGTGCCTATATGATAATAAGAATTTCCCGTCTATCATTTTGTCATCTCTGCCCGTAAGGGACAGGACTTTGTTTATACAGATATTGAAGAAGAACGGCGTGGAAATAAAGGACGAGCAAGGAGTGTTCAATATTACTAAATTGGCGATGAAGGAGCGTGATGTTTCCGACTCCTTCAATGATCGATACTAATGAGCTGAACGTGAGTCTAACTTGAAGACTCTGGAATAAAGACAAGTGCTTACCGGGAGACAACCCGGATTTATCTTTTATTATTCTGTTTTCTGTGTCGAGTCAGTCCAGGCTGCACGAAGATACGGCGCATCTCAGTCATGAGATGCGACGCATCCTCTGCAATGGTCATATCTTATTTTATTTTTCTGCATTTTTATTTTTCGACTTTAAAACTTTTTATCAGTTTATTTTAATGCGGCGCATCCCTGGTTAAGGATGCGGCGCATCTTTATTCTGATCCGTATTAATTCCAGGCTCGATACGGCGTATCTTCTTCAATAAGATACGGCGCATCGACTGACCTGATGATTTTCAGTTTTAATTTTTAAGTTTATTTTTCCTAACTACTAATGTATTATGCAAGTTGAACCTTTCTTATCTTAGGTGTGTTTTAAAGTGTTGGTGGTATTATAGTTTTCTGGATTTCCTGTGGATACGTCAAGTATGAAGCTTTAACGTTCTAATCCACAAGAAAGATGATTTTTGCTAATGGAGGATCATACCGAGCAAATCTCAGGGGAGTTTTTCTTGTTCTAATTCTTTTATTTTCCAGTTTTTAACCTTTTATACAAACAACGAGGACGTTGTTTAACTTAAGTGGGGGGATAGGAGAATTAGAACACTTAACACTTACTTGTCCTACTTTTTCAAAAATTATGCTTAAAATGTGCTTAATATATCAAACTTAAAATTTTTTTTAGCATGTTTTTGTTTAAGATCTAAGTTACATAACTGCACACATGACGTTATTTTCAAAAATTGTGATTTTTCCAAAATTCACAAATCTATGAGTGTGCCGGTGACTTGTAAACTTTAGAACTTGGCTTGTATACTATTCGAGACCACCATAATGAGTATTATTTATATAATTGGAATGACTTGTCTAACTTGGTAAAATTCTAGGATTACAACCAAAAAGCCTATATATGTTATGTGTTATTAACTAACTACACTGGTTAGTTAACCCCCGTATAAAACCCTTTTGTTACTCTCATTTTTAGAGTAAGATACCCCTAGAAAAACCCTCAGAGCCATTCCTTTCGTTTCTTACACCTATGTTTAAAATGTTTCGTTACACCCTTACACCTTAGCCTACCCTGTAGATTAGAATCCGTGGTTGGTTAATTGCTATAGGCAGAGTGTGTTTCCTTACATTACCTGTGTTCGCATGCGTAATTCATTATCTATGGTTAGGTCGGGAAATTGCACAATGCAAATTGGAGTGAAAGTAAATATTGTATATTTTTGAGTTTATTTTTCGTGTGTTTACTACTTTCACTATTACCGTTATTTCTGAAAGTATGAAAAGTATGAAAAAAATTATCCGGAAAGAAAGTTGTAGTGATGTGGTGAAATTTTACACATCTATGTTTATGTTTCAAAAAAAAAAAAAAAAAAAAAAAAAAAAAAAAAAAAAAAAAAAAAAAAAAAATCGAAAAAAAATGAGAAAAGAAAAAGAAAGAAAAAAAGAGTTGGATGTTTATTTTAAGCCAACGATGTAGAGTTATGTAAGTGGTCGATATCACCACTATTTGTTATACTATATTTATGGATTGAATGGGAATTGGCAGTTATGGGAATGCCGATTAAGGTTTATTCTTTGATTAAGATTTTGTTGAGTATAATTCGTGTCTACCAAAAGCGTGTGTTTCAAGTGTTAAAGCGTGAGTTATTCAATGATATGAGTCTTATTCATGGGATGGTTGGGATAGTGATTAACCACACTTAGGATTTTAATCTATTTGTTTTGTTTTGTTTATTTTTATTTTTACACCAATTTATATCCCAAATATTATCCATACCCTGTATTGTTCTTTATCCAACCGAACCTTTGATTTATTGAGATTAGGGATTTGAGCAATCTTAAGTATCGTGGTCGTGGATTCGGCTATATATTTATGATTTTGTCGCCCTTTTTGATATATTATTATTGGTGAAGTTTGGACCTATCTTTAGCCTATTCGAGTTAAGGATTTGAGCAATTGCAAGTATCGTGTTCGTGGATTCGATCATGTATTTGTGATTTTGTCGCCTTTTCTGGAATTTGAGATCGATAGTGTAAAAAAGAATAATTAACCCTTAAGCCTAAAAACCCTTTTTACCGCTTTAGACTTGTTATTCCTTAGCTTTAGTGGTGGAGATGTGTATACTTGCCAAGCTTATGATAGAATATTCATCGCGACTGGACAGTTAAACGATTAGATTTGCTTTTATCGACTTATTTTATTTTACTTCTAATTCGTTAAGTGTTTAGTTGTGTGATTATGAAATAAACGAATACATGCTTAAATATAAAAATAAATCCTAATACATCTTTTAGGATAAATTTTCATAAATGAAATTCTAAGGTTTACTTGGGGACAAGTAAAGTTCAAGTGGGGGGATATTTGATGAACTCAAATAAGTACATTTTATTACTATCATTTATCCTATTAATTTGACTTGTTTGACTATATTATGTATGAGGATTGATACTTAATCGTTTACTTTTGTAATTCTCAGGTAAAAACAAGCATTTGGTGAAACTTAGCGATTATGGACTAATAATGGAGCAAAACGTGCATAAAGTGGAAGTCTACTGACATGGACAAGATCAAGTCAATTCTGCTCCAGATGCGCCGCATCTTACTCTCGACATGCGCCGCATCTCTATCAAGATATCACCAGATACGATCCAAGATACAAGAGGACATGCGCCGCATCTAATCAAGAGTTACGCCGCATCTTCTGGCGGTGTACGAATATTCCTGAATATTATAATCTTGGACCCCACGCGAAGTTAAGTACATGCGCCGCATCTACTTAAGTAGATGCGCCGCATCTTCCCTCAGACAGAAACTATAAATACCCCGTAGACCAGACGAATTTAAGAGTTCGAAACCCTAAAACCGAAGTTCGGACAGCAGAGCAAAAGGACGAATTCAGTCAAGGAGGCAGCACAAGACACACCCAAATCGAAGATACAAGAGCTGTAAGAAGGTGCTGCATGTATTTAATTCATTAAGTAGTTTTGTTTTATTGTGTTAGCAAACTTTAATTCATCAGGATTGGTGGCTTGTGTAATGTGACAACGAAAGATTGCACTCCCTTTAATACTTGCTTTCCCATCAATTAAAGTTTATATGTTGATGTCTTTGGTTACTACTTATTAGTGCATTGATAACCTCTGTGTTTATTAGTGGCTTGCGGGCATCCGACTGCGGGACAAGATGTGGCTCCCACGGTTGTTTCTAAATTGATCACTTAGGAATAACTTTTAGACATAAGTAATCATTAAGGGTTTACTCGCCGATGAGAATAGGACCAACGAGAAAGGGTTAATTACATACACTTCATATAAAGCTATCAATAAAACAAGTGACAATCTACTTAATCATAAGGACAGCCCTCTTATTGTCTCGAGTATCTATCTGTGTACGTGTGTGCTACTTGCTGATTCGTGCCTATTTGTTTATTTTATTATTTAATTGCAAACAAAACTGTGCCAGTCTCTCAGGCTGAAACCCCCTTGCGTTAGGATATTAAAATACTGATTAGAATAACTAGATAATACGTTCCACTCTTAGTGATCGACACTCTACTTACCATTATCTTCATACTGACCGGGTACACTGCTCGTTAAGTGTGTGTGTTATTGATAAGTCGGCTAAATATAAATTTAAAACTTGAGTAGGCATTAAAACTGCTAAACCGCAACGACACATCACGCGCATCAATCATCATCATCCAAACCTTCTTTCTCATGACTAGCAGAAACTTCAATAGGAACATGAGGAGCAGGATCACCAATAGAAACACCATGAGGAATATCAACAGTTGGGACTGTGGCAGCGTCCTCCAAAGGAATCTCAGAAGAAGCATCAGCAGCAACATTTTGAGAAGAGCCTTCAGCAGTATTAGGAGAACTTTCTGCATCAGGATTCAAGATAAAAGTTCTTCCAGCAACAAACAATGCAGCAGATGTTGGAACATTAGCTTGAATGTTATCATCATCAATGTTAGCTTGATCAACATTCATACTTGACTTCTCAGAAGTCCCAGCTACATCCTTGCTCAAGTATTGTCTTCTTCTTCTCTGTCTAGAAAACTGAATATGCTCCTTTGGTTTTGATGATTCAGCAGCTCTGGCCAATAGTTTAAGAGAATCCAGATAACTATCCTCCTGCTCTTCATCAGAGGCAAACACAAACTTTCTTTTCTTTTTCTGCCCAAGCTGATCTTCCAACTCCTGAACTCTTTTCTTTAATACTACAATCTCATCACTAAGTGATGATTTGGTATCTGCAAGCTCCTGCTTCAACTTCTCAAGTTCTTGATCATTCCTGTGGAGCAAATTATACAGAGAAGTGAGAGTAATGGGGTCCTCTGCTCCACCAGCAGATTTCTCAGTGGAATTGGGAGCTTCATTGGACCTTTCAGGAGTAACATGGGCATACTCAAAATTATGAAAACTATCATCAATGGGCTCATTTTCAGGACTAGGTGTAGGTGGTCTGGTAGTCTCATGTTCTAATGGTGTAGGTACTTGAGTGTCAAGAGACTGAATTATCTATGCAACCTCAGTAACTGGCTCATTAAGAGCAACATGAGTTTGTGTTGGAATAGGACTGGGTGAAACATGTACAGGTGAAGGTGTTGGTTGGTCAGGAGAAACATTAGATGCTTCAGCAGTCATGGAGGGACCCTCATCCCTTTCCACTGATGGATTACCATCAGCAGTATTGCTTGGTATTGATGGAATACCATCATCAGCAGCATTGGGAGAGGGTGGAGCACTAGCAGCATTTTCATCAGCATCATCATCATTGCCATGGGGCAACATAGCTGGTAATAAAGGGTGATGTGCTCCATCATAATGAGTTTTCATTGAAGAAAACAGCTTAGCACTAAGGTATCCTATGGGATAGTGGGTTCTATCTTGGGTGGTTAGTGGTAAAATAATTTGTAGAAACCTAGGGTACATTAGAAACTTATGCTTTTTCTTTTGAATATTTTCTATCATATTATCAAAAATAAACTTAGAAAAATTATAAGTTAAACCCTTTGATAAACATACTATACCACAACCCAATTGGGTAGAGAACTGATCCCATCCACCTGACTTGTTACTGATGCACTGAAGCAATGTGTGCACCAAAAATCTCCATTTTGGGCAAAACTTGTTCTTGAGCCACATGACAGTATTCGTACTTTGATAACCAACTTCTCTTAGCCCAGCAAGAATCTCAGTAGTATTGGTGTGATAAACACCATCTTCATCATCAAGTTGTAACCTTGTCCTTATCAGCGACTCGGTCACCACATATTCTTTTCCATCAATCTTAGCAACAATCTCTGTTTCCGAACGTTTTGTAGCAGATGCCCAGAATTGCTTGACTAGGGACTCATGCACTATATTTGGATACTGAGTTAGTGCAAAATGTATCTTGGACCTCTTCATGAAATCCACCATCGGTTCATAAAGCTCATGCCCCTTTGCGCTTCCCAGAAAAGCAACTTTATTATGATCTTTCTTGAATTGAAGTTCTTCCATTGAGAATCGAAAGGATGGTGAAAAGGGTTTGAATTGTTTAAAGAGAGAACAAGTAATGGGTTTAAGTTGAGCGAAGATTGTGTGAAATAGGTTAAAAATAGAAGTTACCCAATTTGGTCAATAAAATCGGAGAAGTTTGTTGACCAGATCTGACGTGGCAAGTAACTTCAATCTTCAAAATTAACTCTTCAGCAGAAATGATGGTCAATCTGCTGAAGTGAGAAGTCAATCAGCAGAATCAACTGAAGAGTAATAATATCTTCAGTAAAGATCTTGAGTTTTACTTAGCCACCCAACTCGCATTTATTACCATCAACCCTTGACTTCGCCTATAAAATAACCCCAAATCACAATCCGCACAAATCAATTAACCCTAATTTACCATCAAACCCTCATTTAACCAAAATCAACATCATGACCAACCAACCAGAAGTAGTTGACCTCACTTCTGAATCATCAGCAGATTCAGGAGATAACAATCCCCATTCACCACAAACACACCAAGCCTCCCAATCAACATCACGACCTAACCGTAGAAGGTATGGTCTTACCAAAGAACAAGCCCATAAGAGAAGACATGATGTGGGCTCATCAAGCAGACCCAACAATCCACCCAAACCTCCATCATCATCATCATCATCTGAGGATAGTCGTCCTCTATTTCGATATCCCTACCAAGATGAGCCGCGTACTTTGAAGTCCCCTTTTCTCCCTTCTTCGGAAGATGATAGTGTGGTGGATCCAAATGATTCACCTAGGGGCTCTGATGACTTCACAGAGCGTCTTGAGCCAATCTTCAATAGATTGGTGAGAGAGGAAGAGGAGAGGGAAGCAGCACCAACCAGGGAAGAGAATCCCCCACCTTCACAACCCCAACCGAGGCCACACACCAGAAATCCACCACTCCCAGTGACAAGGGAGGTGGTTATCGGTCTTCCTGCTCCAAGGACTGGTGTTTCATACCATAGAGACACAGGAAAGGGCAAGGGTGCAGAGGTGACTGGAAAGGGAAAGGGTAAAATGGAGTAGGTGATGATGAGATGTTGCCAAGGACCAAAGATATAAAACTAGGTTCTTCAGCATCTTCAATCATGTCTGTTAGTCTTCCTGGTGCAGCAATAGATGATTGGAACTAGTGTCTGTGTAGGTTATCTTGTATAGGATTGGTCTTGTTGAAATTGAAGTTGTTTGTGAAATGTAACTTCTTTGAATGAATGAACAACTTTCCCTTCATTTTGCAATGATTTGCTCTTGTATTGTTCTTCAGCACTTCCATTCAGTAGAAACAATGACCATGTCCCATTAAAGTAATCTTGGTGAACTTCAACTTAAGATCATCAACTACACATCAAGGCATTCTGCAAAACAGACACATAAAAACAAACCAAACCATACAAACTAAAATTACATTAGTGGATTAGTGTGTTTGCAAACATAATCAATAATCTATAAAATATTACAAACTTTACAAAATTTTACAACCATCAATCCTCCCTGAGGCATATGCCTCCCCTGAGGCCTATGCCTCCCCTCAAACATAGCATTTAAGGGTTAACCATCCCAATATGGACCACTAAGTGTTGAAACCTAGGTCCATCAAAAGATTTAGTCAGTAAATCAGCCACATTATCATCTGTGTGAATTTTAAGCACCTTAATCAAATGTTTTTCATATGCATCTCTTATAAAATGGTGCCTTATCTCAATATGCTTAGTTCTATTATGAAAAACTGGATTTTTAACTATGCATATGGTACTTTGGTTATCAATAAAAATTGTGGTGTTCATGAAATTAAACCCATAATCCAACAATTGATTTTGTATCCAAAGAACCTGTCCACAACAATTGGCAGCAGCAACATACTCTGCTTCAGTAGATGAGGTAGCAACAATGGTTTGTTTCTTGCATTGCCAAGAAATCAACCTTCTTCCAAGAAATTGGCAACCTCCAGTTGTGGATCTCCTATCCAGATTTGCACCAGCATAATTACTATCACTATAAGCTTCCAACTTGAAAGGAGACTCTTTTGGGTACCAAAGACCTAACTTGGGTTGGCCTTTGAGGTACTTAAAGATCTTCTTGACTGCATTCAGGTGGGAAGTAAGTGGTGTGACCTGATGTCTAGAACAAGCACTCACAGCAAATGTGATGTCTGGCCTTGAAGCTGTCAAGTACATTAATGAACCAATCATGGACCTGTATAGGTGAACATTTACTGCAGGATCTGGTTCAAGATTATTCTTTGGTTTGGGAGCTTCATAGGGTGTAGTGGCAGGTCTGACATTCTCCATATCAAACTTCTTCAACATATCTTTAACATACTTGTCCTGACTAATAAAGATACCCTCTGGTTTTTGCTGAACTTGTAGACCCAAAAAGAAAGTGAGCTCCCCCATAGCACTCATCTGAAACTCTCCCTTCATTAATTCCTCAAACTTCCTGCACTATGCTTCTTTAGTGGAGCCAAAGATAATGTCATCCACATAAACTTGTACAAGTATGATGTCCCTGGAATTCTTCTTAACGAAGAGTGTTTTGTCTATTAGCACCTCTTCTGTATCCATGCTTCAGCAGAAATGCTGAAAGCCTAGCATACCAAGCTCTTGGTGCCTGATGTAGGCCATAGAGAGCTTTGACAACCCTATAAACATGCTTTGGATTGTCTGGGTCTTCAAAACCTTTGGGTTGAGATACATAAACTTCCTCAGCAATTTCTCCATATAGAAAAGCACCTTTGACATCCATCTGATAGATCATAAAACCCATATAAGATGCATAGGCCAAGAAGATTCTGATGGCCTCAACCCTAGCTACAGGAGCAAATACTTCAGTATAATCAATGCCCTCCTCTTGTCTGAATCCTTGTGCCACCAATCTTGCTTTGTTTTTAACCACAATACCCCTGGCATCTCTTTTATTTTTCAAAATCCACTTGGTACCAATGGCAATCTTCCCTTCAGGTAGTGGTACCAATATCCAAACCTTCTAATTCTTGAATTGTAGCATCTCTTCTTGCATTGCTTCAAGCCAGCTGGAGTCTTCAAGAGCTTGACTAACACTGGTTGGTTCCACTTGAGAAAGAAAACAAGTAAACAGACAATGCTTAAAGTCTGTGTGATTGTCCCTTTGCTGATTTGAGACATAAGAAAGAAAAGCCACTTCACCATACTTAGAACTTTTCACAGCACTTCTAGTTCTAACAGGTGCTTGAGGATCACCAAGAATATTAGATTGAGGATGTGCAATGTTTATCCTTTTTGTAGCATTGGGGTTGACTTCAATTGTGGTGTCAAGATTGGTCACATTTGGTCCAAAATCACTGTCATAGGAGGCTGAGTTGAAGATATCAGCTTTGGGTGAGTGATTTCCAAGATCAGAAGGACTTGGAAAGCGTGTATAAGGTTCCTCAAAGTCCGTGGACACACTAGTAGCCATGGGAGAACCTTCAGGAGAACCATCAGCAGATTTGGCAATATCAGCAGAAACATTTGGAGGATCAGCAGAATCCTGGTTTCCACTGAAGGGTTGTGCTGACTCCACACCAAGTCTTTCAGCTTCTTGATTGGCTGCAAACTCTTGCTTCTTGAGTCTAGCAAGGTCCTCTGCATATTGTGACACATCTTCAATCTCATCAGAAGTATCTCCTTCAAAATGGTTAGGAGGAAAAGAAGGTACAACAATAGTATGTTCATCATGCTCAGACTCACTTCCTGAGTCAACTTCCAGGGTACCTTCATTGTTAGTGGGAGGCTCTTGTGTACCTACAGATTGTTCAGCAACATATCTAGTATAGCCCAAGTAATCAGTTAGGTAATCCAGGTCAAAATTCCAAGGATGACCTTGTCCTTGAACATGAGGCTTGTTTTCTAGGTATCTTAGGTTAAGGGTCTCCTCTATCTTTTTAGAATTTAAATTATATACCCTATAAGCCTTACTATGAGCTGAATACCCCACTATATACCCCTCATCTGCCTTCTCATCAAACTTTCCTAGGGGGTCACTAGTGTTCAAAATTGTCACCTGACAACCAAAAGGTTTAAGGTAATGAATATCAGGAACTTTCCCAGTGAGAAGTTCATAAGGTGTCTTGATATGAGGTCTAGTGATGGATACCCTGTTCAAAACATAACAAGCAGTGCTTACTGCTTCAGTCCAGAACATAGTGGGTAATTTAGAGTCTGCAAGCATGGATCTTGCTGCCTCTATTAAGGTCCTATTCTTTCTTTCTGCAACCCCATTTTGCTGTGGGGTTCTTGGAATGCTATAGTCCCTTTTTATCCCCTGTAAAACCCACATTTCCATAATGCGTTTAAATTACAAAAATGCCATCCAATTTGAAACTTTGAAGAAACGTGTACGTTTACCAAACAAGCCCTAAATCAAAAACGATTATTGTGCGATCACAAATATGAACATGTAACTTCAAGTAAATGATATTTGAGATACTACAACATCATATAAACTCAAGAATGTGGAATTTGGATTAAAACATAAGTGTTGCACGTTACTTGACCTAACGGGTCCAAAAACCTTTAAAACTTGTACATAACCTATAGAATAAATTATGTAATATATACTAAGTATTATATTATACAATTTGGTCAAAATTATACTTGTTTTCTTCCCTTTTTGCCGCCCCCTTAATGGTGATTGAAAGTTTGCCAAAAATACTACAAAATCATATCAATCACATTTAATAATGCAATTAATCCCCATAATGTCTTGAAACATAAAATTAAAAGCTCTCTTCTTCCTCCTCTCATACCATACGACTCATACCACCCAAATACACCAAAATATTGCTCTTGGATCATTGGTGATCATTCATACGCGTTCGTGGGAGAATTTGGTGCACATAAGAATTTAGTTGGAAGCCTTTGGAGGCTTGTTTCTTGTTTTTCTTCTCCATTCGACACATATAATGATCATACAAGGTTTTGCTATCTTCCATTTTGATTATTGTTCATCTCTTTAATTTCCTTTCGTTACGATTATCATGATACGTGAAAATTGAAAAGATACGAATTGATGTGCAAGGATATATAAAATCGACCCATGATCATAATAATGAGGAAATTGACAAACTTTGATTATTTTGATATTATGATGGTTAAAACATGTTTGTGATAACATTTGTAACACAAGAATGTAAATTGTTTGAATCAAAATGGTTTCCTCTTCATGTTTTATATTTGGTTGATCCATATTATTTCCCTAGATGAATTTTTTATGTTGAATTTGATGAATGGTATATGATATGGATGCTTAATTTGTATTTGGATTGTTTTGGTATAACATGTAACTAATTTGATTAATTAAAATTGATACAAATTGAATTTGGTGTTATATGGTGGTTCGACTTTTTCATGATAATATGAATCCTTGGTTGTTTTGATGTTTGATGAAGATAACATGTTTACGATGATGTTATGATAATGATTATGTAATTAGTTGGTAGATTGTTGAATTAAAATGGTGTATGGTTTGATATGTTTATATGGTTCGAATGGTTTTATTGTTAAATGAGTGTTCTTATTGTTTTTATGGATTAAAATGATGATTGGTGATATGATTATGTGATTGTTATGATCTTTGGATGAATTATGATATTGGTTGATTTGGGACTGAAACGATGGTCGAATTTGTAAACTGTTGTGGGTCGAGTTTGGTAAAGGTTAAATTCATGATTTTTGTTTTTAAACTCAGTTTGATGTCTTAGTAAAGTTTTCCAATTGGTTTGGAGTGATTTCAAGTTGATTTAGTCGTATTTTTGATTTTTGTGGGATTAAGTGCTGAAGCTGAATTTGGAAGTCTGAAAATCAGTCCACTTTGTCGATTTTTCATTTTCAAACTATAAAGAATTGGGCCATAAAACTTTTCAGTATTGAAATTCTATATGTTAGGTAATACCATGAATTTTTGTGAATTTTTCCTGGATGTGTTGGTAGGTCTCTCAAGTGAATACTTTTTGGGTACTGCTGCAGGTCGGTTTTCTGAGTAGTCTGAGTTTGGGTATTTTTCGTGTGGGGTTAAACTAGCTAATAAATTCTGGGAAAATTCGTGTGAGTTCTAAAGACATTTAAGTACATGTGTGAATTTTTGTGAATTTTATTTTGGAGTTCTAATATGGAATAAAAATTCGTATTTTGGTGACCTGATTGTGTTTAAAAGCTGAATTTCTGAAACATAAGAGATAATTGATAATTAGAAGGTTTATATTGTAAATATGATAACTAGAGGGACTAATAATGTAAATATGATGAAGGTATGCATGTTTTGGCTGGAATAAGATGTAGGGGCTGTTTATGTCAATTATGCAAGATGTGTGACTTATGTGTTAATTATATTAGTTAATGGTTTAAATATGGAAATTGGATAAATTAAAGGATTAATATGAAACTTTTGAAACTAAATGGTGTAAAGTGTAAATTTGGCATTTTTGGCTTATGTGACTTATATTTATGTGTTATAATAAGTATATTATCATCTGTGACCCTTAACTTGATTTATTGACACTTTGAACCCTAAATTATATTAAGTGACACTTCGAAACCCTAATTTCGAAAAACTTATATAATATGAAATCCTTGACATATAAGAACGTGGAAATTTGTTAAAATGAGAAAACTAACCTATATGAATATGTTAAAATGTGGAAACTTGTTAATTTTGGAAATCTGCTAATTATGGGAAGTTACTAAAAATGGAAAGATAACTAAAAGAGGTAACTTAAGTAATTTGAACTCTTCTTAATTCGAATCCACTCTCTTCTAGGTTGGTGAAGCGGGAATGACCGTTCTCCTTTCGTTTGGCCTCGATTTGTTTTGACTCGGCTAAGGTACAGATATTCTGCTTCTTTGATAAGAGGCCTTCATTCTCTTATTATGACTCCGATTATTGAACCATCATGATAATGAACCTTTCATTCATGAACCTTTGCTTATGAACCTTGACCATGAACCTTTGCTTATGAACCTTGCTTATGAACCATGATTATGAACCATGATTATGAACTTATGAAACATGATATTGACCTATGCAAGTAAACTTAAAACATGATTCATGATACTTGACCTTTACCCTCAGTTTGATACTACGAGCCACTCACTAGGCATGAGGGTTTCATGTCCATGTCAGTCGATGCACCGATGGCATGACTCTAGGGCAGGAGAGTGATGACCTGTCCCGTCCCTGCATGTTATGTTTACGTAGAGGCAGATTATGGCCACCTGGGGCGTATGGATGCATCCTAGATTTGTTCATGTTCATGTTATGTTATGTTATTCATGATGACTGATGGTGTGTGCGATACACGTCTTTCACACTCTGGGAGCTAGCTACTCCAACCCATGATTGAGGACACCCCTCATATTTACAGGATACCCATGATTGAGGACACCCCTCATATTCACAGGATACTAAGAGGTCTCCCCTCTGCATGGTTACGATTATGATTATGATTATGATTCATGTTATGTTATGGGCTCGTAGTGGATTTCTGACTTCCTTTACCATGTACCCTTTCACCTTTCCTTATGATACCATGTACTCTTACCTTTCATCTTGATACCATGTATTCATGCTTCTATTCCCTTTTACTCATGTTATTATTCATTATGCTATTGCTTGTTACGTTATATCTGTTCACTGGGCTTTTTAAGCTCAGCCGCACGTTTTCTTTTTTCGTTTTGTGAGCGGCAGTTTAGTAAGCTGGTAGAGTGAAGAGACTTTGGACCTAGAAGACTATGAGTAGAGGCCAATAGAAGAGATGTACTTATGGATTTGATAGGCAGCTTTTGTTTTTCTTTGTAACCCTTTGTATTGCAAGATTTCATTTGTAACCTTTGAGAACCATTGTATTACTAATGATTGTATGCTTTGTTTGACCTGATATGGAGCCATTAGTGTGATACTTCTACCCTTGCCGGGTTGGGGTGTTACAATTATGGTATCAGAGAGACAGGCTGCGACTCGTAATACATTTACCCTTGACCTGTGTAAGTTAGGACCACTAAGCTTTCCCTGTAAGCGCTCGTAAGTCAACCTTTGAAAATTGCTTTAGGATTTCCCATAGGAACCTAAGTTTTGACCGGTGAGGAATGGGTAGACTATAAGGCATTTGTTTAAGCATCATTGCTTCCGTATCACTCTGATTCGTGCCTTGCTTTTGGTTAGATCCTGTTGATACCATTTCTGGAAAGTGAAAGCTTATGCTTACACCACCTAAGTTTTAAACCTGATTAAATCTGGAAGGCATTGAGAATTTCATAATAATGGCCTGACACTATTTGATCCTTATCTTCAAATCCCTTTTGCTAATCATTTTGATAATGACCCGCATTTCACTCTGATTCTTTTGTTAATCACTTTGACGCCTCTTTAAGCATTCCGAGAACCTCTGTGGCGATGACGTACTGGATATGTTTTGCTATTTGATAAGTATCTATGAAGTTTCCGACACTATTGATTTCGTTTTACCCATCTCTGTCCTTATGAGAAGTCTTGTGGTATATAACCATGAGTATAAGAATGTTTTCTTCCTCACTTCTAATGATATAGTTTTGATTTGCGAACCGTCTTTCTTTGAATAGTTAACTTCGATTTTTATTCTGACAAGGAAATTGTGGAATGATCAGTCAAATATTGACAACTACCCTTCTATGTCTCACCTTTAACGTTTGCAATAATTTTGAACTCCCTACTACGATTTCTGATTGATAAACCCTTTGCTATCACTATTACTCTGGAGACTCGTGTGTTACGTTTGCGGTTATAAAGTTTTCTTAGAAACCATTGCGTACACCAATAAATGAACCTCATCGTAGAAGCCTTTTGGCACCTTGAGTTGTCTGAACATGAACCTTGTATTGAACGTTATTTGGCACCCTGAACTTCTTGAACATAATCCCTGTTGGACGTCAAGTTTTTCCACCGGAGTACGAAGTAAGATTTGACATGATACCGAGAGATTCTAGTCTCTAAACGAAGATGTCTTTCGGATCATACCAATTGACTGGAGTAACCGGGAAGAGCAGCAACCGAAGACCAGGAAGTGAGTTACTTAAGTGTATCTTCTGGGCATGTTTTAGTTTGTTCGCGATAAAGAAGAATGATGACAGGAGATATGTATTGATTTCTGGAAGCTGAATCGTAATACCGTTAGGAACCAATATTCCTCCACCCTGAAATGACGGTGTGTCTGTTAAATTTCAGAGCGCGAAGTCTCCTTATGATAAATTGAGTGTATTCTTGGAATCGACCCCCCTATTTGTAATCGACTACTATTGACGGTTAGTGACGCTAATGGTATTAGCTAAAGCTCTGACTGTTTCGTGAATTTGATAAATGATGTTTTCTCGTAAGTACTTGGGCAAAGGGTCATTGTATGACTTAATGGTACCTTCGAAGACGAGGAAGAGCATGAAAATCATTTTTGCACCTTGTAGAAATTTGACATCATTTGTGCATACTGGGTGATGTACATTTGTTAAGAGAACGGTGTTCTTTGCCTGACCTGGAGTTGACGACAATGGGGGCTACCCCGAAGAGTGAAGACATTCCTTTCAAGGCAGAAGTGTTGGTGATGCAGAAGAAGAAATTCTAGTCAAGATGGCGAACCTGGAGCTGATGAAGACGTGCAGTCTCACTTCCCTATTCATCTTAGTCGTACTAAGATGAATTAAGAGTGGAAACAGACTGGATGATGAGGAGATTGAAGATCGCACCAGAGATTTACGTTACTCAGTCACTTTCCAAGAAGAAACTGCAGAAGGCTTGAGGAACCAAACTCAAGTTAGTGATTTCGTTTCGCTCTCAGATTGGAAGATGAACGAAGACTGACTACTCGGGCATAAGAAGATTTTGAAGAGACGAATTCTTGAAAAGAACCTTATGATGAAGAAATTGAGGCCTTAGCGACATGTTTCTTTTGTTGATGATTGATTGATTTTGTTACGTCCTTCCGAGCTTCGTTTGTTTTGTTTCGTTATTGATCTTTGAATAGGACTAACCTAGGAGTTAGTCGGACTGTTAGGTGGATGGTAGAATTGTTTCACTGATTGAGACAAAGTATGACCATCATGAGGGCATACTTATATGATGCTAGTATTATGACGTCTGGCCAACGTGATAATACTCACATCATATAACGTGCACTTGTTGTGTTCATAGGATGTCTTGAGAAGTGCCTTAGTGGAGACTTAGATTTCTGTTTTCGTTTGCGACGATCTGCGAATAGTGAGACCTTAGGATTATTTTGATCTGTACGTTTGATCTGCTTTATCGCCGTACGTTTCGATACGTGTGGATACGAGTCACGCGATTGTTTGACTTCTATGTTTTGATAAATACTAAGCTCCGTTGTAGAACTTCCTGCCATTTACTGTTATCGGTCAACTTACCTTCTACCTATATGAATTTGATTCGAGCCACACCTATGCCTTGCTATGTATACACTTCTCACATTCGATGAATTCGTTTCATGATGACCTGTTATGAGTTAAAATATGAAGTTTTGGGATTCTGAGAATCAAGATCTGTCGGTCTACGAAAATACCTTTGGAAGGTTGTTTTGATGACGAAACGGTTTGTAAATCTGAAGAGTTAGACTTATATATGTCATCTTCGTGATGCTATCATTCGATATCTGATCAGCTCTTTTTACCCACCCAATCCTATCTCATCCTTTGAATATCTTTGAAGAGGATACGATTGTCATTTGTCACGTTTGGTATGTGATTCTTTTGATTGGAATTCTATGTGATGCGCCTTCTCTGGGGAAACCGAAACCACCTTTGAATCGTTAAGATCAAGTCTTGGGAAACAAGATCACTCTGTTCGTTGAAATCCTTTAAGTCTGAATTTGTGCGAGTTAAACTACTCCTTTTTGTTTGTAGTTTGATGTACCTTCGTTTGTTTTGCCACCTTACCTTTGCATTTTCGAGGACGAAAATTCTTTTGAGGGGGAGATAGTTGTAAAACCCACATTTCCATAATGCGTTTAAATTACAAAAATGCCATCCAATTTGAAACTTTGAAGAAACGTGTACGTTTACCAAACAAGCCCTAAATCAAAAACGATTATTGTGCGATCACAAATATGAACATGTAACTTCAAGTAAATGATATTTGAGATACTACAACATCATATAAACTCAAGAATGTGGAATTTGGATTAAAACATAAGTGTTGCACGTTACTTGACCTAACGGGTCCAAAAACCTTTAAAACTTGTACATAACCTATAGAATAAATTATGTAATATATACTAAGTATTATATTATACAATTTGGTCAAAATTATACTTGTTTTCTTCCCTTTTTGCCGCCCCCTTAATGGTGATTGAAAGTTTGCCAAAAATACTACAAAATCATATCAATCACATTTAATAATGCAATTAATCCCCATAATGTCTTGAAACATAAAATTAAAAGCTCTCTTCTTCCTCCTCTCATACCATACGACTCATACCACCCAAATACACCAAAATATTGCTCTTGGATCATTGGTGATCATTCATACGCGTTCGTGGGAGAATTTGGTGCACATAAGAATTTAGTTGGAAGCCTTTGGAGGCTTGTTTCTTGTTTTTCTTCTCCATTCGACACATATAATGATCATACAAGGTTTTGCTATCTTCCATTTTGATTATTGTTCATCTCTTTAATTTCCTTTCGTTACGATTATCATGATACGTGAAAATTGAAAAGATACGAATTGATGTGCAAGGATATATAAAATCGACCCATGATCATAATAATGAGGAAATTGACAAACTTTGATTATTTTGATATTATGATGGTTAAAACATGTTTGTGATAACATTTGTAACACAAGAATGTAAATTGTTTGAATCAAAATGGTTTCCTCTTCATGTTTTATATTTGGTTGATCCATATTATTTCCCTAGATGAATTTTTTATGTTGAATTTGATGAATGGTATATGATATGGATGCTTAATTTGTATTTGGATTGTTTTGGTATAACATGTAACTAATTTGATTAATTAAAATTGATACAAATTGAATTTGGTGTTATATGGTGGTTCGACTTTTTCATGATAATATGAATCCTTGGTTGTTTTGATGTTTGATGAAGATAACATGTTTACGATGATGTTATGATAATGATTATGTAATTAGTTGGTAGATTGTTGAATTAAAATGGTGTATGGTTTGATATGTTTATATGGTTCGAATGGTTTTATTGTTAAATGAGTGTTCTTATTGTTTTTATGGATTAAAATGATGATTGGTGATATGATTATGTGATTGTTATGATCTTTGGATGAATTATGATATTGGTTGATTTGGGACTGAAACGATGGTCGAATTTGTAACTGTTGTGGGTCGAGTTTGGTAAAGGTTAAATTCATGATTTTTGTTTGCAAACTCAGTTTGATGTCTTAGTAAAGTTTTCCAATTGGTTTGGAGTGATTTCAAGTTGATTTAGTCGTATTTTTGATTTTTGTGGGATTAAGTGCTGAAGCTGAATTTGGAAGTCTGAAAATCAGTCCACTTTGTCGATTTTTCATTTTCAAACTATAAAGAATTGGGCCATAAAACTTTTCAGTATTGAAATTCTATATGTTAGGTAATACCATGAATTTTTGTGAATTTTTCCTGGATGTGTTGGTAGGTCTCTCAAGTGAATACTTTTTGGGTACTGCTGCAGGTCGGTTTTCTGAGTAGTCTGAGTTTGGGTATTTTTCGTGTGGGGTTAAACTAGCTAATAAATTCTGGGAAAATTCGTGTGAGTTCTAAAGACATTTAAGTACATGTGTGAATTTTTGTGAATTTTATTTTGGAGTTCTAATATGGAATAAAAATTCGTATTTTGGTGACCTGATTGTGTTTAAAAGCTGAATTTCTGAAACATAAGAGATAATTGATAATTAGAAGGTTTATATTGTAAATATGATAACTAGAGGGACTAATAATGTAAATATGATGAAGGTATGCATGTTTTGGCTGGAATAAGATGTAGGGGCTGTTTATGTCAATTATGCAAGATGTGTGACTTATGTGTTAATTATATTAGTTAATGGTTTAAATATGGAAATTGGATAAATTAAAGGATTAATATGAAACTTTTGAAACTAAATGGTGTAAAGTGTAAATTTGGCATTTTTGGCTTATGTGACTTATATTTATGTGTTATAATAAGTATATTATCATCTGTGACCCTTAACTTGATTTATTGACACTTTGAACCCTAAATTATATTAAGTGACACTTCGAAACCCTAATTTCGAAAAACTTATATAATATGAAATCCTTGACATATAAGAACGTGGAAATTTGTTAAAATGAGAAAACTAACCTATATGAATATGTTAAAATGTGGAAACTTGTTAATTTTGGAAATCTGCTAATTATGGGAAGTTACTAAAAATGGAAAGATAACTAAAAGAGGTAACTTAAGTAATTTGAACTCTTCTTAATTCGAATCCACTCTCTTCTAGGTTGGTGAAGCGGGAATGACCGTTCTCCTTTCGTTTGGCCTCGATTTGTTTTGACTCGGCTAAGGTACAGATATTCTGCTTCTTTGATAAGAGGCCTTCATTCTCTTATTATGACTCCGATTATTGAACCATCATGATTATGAACCTTTCATTCATGAACCTTTGCTTATGAACCTTGACCATGAACCTTTGCTTATGAACCTTGCTTATGAACCATGATTATGAACCATGATTATGAACTTATGAAACATGATATTGACCTATGCAAGTAAACTTAAAACATGATCCATGATACTTGACCTTTACCCTCAGTTTGATACTACGAGCCACTCACTAGGCATGAGGGTTTCATGTCCATGTCAGTCGATGCACCGATGGCATGACTCTAGGGCAGGAGAGTGATGACCTGTCCCGTCCCTGCATGTTATGTTTACGTAGAGGCAGTTTATGGCCACCTGGGGCGTATGGATGCATCCTAGATTTGTTCATGTTCATGTTATGTTATGTTATTCATGGTGACTGATGGTGTGTGCGATACACGTCTTTCACACTCTGGGAGCTAGCTACTCCAACCCATGATTGAGGACACCCCTCATATTTACAGGATACCCATGATTGAGGACACCCCTCATATTCACAGGATACTAAGAGGTCTCCCCTCTGCATGGTTACGATTATGATTATGATTATGATTCATGTTATGTTATGGGCTCGTAGTGGATTTCTGACTTCCTTTACCATGTACCCTTTCACCTTTCCTTATGATACCATGTACTCTTACCTTTCATCTTGATACCATGTATTCATGCTTCTATTCCCTTTTACTCATGTTATTATTCATTATGCTATTGCTTGTTACGTTATATCTGTTCACTGGGCTTTTTAAGCTCAGCCGCACGTTTTCTTTTCGTGTGCGGCAGGTTTTAGTTGGAAGCTGGGTAAGAGTGAAGAGACTTTGGACCTAGAAGACTATGAGTAGAGGCCAATAGAAGAGATGTACTTATGGATTTGATAGGCAGCTTTTGTTTTTCTTTGTAACCCTTTGTATTGCAAGATTTCATTTGTAACCTTTGAGAACCATTGTATTACTAATGATTGTATGCTTTGTTTGACCTGATATGGAGCCATTAGTGTGATACTTCTACCCTTGCCGGGTTGGGGTGTTACATCCCCTTAGACTGACAAAGTTCTATTAACACAGCATTTTTGAACTCTGTCCCATTATCACACCTAATACCTTTAACCTTTTTATTTAGCTGGTTTTCAACAAGGGTAATAAATTCTTTTAAAATTGGAGATGTTTCATTTTTAGTTTTCAAAAAGAATACCCAACAAAACCTGCTATAGTCATCAGTGATTACCAGGCAGAAGTACTTGTGATCAATACTTCTGATTTGAGTTGGACCAAAGAGATCCATATGCAGCAACTGAAGAGGTTCTGAGATAGTGCTCACAGCTGTAATGGCTTTGTATGAAGCTCTGTGTTGCTTCCCTTTGTTGCAGGCAACACAATTGTGTTCATTGGTGAAGACTTTGGAGGGAAGCCCACGAACTAGACCAAGCTTAGAGAGTTTGTTAATGGTCTTGAAATTAACATGAGCCATCCTTCTATGCCACTTAGTAGACTCATTCAGGGATGCTTTAGCCACCAAGCATGTCAGATCACCTTCAGGTTGGACTTCATTCAAGTTGAATGTGTATAAATTGTAGCTTCTGGGAACTCTCAGCAGAATTGTGGTATCTTCTGGAAGCTTGAAGTCTTTAGAGAGTACAAGACATTCATCCTCTGAGAAGAAGACCTTGTTCTTGGTATCACATATTTGTGATACTGAGAACAGGTTGAAGTGTTGCAGTTCCTTCACATAGAGCACATTCTCAAAGTCCAAGCTAGGTGTTCTGATGGTTCCATACCCAGTGATTTTGCCATCTCCTCCACCAAAAGTCACATTGCCTCCTCCTTGAATGGGTACAAAATCATGCATCATGTCCCTGTTTCCTGACATACTCCTGGAACAACCACTATCTACTATGCCAACATCTTTACTTTTCAAAGGATGATCCTACATATACAACAAAATTATACAAATGTTAGTACACTTTGGAGACTCAAGTCATTACTGACTTGAGCCTGCCTTGTGGATCATAAGAATTAGGCCATGTAGATTGATAAGATCCACCATTGTTCTTGGACCTTCTATGAAGATTAGGTCCCTTGTGAGTCCAAAAACAACCTGCTGAGGGCTTAACAGCAGTATCCCAATATCCCATACCCATATACATTGGGTCAATAAAGCCAGGCCAATAACCATTCTGAAAATAAGAACTAGTGGGTTGCACAAATGGTCTAGCAACATAGCTTCTCCTAGCAGATTGAGAATGTCTATCAGCAGAATTGCTGGCCCTATGAGTTGCCTGTGGAACATATGGTGGTATATTCTGAACATTTTTCCACATTGGTCTAGGTTTAGTCTGACCAACACCCATTCTTTGCTCATGAAAATCACAATCCTTGATTAGATGAGATTTACTTCCACACACAAAACATTTCTTCTTTTTAGAAGATTTATTAAAAGAAAAAGATGTTCCATTACAAGTAGAATTATTCATATCACTAACATAAACAGGATTGTTTTTGACACAATTAAAAACATTATTTTGCAAAGAATTAAAAGACAAGTCTTCAGAAGAAACTGTCTTGGACTTCACATCCTCAGCAGCAATTCTAACAGACTTGTAGGGTGTCTTGGGTGTAGGCTTGGGAGAGGTCTTTGTAGGGTCTGACTTTTCACTTGAATCACAACTGGTATAGGTGGTAGACCCTTGGTCAGAGGACTTGTCACTGTCAGAACAAGAGACAAAGTCAGCAGAATTAGAGTTAGGGTCTGGCAAGTCACTTGACTTTTTGCCATACAAATGGTGTGATCCATCAAAGTCAGAGGTGTTGGTAGAAGGCATGTGTTCTCCTCTAATAGGTCCAGGCACAACATGTAATTCACCTTCCTTGACAAACTTAACAGGAACTTGATAGTCTACAGGTTCAGGGTCAAACACACTATACTCATTAGGGTCATAGAATTGATCTTTCCCTATGTAGTCACCAAACCCTAAACCAAGTTTAGTTTTTACAGACATAGAACTATTAACTAACCTGTTTAGATTTTTAGATGAATCTTTCCATTTATCAAACCTAGCCAAGCTATTGTCTAGTTTAGTCTGCACTTCCTGTTTTTCTAACACTACCTCTGCTTTTTCTTTCTCAGTACGCTTTAAATCAATTTTAGCACAATGTAAATCTCTCTCTAACACCCCTATCTTTTCATCATAAGCAACCTGATTCTTCTGAAACCAAACTTTTTGTCTTTCTAGAGTTTTTAAAGAATGTTTATAAGCCTTAACCTCTATATAACATTCATTATATTTGGGTTTCAATTCATCATAGTCTTTTTTAAGTTCATTATACCTTTCACTACAACCAAACACACAATTATGTACCTGAGATATGCCCATAAAGGCAGTCTGACTATGCTTATCCTCTGAAGAACGGCTAGCCAGCAATCCACTCACATCAGCATTATCATCATTCTCAGGATCATGCACCTTCCAGTTGATATGTTCATCCAGAGTGACCAAGGCTTTAGGATTTTCAGCATTCACTTGATTCTTCTGATAGCTTGAATACCGAACTTCATCACCAGTCTTCCTATCCTTGCACTCTCTAGAGAAGTGACCCAACTGACCACATGAATAGCACTTGATCTTCCTTCTATCAAACCTAGCTGGATCTCGTCCCTGAAACCCAAACTTTCTTCCAGACTTCTTTTCAAACCTCTTGACATTTAAAGTAAGCATGGCCACCTGCCATTTTAAATTCATCTCTTCCAAATCAAGAGGATCCACCTGATCAAAATCCTCAAAAGCAAGATGCTGCTGATGTTCATAATCAGCAACAAAAGAGTTGAGTACATCCTCCATTACACCACTGGACTGTGGTTGAGAGTAGGAAGATGTTACTGAGGAGCTTGAACTTGAAGCCTGAGTCATCTTGTTGGAGGTGGTGCTCACAAAAGCTGAATAAGTAGGGTTTGATGAACGAATGGGGCTTCTAACATCAGGCTCAAGAGTTTTAAGCTTGTTGTAGAGATCATCAAAAGAAAGCATATCAAGACCACCTTTTGTTTTGAGTGCAATGCTCACTTGTAGCCATGATGGAGGTAAAGATCGCAGGAACTTTGCATTGCAGTCCTCATTATCTGGTCTGGCCTTCAGCTGATTCATCTGGCTCAAAATCTTATGGAACCTGTCATACCCCTTGTGAATACCTTCCTCTTCAGTTATTTGGAACTCTTGAAACTGCTGTTTCAACATTGACTTCCTCATCCTTCTTGACTCATCGTTCCCACCAAACCTAGCCTTGATTGCCATCCAGATATCTTTTGCTTCTTCCATGTAGTGAAAGTCTCCCATGTGATCATCTGGAATAGCCTGAAGGAGAATGGTTCTCACTTTATTTTCTCTTTGTACTGCAAGAACCTCTTCAGCAGATTTAGGAGGAAGAATAGTAATAACACCATCAGCATCTTTGGCGTGCTTCTTCAAACTGTTTCCTTTACGAACAATTTCCCAAAGATTCCAATCAATATTGGTGATCCAGTTCTGCATCTTCATCGCCCATAATTCATATTCTTCCTTCTTAAGGTAAGGAAACTTTGCATTGCTGTTGGTGAGAGTGAGTTGTTGCATAGATGTGGTGTTTTGGTTGTTGTTGTTGTTGTTGTTGTTGTTGTTGTTAACTTCTGATTCATCGTCTGATCCAGGCATTGTTATGGTTATTGGGTGTGAGAGGGTGTAAACGTGAAGATGTTCTTAGTAACACAGAGACTCTCACAAGGCTCTGATACCACTTGTTGAACCTTAAGACCTTGATAGATCTTCGTGAGCTCGTGGATCGTTAGTAATGTTTATGTAATCACAAACACACTAAAAGAAAGTCTAAGTTACTTGTATTCTATAGCGGAAAACAAACACAAGTAAGAAACACGATTACTAAGAACGATTTGATCCTCTATGGATCTTTGATTAATACTAAAATTGTTTTTCTCAACTCGTACATAATACATAAAGACGCGTTCCTTTTATAGATAAGGAACCCTAACTAGGTTTCACTAGAAACCCTAAACCGTTTCACAAGAAACGTATATTCTAAAAACTAAATAAGATATGCACAATACATTCCTAATAAAACTCATGCATATCCTCAAGAATAACAAACTATACGGAATATCTATATCCGCAGAAACCAAATACTCTAAATAATACTTCGGCAGAAACTATGCTTCAGCAGAATCCATAAGCCTTCAGCAGAATCCGTCAGCAGTAACCATCAGCAAAATTCTTCCTTAGCAGAATTCCCAACACAGTTTCACTTTCTTCTTCCACTTCCATTCCATAATCTAGCATTCTAATCATCAGATCCCTAGTAAGTAGATATCTTTGCTCTGCTAGCATGTGGATCATTGTTCCATCTTCTAGCTCCAAAACATGTATTCCCACTGATTCAAAGAACCTCCATCTGTTAATTTCCCAATCCTCTTGATTTTCCCAGAGAGCACTATCACTTGTCTCTTCTGTTTCCCAGATGGTTGTGAGATCTCCTACCAGAACCAAACCCATTCCTTGTGGTGGAATATGTTCAAAATAAGTATGCACTTGTAGATATAGCTGAAGCAAATCCTCTCTGTCTATCAGATATAAAATATCCCTTAACAAGTTGAATACTCTAAAACTTCCATCTTGTCTATGAAATATCAAAAAGTCCCCTTCTTGTGAATCTACAACTGAGAATGTAGAAATCTTGGACTTCTTATCTACAACTTCTTTTGATTTTGGATGCTCAAAGTCAACAACTCTCAAGTAATTTCTTAGCTCATCAGCTGTGTCTATTCTTAATTCAATAGAATCCTTAAGCTTCTTTGATGACTGTTCATCAGTTGTTGTTCTTTTCCTCTTTGAGCTCCTTGTAACAACTCTTTCCGTTCTGCTATCTTCAAGCTTCTTATCTTCAAAAGAAATAATGCTTGCAAGATCTTTTTCTACAGCTTCCCTAACAGCATCATACAAATCCTTCATCTCTGTATGTGTCAATTTCACCAAACCTGTATATCCTCTACCTTTGAGATAAGCCATCATAGAATTTCTTTCTTGAGCTTTACTTTGTGGCTTTCTAGGTTTGATAAGTTTCCTTGACTCTTCAGCATCTAATTCAGCCTGTAATTTCCTTGCAGCTTCCTCATTTTTAGCATCCTGAATAGCTCTTAGTTCTTTCAAGGTAAGCTTCTTCTTCTTAGTTTCTTCCATGATCCCTTTACCTTTGTCTTTTGGATCTAATTCCTGGATAGGTTGAGAAGAAGTATGAGGTTGTTGTTCAACATCAAGAATACTTATGCCTCTTGGTCTAGCCATATTCAACATGATGTCAGCAATAGTCTCATCATCACTTTCAGTATGTTTTCGAACTTCTTCTTCTTGTTGAACTGGATTGGAAGGGCCAACTTCTTCTTGAACTTGATTTGAGGGACCAACATCTTCCTCAAAATCCAAAGTCCTTGGTGTAATAGTTCCTTGATGAGCAGTACCTTGAAGAGCAGTACTTTCATCATCAGTTCCTTCCAAATTTACTTCCTCAGTATCACCACTTTTTACTTCAACAGTAGCATCTTCAATGTTTATCTGCTTTGTTTCATCACTTTTCCTCTCAACAGTATCTTCATGAGGAATATCTTCAAGTGGTGTATCATCATAAAGCCCAGTATCTTGATTGAATCCAATATCTTCATTGAACTCAGTATCTTCATTCAAATTCTCTAAATTCCTCCCCAATTGGAATGAAGACTGCTTGTTGATCTTTCTTTTCTTTGACTTAGACTTCTTTGAGTATTGACCAGTCTTCTTCTGTGACTTTACCCACAACCTGTGTTGCTTTACTAATGGCCAAACAAACCTCTTTAATCGTCTGAACTTTCTTGTCAAATCCAATATCTGATCAGCTTGATCATCAGTGACCTTCTTGAGCCTCCTTAATTCCCTTGAAAGCTCATAGTTGGTCAAGACATCCTTAACAATTTCCTCAGCTTCCTCAGATGTTTGATGCCTATCTGTGGAAGCAAAATCGTTGGGATTTGGTGATGGAGTCACATCTTGAGGTGAATTCTCCTGAGCAGCACTTTGTGGAGATGAAACAGTATGTTGAGAAGCAGTATTTTGAGAAGCACTATCTTCGCTTGAAGTTGGGTGCTCATTAATTGCTGATGCAGAGGATTCCTCTTGCTCTTGTTCTTGCTCTTGCTCTTGCTCTTGCTCTTGCTCTTTCTCTGCATCCCTAACTGCTTGTGCAACTTCCAATATATGGGCTGTCAAAGGTGTATTTCTCCCAGAGAACTTGATACTCTTCTTAGCAATAAATGTAAACACCTTTGGTGGAAGTGTGACTGTAGGTAGAAAACTTTGAGGTTTAGAAATACCCTCAAGTTATTTGTTTAAGAATACCTGAATAAACCTTGGGTACATCAAGAATGGTGAACCATTAGTGATGTGTGAGAGCATTCCATCAAAAATCATCCTTGAAAAGTTGAAGGGACGATTTGTAGCTAAACCCACCAATGCAGAAGCAATGTTCTGACCAAACTGCTCCCATGAAGTACTCTTAGGACTCAAGCAGTGAAGTAGAACATGTATGAGATATTTCCAATGCGGACTAAATAATGGCTTCTGAAAAGTAAGTATGGTGAGATCACCTTCATACCCAATATCCCTGAGAGTATCCCAAAGCTCTTGTCTTTCAAAACGAATAGCACTCCCTGCATCATTAAACTGCAAATCTTCCCTAATTGAAGATTTAGTAATCCTAATTGCTCGACCAGCAACCTTAGCTCGAATAAAAGGAACACCATCTTGTTCATCAGACTTAGCAGTAGACCAAAACTGTTGAATCCATGGTCCAATTACATCAGGGTTTACCAAAATAGCATAATTGATTGATGACCCAATCAAGAAATCAATTATCGCATGAAAATCAACATTCTTTGCCGTTTTATCCAAGTTCGCGACCACATTATGCTTAGAACAGAAATCACGGTTAGCCATTAATTGTGAAGAGGGAAAGAATGTGTTAAGCGAAGGTAAATTGCGATTAGAATCGTAGATACCGAATGAATAAATGGATGGATAAGAATAAAGTGAAGAGTGAAAATCGGTATAATGGGATAGGGTAAATATGGGTAAGATTTAAAAAATCAAAGCCTAATTAATAGTGTTACCGTTGTATTTGGCTTTTACCCCCTCCGTAATGAATTAATTAACTGTAACCCCACATTTTTTACCGTTGGAACAGTACTTCCACGTAAGCAGTACGTCCACCTAACCAGTACTCTTCAAAGCAGTACGTTGAAGCAGTACTTTGCTGGACCAGTACTTTGTATGGCAAATCAGTACTTTCCATCTTCTTATCCACAACGTTCGAACTAATAACTATGTTGCCTCCCCTCAAATACAACATAGGTTCTAAAATAAACTAAAATTCTAAAAAAAAAATCAATACTTTCATTAAGAACTGAAAGAAAGTATACTAACTAATACTAAAGCCTCCCCTCAAATGTAGCCTAGTAGTTAATCATCCCAATGCTCACAACTAAGTGGTTGAATCTTGAAACATCAAATCCCTTTGTGAGTAGATCAGCTACATTATCATCTGTGTGAACCTTGACCACATTTATAAGCCTGTGCTCATAACAATCTCGAATGAAGTGATGCCTAATCTGAATATGCTTGGTCTTTGAGTGATAAACTGGATTCTTCACAATACAGATGGTACTCTCATTATCAATATTGATAGGAGTATTTTTGAAGTTGTATCCATAATCCAAGAGTTGATTCTGCATCCACAAAACTTGTCCACAACAGCTTGCAGCAGCAACATATTCTGCTTCAGTAGAGGAGGTTGCTGCAATTGTTTGCTTCTTACATTGCCATGAGACTAATCTTCTTCCAAGATATTGACATCCACCAGTGGTTGATCTTCTATCATATTATCTCCTGCATAATCACTATCTGAAAAAGCTTCCAAGTGAAAAGGTGACTCCTTAGGATACCATAATCCTAACTTTGGTTGATGCTTGAGATATCGAAAAATCCTCTTGACTGCATACATATGTGAAACCTTGGGTGTAACCTCATATCTTGCACATAAGCATACAGCAAACATGATGTCAGGTCGTGATGCAGTCAAGTACATAAGACAACCAATCATAGATCTGTAAAGCTTCACATCCACAGCTTGTCCATCTTCATCCTTGCCTAATGGTTTATTGTTATCAATAGGTGTGGTGGCAGGCTTGACAGTTGGAAGGTCAAATCTTTTAAGTATGTCTTCAACATACTTTTCTTGATTAATGAAGATTCCATCTCTTGTTTGTTTAACTTGAAGCCCCAAAAAGAAAGTTAATTCTCCCATAGAACTCATTTGAAACTCCCGCTGCATAATTTCTTCAAATTCTTTCACCATAGACTTCTTCGTGGCTCCAAAGATAATATCATCCACATAGACTTGGACTAACATAATGTCCTTCTTATCTCTTTTGATAAACAAAGTCTTATCAATTGCTCCTCTCCTGTAACCATGTTGTAATAGAAAAGTAGAGAGTCTCTCATACCAAGCTCTGGGAGCTTGATGAAGGCCATACAGTGCCTTGATCACCTTGTAGACTTTGTTTGGATGTGCAGGATCTTCAAAACCAGGAGGTTGTTTAACATAAACTTCCTCAGAAATTGTGCCATAAAGGAAGGCACTTTTCACATCCATTTGGTAGACAGGAAATCCCATGTATGATGCAAAGGCAAGAAATAACCTTATTGCCTCTATCCTTACAATAGGAGCAAACACTTCATCATAGTCCACTCCTTTTTCTTGGCGATATCTTTGTGCAACCAATCTTGCTTTATTTTTGATAACATTCCCTCTTTCATCTCTTTTGATTCTGAAAACCCATCTTGTACCAATGACTCTCTTGCCATCTGGTAGGTCACATAAAACCCAGACCTCTTGAAGCTTGAATTGTAGAAGCTCCTCTTGCATAGCTTCAACCCAACTTTCATCAGTTAAAGCTTGAGCTACCTTCTTGGGTTCAGTTTGAGATAGAAAACAAGCAAACAGGCATGTTTGTTGATCCTTGTGATTCATCCTGTTTTGTTTGTAAACAAAGCTAAGTAAAGCAGTATGTTGCTTAGAGAGACCTTTAACTTTGTTTCTTGTAACCACTCCTGAAGAGGGTGATCCAATAATATTACTTTGAGGATGAGCTTTATGAACTCTCAATGTAGGAGTTGGTGGAACTGGAAGATCAGATTCCAAATTAGTAAAATCAGGTTCTTCATTGGTAGTTGAGAAAATACCTTCATGATTGAGCTCATCATCAATTTCTTCTAACCCAGGAATGTTAGCATTATCCAAATCTTCATCATCAACATTGGAATCATCATCATTGCTCCAATTTGATGGTTCTAACATACTAGAAGTACTGTCAAAAGTATCATCAGTACTTTGATCAAAAGTACTGTGAGCAGTATCTTTGAATGTACCCTTTTTCTTTGCAGCATCATAAGCCCTCCTTTGTTCATCTTCATAGGATTTTGCTAAAGTTTCTTGAAAAAGCATCCTATTAAGTTCATCTTGTATGGCTTGATCTTCATCAGATACTGTATTGGTTGGTTGAGCAGTACTTTGTTCCTTATTAGTAACTTCAGGTTCTTTATCAGGAACATCTTCTGGTCTAACATTGACTCCATGAACAATGTACTGTGAATCATCTTCTTTGTGATTAGCTTGATTTTCTTCTCTAACAGGCACATAATTCATAGATGGAGTGAACTTGAGATCAAGATCAAACATCCAATCAGGACCTTTTCCTCTCTGAGGTTCTTTATCTTCCAAAAATTCAACAAGAAGACAATCTTGAACCTTTTTGGTACTCCTGTTATATACTCTAAAACCTTTGCTATTTGTACAGTAACCTAATAGATATCCTTCATCTGACTTACCATCAAATTTTCCCAGAGAATCAATGGTATTTAGAATAGTCAGAGGGCAGCCAAAAGGTTTTAGAAAACGAATGTTTGGTTTCTTTCCCATGAGCAGCTCATATGGTGTCTTCATCTGAGGTTTAGTAACTGATACTCTATTTAAAATATAGCAAGCAGTACTTATAGCTTCAGCCCAAAAGAGAATAGGTAATTGTGAATCTGCAAGCATTGTTCTAGCTGCTTCTATCAATGTCCTGTTCTTTCTTTCTGAAACACCATTCTGCTGTGGAGTTCTAGCAATGCTAAACTCTCTCTTGATCCCTTTCTTGGCACAGAATTCATCCATATGCTTGTTCTTGAATTCTGTTCCATTATCACATCTAATACCTCTTACTTTGAGTCTCAATTGATTTTCAAGGGCTACTATCAGGTCATGGATAGCATCAAAGGTTTCATCTTTGAATCCCAAGAAAAAGACCCAACTAAATCTGCTATAATCATCTGTCACAACCAAGCAGTACTTCTTCTTGTTTAAACTCTCTACTGAAACTGGTCCAAACAGATCCATGTGTAGCAACTCCAAAGGTTCTCTAATAACTCTGTCCTCAAGCTTCTTACATGAAGCTTTATGTTGTTTACCCTTCTTGCAAGCCAAACATGAATGATCAGTCTTGAATGTTTTGGAAGGTAAACCTCTAACTAAATTGCCTTTGACCAGCTTGTTGATGTTCTTGAAATTTACATGACCTAGTCTTCTATGCCATAGATGTGCTTCTTCCAATGATGCCTTGGCTACTAAACATGTTGCTCTTCCAGCAGAATTGAGACTCTTTAAGTCTAAATTGTACACATCATTAGTTCTTGGTACTTTCAATGTTACCAAGTGGTCATCAACAAACTTGAACTCAAGAGAGAGAATAAGACATTCTGTATCAGTGAACAGAATTGGGTACTTCTTGTCACAAATCTGAGAAACTGACAAAAGATTGAACTTGAGCTCCTTCACATATCTAACATTCTCAAAATCAATACATCCAGCCTTGATGGTTCCTTTGCCAGTGATTCTCCCTCCATCAGGATCATTACCAAATGCAACTCTTCCTCCATAATATGCCTTAAAATCTGACAGGATCTCCTTGTCCCCTGTCATGCTGCCAGAGCAACCACTATCAACAATAATATGATCTTTAAGCTCCTCCTCTGGGTTGCCCTGCACAGTAAAAGAAAAGGGTTAGTTTCTTTTAGGAACCCAAGCCATTACTGACTTGTGTTCCCCTTGTGGAGTGACATACTTGAATTCCTTCAGTATGTAATCTCCACTGGTTTTGAAGGCATGGTCAATGATTATTTGCTTTGGTCCCATGTCCTGTGTTGTATTATCAACAACACTCCCTATTTCACCCGTATTTGATGAAAGTACTGCTTGTTCCCCATCAGTACTTTCTTTCTTAACCCAATTTCGTTTGACTTTAGGTTTCTCTGACCTAGGTACTCTGCTTGAGGTGTAAAACCTTTTAGATTTATATGAAGTGAATCTCTTAGGTCTTTTATGTGAAAAAGTGTTAGCAGTACCATGACTAGGTGAAAACTTAGTTGTACTTTTAGATTGTACTGCTTGAGAAACCTTAGACTTATCAATACTTGAGGGTACTGATGGTTTTGAAAAAGGTCTTTTCTGGTGAGGGTACCTATAATCTTTAGAGAAATTACTATGGTTAACCCTATTTGAGTGATTCCAAACTGGTCTAGTCTCCTTTAGCTTATGGGTGGCAGGTCTATTCTTTGGGAACTGACTTAAATATTCTGAGTGAAAGTCACAATGCTTAATCAAATGATCAGGACTATAGCATACATAACATAATTTTCGCTCCATATTCCCAAATCCTCTTCTATGATTAAAAGGTTTCCTATAGTTAGCAGTATTTTGAAAAGTTTCTCTTGGATGTACTGCTGAATGTCTATCAGTACTTTGAAAAGATCTTGGAGGTACCACTTGTTTTTGAAAGGCTGTAGGAAACTTTTGATCATTACCCCTTTGAAAATCATCCTTGGGTTTCTCAGAACTAGATTGACCAGTAAGCTTCTTCCTAAACTCTAGGTTGTCTACACCATAACAAGAAACATCTGTCCTAGGTGGTTGAAGTCTACCAGTGGGTGGAGGAACTGAGTGGTACTCCTTATCTTTCTTAAACTCAGGAGGTGATTCACTAATTGGTTCCTCATTCCTAGATGTGTTTTCTTCTGAGCTAGTAAGTTCATCATCACTGGGTGAGATCTCTTCCTTATCACTAGGTGGGGTCTCATCTGAACTACTATCCTCAACACCATAACCTAGTCCAGCTCTACTGTTTATTCTTCTTTGTTTTTCAACAAATTAAACATGTGATAGACCAGCCTGTTTAATACTAGCAAGTTTTTCTAACAGAGCATCTCTTTCCTTAGTAATCTTTTCTAATTCAGGCACCTTACATCATAACTTCCATTCACTTAATTTTAATTGATAATCTTGTTGCTCATATTTCTCTCCCCAAGCCATTTCATTATTTTCATGTGTTAATATTTTGGCTTCCATTGACTCTAAAGTTAATTGATAACCAGCTACCTCAGACCTAGCTGTTCTACCATTATCTCTTTCAGTCACATAGTCTTTAAGCAACTTTTGATACACATCATTACACTTAGAGCATACCTTAGAGACATTGGATGAACTTGGTGAAGTAGCTACCATAGCAATCTGAACAGGTTCATCTTCATTCTCCATGCTCTAGTCAAAGCTTCCAAGACCATCTCTTGATTCCAAAGCAGCATATCCTGGTTCCTCATCAAAAGCTGTGCTCCAATCAAAGTCTTCCATTGCAACCATAGAATAGGTTACAGGTTCATCATCAAATTCACTGCTCCAGTCAATCTCAGCTAGATTTTCTTGAGCCACCAAAGCTTTTGGTTGTGATTCAGTAATAGGAACCTCTTTTCTTTCAACCTTGGGTTGTTCAATCATTCTGTTTGCTTGATATTTTGCAAACTTGCATTCCCTTGCAAAGTGTCCAAGCTTTTGACAATTGAAACATTCAATCTTGGATTTGTCAAAAGTTATACCCTGTTTGGCTTTGAAATCAATTCCCCTTCCTGTCTTGTTCATGAATCTGCAACAAGTCTTCTTGATCCTTGCAGTGATCAAGGTAACAGGTAGAGTGGCTTGTTGAGCAAAGAAGGAACATACAACATCATCAGAGTTGGTGTTGTTTGTTGGTGATGGGTTGGGGGTAGCAGTGGTTGTGCAAACATGCTGTGTATCACCAACAGTACTTTGAGAAGGATAAGCAGTACTTTTAGTGGAAGTACTGCTTCTGTTTTCAGAAGACACAAAAGCTATGTTGTGAGTTTTCTGAGAACTGTGACCATTCATCTCTTGCTCGTACACCTTCAAATTGTTGTAGAGATCATCAAAGTCCATAGACTCCAATCCAGGTTGTCCTCTAATCATAGTAGCAACCACATGCCAGACAGATGGCAAACTCCTTAAGAACTTCAAATTTGCATCTTCAACGGTTACCTCTGCTCCATACAACTCTAGCATACTAAGTAAATTTTGGAATCTGTCATAGGCAGCATCAAGACCTTCTCTTTCACCAACAGTGAAAGTTTCAAACTGTTGTTTCAATAAGTTTCTATGCATCTTCTTGGAAGCATCATTACCTCCAAATCTTGTCTTGATCGCAGCCCACAATTGCTTTGCATCCTTAGCATCATGGAACTTTAGTAGGTGACCATCAGGAATAGCAGACAACAGTATGTTGAGAGCCTTATCTTGATTTCTCTTTGTAGCTGCTGGCAAGGTTGGTTGAGGTGGTTTAGGTTGTCCTTCAACTGCTACAGGTTCATCAAGAACAACATTACCATTGACAATCACATCCCATAGAGCATGGTCTGTAATAGCAAGGTACTACCGCATCTTCATGCTCCAGAGATCATATTTCTCCCTTCTTGATGATAGGAATTCTGAGTGAGGTGATGGATGGGATTGGTGCAACTTCAGTCGTCATCGTTTAGGGTTTGTGGTTAAATCGGTTTTAAGGGTTTCTTCTTAATCAGAGTCTCCACACAAGCTCTGATACCACTTGTTGGATCGATATACTCTGACCAAACTAACTTGTAGCTTGTCTAAGGGTTTAGCAACCTTGGATAAATCCAAAACTACTAATATTGAAACGCTGATATACTTTGTTAAGTATGCGGAATCTACTTCAACAAAGCTAAGAAGAATTAACACAAAACTTTGATTATATTAAACCTTGAACCTGCTTACTTTACACAGATTCACTAACAAACTCTAAACACTAATACTCTAATAATCGACTAATACTTTTCTCTAATAAACTCGTATCTCTAATGCCAACCTAGGGGTCCTTTTATAGGCACAAGGAAAACCCTAGTCGGTTTACAATACTTGAACGACAAGTAATTCTAATTATAATCTAATAATAACTCTAAGAACATTCTAGAATTACACATTAATCCTTAAACGTATTTGCATATCAGTCCTTTATCTTTAGCAGTACTTTGACTTCTTTAGAACATGAGCAGTACTTTGACTTCTATCGAACAGTAATTTGACTTTCTTCATGTAGCAGTACTTTGTAGCCCAACAACATCTATTTCTTTATTTTTCTCAAGTCTTTTAACTTGATCCTTTAGTTCTAAAACTTGCACTTCGAGTTCATGCAATGTTGCTTTTAGTGTTTTGTTTCTAGTTATGATTTTAGAACTTACTTCACATAGTTTATTATATTCATCATACAATCTATTGTCATCTATTGACGAATTATCATCACTATAATAAGAAGAGTCAAAATGTACCTCATTTGAAGCCTGAGCCATTAGACATGTTTCGTCGTTGGGCTTCTTCTCTTCTTCTTCACCGCTATCACTCCAAGAGCCTCCTATGAAAGCTCTTTGGTTGTTGGTTTTTGGTGGTTTAGGACATTCTCCTATGAGATGATTGGAATCCCCGCATCTAAAACATCTCCTATCATTCTTTCCTTTCTTCTCATCTCGGTTCTTTTGTGACGACTTCTTATCATCACGAGGTTGCCTAACGAACCTACCTCTTCTCCTAAAGAACTTCTTAAAATCTCTAACGGCTAGTGCATATTCTTCGTCTTCACTATCGGAATCTGAACTTTTCTCATCACTAGACTCCTTTTTGGCTTTCAATGCTAGAGATCTAACTCTCCCGCTTTTGCCTTTGACTATATCGGAGTCTTTCTTGATTATCATTTCATGAACCTTCAATTTTCCTATTAGTTCATCAAGTGATAACGTCGCCAAGTTCTTTGACTCTTCAATGGCGGTGACCTTTGCTCTCCATTTAGGATGTAGAGCCCTAAGAAACTTCCTAACATAGTTTTTGCTAGAATAACCTTCATCAAGAGCTTTAAGACTAGTAATAATAGTATTAAATCTAGCAAAAGCATTATCAATAGATTCATCTTCCGGAATGGAAAATTGTTCATATTTTTGCACAAGAAGATCTATCTTGTTCTCTTTGACTTGATTATTACCTTGGTGAGTGACTAACAAAGTTTTCCAAATTTCTTTTGCCGTATTACACATAAAAATTCTTTCAAATTTCTTTTTCGGCAAAGCATTATAAATCATCATTTTAGCCTCATCATTTTTGGCTAGTTTTCTTTTAAGTTCATCACTTTGTTTACTATAAGGAACTATTTCATCCCTTTTAGTTTCCGGATTCTTTTGAATCGGTTGAAAGTCACCCTCGGTAATAATATGCCAAAGATCAATGTCTTTTGATTTCACATACTTTTCGAATCTTGTTTTCCAATATATAAAACAATTGGTTTCAAAAAGTGGTGGTCTTTGCATAGATTGCCCTTCTTGATATTTGTCGGAATCCATTGATCGATTCAAGTTTTAAAATACAATTTACTTTAAAATCTTTACTGACGTGGGTCTGGTACCAATTGTGGAAAACTAGAAGGGGGTTGAATAGTTTTTCCGGTTTTTAATTTGTTTCAAAACTTTGCTTTTGAAAAACCTTGATTCGAATCTTTTGTGTGATCAATCAACACCAATATGAACACTACACTATACTATCAAATATAAATAATGAATGTAAAGAAAAGAGATGGAAAGATCAAACCGAAACAAAGAGATTTATAGTGGTTCGATCACGAAGCTCTTCTTCGCCCTACTCCACTCCCCGAGTACCACACTCGAGAGTTTCAAGCACTATGTCAACAAAGCTCCCTTCAGGCGGAGAAAACCGTACAACGTCGCTTATCCTAATTTCCGAAACTAAGCTAAATGTCGAGTACTAATCTTAGCTAGTACCAATCTACCACGATCCACACGATCCTTTCTACTTCACACAATCAACACACTTGACTCGATCTATCCGATCTACCCTTGATCCACTTGATCAACACACAATCCCACAAGCTATAAGAGATCTCCAAGATCACAATGATCAACTCTCACTTGACTCTATCTACCCAATCTACCTTTGATCAACTTGATCAACTCACTAGCTCACAAGCTACAAGAGATATTTAATATCTCTATAAGATCACTATGATCTACTCTCACAAACTCCCAAAAGAAAAATGAACTTGATGTATGCAAGGATACAACAAGTATGTAACAAGTGTTACAAGTGCACTAACTATAACTACAACACTTTGTATCTTCTTTGATACCTTGTGTTCTTCTCTTGCACTAGTAGAGGAATGAAGGTGATCACTTGGTTGGATGATTGGATCACTCTTTAAACAAAAGAAAACTAAACTAAATGATCAAGAAGAGAAGATGTGGTGAGAGTATTGAACTCAGAAAGATATGTGTGAAAAAGGATGCCCAAAAACTGTGAAGAGGGCTGGTATTTATAGGCAGAAGAAATCTAGCCGTTGTGATGAGGGCTGATCATTTGTCAAGTTGTAAATTTGTTTGTTCATACCTAGAGTGATTTGCGTAGAAATGAGATCTTTCGACTAAAAACTTGTTTACGTTAATTTTAACGTAAAGTGTTTTCACATTTTGTCATCCTCAAAACGTGAAGTTATCGAAAGATATAAATAACGTTTTTAGAACATTATTTGCATCAACAAACTTAGTAGTTTCGCTAGCACAAGTCGATGCTATATCTACCTGAATATCTTGTGAGGTTAACTTCTTATTTTTTTGGTGCGTTTAGCAAGATACTCTTTTTTGGTTCTTCACTGTGTTCAATCAAAAACTTATGCAACTGATGAACTCAAATAAGTACATTTTATTACTATCATTTATCCTATTAATTTGACTTGTTTTACTATATTATGTATGAGGATTGATACTTAATTGTTTACTTTTGTAATTCTCAGGTAAAAACAAGCATTTGGTGAAACTTAGCGATTATGGACTAATTATGGAGCAAAACATGCATAAAGTGGAAGTCTACTGACATGGACAAGATCAAGTCAATTCTGCTCCAGATGCGCCGCATCTCACTCTCGAAATGCGCCGCATCTCTATCAAGATATCACCAGATACGATCCAAGATACAAGAGGACATGCGCCGCATCTAATAAAGGGTTACGCCGCATCTTCTGGCGGTGTACGAATATTTCTGAATATTATAATCTTGGACCCCACGCGAAGTTAAGTACATGCGCCGCATCTACTTAAGTAGATGCGCCGCATCTTCCCTCAGACATAAACTATAAATACCCCGTAGACCAGACGAATTAGAGAGTTCGAAACCCTAAAACCGAAGTTCGGACAGCAGAACAGGAGGACGAATTCAGTCAAGGAGGCAGCACAAGACACACCCAAATCGAAGATACAAGAGCTGTAAGAAGGTGCTGCATGTATTTAATTCATTAAGTAGTTTTGTTTTATTGTGTTAGCAAACTTTAATTCATCAGGATTGGTGGCTTGTGTAATGTGACAACGAAAGATTGCACTCCCTTTAATACTTGCTTTCCCATCAATTAAAGTTTATATGTTGATGTCTTTGGTTACTACTTATTAGTGCATTGATAACCTCTGTGTTTATTAGTGGCTTGCGGGCATCCGACTGCGGGACAAGATGTGGCTCCCACGGTTGTTTCTAAATTGATCACTTAGGAATAACTTTTAGACATAAGTAATCATTAAGGGTTTACTCGCCGATGAGAATAGGACCAACGAGAAAGGATTAATTACATACACTTCATATAAAGCTATCAATAAAACAAGTGACAATCTACTTAATCATAAGGACAGCCCTCTTATTGTCTCTAGTATCTATCTGTGTACGTGTGTGCTACTTGCTGATTCGTGCCTATTTGTTTATTTTATTATTTAATTGCAAACAAAACCGTGCCAGTCTCTCAGGCTGAAACCCCCTTGCGTTAGGATATTAAAATACTGATTAGAATAACTAGATAATACGTTCCACTCTTAGTGATCGACACTCTACTTACCATTATCTTCATACTGACCGGGTACACTGCTCGTTAAGTGTGTGTGTTATTGATAAGTCGGCTAAATATAAATTTAAAACTTGAGTAGGCATTAAAACTGCTAAACCGCAACGACACATCACGCGCCATCAAGTTTTTGGCGCCGCTGCCGGGGAGTGAATTGTTATTATCTGTTAATTTGATTAGTATTTTAATTAGGTTTTTCTTTTTATTAGATTAATTGCATCATTGTACTATTTTGCATATTTGTTGTATTGTGTGTTTATTGTTTTCTTTTTATTTTTGTGTGTTTATTTTTGTTTGTGTGTTTAATTTCTTGTTTTTATTTTTCGTATTTTTCTGTTCTGCTATCGTTGTACTGTGCTAAATCAAACGATACGGCGCATCTGATTTCTCAGATACGGCGTATTGCGTTTAATTTTTTTTATATACAACGCGTTTAATTAATTCGATACGACGCATCTTTTCCCCAAGATACGGCGTATCTGTTTTTAATAAGAAAATTTTTTCTAAGCGATAAAGTAATACGACGCATCTGCTTTTGCAGATACGGCGTATCTGTTTTTGATAAAAATTTTCTAAACGTTGACGCCATACGACGCATCTGCTTTCGTAGATACGGCGTATCTATTATTTTAATTAAAAACAGTTTGCGAATTATTAAACAGATACGGCGTATCGATCTCTGTCGATACGGCGCATCTTACTGAATCAAAAATCTTTTATTTTTAAACGTAACGAAAATACGGCGCATTAACTTTCGTTAATACGACGCATTTAATTTTAATTAGATAAATTGATTTTTGATTAATTAACTCGATACGGCGCATTCATAAATTCAAAGCGGCGTATCTATTTTCTGAATAAAGTCTGATTAATTTTTAACGATTATAAGATACGGCGTATCCAACTTTCTGGATACGGCGCATCGTCTGCAGATATCAGTAACTTTAATTTTTCGTATTCCGTTTTCGTTATTAATTATCTGATATATTACTTTCTCGAGCATACCCTACTGATGCTTCTGTGATTGATTTCAGGAAGTGCATGACCAGGAGTTCTACGAGGAACTTGATTCAACCTTTCGAAGATCCTGAACGAGCCCTACATTCGCTTAAAAGGCTTTTCAACACAAGAAGCTTTGATCTTTCAAGTTCACTTGAGCTTGATTACTTTTCTGAAGAAAAAGAGGAAGTTGAAACAGAAACAATGGGCGAAAACACTACTATGGAAGAATACATGAACAATACCCGTGCTGATTACACTTCAGGAGTTGCTCGACCTAAGTTTGATGACAAGTCAAAATTTGAGTTGAAGGGACAATTTCTCAAAGAGCTCAGAGAGAATGCTTTCAGTGGGACGGAACAAGAGGATGCTAATGAGCATGTTGAAAAGGTCCTGGAGATTGCAGATTTGTTTACTACAGAAAGTGTCAATACCGATCAACTCATGCTAAGAATCTTCCCAATCTCACTAAAAGGAGCTGCTAACAAGTGGCTAAGGAATGAACCTGCTAGTTCAATCACTACGTGGGAAGGTTTGAAGAGCAAATTCCTGAAGAGATATTGTCCACCTGCTAAGACTGCTAAGAAGATGGAGGCTATCAATAGTTTCAAGCAAGAGCCTGATGAAACCCTTTATCAAGCTTGGGAACGATTTAAAGATTTATTGATAAAATGTCCTCAACACTATCTAACCCCTATGCAGGAAATAATATTGTTTTATCAGGGATTGGACGTGCCTACGAGACAGATTTTGGATGCTAAGGGAGCTGTACCTCAGATGAGTGCAACTAATGCTAGGAAAGCGATCCAAGAAGCTGCTGATCATTCTCAGAAATGGCACGATGGGACCTCTACTAGATCTAAGAGCAGCACTAATTTTGACGGGATTGCTGCTATTCAAGCTCAATTGGATAAAATTAGTAGAGAGATGAAGAAGCGAGATGAAAGAGCATATGCTGCCCAAGTTGGATGTGAAAAGTGCGAAGGACCTCACTACACTAAAGATTGCCCGAACAAGAATGAAAGTGAGACGTTTGAAGAAGCTTATTACACCCAATTTGGACAACCGTTCCGACCTTCAGCAAGATTTAGGGAAGCTAGTCCGGGATTCTATCAAAAGAACAACTTCAATCCCGCTTATCAAGAGAGGAGGCAGACTTTAGATGATACTTTAAAGCAAATTATGGCCGATGCTGCTAAAAGACATGAAGAGAATACTGCTATGATCAAGGAAATTCGAGCTTCAACGGACACTACTACAAGAAATCAAGGAGCTTCGATCAAAGCATTGGAACAACAAATTGGTCAAATGAGCAAAGTTCTTCAAGAAAGGGGATATGGAAGTTTACCGAGCTCAACTGAAACAAATCCAAGAGATCATGTCAAGGCCATAAGCACCACCGAAGAAGTCACTCCTAATATACCTAGAAGGTCGATGAATGGTAATGATGGTGCAAGACCCGAATTTTTCTTTAACTCTTCAATCAGCTTAAGGAGACTACTAAAAGAGAAGACAAAAATTGAAGAGGAGATCAAGGCAACAATGAAAGAAGAGAGCCCTGCAACCGATTCAAATGCCTTACCTCATAAAGAAAGAGACCCAGGAAGTTTTACTCTACCTTGTTCTATTAATAACATATCTTTCAATAATGTGTTGGCTGACTTAGGAGCTAGTGTTAGTGTTATGCCTCTTAAGACATTCGCTACCCTAGGACTAGGAAAATTAGCACCAACTAAATTACTTATTGAATTGGCTGATAAAACAGTAAAACGACCTGAAGGGATTGCTAATAATGTGCTAGTTAAGATTGGGCAGTTTATTTTTCCCGTAGACTTTATTATACTAGACATGCCCGAGGATGTTAAGATTCCTTTAATCCTCGGAAGACCTTTCTTGTCTACTGCCCATGCTAAGATTGATGTGTTTAAGAGAAAAATTTCATTAAGGGTAGGGAATAATAAACTAGTCTATAAGTGCCAAGATCCGGTTAAAAGCATAATTAGAGGTGTTTATGTGCTAGGATTAAGAGAACGTATGGACCTCGATCTTGAAGCTAGACTTATGGGGGAAACATTGATTCAAAACAACTCAACTAATCCTAATCATGAAGACTTTGAGGAATTCATTGACCTTAATGTACCTACGGAACTTAGACGAGATATTGTTAGTGATTCTGATGATGAGTGGTATGATTGTGTAGTAATTAATAAACGTAGGAGAGTAGTTGAGAAAACGAATTTGAATAATGATGTGTTTATTGAACTACCACCCCACCTTGCTTATTTGTGCCTGTGTGATAATAAGAATTTCCCGTCTATCATTTTGTCATCTCTGCCCGAAAGGGACAGGACTTTGTTTATACAGATATTAAAGAAGAACGGCGTGGAAATTAAGGACGAGCAAGGAGTGTTCAATATTACTAAATTGGCGATGAAGGAGCGTGATGTTTCCGACTCCTTCAATGATCGATACTAAAGAGCTGAACGTGAGTCTAACTTGAAGACTCTGGAATAAAGACAAGTGCTTACCGGGAGACAACCCGGATTTATCTTTTATTATTCTATTTTCTGTGTCGAGTCAGTCCAGGCCGCACGAAGATACGGCGCATCTCAGTCCTGAGATGCGACGCATCCTCTGCAATGGTCATATCTTATTTTATTTTTCTGCATTTTTATTTCCGACTTTGAAACTATTTATCAGTTTATTTTAATGCGGCGCATCCCTGGTTAAGGATGCGGCGCATCTTTATTCTGATCCGTATTAATTCCAGGCTCGATACGGCGTATCTTCTTCAATAAGATACGGCGCATCGACTGACCTGATGATTTTCAATTTTAATTTTTAAGTTTTATTTTTATCTAACTACTAATGTATTATGCAAGTTGAACCTTTCTTATCTTAGGTGTGTTTTAAAGTGTTGGTGGCATTATAGTTTCCTGGATTTCCTGTGGATACATCAAGTATGAAGCTTTAACGTTCTAATCCACAAGAAAGATGATTTTTGCTCTTATACTAATGGAGGATCATACCGAGCAAATCTCAGGGGAGTTTTTCCGTTCTAATTCTTTTATTTCCAGTTTTTAACCTTTTATACAAACAACGAGGACGTTGTTTAACTTAAGTGGGGGGATAGGAGAATTAGAACACTTAACACTTACTTGTCCAACTTTTTCAAAAATTATGCTTAAAAAGTGCTTAATATATCAAACTTAAAAATTTTTAGCATGTTTTTGTTTAAGATCTAAGTTGCATAACTGCACACAAGACGTTATTTTCAAAATTTGTGATTTTTCAAAATTCAAAAATCTATGAGTGTGCCGGTGACTTGTAAACTTTAGAACTTGGCTTGTATACTATTCGAGACCACCATAATGAGTATTATTTATATAATTGGAATGACTTGTCTAACTTGGTAGAATTCTAGGATTACACCCAAATAGCCTTTATATGTTATGTGTTATTAGCTAACTACACTGGTTAGTTAACCCCCGTATAAACCCTTTTGTTACTCTCATTTTTAGAGTAAGATACCCCTAGAAAAACACTCAGAGCCATTCCTTTCGTTTCTTACACCTATGTTTAAAATGTTTCGTTACACCTTACACCTTAGCCTACCCTGTAGATTAGAATCCGTGGTTGGTTAATTGCTATAGGCAAAGTGTGTTTCCTTACATTACCTGTGTTCGCGTGCGTAATTCATTATCTATTGTTAGGTCGGGAAATTGCACAATGCAAATTGGAGTGAAAGTAAATATTGTATATTTTTGAGTTTATTTTTCGTGTGTTTACTACTTTCACTATTACCGTTATTTCTGAAAGTATGAAAAGTATGAAAAAAAAATTATCCGGAAAGAAAGTTGTAGTGATGTGGTGAAATTTTACACATCTATGTTTATGTTTCAAAAAAAAAAAAAAAAAAAAAAAAAAAAAATCGAAAAAATGAGAAAAGGAAAAGAAAGAAAAAAGAGTTGGATGTTTATTTTAAGCCAACGATGTAGAGTTATGTAAGTGGTCGATATCACCACTATTTGTTGTATTATATCTATGGATTGAATGGGAATTGGCAGTTATGGGAATGCCGATTAAGGTTTATTCTTTGATTAAGATTTTGTTGAGTATAATTCGTGTCTACCTAAAGCGTGTGTCTCAAGTGTTAAAGCGTGAGTTATTCAATGATATGAGTCTTATTCATGGGATGGTTGGGATAGTGATTAACCACACTTAGGATTTTAATTTATTTGTTTTGTTTTGTTTATTTTTATTTTTACACCAATTTATATCCCAAATATTATCCATACCCTGTATTGTTCTTTATCCAACCGAACCTTTGATTTATTGAGATTAGGGATTTGAGCAATCTTAAGTATCGTAGTCGTGGATTCGGCTATGTATTTATGATTTTGTCGCCCTTTTTGATATATTATTATTGGTGAAGTTTGGACCTATCTTTAGCCTATTCGAGTTAAGGATTTGAGCAATTGCAAGTATCGTGTTCGTGGATTCGATCATGTATTTGTGATTTTGTCGCCTTTTCTGGAATTTGAGATCGATAGTGATTAAGAATAATTAACCCTTAAGCCTAAAAACCCTTTTTACCGCTTTAGACTTGTTATTCCTTAGCTTTAGTGGTGGAGATGTGTATACTTGCCAAGCTTATGATAGAATATTCGTCGCGACTGGACAGTTAAACGATTAGATTTGCTTTTATCGACTTATTTTATTTTACTTCTAATTCGTTAAGTGTTTAGTTGTGTGATTATGAAATAAACGAATACATGCTTAAATATAAAAATAAATCCTAATACATCTTTTAGGATACATTTTCATAAATGAAATTCTAAGGTTTACTTGGCGACAAGTAAAGTTCAAGTGGGGGGATATTTGATGAACTCAAATAAGTACATTTTATTACTATCATTTATCCTATTAATTTGACTTGTTTTACTATATTATGTATGAGGATTGATACTTAATTGTTTACTTTTGTAATTCTCAGGTAAAAACAAGCATTTGGTGAAACTTAGCGATTATGAACTAATTATGGAGCAAAACATGCATAAAGTGGAAGTCTACTGACATGGACAAGATCAAGTCAATTCTGCTCCAGATGCGCCGCATCTCACTCTCGAAATGCGCCGCATCTCTATCAAGATATCACCAGATACGATCCAAGATACAAGAGGACATGCGCCGCATCTAATAAAGGGTTACGCCGCATCTTCTGGCGGTGTACGAATATTCCTGAATATTATAATCTTGGACCCCACGCGAAGTTAAGTACATGCGCCGCATCTACTTAAGTAGATGCGCCGCATCTTCCCTCAGACATAAACTATAAATACCCCGTAGACCAGACGAATTAGAGAGTTCGAAACCCTAAAACCGAAGTTCGGACAGCAGAACAGGAGGACGAATTCAGTCAAGGAGGCAGCACAAGACACACCCAAATCGAAGATACAAGAGCTGTAAGAAGGTGCTGCATGTATTTAATTCATTAAGTAGTTTTGTTTTATTGTGTTAGCAAACTTTAATTCATCAGGATTGGTGGCTTGTGTAATGTGACAACGAAAGATTGCACTCCCTTTAATACTTGCTTTCCCATCAATTAAAGTTTATATGTTGATGTCTTTGGTTACTACTTATTAGTGCATTGATAACCTCTGTGTTTATTAGTGGCTTGCGGGCATCCGACTGCGGGACAAGATGTGGCTCCCACGGTTGTTTCTAAATTGATCACTTAGGAATAACTTTTAGACATAAGTAATCATTAAGGGTTTACTCGCCGATGAGAATAGGACCAACGAGAAAGGATTAATTACATACACTTCATATAAAGCTATCAATAAAACAAGTGACAATCTACTTAATCATAAGGACAGCCCTCTTATTGTCTCTAGTATCTATCTGTGTACGTGTGTGCTACTTGCTGATTCGTGCCTATTTGTTTATTTTATTATTTAATTGCAAACAAAACCGTGCCAGTCTCTCAGGCTGAAACCCCCTTGCGTTAGGATATTAAAATACTGATTAGAATAACTAGATAATACGTTCCACTCTTAGTGATCGACACTCTACTTACCATTATCTTCATACTGACCGGGTACACTGCTCGTTAAGTGTGTGTGTTATTGATAAGTCGGCTAAATATAAATTTAAAACTTGAGTAGGCATTAAAACTGCTAAACCGCAACGACACATCACGCGCATCAGCAACTCTATAAAGTTTCCCATATTAATCAAGTCGTCAGACTCGTCAGGATCCCGAAATGATATACCTTGATGTAACCACCAGACACAATCAATGGAAGCAAGCAACCGCATTTCATATTCTATTTTCATTTGAGGAGTCTGCTTAACAAAAGAATGCTCAATGTATTGAATCTAAATCATCAAATCTTTACATATCCGTCGACATTGATATGATAACTATTTACACCTCCAATAAGAATTCGAAATTTCTTATGTTTTTTTTTTTTTTTTTTAATTCGTATCGTTTAGGGTTTTTTCTTTTAGGCTTTAGTTTTTCTTACTCAAACCCTAACCGACTATATCTCTTTCACGATCCTGTAACTAATCTTTAACATAATAGTTCATGTGTTGATTTACCTCGTGTGATCTCAACCTTGATCAATTCTTGTTACTGATTAATTTTAGTGATCGATTGGGTATATTGTTGTTAGGGTTTCGGTTTACTTAAATTCGCTACTTAGGGTTTTCTGTTCTAATCGATTAGGGTTTTCTGGTAGCAGATCTGATCCTAATTCGATTCTATACTCATCATTGATTCATTGAACCGACTTTATTATGGGTTGATTACTGGTCTTTAGTGCCTACATTAAACCCTAGTTTCCTAACTAGGGTTTTTACGCGGTTGAAGATTGACGTGGATCTTTAGGATTTATAAAAGTGATGGTCATCGTCGTCATAATATTTGTATTAAATGTGTCGTTGTATAAGTTAGTTTATTTAATCAATGGGCTTGGACTAAAGTTTGTAAGTTAAATGTAATCCATGTAAAAAGCCCAACTCAAGTCCAAGCCCACCCCATCTCATGATTAACTATAAATAGCACCTTCCATCCCCATATGGGAGGTTGGTCTTCTCAAGTGCTTCAAGGTTTATCATTAGTCATTTATGGTTTGTATTGAAGAACAAGTGTGTGATTTATAAAGCTAATATTCAAGTTCCACTCTTCTTCTTTAATCTTATCTAGTATTAGTTGTATTGGTTAGGAAAGATTTTAGGGATTAACAAGTGGTATCAAGAGCAAAAAATCAATGATCTAGAAAAATTCTTTTGGGCGTGTTACTGTTCACCCGATTTGTCACTGTTCATCCGAGTTCGATTTGCCCGAGTTAGGGTGTGATCGAGTTGGTTTTCCCCGAGTTCAGTGTGATCGAGCTCGGTGTGCTCAAGTTGGCTTCCTCGAGTTGGAAAATTTGATCGAGTTAGATCATATTTTGTTTGCTCGAGTTGGTATATTTACTCGAGTTCATTTAATCGAGTTGGTATATTTGCTCAAGTTGGGTTTTCCTCAAGTTGGACTAATCAAGTTCAGTTTCCTCAAGTTGGTTCACCAAGTTGGAAAGTTTCCTCGAGTTGGTACTTCATCAAGTTGGGACTTCACCAAGTTCATTTCCTCGACTTGGCATTTTGCTCAAGTTGGATTTTGCTCAAGTTGGAATTTTGCTCGAGTTGGGTTTGCTTGATAGGTTGCTCAAATTGAAAGTTTGCTCGAGTTGGATTTTGCTCAAGTTGGATTTTGCTCGAGTTGGATTTTGCTCAAGTTGGATTTTGCTCAAGTTGGAATTTGCTCAAGTTGGATTTTGCTCAAGTTGGATTTTGCTCGAGTTGGAATTTGCTCAAGTTGGAATTTGCTCAAGTTGGATTTTGCTCGAGTTGGATTTTGCTCAAGTTGGATTTTGCTCAAGTTGGATTTTGGTCGAGTTGGAATTTGCTCAAGTTGGATTTTGCTCAAGTTCATTTGCTCAAGTTCACTTTTGCTCAAGTTCACTTAGTCGATTTCACTTTTGCTCAAGTTCACATTTGCTCAAGTTCATTTGCTCAAGTTCACTTTTGCTCAAGTTCACATTTGCTCAAGTTGAAAGGTACTCGAGTTGGTTTGCTCAAGTTGAAGTTGGTTTCCTCGAGTTGGTTTCCTCAACTTTGATCCTCGAGTTCACTTAGTCGAGTTAGACTTAGTCGAGTTCACATAATCAAGTTCACTTTAGTCGAGTTACTGGACTGAAACTTTAGTCGAGTTGGTGAATTTAGTCGAGTTGGTGAATTTAGTCTAGTTGGTGAAATTTTCTCCACTTTAGTCGAGTTGGTGAAGTCTGCTAATCGAGTTACTCAACTTCAGTTTTAACCAAGTTACTTAGTCAAGCTACTTACTCAAGTTACTTAGTTTCATTAAGTTACTCAAGTTACCCAAGTTTGATATCAACTTTGACGTGAACCGTAACCAACCCACTCCTAGTTCTTTGAACCGATCCAACATCATCTTAACCATACAACATCAACAATGACTACTCAACAAGATATTCATGCAGCTGGTGCTGAAAACCGTCCTCCAATGCTAGAAAAAGGTAGTTACCTTCCATGGACAAGCCGTATGCTTCGATACATGAAAACCAAACCTAATGGACAAGGAAAACTCTTGATTAACTCCATCCAAAAAGGTCATTTCAAGCCTCGTCAGGTTCAAGAACCGGGTAATCCAAATTCAGTACCTCCCGTTCCACCATCCTTTCGTGATCAGAAGGAAGAGGAATACACAGCAGATGATTGGAAACAAATTGAAGCTGATGACTTAGCCATGCACTTAATTCAACTCGATTTACCACAGGAAATATTTTGTGCTGTGGACAGCTGTAAAACTGCTTATGATATGTGGGAACAAGTTCGAAGGCTTTGTCATGGTAGGAAAATTGGACAACAAGACATCGAAAACAAGCTTCTAACTGAATGAGAGAAGTTCACATCCACCCCGGATGAACCAATTGAATCGTACTGATGAGTGTCTAAATACTCATCATTTTTACCTAATCTGAGCTGCCAAAACATCCAAAAACACTCAGAAATGCATCATAATACTGAAATTATCCCAGAATTGTGTTTTATATGTTTCAGATGCAAAATGTTTAAAAACAAGTGAAAAACGAACAAAGTTTGCATAATTGGCAGTTTCAGTCCCTCAACTTTTAAAAGTTGTCAAAACTAGTCCCTGATCACTAAAAACTTGTACAAATATCATTTTAGGTCCTTGGGGATTCATAAGTTGTTAGAAAAGTCCTTTGAAGTTAAAAATTACAAATTTACAACTTTGGTCCCTCAACTTTGAAAAATGTCAGAAATAGTCCTTAAGGTTTTAAAATTGGAATTTATCAAATATAACCCTTGTACTATTCTCAAATGACATAATTGGTCCTTTTTGATAACTTTTGGATAATTACAAGTTAAGCCCTTCAAGAATCAGAAAATTACATAAAAGGTCCTTGGTTTTGTAAAAATGGAAAAATGTGCAACAATGGTCCTTGTATTATCTAATATTGCAGGTATGGTCCCTATGATAACTTTTGGAAGCTTGTCACATGAGGTCCTTGAAAATCAGAAAGTTGCAATTTTGGTCCTTGTGATTTAGCTATAAACACAACCGGATCCCTAATTAAATAAAACAAACCCATCCTTAAAATAACCCAACCATCACTTATCTAAACCCAGCCCAATCATAGCCCAATCCTTACCCGACCCAACCCCTTTCTTAGTTAAACCTGAGTTTGACTCAGTCAAACTTATCCCTTTCCCTGAAAACCCGCCAAACCAGAAAACCAATACCACCCATGCCCATTGTTTCTCTGCTCTGTCACCTCAACCCATCCCACTTACCTAACAATACAAGAAGCATTGAATGCTTCTTCTCCACCTCCCTGAAAAGCATTAATTGCTATAACCTGCTCAATCCACTAACTCAATTTTCCCGCCAAAATGCCAAGTGGACAGCTGAGATCACTAGAAGGCAATTGAAGGGTTGGATTATGATCAGAGGTTGATGACAAGGAGTTCCCAGATATTTGTGGTATAAATAAGAGCATTGTGTTAGCTCATTCAGTGTGTATTAAATTTCTAGTGTAATTGTAATTTTTATTTCAGTACTTTTCACATTGTAATTTCAGTTTCAGTTATCAATATAAGTTCCATTTAAGTTATAAAAGCTTATTTCGATCACCCTTGTTCTAAATTTCATGTATGCTCAATTTTCAAGTTACTGTGAATCGTATTAAGTTGAAACCCAATCCATAAGCTCTTACAAGCTCCTATACCCTTGCTATAAGCTTACACAAGCTTATAATAGCTTTCTGTAAGCTTATATAGAGTTTACTAGTTAATAAGCTCGAATTTGGAAAATGGTCAATGAAAGTCAACACTGGGTCAAATAAGCTACTCTGGGATTAATAAGCTGAAATTCTGGAAGCTTATGGTTTAGTGGTTCTGTGGAGAACCTATAGGAGTGTTCCTTGGTCCTTGTTCTTGGTTTAAAGCTGGAAATCAGTTGTAAGCCCTTTTAAGCAAATTTTGCATTTTAATGTTTAAGTTGTTTTTAAGCTTTGATCTTTATGTTTATGTGTTTCTGGGTTGTTGTTAAGTAAATTAATCCATTAAAACAGCCTGTTTGTTCTTTGAAATCTATAGTTGCTTTAAAATCCTAGTTTCACTTCTATATAGCATAATTAGTACTCTTTATCATTTGTGATTGTGATATGTTTCTAAGTGCTTATTTATACTTAATATCTCATAAAAAGTCATTGTGGATCAGTTACAATAGCCCTAGTAGCCATTTGCTTCCCAAAACTCAAAACAGTCAACATATAAGGGGTGTTTGGATCAGGCTTGTTTGCTGAGTTCTTGGAGTCCTCTTTGTTATTTATTGGCCTTAGTAGTTTGCTGATGTTAATATAGAACAGAGAAACCATAAAAATCCATAGGTCATAGCTTAAAAAGTCAAAATCACTCTTTAATCTCTCATCTCAGTTGACTGTTAGGAATTTTAGTTGCAAAATCAGTCATATTAGTTACAAAGTTGTTAATGTTGCTTGTTCTAGTCTTATTATAGCTTATTATTGCAATTTCAGTCAGTAGATTAGAATCAAAACTCACCAAAGTCAAATATTCAAAAAACAGCCAAAAGTAAAAAAGATCAGGTTCTACCCAGTTCTGAGCTGCTGATCTAGGGAGAAATTAGACTTCAATTGGTGTGTTTGTGATAGGGCTTTTAGGATTTTAGGATAGCCAGTAGTATCATCTATCTTTTGCCCCCATAAAATTCAACTTATCAGCTTATTTAGTCTGCTTAATTTGCCCTGCAAGTTGCCTCATTTCTGCTAATTTCTGTCTTAACTTTGCAACAGATTGGGTACTTAATTGGCTTATCTGTGGGATTAGCTGTTTGAAATAAGTTGTTTTAAGCTTATCTAAGTTGGTTTAACCTGTCCTGAGCATTTAGTTGAGTTTAGTGCTTTTTAGCTTATTTTTGGCTTATTTGCCAACTGCTTATCTGCCCAAATCAGCTCTCCAGGCTTATTAAACCTTTCATTTTATTTTTCCTATCTTTTAATTTATATTTTAGATTTATCTGTAAATTTTCATAATTTTTTGAATAGTTTTGATATTTTTAATCTTTTTAATTAGTTTATAATAGTAATTAAATCATAATAAATAGAATAATAATCAGAAAAATATAAATCTAATTTTCATAATTTTCTTTTGTCATTTATAATCTAGGAAAAATATAAATATATTTTTAGACCTTAAAAAAATCAAAAATAGAAATATAGTGATAGCTTCTATTTAATAGAATTTATCTTTTTAAATTTTAATTAAGTAATTTTCATTTTCATAATTTTCTTAGCTTCTTTTCATCTTATAATATTTATAGAAAAAGTTTTAGAATTTTCCTTGTTCATTTAGTATTTTTTATAAATTTAAATAGTTTAATAAGTAATTAAATAATAAATAATTAATAATAATTAAATAAAAAGTGTAAAAAAAATATAATTTAAGTTTTTAAATAAGTTTTAAGTAATTTTGCATTTTTAGGTTTTTAATTTCATAAATTTTATTTTTGTCCCATTTTAGCTTTCCCGTTGCGCGTTTTAGTTTAAATTATTCGCGTTTAATTTTCCTGTGCATATTTGTTTATTATTTGTTATTTAGAATTATTAAATAAAGCAAAATCAAAATCTAATCATCAATCACTCTAATCCTAGCTTTTCACAGTTGCCCATTCACATCTCGTTGGGAAACGATTCGGGTGATCACTTGCCTGGTTTCACACTACACACGAGTATTCGTTCTGAGACTGTTTATATTTATATATACGTTTTCAGACGGATCAAATTTTGGCGCCGCTGCCGGGGAGGTGTGCTGCGACAGTTGTGTAAGTTTTAGCGATTAGTGATTCGAGATCCTTCTCCTAAGAAGTTCCTATTTCCCAAAAACAATATAAAATACAAAAATATTTTTCTTTTCTTTTCTATATATATATTATTATTATTATTATCATATAAAAATATAAAAACACCAAAAATATTTTCCGTTTTCTTTAATAATAACAAATAAAAATTAACCATCGAGAACCAAGACTGAGTACTACCTAACTGGGGGTACGGCCATAATAAGTTCCCAAACCTAAGATAAAAACTTGCCTTTGTATCACTTGCGAATATCGGCTCACCTTTGATTGATAAACAAACACTAACGGAGGTTCTAGGATAGTCTGACATTAAATTGTCGGACTGAAAGAAGCGGGTTTTTAAGGAGCATTAAGTTGCCCACCTTTGCTTCTCCGCCACTCTGTGCGTTTATCTTTTAGAGAGCTACCGTACGCTTGTTGATTATTGGTTTAAGTTCACTTGTGTTTTCTCTCGATCTTGATTTTAATTGAAAAATTTTGCTAAGTGCATGCGCACTCGTTCTTCTAGGTCATCAAGCCCTCTTCGTGAGCTTGGAAATATACCTCGAAGACGTCGGAGACGTTCTGCTCCATCAGTCGTACCCGAGATACGGACTGATCCCCAAACCCCTGTCATCATGGCAGAAGACCGTCCTATGAATGAGCTTCTCCAAGCTCCCACCGAGGGTTATGGAGATGCCATTATTGTTCCAGCCATCGTGGCTGAGAATTTTGAGCTGAAAACTGGGTTGATAAACCTTGTTACATCGCGTCAATTCTATGGTTTTGAGAGGGACGATCCTCAAGATCACGTTCGATGGTTCAATAAAATCACATCCACCATCAAATGTAAAAATGTCCCGGAGGAATCAATCAAACTTCTTCTTTTCCCGTTTTCTATCGATGGGGCAGCCCGGATTTGGCTTGACAAACAACCCCCTCGATCAATTAGAACATGGGAAGATTTGGTTCAAAAATTTGTAAATGAATTCTTTCCTCCTTCTAAAACCACGCATCTTAAAAATGAAATCATGAAATTCACTCAAAGGTTTGATGAACCATTTAGGGAAGCATGGGATCGTTTCAAAGAATTGCTCCGCAAATGTCCTCATCACGGTTTCACCGATTTGATGCAGATGGAAACTTTTTACAGTGGGTTAAACCCATCTGACCAAGATTCTCTCAATGCCTCAGCTGGAGGTAATTTCCTGAGCAAATCCACTAAGGAAGCCATTGCACTCATTGAAAATAAGTCTAAGGTCCGCACTACACGAAACAGGACATATAATTCCCAGGCTAGTGTTGGTCCTTCCACTTCATCTCCCGTGAGTCAGTCCAGTACTGATTCTCAGCTTGCTGAACTAACAAAGGTTATTCAAGCTTTGGTTTTCTCCACACAAAAGAAAGAGTCCGCTCCGCAAACTTCTCACACTGCTGAAGTCAAAAAGATAGAAGTTTGTGTTACTTGTGGTGGTCCTCATGCTTACTATAATTGTACTGCCACCGATGGCAATACATTTGATGTTAATGCTATAGCCGGAACATCCAATCAAGGAGGTAATCAATACCGTCCTCAAGTGGACCCAAACCACCGTGCTAGCAATCAATTTGGACCACCCGGATTTCCTCCTCCCAACAATCCAAACAGGATTAATCCTAATCAACAGAGAGGGCAGAACATGCAAAATCAATTTAATGCCCCAAACAATCAATACCCACCCCAGAGGGGTAATCAAGGGTATTCAGCTCCTAATCATCAAGGACCTCTCCCAAACGAACTTGATAACTACATCAAGTTTAATGAGAACAAAATGAAGGCAATACAAAATCAGATCTCTGGATTGAGGAATGAATTTCAAACTTCAATATACAAGCAAGGAACTGAGCTTAAGAATGAGCTTTCAAATAAAATTGATCACTCTCAAAGCGAAGTTAAGAATATGCTTACCAGTCTCATGAATCATATCAATCCACCTTCTACCTCGGGAGGTCTCCCTGGTAATACCATTCCAAACCCAAAGGGTGAACTCAAAGCTGTCACCACACGCAGTGGTAAAGCTTATGATGGACCCACTATTCCTACTACCTTTTCTTCTCCTCTCCCTAAGGTAGTGGAAAGTGAACCTGAGGTGACTGAGGACAAGAAACTTCCTATTAATAACGGAAGTGCCGACAACGTCCTACCTCAAGTTGTCCAGAAATCGAAACCCACACCAGGAGTTGTTTTTGAAATCCCTGTTGAAAACCCTAAATCCAAACCTTCTGTAACACCCCCAAAATATCGCAGCGGAACGATAGTGTCACTGGGGTGCTACTTCTCAATACAAAGCACAAGGTATAGAAAACGACCTCTAAATGAGACGTTTTGAAAAGTTACCATTCAATTTATTTAAATCAGAGTTATTACATGAGGTCTCAAAGTATAATAATACATAAGAGTTTTTAATATAGGTTGAATGGTAAATGATAGACTCCAAATCATGCAAGTGACTTTACGATCCATGCATCCACTATCGCCTTTCTAACCTGAGATAAACATGCTAAAAAGTGTCAACACAATGGTTGGTGAGTTCATAGAGTTTATTGAAAATATATTAAAATGGTTTTAAAGAATGTTTTCACAGCAAAGGCATCGTAAATCCACTCAGTTGCAAATCCCGCCCATACAAAACTTGCAACCTGTGTGTTCATAACCCATTGCTAAAATATAGAATAAGTATGACATGAGTGTATACGATATATGTAAGCACTTAATGTAAAGCATAACAGCAAACTGAACCTCACGACTAGAATAAATAAGTATCATGAATAAACTGGATTATATTCACCCAAGGTCTCGAATAAGTGTTGGACACAAGGGTGGGGGTGTCAACCCGATAGTACTATCAATACCTTTCCATCGGCTCCATCCAGGAGTTAAACAGTTGCTAAGAATAATGTATAGAATAAGTGTAACACATTAAGGCACATATCGTAACTATATTTCATGTCCAAAAGTATCATAAATAAAGTGTATCATAAGAGTATAAATATTTTGAGTATAAAACGAGTAATTGAGCATGTATCTCCCCCAAAAATAATTCAAAACATGTAAAATGAGGGGTTATGAAACTCACCTTAACAGTCTGAATGAAAAACAAATTAAATATAGTTGATAAACATCTCCGGCACGCAACAAAGCTGCTTATGAGTTCTTGAACATGTGTTTTGGACAGAAAGCAAAGGATGCTCGAAATATTTGAAGTGAAAAGTTGAATATCAGGCGAATATAATATGGCAAATAGGATTTGAATATTTGAAATTGGACTTGTGCATGCCTCGTAAAAAAATGATATACGAGTATATATGTATATATAGGATATGAAATTAAAGTGCATGCATGGTATAAAAGCTTACACGTTATATATGAGGTTTGTTGTTGTATTTTGTGATAGAGATTAATACACGTTCCTATTTATTCTAGTTGTTGCCTTTTATGGTAAAAAATCTTACACATTCTAATATCAATATATGTTACACGTCATATTGCTTGCATGGTTAAGAAAATATACACGTTGCTCAAGTAATAGGTATAAATCGATTATATATTTTTATATAAAAAGGGTCGGTTTGGTTTGTAGCGTTTCACAGAAAACAAAAAGACATTTAAATTTTTAACAATTTTAATTTAAGAACATTATATTATATTATATAGATCACCTTTCATACATATTAGTTTTTAATTGTGCTAGAACATGGTTATTCGTTTTGTAGTATACGTATATATAGATATCATATAGTTTAGGGTGTAGTTCGATTTCGGTAATTACTAACGTTAAGTCCTTATGTCACGAAATTTATAACCGGGTAACGTAAAAATATATTGTTTATAAAAATATCAACGTTTATTAATATATTCCAACTAATTATATTAGACGTGTAATATGTTTAACGGAGAACGTATATGATAATAAAATTTAATAGGTTTGAATATTCATACTATGTAAAGAGTATAAAAATAAAAATAACAAAGTGACAAATGTTTCATATAAAATATATAGACTTTTCCTAAACTTGTGTTGGTCGTGAGTAAAAGTCATACGGTTAAACTTTTGTGATCGTTACTAAAAGAAATATTATTTAATAAAAACGTAATAATAAATGGGCATTAAATATTTACGAATAAACCTGAAATATGCGAGGTAAAATATTTGTTTGGTTACTTGGTCGCAAGATGAAATGAATATATATTTTTAAAATTAATGCATTTAAAGACTTGTAAAATAAACTTTAAATATTGTACTTTAGAGTTGTAAAATTAAATAAAATAACGTTAAGGTTTTGTGCTTTAAAGACTTATACTCTACAAATAAAATGTTGTACTTTTGTATTTATGATTTAGTTACGTAAGATCATAGTTTATAATAGATTAGGGTTTCATGAAAATTCTAATAAATAGAAAACGTTTAGTTTAAATGTTTTTAAAAAAAAAAAATTGACGTGAGAAATGAATAAGTATTAGTTTAATATAAGTGAAAATTTACGGGTGGTTACAGTCTCACCCCCTTAACTGAATCCCGTCCCGGGATTCAATCTGTGTTAGGGTTTGAAATAGTAACGACGAATAACCGGTATAAGTAATTATGCTAAAACTTACGCATCTAGGTTTCTCATCTAATAAAGGCATAAATTTTATATGGCGAAACTAAGTTTCACTCGAATTGAATAATATGGTAGAATACTAATTGTCTAGGAAAAGCGTACCCATCATTTGTTAGCTATATCCAGTCTATACTTAACATTCTTAAAAAACCCCGTTACTAGCTGTTATCCTAAAGGGGTCAATGTCGATTAACTTACGCATGATTACATATGTCCACGTGAGTCGTGATGCACTTATAATTATGTTGGCCACCATAATTTTACTTGCCTCCTTTCACACGTGTACATATCACCAAGCACACATATCTCGACGTTACATAAAAGAGTAGGGTGATCACCTCTCAGAAAATTGTCGAGTGAATTCATCAAATTTATGCGGCCGAGTGATAACCTTTATTTAACTTAATCCCATGTCTCATCAAACAAGAACTGTCACAAGATTAAGTTAAATAGCCAGTTATCACTGAGTCCCATGCTTCTGATGTCTCGATTTAGATTCTGAGATATTTCCCCTAAAAAGTATCCTCAAGAGAAATCTCATTTTCGAGCAAAATCATCAAATTTCTCTACGGCTGAGTGATAACACTTATTTAACTTAATCTCATGTCTCATCAAACAAGAACTGTCACAAGATTAAGTTAAATAACCAGTTATCACTGAGTCCCATGCTTTTGATGTCTCGATTTAGATTCTGAGGATATTTCTTGTAACACCCCCAAATTTGATTTGTGGCAGCGGAAGATTTATTTGGGTGTTACTGTGAGGATCGAATGTGAAATCATAGAAAAACAGCCTAGAATGTTATTTTTAATTTACATAGGTCCATAATTCAGTTATAAAACATTACATCAGAGTACTAAGGTTTTTTTTTTTAAAGAAACATTATTTTAACTGAATTACAACTCATTTTACACCATTTATTGAAGATAGAGTATGTCTGCTCCATGCCTTGCCGTGCTCCTCTAGTTCCCTGAGATACATGCTTAAAAGTCAACATAATGTTGAGTGAAATCATGGAGTTTGTAGTTTAAATATCAGTTCAATCACAAGTAAGATTGTATTGGAGATACAATCAGTTTAAAAGATTGATATTGCAGTTCATATATTGCCCTAAGTCTCATGACACGCAAACGTTAACAAAGTACCGCCTAAACGGAGGTGCCCACCAAATTAATGATGAGAATTTGCCCTCATGTAATAGGTGATTTTGCCAATTCCTATTTCTCTCAAATATAATGCATCGCGACTAATACGACTAGCAAAAAGCATTCTGTCACAGTATTAGTGGGATAGGTCGTCAACCTCTAATAGATCTATTCATTATATTCGCGTTCACCGCAGTGATTAATGGCTCATGATAAAGGGTCTTATGGCAATATGGTGTACTTAGGCATATATCAAGTTAGGTAGCATACAGAAAAATACTTGTGATTTAGTTATAGCATGTATCCCCCTCACGGAGTTTAAAAAGTATAAAGAGTTAAAAAAAAAGTGAGGCCATGACTCACCTTATGCGTTCCTGGTGATGGTAAAAATAACTCAGAGGTGATTATAACAACTTCGATATAGAACCTGGTAAATATATATAAATACTGAGAATCTGACTAATTTCTAGTGGTGTGTGTGTATGAGTGGTGGATGATGATTTTTTTCAACGATCTAATCGTTGAGAATGAAGATGCTTATGGTGCTCGTACTCTTGTAAGATCATATTTTCAACGAGTAAATAAAATATTACTATGAAATATTTCTATCGCTATTAACTAATATGCAAATATAGTGCGAATATGCATATGAAGTAAAGATATGGTGCAAAAATGAAAAAGAAGATAAGAATGACAAATTATAATGGTTGGTCCTTGATTCTTCTTAGGTTTTACATTTTATACCCTAACCGGAATTCGCATTACGTCGTTAGTCCTTATTCAGTCCATAGTTCGATAACAGTCCAATAATTGTCCAATAGTCCATATAAGACTTGAAGTTCAATAATATGTCAATTTCAGTCCTTTACAACTGTTTTCACAGCTTTAGTCCTTTGGTTTCCAGGTTTGACATTTTTAGTCCTTTTCGGTTAAGTCGCGTTACATCTTTAGTCCTTTTTGCATAAAAATGACGGGAAAAATATTCTGAAAATTTTTATAACTTTATTAAGTTTATTTTAACTTATTTCAATTTATTATTTCAGAAAATAAATCATTTTTACATTAATGGGCCATTTAACGATTTGTAACATAGCCCGTTAAGAGTTTTAGAGGCGAGGGCGTGAAAATAGTTTTGGGCTTGGATCTAGACTATTTTTAGGATTCCAAAAATATATCGTATGGGCCTGTTGGACCTGATTATCAAAAATTCTTGTTGGGCTTGGTTTTGGCCCAAACCGAAGGTTATGTAATTTTTTTCTGAAAATAATTGTTTGCTAACTCGAGGGTCGATCAAAATGGATCATTTTGGGCGTGATAACAATCCTATGGGGTCGAAATTAGAACATGAAAAATATAGTTTGCTAGCTTGTCATTCGAGTGATATAAAAATATAGATATGTTATATACGAAGTTTCGAAAATATAATTAAAGTTTTTGGGCTAGTCGAATGGAGAAATTTTGTGAAAAGTACTATAAAACTTTCTAAGTGTTTACGCCATTCGAGTGACATTAAGAAGGGATTAATTTGAGTGTCGATA